>JAJHZJ010000372.1:2224134-2824134 GCA_023548195.1 Bettongia penicillata ogilbyi | reverse complement strand
TGTCATAATAAAGATACAGTTCTTAAGAGTTACAAGTATTATCTTCCCATGTAGTTATGTAAACTGTTTGCTTTATTGAATAACATGTTGATTTTTTTTCTTTCCTGTTTACCTTTTTATGCCTCTCTTGAGTCTTGTATTTGAAGATGAAATTTTCTGTTGAGCTGTTCTTTTCATCAGGAAGGTCTGGAAGTCCCCTATTTCATTGAATGTCCATCTTCTCCCCTGAAAAATTATGCTCAGTTTCACTTGCATAGTTGATCCTTGGTTGTAGTCCAAGCTCCTTTGCCTTATGGAATATCATATTCCAAGCCCTTCAGTCTTTTCATGTAGAAACTGCAAGGTCCTGCATAATTCTGACTGTTGTTCCATGACATTTAAATTGTTTATTTCTGGCTGCCTACAGTATTTTCTTCCTGATCTGATAATTCTAGAATTTGTGTGCAATATTCCTTGGCATTTTCAATTTGGGATCTCTCTCAGGAGGTGACCAGTGAATTCTTTCAATGACTATTTATCTCTCCTGCATCTGTTTTCCAGGGCAGTTGTTTTTCTAATGAGATATTTTATATTTTCTTCTACTTTTTTATTCTTTTGATTTTGCTTGACTGAATCTTGATGTCTCAAGGAGTCGTTAGCTTCCACCTGCTCAGTTCAAATTTTTAACAGATTATTTTTTTTTTACATTTTCATCTTAATCATGTTGTATAGAATAATTAAATGTATGGGGGAAACCATAAAATAAAACAAAACAAAACATAAGACAAGAGAAAATGGTCTGCTTCATTCTGTGATTCAATTCCATAGTTCTTTCTCTGGATATGGAAGGTGTTTTGCCTCAGGACTCCATTGGGAATTTTTTAGGTCCTTGCATTGCTCTGAAGAACTAAGTCTACCAGAAAAATTCCTCATACACTGTGGTTGTTGCTATGTACAAAGTTCTCCTGGTTCTGCTCCTTTCACTCAACATCAGTTCATATAAGTCCTTCCAGGCCTCTCTGAAGTCTTCCTGTTCATCATTTCTTATAGCACAATAGTATTCCATTAAATTCATTTACCACAACTTGTTCAGCCATTCCCTTATTGATGAGCATCCCCTTGATTTCCAGTTCTTGACCACCACAAAGAGAGCTGCTACAAATATTTTTGTACATATGGGGCCTTTTCCCATTTTTATGATCTCTTGGGATACAGTCCTAGAAGCAATATTGCTGAGTCAAAGGGTATGCACATTTTTGTAGCCCTTTGGGCATAGTTCCAAATTGTTCTCCAGAATGGTTGGATCAGCTCACAGCTCCACCAACAATGAATTAGTGTTCCAACTCTCCTACATCTTCTCCAATATTTATCATCTTGTTTTGTCATGTTAGCCAATCTGATAGGTGTGATGTGGTACCTCAGAGTTGTTTTGATTTGCAACTCTAATCAATAATGATATAGAGCATCTTTTCATATGACTATAGATAGATTTAATTTCTTCCTCCGAAAACTGCCTGTTCATATCCTTTGACCATTTATCAACTGGGGAATGACTTGTATTCTTGTAAATTTGACTCAGTTCTCTATATATTTGAGAAATGAGACCTTTATCGCAGACACTAGTTGCAAAAATTCTTTCCTAGTTTTCTGCTTCCCTCCTAATCTTGATTGCATTGGGTTTGTTTGTGCAAAAATTTTTCAATTTAATGTAATCAAAATTATCCATTTTGCACTTCATAATGTTCTCTATCTCTTGTTTGGTTAAAAATTTCTCCTTCTCCATAAATACACTATTCCTTGCTCCCCTAATTTTTAATAGATAATTTTCTTCACTTACCTTTTGTACCTCCTTTTCCATTTGGCCAATTCTACTTTTTAAGGAATTGTTTTCTTCAGTGTACTTTTTTCCATTTTGCAAATTGTATTTTTTAAGGACTTGTTTTCTGCAATCAATTTTTGTCCTTTTTCCAGTCTATTGATTCTCTCTTGCACATTTCTCACTTCTTTTTCCAATTTTTCTTTTTATTTGACTTTTAAAATCCTTCTTGAGTTCTTCCAAGAAGGTTTTTAGGGCTTGAGACTAGTTCACATTCCCCTTTGAGGTTTTGGATGTGGGTGTATTGACAATGTTGTCCTCTTCTGAATTTAAGTTTTGGTCATCCCTGTCCCTATAATAAGAATCTATGGTCATTGTCCATTTCTGCTTTTTGCTAATGGTGTTTGCCTGTTTCCTAAAGTTGGGCTCTCCTGCTAGAGCATAGGGAGCACTGATTTTTGTGGTGGGAGCCAGGGACCTGGTTCCTGTCTGTATGTGCTGGGGTCTCAGGTACTGGCATCCAGAGGCTGTATGGGATCTGGCAGCTTACCTGTTGCTGAGCTATGGTCAACAACATTGAAGCCCTGGGTGGAGGGGAGGACCTGCTCACCTAGGCTGCTCTGCAGCACTAGAAGGTTTGGCTACTGGAGGATGCCTGCCTACCTGGAGCTGTGCTTTCTAGACTTGCGCAGAAGTGTGGGGAGGGTTAGCTGCTGGAGGAAGCCTGCCACTCATGCATGGGATAGTTTTCTGAGCTGGAGTCTGCAGGGTCTCCCGCATGCCTATGCCAAGGCACTTGGGTGTGGGGGCATTGCCTTATTGTTGGTGCTTGCCTGCTCCACCACCAGGTTCAGGATTTCCTGCTGGTTCACTGAGGTGGCATTTGCCAGTGGCTTTCCAGGATGCCTCCCATTCTGTACTGCTCCCCATCCTCCAGAGCAGGAGGGACCTTTCCCATGAATCCCCAAGCTTCCTGGGCTACAAGACTGCTGCACCCCATCATTCTGCTGGCTCAGCTATTCCAAGAATTTTCCTGGGGTGATACTTTCTGGGTTTTTAGAGGTCAGTAAGGGAGAGTGAGAGTAACTTACTGCTTACTCCACCATCTTGGCTCCCAGAAGTCTGTTGTTTCTTCTTTCTAGTGGCTCCTCTCATTGTTTCTAATTCTTCTTTACAGCATTACTAATGTGAAAATATGTTTAAAATGAATGTACATGTAGAGGGCACATTGTACACCATTTCGAAGAGGGAGAAGGGGAAGAGAAAAAAATTTAACTCAAAATTGTATTGAAATGAGTGTTGAAAACTAAAAATACACTAATTAATTAAAAAATAATTTCCTAGCACCTTATAACTTTGACAAAGGGATACAGATCCTTATAGAACTGGGTTTGTTTGGTTTTTGTTTTTTTTTTAGTTACCCAAGTTCTATACACAGAATATAGTTTTGTCAAGATTTTGTTTATGAAAAAGATCAATCAGCAAATATTTATTAAGCACCAGTAAATACAGCATTATGTGCCAAGCACTGTGTCAGGTTCTAGGGATACAAGAACAAAGAAGGAAATAACCTGAACAAGCAATGAGCTTTATATTATAATTGTAGAGATAACAAGTACGTATGCAAATACGTGCAGCACATATAGGTGTGGGCGTATGTGTGTGTGTGTGTGTGTGTATACGTACACGCACAGGTATTGAAATGCAAATATACACAAAATTATATGCAAGATAGCTTGGGAGGGGTGTCACACAGAAGATCATTCTTTGAGCTGCATCTTAAGGGGTGGAGGTAAAGAAATTGAAATACAGTTTTGGCATAGGAGATAGCCACTGCAGAGGCACAAAGATGGGAGCTGAGTATTGTGTGTGAGGAACGGAGAGAAGGTTGGTTTGATGAGGCTGGAAAGATAAATTGAGGACCAAGTGTGTAGAGCTGTCAAAGGTAAATAGAATTCATGCCTTGTCCTACAGACATTAGAAAACCCCTGGAATGAGCGGAGTAGAAAAGTCCCATAGATGAGTGCTTAGTGAAAATTAAGTGGGGAACAAGACAGCGAACCAGAACGGTGGAAGCTTCAAGGCAGGGAAACCAGAGAGAAAGTGATTGCAATGGAGACACGACTTACAAGGACTTGGACTAAGGTGGTAGAAGAGTAAGCGGAGAAAGAGGGGTCAGACGCAAGAGTGAGGACGGTCGGAAGGGCGAAAGTGAAGAATCCAGGATGACACCGAGGTTGTAAATGTGAAAGACTGGAACATAGGAAAGTGTGGAAAAGGGGAGGGCTGGAGGGTGAGAGAATGGGTTCAGTTATGGGCATGTTGTGTCAAGATGTCTGGAACATGTTGGACATCCCTGATAGACAGTTAGTGATGCAGCCCTGTATCTTGAAGTAGATACTGAATATGTATTTCTGAGAGTCAAAAGTTAAATTTTGTCAAGTTTTAGGTCCTCTAGTTTGGGATAAATGTCCTGCATGAGTAGATTTTCAAAAAATGTTAGCCTTTAAAAAATAAAAAAAAAAATCATCCCAAGTATATCCACTCATGAAATGTGCTAAATACATACCCTTGTGTATCTGTACGAAGATGCTCCTTACCAGTGGTTGGCCACTTAATAATGCGTTTTGACTGTGGCAACCCAAGTAACAAAAATATGATGCCTCTCGGTCTGTTTTTGTGATAGTGGCAGAGCAGTGGAAGAAGGGGCAGAGGGCACTAAGAATCGCACAGTTGTTAGACCATTTTTAAATTTTAATGTGATTGTTGGTATTCCGATGTAAGATCTTTGCCCAGACACCAAAAAGTAGGCCTACTGCTGGAGCAGCTGAATCATTTTAGTCTTAAACAGTTCCACAAAACCACAAGAAAGAGGAAGTTGCAGCTAATTGGAGGTATGGTTCACAGATACTGCTTGGAGACAGAAAAAGGAGTTGGCAGAGTTACCTTTATTGTATGTATGATGGGATTTTACATATGCCCAATTTATTTAAGGTAGAGACACCCACGTGGGAGATACCAGATTTGCTTCTTAGAAACAGTAAGATAGAACAGTATGGACATTCTGCATTAACCTACTGCTTGGTTGGGAGCAATTTATTTCCATTACCTCAATAGCCAGAACTGTCTGCCTCTTTAAAATGACCTGATTTGACACAGTAGTTTTCTTTACAGCATTTGCATCTCAGAGCAAAAGACTCATTCATTCATAGCCAATGATATCATGGGATGAAGTGGGATAGGACTGAGGGTCACCGGATTCCCTTCCCCTTGGGCCATGTGTTCCCTAAAAGGTTGCTTGGGTTTTGGTCTGTTTCATTTGTCCTTTAGTTCTAGGTGCAAAGAGTAGAATTTGATTCATGAGTGTGTCACATGGGGATCTTGGCTCCTGGGATAGCAAGCTAGGTGTTCCCAGCTAGACCAGTAGGGAAGCATTGAGCATTGTTTGGGATGCTAACCAGTAGGGCTTTGAACTTGGACGGGCTGCTACTACATAGAAACTGAGCTGATCTAAACCTGATTCCCTCCCCTCTCCAAAGAATTAGGTGGTAAAGGGGGGGAATTATGTCCCTGAAGTGTTGGGGGAAATTTTTGCATGTTTGTTCTTGTTATATCTTTAAAGTAAATAATGCTCTGTAAAAGCATGTTTATGTGCTTGGGAGCAGGGAAGAATCTCTCTTCACCATGGGCAAGATTCTCTCATTAAAGGGCACAGTTCCATGTAGCTACTTATATCCAATTAGCTTTCACAGTTCCTTTTAACAACTTAGATTAGCTAGGTTGTACAGTGGATAGAGCACCAGGCCTAGAGTCAAGAAGACCTGAATTTATATCCAGCATTAGACACTAACTGTGTGACCGTGAGTAAGTCACAAAAACTCTCTTGGTTTCATTCTCTTGATCTGCAATGGGAATAATAACACCTACTTCCCAAGGTCGTTGCAAGAATCAAATGAGACAGTTTTTATAAAGTGCTTACTGCTAGTGTATAGGCAGTGTATAAATGTTAGCTATTACTATTATTAAAAAGCAATGTGTAACAATTTACTATATCTTTACCATTGCACAACTGACCAGAAGATATGGATGATATAATAAATTTTGATGACTATTGATTCTGAAAAAGCATTTGATTCAGTTGACATCTTAAAGGCTATTTTCCCCACAAGATTAGTTGGATTTTAAATTCTACAACAATTATAATACCTTTGCCAGGTGCAATGGAAAGCACATTGGTTTTGGAGTCAGAAGGACATGAGTTTAAGTCCTCGCACTGCTGCTTAACCCATAATATTTTGGGCAGTTCTCCCTTCTCTTTGGTTTTGATAGCTATCCTATAAGGAACCTTCTTACTTGTCGTTATTGCCCTTTTATTTTTCATCCTGGCATGATTTCATCTGCATTGGCATCAGCAACTGGGGAAACTTCTTCCAACACCACTCTAGCGATCTGTAATTGTTCGGAAACTTAAGAGTCCTAGACAGCTGTCTGCAGCGCCTGATGATTAAGTCACATGTCCATGTCACACAGCCAGTATGTGTCAGAGGAAGTTCTTGACTCCAAGATTAGCCTTTCATCCATTATGCTGGACTTCCTAATGCAAGTAATGTCCATCTAGAGATTAAGTGGTTTGCCCAAGGTTACCCCATCTGTTAGTGGTAGAATAGGGGCTTAAAAGCAGATCTTCTGACTCCAAGTTCAGAGTTCTATCTATTATGCTACAGATTCATATTTGCATAAAGAATGCAAAATGGGAGGATGATAAAATCAGAAAATTATTTGTTTATTGTATTATACTGAGTAAATAAGCTATCTGGATTGTAGATTCGTGATTTCATCAATATAAGAAACTGAAGGGAAACTTTTTTGTAACTTAGAGTATTAGTTACTTAGAGCACTAAGAGGTTAAGTTACTTGCCAGTGGTCACACAAGTAAAATATATCAGAAGTAGGTCTTTAACCAGACCTTTGTGACTTAAAGAGCAGTGCACCATCCCATACACCAAACTAAGTCACCATGTAATAATGCTAGAAATATTTAAAGTGGAAAAAATTATTCAGTTTTCAAGATATTTTCAATTATCTAGACATTTGTCATAATGGTATACTTTTATTTAATTTTCAGTTTTTATCTTGATATAAAATTAACATTCACAAGAAGACCCTAACTTACATGGCAACAATTTGTTTTATTAACAAGAACCTTCTTTTATAAAGTAACCACTATTTGTACACATCAAATAATATTAATACTATTAGAAAATGAGACAATGTAATTTAAGCTCCTTCATGTGCAGGACCTGTATTTTGGGTTTGTTTTTTTGTTGGTTTTTTTTTTTTTTTCCGGTTTTTGTATCCCAAGGGCGTCACATAAAACCTGGCACATGGTAAGTATGAGAAACATACTCACCTTAAACAAAGAACAATACTTGTTGTGAAATCAGGGAAGATTTTATTCATTTTTATATTTCATTCCCCTTGAATGAATGGGTAGCTCCCTAATCAGGCTACAGGAAGACTATGATTTGTTCAGACCAATGCAAACTCTGTTCAAACTCCAGGTTTGAACTTCCCGCCACACCATCTGTTGACCATGTGACTTCATGTTCTCCTCTCTAATAGACTTTCCCTCAAATAACTTATCCAAACTAATATGGTTTCTGACCTTTTACCTGACCATACTAGGTCACAACTCTGATTAACTGCTATCATTTAAAGCTGGGAGGAGTTTTAAGCCTTTGGAAACAGAACTCCTATCTTTGTTTCCCATTTAAGTGTTCAATAAATATGAATTCATATTGACAGGGTATGGAATCTGGACCCCAAAAAAGAAAAGACCCTCAGCCTCTAAACTTTCCCACAGATTTCAGGAACCCAGCCCCTAAACTCAGATCCCTGGTGGTAGCCTGAGACATAAAGCTCATCCCAGCATATTCCTTTCTACTGTCCTTTCATTGTGGCCTTGACCCAGCCCACCCCTTCTCTGTTACCTCTGGACCACCCCAGGCTGCTTGCCATTCCTAGATCATATCCAGATCTTCCCTCAGTTTTTCTGTATAAAAGTGGCATGATCTCACCCACCCCAACTGCTACTGTCATAATAAACACTATTTGAACTGAAAGAAAGCTTCAGTGGTCAAATTTTTTTGAGACAGATCCGTGTCCTGTACGCTTGTATTTCAGGTTTCCCAGGACCCCTAGACCACAACAATAGAAGCTTTAAAGAATATAAAGCACTTTGTATCCATTATCATTTGAGCCTTTCAGCAATCCTGTAAGGTACAAGTACCATCCCCATTTTAAAGATAAGAAAGCAGAAACTCAGAAATACTGTGTGTTTTCTCCTAGCTGTTAAGTGTCAGAGACAGAATTCAAACCTACATCATCCTGATACCAAGTCTTTCACTCAGTATACCATGTGAGGTATACCTTGATTTGTAGAATTTTTGTATGCCAAAGATATTTTCCCTGTAAATTTATTTTTAACTTCAAAGCTGATTTTGCCTCATTTCTGATGGATCTTAAATTGATATTGACTTACCCCCTTAAGCTTTGAATTTCTCTGCAGACATAACACATATGTTATAAAATTTTTAAAGGAATCTAACAGATTCTTTTTGTTTTGTAATCCAAAACAATAACTTCTAATTTTTCTGTTTAGTAAGTGGATATCCTTGTATTTCTCTGGTAATTTCCATAACGATCATTCTCTTCTTAAAATATGTATTATCTATCTAGAGATTAGATACAGAAGTGAAAGCAACACAAAAGAAGAGCTAACCGATGTTCTCTGCCCCCCACCCCCCAAGTGTTCTGTGTGTTAAATGTTAGCACAGGCTTTTCATAACATTTAGGAATACTTTATTAAACAAGTAGTCTTCAAATTGACTGTTAACTTAGCATACATAATTTCCATGGTTCTCAATTTCATAGAAGCTCTGCTGAAGCAAACTATTTAGGGAAGTATAATCATGGCCAATCTTATGAGGATCAAATGAAATAATATATGTAAAGCATTTTATGATATATAAGTAGTAGGAATAAAGATATTGATGATATACAGAGAAATAAGCTATATGTACTGTGGGATCTCAGGTGGGCAAAAAGTGCTCTCTGCCTCTTCCCCCATACTGCCTTATCTGCTTGTTTGTGCCTAAAATGATGCAACTAGATTTATTCCTTTGCTGTAGCTTGCGGTCCCCTGTTAAAATGCAGGTGTTCTTGTAAATAGTAATATGTTAGTGATTTTGGTTATTAGTATGATGAATTGGTTCCATCCTTTCATACTAGCAATTTTTCATAATGGAAAAAGTCTGAGAAAACTGAAGGCAATAGGTACCTGAGTGAAGACTCGGGAAGATAGAAACCTCTGAAAGAATATAAGAGTATGGAAAGCAGGTTGGAGAACAAATTTTAATTCACAGTGTAACATAGGATTCTGTGAGAATAATGGTGTTTTAAGGAATTTAAGAGAGTGACAGATAACTTCTGTCAAGGAACTTGTTCTTCAATGAAGTACAAAAAAAGTTTAAAATTTTTAAAATATGCTTGCATTGTTGTTTATAGTAATGACTTTTTATTCCTTTCTGATTTCTTATTTTGCTTCTTATTTCTTTCCAGATTTATATATTGAAGATGAAATGATTTTTATAAATAGTTTGGTGGAATATAGAAAGCAACTACCTACTGTGTATACCCTCTTGAGTAGACTAAAAATGTTTTCATTAAAAGATCCTTGTGTAGATTTCAAAGAACAACAGATCCACATAGAAGCTACTGATCATTTCAGGTAGTAAATCACTGGTTGCTGGTATTGTGAATATGTTTAAGAGCGGGAAATGTTCGTCTGTGTTGTCAGTTTCAACATCTTTTTGCCATTAAGTCAAATTTAATTATTATGGGTTTTGTTTGACCGTAGTTCAGTGTCTCCATAGCCTTTCCACTATACAAAATCAGTTCAAAGATTCAATTAAAATTGAGATGAAAGAAAGATACCTCCATTCTCCAATTTAATTTTAGTTAAAATAGTTCTGGATAAACCCAGATACTACCCTTGGGCTTAAGGTAATTGACATTGCCATGCCTGTAACTCCCAGAAGGCTATAAGTAAATCTCATACAGAGGACATGAGATACTAGAGCAATTGTCAAAGAATTAGACTCATTCAAAAAAATTCACAATGTGTAGCATATGTAGGCTCTCCAGGCAGTTTATCCCATTGTAAATTTGTGGTTAAATTTGGGGAAAATAATGCCATATTTAATTTTAAATTCTGTATAATGTGAAATAATTATTTTATTACAGATATTTATGCTTCTGTGTGGCTGAAAACAATCCTTTAATAATAGTCTGTATTTTGAGAATCAAAAATATTCATTATGAGAAAAATTTTAGTACCCAAGTCACAGCTTTTTATGAGGCATCTAAAGACAAATATTTTCAGTTCAGTTGAATCTGTGTCACTATAATGTTGTTAGAGAATGAATTTTTGTCTAAAAAATTTTGACTAGGTGGCATTCTGGGAAGAGTGCAGCTAAAGAAATACTTCCAACCCACATCAGATGAACCACAGGATATCCTTCCAGGAATTAAAAAACAGACACAAAAAATTTAGAATCCTCACTAAACACAATAGTGCTTAGTATTTTGTTCTCCCCTCAAAATGTTTTTTTTTGAACGCTTGTTAGAATTTAGGCAGCTTTTTGAAGTCAATAGAAAGTCTACATATGAATAAGATGAAAATTTATTTTCCAAAACTTATTTTTACTTTTATTTTCTCCTATTTTGCTTAAACTTAAGAAGTTGCATAAATATTAGGAATCTGGTATTAATTATAAGAGACAATTTGGGCATGACCTTTTAAAAGTCCAGGGTTTCCTCAGATTAAATAGCAACTGTATATTATCAAGTAATATGATGTTCCACATAAGCAAATTTTCAGACAAATATAAGCTTACATGACCCCTATAGGACTAGTTTAGAGACATGAGAATTCCTCACATAGGCAGTAAGCCAGATGTAGAAGTACATATACACACACATATAACCCTGAGTTGCCCTGTTTTATTTTTATATATATGTACATATAAAAATAAAACAGGGCAACTCAGGGTTAATAGAAATCAAAACAAAGAATTGACTTAATATTTCCATTTAAAATGTTATTTGAGGCATCACAATTTTTACCTTTTTCTTTTCAGGGAATATTCCTCATTTCAAAGCAGTTTGGAAGTCCATGAGAAAGAAGAATTTCACATAATTAAGGACCTGTTCAAAGATGAAAAAGTAGTTTGTTTTTTTAAAAATTTTGTCTTAATCATGTTTTAATAACTTATTTAATAATGTTCTTATAAAAGTGGTAAAACAATTTCTATAAACTTTAGTAGTCTATAGCATGCTATATATAATTGTGAAATTAAAAAATATTTGGTAATGGGTTGGATGTGGGAGAGTTATGCCATTGATAATGATGGAGAAATTATGAATGAATGATTCTGGGGATTCAGTAATGCCTAATTTTGACCAATTTTACATGTTTGAGGTTTTAAGTAAGAAGCAACATGGCATAAGTGGAGAAAGCCTTAGAACTAGATTCAAGAACTGGATTTATGTCCCATCTTCACTTTTTACTTTGAGCAAGTCCCTTAAAATCCAAAAACCCCAGTTTCCTTGTTTCCAAAATCAAGATAACACTCCCTGTGGCATCTCCCTCATCAGAGGCAGTATGACATAGTGCCTAGAAAGCCAGCCTCAGAACCAGGAAGATGTGATGTTCTGACAGAGATGTGCTGCATGACCCTAAACAGGTTACTTAACCTCTCAGTAGCCCTGGAAACTAAGACTTAATATTGTGGAGCAACATGCTGCTCTACGTTGGTAGAAGGAGTTCTTTTACTGGGAGCCCTATATACTAGTAAAATCCCTAGGCTGATTTAAAAAAAAAATACCCCCTCATGGCTGCAAAGAGGAACAAATGAAATATTATGTGTAAAGTACTTTAGACTTCTTAAAATACTCTGTGTCAGTTGTTATTGTCTAATGGAAATACCATGGAGAAAATTGGAGGGTATAAGATCGGAACAAGCAGTGAAGATTAGAGATTTATTTATGTAATGGAAGCCATGTGAATGATGGTTTCCCAAAGGATCTTAGGACTGTAGTGGCTTATCTCTTTGAGGGACAAAAAGAAAGACTCTTTACCACATTAAAGGTTACTCTTTTACAAAGTAATCTCTCATTTGCTGCTTGTAGTTCAAGAAAACACAAAATAAGTTTTCTCTTAAAATTGGTTTGCAAAGAATTAATAAGAACTGAAGGAGAAATTTTTTTATTGCATGTGAGCCATTTTTAAAAACTAGACCCATTTCAAAATCAAAAGTACTTAAAAGGTGAAAATTTATTTGCATTTCAGCTCACATGTTTTTAGCATAGTGATTTCTGAAATAGCTTTTTGATTTTCATTTTAAGGTAATTTATAATTTAAGATAATGTATTATAATTATAATTTGTAAATTATATTTTATATATTACGTATAAGTTATATTTCATATGACAGTCATAAATTATAACTTACAATTTAAGATAATTTATTAAATAATCCACTTATTACTATGCTTTCTAGTATTTTACTAGAAATAGTATTATATTTTATCAAAAGCTTTTTCTGCATCTATTAATACAATGATTTTGTTGTTTTTTGTTATTGATATGATCAATAACACTTACAGTTTTTCTAACACTGAACCAGCCCTGCATTCCTAGTATAAATCCTACCTGGGCGTAGTGTATGATCTTGGTGATGTATTAGTGAAATCTCCTTGCTGCTGTCGTTGTTATTGTTGAGTTGTTTTCAGTCATGTTCAACTCTCTGTGAACTCATTTGGGGTTTTCTCGGCAAGGATACTGGAATGGTTTGCCATTTTCTTCTTTAGCTCATTTTAGAGATGAGAAACTTAGGTAGACAGGGTTAAGTTATTTGACATGGGTCCCATAACTAGTAAGTATATGACACCAGATTTGAGCTCAGGGCCTCCTGGTTTCAAATCTATCGTTCTATCCACTAGAGCACCTAGCTACTTGAATCTCTTTTCTAATATTTCATTTAAAATGTTTGCATCGATATTTATTAGGGAAATTGACCTTTAGTTTTCTTTTCAGTTTTTGCTCTTCCAGGTTTAGGTATCAGAATCATATTTGTGTCAAAAGGAATTTGGTAGAATTCCTTCTTCGCCTATTTTTTCAAATAGTTCAAATAGTATTGGAATTAATTGTTACTTAAATGTTTGGTAGAATTCACTTGTAACCCTATTTGATTTTGGGGATTTTTTTCTTAGGGAGTTTATTTATGGCTTGTTCAATTTCAACAGTCATAATGAATTTAAGACTTAATTGTATACATATAGCTGAAAATTATCGGTATAAAAAAATCATTCACTTATTTAGTGCCTTTTCCAGCATCTTCAAGTTATATGTACATACTGTTTTGAGTCTTCTGAGGGGACTGGCTTCCTAGAAGTGGGAATAGAACCCATTCCATAGAGTGGAAACCAGATCTCAGTTTCTCAGATGTGCCAACTCCATTTAAAAATCCCTCCTTCCTCCCTTCCCCAATACTCACCTGCTCAAGTGATTGACCCTAGTGATATCGATAGAAGCTAGAGGAGGCTTCAGAAGGAATAGATTAAAGGTTAGCTGTGTGACAAAAAGTATATCTCTGAAAGTATTTTTAATCCTTCCTGACTCCATGTACGTATACCTTGGAGGGAATTTTTATTTTTTCAAATACTATTGTTTTTTAAAATTTTTCAAATGCTAAACAGTATTCAAAAATATTTATAGCAAATATTTAAACTCATAATTATATAGTTTCTCCAAGAATTACCATTTTTCAGGACTTGATTTTGCCAGTTATTTGTGAATTATCGAAACCTGCCAACCTCCAAGAAAGAACAGTTATACAAACATCATCAGAACTTAAGAAGTCCCTAAAATTAACTCCAGAAATAATCAGTTATATGGTTGAGAATGAAAAGCTCTTTGAAAGAGGTGAGAATTAATTTTTTAATGTCTTAATACAAAACTGTTAACAATTTGATGTTAAAATTTTTCTGTGAACCCACATATTTTATCAAGTCTCCTATAGAATTCATATCCAAATATCAGAAATACATATTTCTATGATAAGTTATTTCTCATTATCTTTTGTTACTTTTGTAGATAACTGTTTTTGGTATAATTTTCCATTTAAAAGTCAAACTTAGAATTTTTTAAAACGTTATTCTAACTAATTCCATATTTCCACAGTCATCCAACATAAAAGAATATATATTTCATTCTGTAAATACACATATGCAGAGATTTTTAACCTTTTTTGTGTCATTGCACCCCTTTGGCAGTCTGGAGAGTTCTGTGCTTTCCTTCCTAGAAAAAGTCTTCTAAACAGTTGAAAAAATGTTAAATTTGAGTTAGAGATTAGGGCAAACAAAAATGTATTTTTCTCATTCAAGTTAATAGACTCCCAAAATCTATTTATAAACTGGGGGAATCTGTGAACTCCAGATTATGAACCTCTATTTTAATGATTAGAACCAGAATAGCTTATCTTCAGATGGACTTTAGGTTAGGTCCCTAGTCACTGATTGCTGGGCTGAATTAGATACAGATGAGGTAATCTATATACATGGCATTCCCATGATAGATGATTTGGAATCATCCTATCAATTTGCATTATCTGTTCCTCTCCATTTCATTAAATCTAAATATATTGATTTACTAGAAGTTGGCGATATTGTGATTTTCTCACATTCAAAAACACGCATACCTAATGCATCTTAAAATGACACAAAACTTCAAAAACCTTCCCTTTGTTACCTTCTTGGACATAGTATTTCAAAGATTCTCTTACAAATCTATTTTTTAGGCTTGATTATGACCAAACAAAGATGGAGGGAGAGGGTTTGGATAGTAAGAGGCTAGAGTAGTTTGCATATTCAAAGTCAGTTTGTTATTTAAAAAAAAAAAAACTAACTTCACATGAAATTTACTGTCTCGGTATCACCATATCAGATTTCCCTGTCAATATTCTTCTGGAATAGCATTTTTTACTATCTATACTAGTTTTCCATTCTACTATAAAATTGACACAGAAAAATCATTAGCCTATTTAAAGCAAGAAATCTGAAAATACTACAGAGAGAAGATTTATGTCCCGTTAGTTTTTCTAAAAGTGGTTTGTTGCATCCTATAGAAGCATATCAGGCTGCCAGAGTTTTAAACAATATTTGTTAGCATTTTAATCATGGCACTGACAAAATAAAAGGCTAAATAGGGTATTATGAATAACAGAAAAGAGTTGTTTTTTTTTTAATGTAGGCATTAAAGACATTATCTCAGAGAGTATCAATAAAACTTATATAAACTTATAAAAATTATTATAAAATTATATAATATAATTTATTATTATATAATATAAAACAAATAAAATACACATACTTATTATGATTGCTTTATAAAACCCATTGTCAAAGGCCTATAAAAAGTAGAAAAAGAAAGACTGAAATGGGGAAAAAAGTCAAATTAAATCCCCAGGTGTGTATATTCAGTATGCTAGCACTGTACAATCTCTCCTGTCCTATAAGTTCCTATTCCTGTGCTTCTGACATGAAAATGATTGAGGAAATGGCTTGCTTTTGTCAAATCCTGGCTATCTTCTGAGAGCAGCCTTGTTTTAGGGAGACTTAGCACCAAAAGGTTAGTTATCAATGATGAATTTTTTTGGCCATAGAAACATGCTAAATATGCTTTGGTATAGTAGAAAGAGTTCTGTGTCTGTAGTCAGAAGACTTGGGTTCAAATATTGGGTCTACCACTTCTTACCTGTCTGACCTTGGTGCCTTCTCAGGCTAAGTATCATTCCTGATAGAGAAATAGAAACAAAACAAGAACTGAGCAGTTCCTTATTCTTACCTTCATCTATTATTATCCTCACATCCAGGCCATGGGATCCAAATTATCATTTGTCTGAACCCTTTAAAATCTGATTTCCTAAAAATCTTTAGTGTGCATCAGACTAAGCCTTCTCTACACAGCTGTTCTCAGACTTTTGTCATTTACTACACCAACCATTTCCTCATTGTTGATCAGAATTATGTGTAGACTAACAGTTCCTCTTGAAGTCTTCTGCACCTTAAGAATGAAATTATAAATAAAATAAAACTGTTCTGCTTTGTCAGAGAAACAGTTCTCCAGATAGTTCTAGTCCCTTATCATTGCGATATCATGCCTCAGTAGTATTCTAGATTTGTGGGTTTGTGCTGTTTTCTGAACTTCTCATCTAATTCCTCCTTCTGTCCAAGTGTTCTATAGTATAATCTCATGACAATATTATTTCTGTTTTTCTCTCCTTTGAGCTTCACTCAAATGTTCCCTACCATGTTCCACCGTCACATTTAGGTTCCTGGATTTCTTCACATGAATAGATGTTCTTAATATATTAAACTACTCAGTTGGAGTAGCATTCACTGAATCCAACAAACTTAGATTTACAGAGCTTAATATTCCTTTTCGGTCTTAGGAGAAATCAGTATGCCTGTGCTAAAACATAGTTCTTTTGACACATGAAGTAATTACCTCCAAAAGAATGGAGTATATACTCTTAGGTAAATAATAACAAAAACAAAAATCCTTAGCTGATTTCATCACATGAGTACCTGATAATTTAGCTTCCCTTAAGATAAATTGTTCACTGAAACAGAATTGACTTAGAATTGATTCACTCTTTGAAGAAAACTGAACTGTTTTAAAATTCCATGCTAATAGAAACAAAAATGTTTTCCTTCAGAAATAACATTTGAAACTGGGGGAACTCAAAAATCCAAAATTTTAGATATTTTCAATATACCGATTTTATTTTGCCTAAAGGTAAAAGTTGCTGTTTTATAAACTGAAGAAAAATTTTAAATTAAAAATATGTGAATTCAGGCAGCATTGCTTTTAGAAATACGATTTTGACTGTAGCCAGGAAGTAAGTACAAATACCTGAGAATTAATAGGTATAGCTCCTACTGCATGGATTAGAGAACAGAAGGTGTACCAAGAAACCAGTTTAGGACTCAGTGTTCAACAAAGAACATTTAGAAGGAAGCATGAGGTGGCATCCCAACCCTGAGTTCAACTCATGCCTCTACTAGAAGCTAGCTCTGTGATCTTGGTGAAATAATAATAGCTGTGACCTTTATATAGTTCTTTAAATTTTACAAAGATGTTTATATACATTATCTCTAAACATCTTTGAGTCTGGATTTTTTCATCTGTAAAATGGAAGTAATAATAGCACCTCCCTCACAGGATTATTGTAAGGCTCGATGAGATAACATGTAAAGTACTTCGCACACTTTAGAGTGCTATATAAAGTTATAATTATTATCTCCTTTGAACCTCACAAAAATCCTGTATTATCCAGGTATTATCTCCATGTTACAGGTGAGGAAACTGAGGTTCAGTTTAAGTAAACTTTACCATGGTCTTCCTGAGAACAAATCAGCGCTATACACTGTATCTTCATCTGAAAAAAATGAAAATCAATAATATCCATCTTGCCTACTTTATGCTATTATGTGAGTCAACGGCAATGATTTTGGTAAGGCAAGCCCAAGGGCTAATGATTACCTTTCTTCTTACTCAGCCTCCTTCACAATGACCTTATATAAGCGTTTATAGTTGTTGAGATGACTCTGGTCCTCACAGGAAGCCTGTAGAAGGCATTAGAAACCAAACCAGAGTCAGGGCAGGGGCCACTTTGCTAGATGCCTTTTCCTTCTCTTTTAATAAATCCTATGATCTAGGATCATAGATTTAAAACTGAAAGGAAACTTGGAAGTCATCTAATTCAACACTCTCATTTTACAAAGAAGGAAACCAAGGCTCAGAAAGGTTAAATGATTTGCCTATGATCATATGAATAGTAAACAAAAGAGTCAGATTCAGAACCCAGGGCTTCTGAGTGCAAATCTGACACTTGAACCAAAACTCTTTACAATATACCACCCTGCCTTCCAGGTATTGTCTGCATTAATGGGAGCTAGATATGTTTTTGTTTTGTTCATAAAGGGTAAGTAGTTTACACTTTGGTAATCATATTTGCCATTATTTTAATCCTACCAACAATAATGAGCATGAATCTTTTCCTATGAAGACCACAGTGCCACCAAAGTAAAAAATTCTAAAGGCAAACTCTTTTTCAATGAAAATAAGGTGACTTTATATTAATATAAATCCTGACTTCTGGAAGACAGAATAGTTTGTCTTACATATAAAGAAAATTGAAGATTGTTGGAGGGGAATGGAAGGAGAAAAATCACTGAAAATTGTAGCAAGGAAATAATGATTTTGTTATTAATAACAAAACTAACCCTAACCCTTTCTTTTTCAGTCCTCCCTAACAAATATGAGAATGAAACTGTGACAGGATACTACCCCACAGAGAGGATTTATACCAACCAAGACCAATGTGAACTAATAAACAGTGAACAAGGTAGAATTACTAAATAAATCGGTGATCTCCTTAAGTTTTTTCCAAAGGTCATTATGCCTACGACATAAGAGAGCACCAGTGCATTTGTATAATTCATTTTTTGGTTAGTTTTCAAGTTAGTTTGATTTTAAGTCATTCTCTTTTTTTCATTTACTTTTTTCCTTCACACCAGTCACTCTTAATTGACCCAAATTCAGACTGAATAGAAAGAGAAAAGTCAGAGACTGAAAAATAAAATAAAGGAAACTGAGAGAAACAGCAAAAAAAAATTTCAGCTAAAATGAATACCAGTAATAGATTAATATTATAGTGAAAATATTTAAGAGAAATTATTAACTAGCTATGGTGGTGTACATCTGTAATCCCTGCTACTGGGGGATGCTGAGGTTTGTGGATCACTTGAGTTTGAGGACTCTGAGCTGTAACAGGGCAATAGTCAGATAGGTAGTCAGTACTGCTTACTGCATCCCTCTGTAGCTAAAACTAACAGATTAGCTTCATTGTTTCCTCCTTGAATATGGTAATCCCTAAAAGCTTCTTGTACAAAAGGATTCTGACTAAAACCTGTGAATTTCAAACAATTTATGTCATCTATCCCTTCTCCTCTGGCCCCTTCATCACTAATTCTCATCATCCAAGATACTATTGAGTCTCCCTTTTTGGGGGTGAATCAATTTAAAATATCAATGACTTCCTGCTGAGTAAAATCCTCAGTTACTGCCCCTAAGTACTGTGTGCCCCCCTTCTCTTGCTTCCTTCACAATATTGGATGTGTGCCCATTTTCCTAGAAACTTCCTCATCTAAATTTGTTTCATTTTCCTCTCATGCATCTTCCTCCCAGTTGTTTGTGCCACAAACAGGCCCTGCTCATGCAAGGGTTGTATGAACCTTCCTCTTATTAACTTCCTCCTCTTTTTTTTTTGGTTGAACCACTCTCACAACTATCTTTTGTGTTACCAGTTGAGACTTTTTAGCTTATTATTCTAAAGGAAAGTTTGAATGCTGTAGCATAAAAAGCTTCTCATGCAAATCAGCTAACTCCTTTTTCAGCTGAACCTTTCTCTCCAGCAACTTTTCTCTACTTTTACATATAATATAATAGCTCGTTAACAATGCCCATCCTCTTCTACACAGTCCTGCCATTTTTTTCCGCAGTTCTATTGGTATTCCTTGCAAACATCTTTCTAAATCTCTGGGTTCTTGCTTCTGTAGCCTTGGTTCACAGTTTTCACAAAGCCCTGTGCTTTTAGCTCATTCTCTCTCCAGGGAGGAATAAGGTAAATCCTCCCATCCCAGGATATCCATTTCCTTACTTAGAGCCTTCCAGTCTCCAGGTAGAGAGTTTTGGATGGCAGCATCAGGATTCAAAAAGATCTTGACAGGCTAGAGCAGTAAGAGACAGCTCAGCTAGAGTTGGGCTGAAAATAAGATGAAATTCAGTAGAGATAAATGTAAAGTCATGCGCTTGAGTATCAAAACAACAACAGAGAGGTCTGCGAGTTCAAGTACATAGAGAGCTGAATATATTAGTAGCTAAGATAACTGATGCCATCTTGGGCTGCATTTAAAAAGGTTACAGTTTCCAGAACTGGTGGGTGATAGTCCTATCTGCCCTTGTCAGACCTCATCTGAAAAAGTGTGTTCAATTTTGGAAGCCATTGTAAGGACATTTATAAGTTGAGGAATGTCCCGAAGGGGAAACCAGAATGGTGGTGAGTCTTAATCCATCAAGATTCAGGGGCTATGGAGGAAATGTGATAGATAGCTCTCTTTAAATATTTGAGGGAATATTTTTTGGAAGAGAGCCTAGGCCTTTTTCCTTTTGTTCCCAGAGGGCAGAACCAAAAGTAATGGGTTAGGAGGGTGCAAAAAGTTAAATTCAAACCTTAACAATTGGAGCTATCTAAAAGTGGAATGGACCCCTCAAGAAATGGAGGGTTTCCCCTTCCTTTCTTTAAAAGTGTTCAGGGAGAATAGAGAAAATGTTATACTGGGGATGCTTTGGGTATGTGGGTTGAACTAGTCGGCCTTTGAAGGCCTTTCAGTTCTCAAATTCAGTGATTACTTGAGGGAAGGAACTGTCTCACTTTTAAAATCTATGTATCTCTAGTACCTAACAGAACCATTTTGATTACCACTATACTAAATTCTTATATTATTCCCTTTTATATATACCTTGTACCAGGCAAACTTGCCTGCTAGCTATTCCCTGTTCACAGTTCATTTCCTTGCCTCCATTCCTTTGCAAACAAACCTGGTGGGTCTGCCTGCCACAAGTCTCTCCCCACTGTAGTCCATCCTCCATTCAGCTGATAGAGCAATATTCCTACATTCCCATCTGACCATATCACCCAGCCTCCTATGCAGTAAACTCTATTGACTCCTTATCATCTCCAGGCTCTTTATAACCCAGACCTCACTTACCTTCCTACTCTTCTTACACCTTGTTGCCCACCATACATTCTTTGATCCAGTGTCACAAGTACTCCATCTCTCCGCTCTGGACATTCCTTCTGGCATTCTCTTATTCCTGAAATACTCTCCTTATCTCTGCCTCTTTCATTCAAGTTCCAGCTTTTACAGAAAACCATCCCCAGCTATTCTTAATTTTGTTGCTTGTTCCTTCTGTTGATTATGTCTTACTCTGCATGTAGCATGTTTGTACATATTTGTTTGCTTCTTGTGTGCTCCCTCACTTCCTCCCCACCATTTGATTGTGAAGCTCCATGAATATGGGGACTGTTTTTTTTCTTTTTGTATCCTCAGCACTTAGCACAGTACTTGACATACAGTAGATGCTTAATAAATGACTATTGACTGGCTGACAAAATGATCTCTCATTTCTGGAATATACATCATCCTCACTTCTACTTAATGGAATATAGATCCTTCTACCCTTCTTTCCATCTCCCTCCCCAGGACCGGTTTTTTAGCCATCATTAACACTTTCTCTTGAGGTTCTTTTGGATTGCTTTGGGTGTACTTTGTATTTACTTAATCACATACATGTGGTATCACCCTGATAGAGGGTTAGGTTTTTCAGGGCAGTAGCACTTTCATATGTCTTTGAATATTCATAGTAAGCACCTAAAAAGGGTTTGTTGAATTGAATTCATAACTGATAATAAAAGCTTACAAATTCATATAAAATCATTTGCAGTTGTTTTTAGTATTTACTGCCTTAGTTGTTTGTTTTATATTTATTTATCCCTCTCAATAGAAGTTAAAACTTTAGTATTAATTTTAAAAATAAGTACATTTTTAAAACTATAATTATTTGGGCTTATTAATGCCAAATACTTTTTTTGAGATAGCTTGTGCAAAATGAAATTCATTATGAGATACTTCTCTTTAGTCATACGAAGAATTGTATTTTAAGTACAATTTTTGCAAATTCTTCCAAGTTGTAATTCAGTGTCAGAGTATGTAAGCAAAATAAATTTTGAGTTCTTCCACTAGCATTAGGGCAGTTTGGTCTTTGTTAAAAGAAAATAGCAGGGTTCCAGTCTCCCAAAAGGTGAGAAGTACTTAGTTGTGACATGACCACCATACCCCACATCTCTTACGTTCATTTGAGACATCTAGTCAGTTTTATGATTTCACTCCTTAATAAGTTGGAAATTTTTGCACTTGAAAATATTTTCTGGGTTTTTTTTAAATTTTGTTTTCCCTGTATAAGTTAAATCAAACATTTTAAAAGTGCAGAATAGCTATTTCCAAATGTTTTGCTTATTCTAGAAAAAAATGTTGAACACTGAAGTTTTCATAATCATTTTTAAAGTATAAGATGTTTCATGATAAGATAGCTATATTTCCATGATGTTTTTCTAAACTTCTCTTTGTAACTATGTTATGATCATTTCTGCCTATTTTTTTCCTCAGTACCACAAACCGAAGAGCCTGTAATTCACTATTCAGTTACAGATTTGAGAAGAATGTTTTCTGTTGAAGTAGAAATCCTTATGCTTGACTCATTAAAAGAAGGGTGGTGGAAACAAGAGGGACTGAGCATGACAATGACAGATACCTTGGAACATCTGACTCCAGATTTGAGTTTGCACAACCTGCTTCCAACTGAAATAGAGATATTCCCTGCAGAACCACTTCAGCTAGAGTGTAAGTAACCAAACTTAAAACCATTTCTTAGAAGGTTAATCTCTGAACTAGAAATTTATAGTTACCAGGGCAACGCTGGTAACTGACTAAAGTGAACATTTACTATTACAGTTTATATTTGTTGTTCAGTCGTGTCCTACTCTTCTTGACCCCATTTGGGCAAAGATACTGCGGTGGTTTGTCATTTCCTTCAGCTCGTTTTACAGATGAGGAAAATGAGGCAAACTGGGTTAAGTGATTTGCCTAGGGTCACGCATCTGAGGTCAGATTTAAACTTTAAACTTCCTGACTTAAAAGCCAATGCTCTATCCACTATGCCACCTACCTGCCCCAAGGCTAATATACGCTGTGTTGAAAAAAATATGTATTAATTGTCTGCTCTGCATTTTAGGAATAGTTTTGCCAAAAACAAAAAGTTTTATTTAACATTAATGTAACGTTCAAGCCATTTCTAGCTTAGAAAGATGCCTACATTGGCATATTTCCTCCATGCTCTATGATATGTCTCTACCTCAAGACAATTATAGGAATCTTGAACTAGGAAAAGATCATAGTATGTTCATATGTATGTTAATTACAACAATCCAGAATAGTTTCTACTCAGTTCCTTCTTAGACCATTCTCTTCATGCATTGAAAAGGGTTTTCTCTCTGTGATCAATATTTTAAATTAAAAAAAGAATGCTGCCTTAGGTGGATCCTGATTTTCAAGTAGGTAAGAAGCAATGATCTTATCTAGACTAGTGTTAAATATGATCATCACCCACCCTTAATTCATTTCCCTAAGAAAAATCCTTAGCTTTTGTTCTACAGCTTTTTTGAAGTGAATCTTAACATTTTCTGTTGAACCTAAAAGGTTTTTAATATGCTTCCACAACTCCTAGTTTTTTGCCTAAAATTTGGAAAAGACCTACTTTTCTGTCTCAGATATAGAGATTTCTTTATTTCTTCCTCTTTCCAGCTTCAGAGACAGGATTGTTATTAACAAATACTTAATAGCTTAATAAAATTATTTCTCTTCATATTAAACTAGTCACTATTCATTTATTCATTCAATAAATACTTGTTGAGAGTGCAGCTAAGTACTTATCTGCAATATATTGTGTGAGGTGTTACAGGAGAATTTTTTAACAAAACAAATATCACAAGTCACTGCCCTTGTGGAACTTACATTCTAACAGAAATGATAAGACATATACACAGATAGCTGTCATAGAGAGTAGGCTGTGAAAGTGTGACAAACTTATGTTTGGAGGATATAGTTAACAGTACTGGTGCTGCTCAAAGCATCGGAGCACGATGACTAAAAAAATTTCATCAAACTCTATCATAGATCATCACTGAGTGACTTTTGAGAGAACATTTCTGCAGTGTTGAGAATTCTGTAAGAGAATGAAGAGTGTGACTAGGTTTAAAGAAGTGAAGGCATCAGTGTAGACTACTTTTAAAAGAAATTGGATAATGGTGGGGAGAACAGAACTGGGGCAGAATCCTAAAGTCAGTCTAATACAGTGGGGTAAAACTAGAAGGTTGGAGCTAGAGGGGTCCTTAGTTATCATCTATAACCTTCATAATCATCATTTTCAAATGAGGAAATTGAGGCTCACTGAGGTTAACTTGCTGCATTGATGGCAGAACAAAAAATGGAACGATGAGCTTTGGATTCCTAGTGTATTGCTGCTTCCACTGCACTGTGCCACTTTTTCAAAATCAAGGGAGTATTTTTTATTGTTTTTTGTTTAATCCAAGGGAGCCAACAGCATAATACATAGAAAGCTAGCCTTGGTCTCAGGAAGGTCTGGATTCAAGTCCTACCTCTGACACATACTTATAACTTAATTTCGCAGTCCCTACAGGAAAAACTAAAATTTGCCAACGTTACTGATTGCATTCTTTCTGAGAGATCTCCCTATAATGATAAAATCAGAAGTCTGAAACATCTAATCCAATTAGTTGGTGAGTAAGATAATCACACTAATATAATGAAGGAGTATTTGTATTTGATTGACAGCTATGAAGGGAAAGAGTAAGTGGATAATTAGGTGAGGGTATGAGCTAAGAAATTTGGTTGGTGGGCACATACCTACAGATTGATGCAAGAACCTGGCCAGGGAGGTGGGGAAGGAGGTGCAGGTCTTGTTGAGGAACATGGGGGAAACAACATCTTTAACTTAGCATGTCTAAAACTAAACTCAGTATCTTTCTCCCTAAGCCTTACCCTCTTCCAAACTTGCCTATATCTATATAAAGTACCACCATCCCTCCAGTCCTAAGGTTAGCATTATCTTCAACTCTTCACCCTCCTTTACCCCACATATCCAGTCAGTTACCAAATCTTGCTATTTCTACCTTCATAGTATCTCTACAATTGCACAATTATCCCCTTAATTAAAGTCCTTATTGCTTCTCACTTAGGTTATTGCAACAGCCTTCTTTGGCAGTCTCCGTGCTTCAAGTCTCTCCTCATTCCAGTCAGTCCTGTAAACTGCTACCAAAGTAATTTTCTTTAAACACAGGTCTGACCATGTGTATCACCTATTCATTTAACTCCAATGGCTTCCTGTTACCTCTGAGGTAAAATAGAAACTTTTAAAGTTCGGTGCAGTCTGGTCCCAGTCTATCTTTCTATCCTTTTTTACTTCTTTATACTTTTTTACTCCCCATCCTATACCTTGTGATCCAGCCAGACTGATCTTCTCTCTGTTCCTTACATACACCACTCCATGCCCCATCTCCAAGACCTTACACTAGTTGTCCCTAATTTTTGGTATGCACTCCCTCCATGCCTTTACCTCACTTCCTTTAAGATGCAGCTTAAATATCATCTTCTGCATGAGTCTTTCCTGATCCATTTAACTGCTAATGCCTCCTCACAAACTGCCTAATGTTAAACTACTTTGTACATATTTGTATTTGTTCATTTTAGGTTTATGTTGTATGTATTTGTACATGTATTACCCTGTCAGAATGTAAGGTCATTGAGAGTAGGAATTGAGCCTGACAGAGAAATAGAGAGATCTCAGAGAAAGGCAGAGAGGGAGACAAAAATCCCAGATCTCACCCCATGGGTTAAGAGTCTAATAGTGAAGTAAGCTGAGGGATAGGGACATGTTCAGGATCCTTGCTCTTCCACGTCTCATCTTTCCAGAGTCTTTTTCCCTTGTCTAGAATCTGTCCCTGAATAGAATCTTAAACTACATTTCTTCTTCTCTCTTGGAGTTGGAAGCCAGAAGAGCAGCACTTATCTTTTCCAAAGCACTCACCAACTCCACTTCTCATGCAGGTGTGGAACATTGAGTATCAATTTTCACCAATGGCAACAGTCCCATGCAAATGGGCTTTAAACTACAATTTATGCTTATGTCTCCAGAGCCTTCCATTAATAGTAAGCATTTAATAAATAATTGATTGATAACCTGTTTTTGATGAAGCCATGCTGTTTTTGTAATCATTGCTTCCTTTTCTAGATTTTCATTAATTGTCCCATGTAATAATGTGTTCAAGAAATTTATTAAGAATGTTCAAGCTCACTGGCCTATAGTTTTTAAATTTCACTATTCTTTTTTTGAAAAAAGTTCAGGTTTTTTTTACCTTTCTTCAGCCAGAATCACAGAATCTCAGTTTTAAGTCTTCTAAGTTTAAGGTCATCTAGTCCAGTTTATATCTCTATCTAACTTAGTAGTCATTTGGTCCATTTTATACCTGACTAAGAATCCACTTCCCAACATCTCTAGAAACAATGACCATTCAACTCTTATTTGAAGAACTCCAGTTAGGGGGAGACCACTACCTCTTAATGCAGCTCATTTCTTTTTTGAATAGCTAATGATTAGGAACTTTTGTATCATCTCAAGCCTAAATTTACCAGTTTTGAACTCCCTAGTGAATAAAGTGCTGGATTTAGAATAGAGAAGACCTGCATTTAGATTCTGCCTCTGATATGATCTGTGCAACCACTGATAAACCATTTAACTTCTCCCTGACACAGTTTCCTTATCTGTAGAATGAGGATAATACCTACCTCATGTAAAGTGTCTTGTAAACTTTAAAGCACCATACAAGCCCCCACTGTTACCTCACCCGTTACTCCTGCTTCTGCCTCCTAGGGCAAAGCTGAACAAATGTATTCCTTTTTTTGTCTGGCAGCCCTTCAGATATTTTAAGACAAACCATTCTGTCCAGTTATGTGCTGGAATGTTAAATAACCAAATTTCTGAGGGAAAAATATATACTTTTAAAGTTTAATCTGCATTATTAACGTTTTCCCCATCATTAACCCTAGACAACTCACAAAATAATCAAGCCTTGATTTGTAGCGTTTGTTGATTTCCAAAATCTAAATACTCACATTGAACACTTAACAGTCATCTCTCTCACAGGCTAGCTGCAACATACTCCTGAACTTAAACATTTCTTCTCCAAGTTAAACATAACCAAGTCTAACAATTGATCATGTATCATGAACCTAAGACCCTTCAAAGCCCTCGCTGCCCTCCTTAGATGCTCTCCAACTTATCAATGCCCTTCCTAAAATGTCGCACTTAGAACTGAACACAATATTCAGTTTGACCACAGTATAGTACTGTCACCTCCGTGATGCTAATACTTTGCCTGTCTTGCTACAGTCTATAATCATATGATCTTTTTTTGATTGTTGTACCATACTGTTGACTTATATTGAGTTTTCAATACACAAAAACTCACATCCGTTTTTCAGGCTGTGTGATTTCTAGCTATATTACAAGGGAAGGGATAGGGAACTGTCCAGAAATGACTATAGTAGAAAAAACACAGAAGATATCACTAAAACTTATGTTAAGTAAAGTGAAATTGACTTTTCTCTTTATAGTTTAGCTAATTTTTTTATTTGAAAGCATATTTTAAGAGGAAAATATACATCTCTCTTTAAAATATGTCTGACTTTTTATTTAATGCTAATGTTTTTCCAACGTTTAACACCAATGCATTTTATATTTATGTGAGTTAAGGAACACTGAAAAATTGAAGGTGATCACCCAAATAGCCCTGGAGAGCCATGTGGTGGTGTAAATATACTGTAGCTCATTACAAATACCTAAGATAAGCATTGGAACAAAGGAATGAATGAACACATATTTACTATGTGATTACTATGTTCAAAATACTGTGCTAAGCACTAGTGATTCAAATATTAAAAGAAGATAATCCCTGCTTACATTCTGTTGAGGGAGATAACACTATGGTCCTTTGCTGTTTTTGCAGCAACAAAGCCAGTGGTAAAGAATCTTCTTTAATATCTGTTTCTGATGTTCATTTGAAAGTGCCAAGGACTTTGGGGGAAGAACTTTCTTTTCTAGGTCCTCAGTAGCTGGGGCTGCTAAAGAGGCAGCTGCCTGGTCCTGTCTCTATAAGAGTTTATTCCCTGGATAGTACCTTCAGGGGTCATTTGGGAAGCATGGTCAGTGGAGGTCGGGGAGAAGCCATAGTACCATTGCAGAGGTTCTCAGGCTCATTTGCCCATTAATGGTAGCTGGTTGGCTCTTGAGTCTTGTGAATCCATTCTCCACAGAGTTTGCTACCCTCAATTATGGCTAGTCTAGAGGCCAGTCTAGAAGCAGGGCTGCCAGTATTGGGGGTGGGGTGGCATTGCCATTCCCAGGACTCTTGGTTGCCAGAGTCCTTGACTTTCTCTAACTCTTGTGATCTTAGGGAAATAGAGATCAAGGAGATGTACTAGTGTGACTCACCTGGCTCTTGATACCCCTCCCTTATCTCCCCCACTATATCTTGTTGCTTCTTCTAGGATGACTTGCCTGCCATGTGGGTGGAAATCAGTCATCAGAGTCATTAGGATATGATAGAAAAAAGACAAGCTGCTCACAGAAGAGCTGTAGATAATCTCAGACAGCTTGCATGCTCTGCTGATCCTTGGATTGTAGAGAGAATGTCAGAAAGGGCCCTGGCACATTGAATGCACCACCTTTGGCAGTCTTACAGGAAGACAACAGTTGTAGAGGATGAGTGGACAGGCATGTGTGGGTTGTACTCTGCCTTGCTTTAGAAACTACATTAATGAAATCACAGATCCAATAGAATACTGAAATATGTGATTTGGGATTAATATATGGACTTGTAATCAATGACTACAATAGAGAACAGCTCAAACTTAAACATAATCATATTTTTATAGTATGTGCTTGTTTAGAAATTGATAAAATCTAATAGATATATAATAATAAAAACTAATTGTTTTGCACCAGGGCTAAAATCCAGAAATACTCTATTGGTTTTGAAAATATTATTATCTTGTACTATCAATTTATCCTAGAATAAAAAATATTTTTAAAATAAAATTTGAATTGAGTACATTGCATTAAGAATTCATTATCTTTATAGAAAACCTTACAAAAGAAACACATTTTAAGGTTTCAAAGCTGAAAGTCGATAAAGTTGCCATACATTATAGTCAAACTATACTCGTTAAGCTATCAGGATATTTAGTTATGGAAGGGATGTATATAATTGGCATTTATTTTTATTTTCAGGGTATTTTGAACAAAAAAGTAATACCGTTAAACTCAACACCTTCCCTCCTTGTATGGCTCCTGAGAGACCTACAAACAATAATTTCTCACTTGTTCAAAAGAATTCTTCAGAAAGTGTACCACATACCTGTTTTCATGTTGAAAAACCAACAGAAGAAAAAACAAAGAATAAACCAGAACTAATTTCTATAATAGCCAAAGAGGGAGAAAAGAAAGATACTTATGAATCACTCGACTCTACAGCATTAACTATTGAATCATACACTTCATCAGGAAGTTGTAATGTATCTTTTGAACCTGGTAGAAAATATCAAGATGATTTGGATCTTTTGAATAACTTTATCATTCTGAGAAACAAACATATGACCGTCCTGTCAGTACCTCAAGTTATTATGGATGATAGCCAGAAAGAAGGTAAGGGAGTCTATTAAAGCCCAGCACTGTTATTTTTTCTCATTTCAAAATGATATTTTCGAGAACCTAATGAGAGAACTCGTAGTATCATAAAATGGGAGGAAATCATATCATTCAGTCAGATTGTAAAGTGGAAAGAACTTTGTGATATTACTGTAATATATATTTACATATTTGAAGGTTTTACTAATGATGTATACATGTATAAAGAAAAACTCATATATAACAATTTTTTTTCATACCATGCACATTTAAAATTTTTGTGTTTGTAGCTGAAGCTGTATGGTTTGTGTGTGGTTTATCCTTTGTTCCCAAAGAGGAACATGATATCAGAGATATGATGACCTGACTTTCAATTGAATTGGACGTAAGTGAGGGAGGACTGTGCAAAGTCACCAGCCTCATTTTCTCCTCCAGAGTCATCTAGGTCCAGTGGCCTGATATAGATCAGGACAACTGGAGATAGCCCAGGATGCAATGGGGGACCTTGGCCTTTATAAGCTAAGGTCTTTTGCTTTTATTTTGTTAGATAGATAGAGATATGTATGTGTGTGTGTGTGTGTGTGTATATATATAAAAATTTCATCATCACAACAACTCTATCTTAAGAATAATATTAAGAGAGATAAGGGTGACAGGATAGATAAAAGGTTTGAACTTCATTTTTAGAAAATAGACTATGGGATGTTTTGTAACAACTGTTCTGACAATACCATCTTAGTAAATGCCTTGGCTAATTTTCTCTACTGCCTGGTTAGTAATAGGAAGCATATTTGGGAACATATATAATGTGTAACAAAACACAAAATGCTTTGCAAACTTTAAAGTTCTGTATTTTTTTAAATAAAATAAAGCTAGTTATAATTAGCTATTAAATAGCACTCCAAAGAACTACTAACTATACCTTGGATACAACATGTGGGCATTCCTACTCCTTGCTTTGGCTCACAATGCCTTAAATATAGGTACTTAATAGGTGTTGGATTGTGTTACCTAGCATTGGTTCAGTACTGATAAATAGGATGTATTCTAGAGGAAATTAATAATCATAGTTTTATGTTATGTTACAACTCTTAACAGTATGGATTTATTCAGTTCAGAATATATTTGTTGAATATCCAGGGAGCAGACAATGAGGAAAAACAGTAGGGTAAGAGAAAAATAGCAAGAATAATGACACAATGGGTATGTGTGAGTAAAAAAAGTGAACATTACCCAAAGATTGACACATCACCACTTCCTGTCAGAGATATTGGGGACTGCTGACCTGGATTTAGAGTGGCACAAATGAATATAGAAATGTCCACATCTTAGTTAACAAAGTTAGGAGGAATGTGCTGACGATAAAACATCTCAACCACTAGTAGTTTATCGAATGTGCTAAGGTTAACGCTTCAAGTTCATTATTGACATAATAAACTGAGGGCTTTGTTTTTACTCTGTTATACAAATTACGCTTTGTTGCTAGCAATAAATCAACAAGCATTTAATAAACACCGACTTAGTACCCGGCATTGTGCTCTAAGCAGTTAAAGATAAAGACAAAAGTGAAAACAGTCCCTGTCTTTAAGGAGTTTACAGTTTAGCCAAGAGATGTTTCAATGTCCGTCCTTTGTTGCTGAAGAAGACCGTGCCATCAGAGAAACGATGACATGACTTGCCCTTGACTTTGTTTTGGGTGAGGGAGGGCTGTGCAGGTCACCAGCCTCACTTGTCCTCCAGAGCCATCTGCATCCAGTGACCAGATGTTCATCAGGATGACTGGAGATGACCCAGGATGCACTGGGAGACGTTGGCTCCTTTAGGCCAAGGTCTTTGCAGGCACTCACTTAGGGTGAGGCAATGCTCATTCATTGAATAGGCCTGTTTAAGAAGTACCCATTTCATAGCCCCTCTAATGAGGCCAAGAAAAAAAAGACATCAGGCTGGGAGGGAAACAGCAACTATTGATAATCACTCTAAAGCTAGGAGGGTCCATAAAGGGCTCCATTGGCATGCCAGCTTCAGAGTGCAATAGGTTTAAGATTTTGGGAAAGGAAAAGAAAGGAGAGGAGAGGAGAAGAAAGAGGAAAGGAAAAGAAACTAGCTAGTAAAACCCAAGTCAGCTGGGCATCGTTTGGCCATCCAAATGTACCTTCCTAGCATTGGATGAACAGAAATGCATGAGTAGTAGTTACATTACTTCCCATGTACTTCCCACCAAATTCCTCCCCCCCCCCCCCCTTACAAACTTCCCTACTGTAGCATACTTTGAGGAATCATCTAGGTAGAGATGATTGAGGTAGCTAGGTGATGCAGTGGGTAGAGTGCCAGACCTGGAGTCAGAAAGATCTGAGTTCAAATGCAGCCTCAGTCACTTAATAGCTGTGTGACCCTGGACACATTTATTACCTTATTTTACTCATCTTATAAAATGGGGATAATAATGGCACCTACCTCTCAGGCTAAATGTACGATCAAGTGAAATAGTATTTGTAAAGCTTTTAGCACAGTGCCTTGCACATAGTAAGTGCTGTATAAATGCTAGGGGTTTTGTTATTTGTAAATAATAATGAATCCAAAGGAGCTCAGGAAATCACCAAGTGAAATTGTACAGAGAGAATCAGAAAACGGTTTTAACACTGCCTTGGGATACACCCACACTTGGAAGGTAACTGTGATGCATCATAAAATGGAGAATGATCCAGCAAAGGAGACTAAGAGGGAGTGGGCAGACAGGTAGGAGGAAAACCACGACTGAATAGTATTAAGACAACCTGGAGAGAAGGTAGAGATACAGTAGAATAAGGTGATTATTAGTGTCCAATGTTACAGAGAAGTCAAGAAGGATGAAGACTGAGAAAAAACCAGTAGTTGTTGCAATTAAGGAATTATTGAGTTAATTTGAGTGTGTCATCCAGCCTAAGGAGGCTGGTTACAATCTGAGAGGCTGGAAGAATAATGGTACTCTACCACCCTCCAGCCAAGGGATATAGCATGTCGGTATATTCATAGATACAAAGTGATTTGAGTGCTAGTAGTACTTGGGGCAATCAGGAAAGCCTCAGTGTAGAAAGTGATGCTTGAGCAAAGTCTTGAAGCAACTAAGGATTCTCAGAGATAAAGATTAAGAAGGACTGAATTTCAGGCATCAGGAACAGCCTGTGCAAAGTATGGAAATGAGAGAGGGAGGAGACCTTTGGAACAGCAAAATTACTTTGGCTACATCACAGTGTGCATGGATGTGAATAATGTAAAGCTGGAAAAGTAGCTTGGGGCCAGGCTGGGAGAGGGTTTTAAATGGCAAACATTGTATGTATATGTGTAGATATATGTTTATGTGTATGTATATATGTATGTAAATGCAAAAACTGTATACAACAAAACTTTTAAAGATGAAAATATCTTTCTAAACTTGTTCTAGTAGAACATCACTATTTAGAGATTACATTACCATCTAGTGATTGTTAAGAGGAATTGCACCTATAATATTGATAAAACAGTTATTTTAGATCTAGCTAATTTGCCTGTTAAATGTTGTCACTGGAATAATGACTTTTATGGAGAATGCTAATTATGTACCCAGAAATAAATTTGATGAGATTTATTTTTGAGGATATACATATTTAAAACTGAAATATTCATTATAGGATAAGTTACATAGTTATATTTTAATTAAATATTTCATTACTAATAAACTTTTAAAATGACAAATATTGTTAAATATAACACTTTTAGCCAAAAATGTTTTCATTTTCAACTCTGCCAAAATTAGTTTTACATCACCTATGTTACAGGACTATATTATGGTAATACAGTTATGTCATATTTCTTTTTAATTCCCCCTCATTATATCTGCCATAGCTAGAAACATTGTAGGTAAAATATAGATCACAGATCTAAAAGAGACAGCAGAGGCCATCTCGTTCAACTCTCTTCCTTGGCAGATGAGTAAATAGATGCCCAGGAGAGTTTCAATGACTTGTGCATGGTCGTATAAATATTAAATGTCAGAGACAAAATTTGAACTCAGTTCTGCTTCCAGACTGAGCTCTTTCCACTGTATGATGTTGCCTCCCTATTATAGAAATATAACGGATCTTAGAGATCATTCAGTTTAATCTCCCGTCTTAAAGATGAAAAAACTGAGGCTCAGAGAGACAACTTGCTTAATATCCATAGCTAGTTATTTCCAAAACTAGAACTAGAAGTCAGATAGTCTGGCTCCTACAGCAGTCAGTGCTTTTCCCACTACATTTTACTCTGATTCTTAAGTGTATCTGTGATCTCTTTAGTTTGTTCACTTCCTTCATCGAGGAACAAAATAATCCATCATCCATGCCCGTTTTATTCTATGACTCAACTCTAATTCCAGATCCAACTTTATCCACTGCTATTTTATTTGCCTGCTATTTTATGCCAAAGTATATATGTTGATTTAATTTGGAATACCTTAGGATGTTCATAGATTTTCTTGACCTCCATATCCTCTGCAATAGATACTGATACATAAGCTGAAGTTACCTTCATGATAGCATTTTTGCAAGTGCTTATCATGAAAGTAACAAAGCAGTATGTATAATTATCCCATGACATGACAGTTCTTGTTGCCTTCAGGTGCATTATAAAATCAAGTGCTTTATTTGATTCTCCAAGGAAAACCATTCTTTCTAACTCTAACTTCATTTTGTCCTCTAGTTTAATTTATAGCAAGAAAATCAGTTATCAATATGATTCACTTCCTCTAGTAACATATCCATTCACTGGACAAAAAGCTCTCATTTAGAGCAGTTAGTATTTATATAGTCTTAGCATGCTCTGCCCTCTTTTCCTGTCATTTTTTTTTTTTACCATTACCACAGAAGCAAATAGAATTACTTAGGCTGAAAACTGTTTTATCTTTTTCTTTGTTTCATGGGAGGGTATAGTGAAGTTCAAATCTAACCTTAGATATATAGCACCTGCCATCCAGGGTTTTTGTGAGGAACAAATGAGAACATCTATAGTGTTCGGCACAGTGGATTGATACATGATAAATACTGTATGAGTGCTTACTCCCTCTCCTCCATAAGTGAAGAATTCTTCACTAATTGTTCAGTCTGCTCATGATGAGCCTCTCCATACTTAGGTGGGCTGGGCTCCAGAAAGCAAATACAGTCTATCACAGTCATAGAGGCTGTCACTGGAAGTATTTCCAGCATGGTGGAGCCTATCAGTTTGAACTTGGCTGGCCTAGCTCTTGAGAACTGACCACCCCCCAAACCCCGCAATAATGAAACATCTGAGTTTTACTTCATTACTACTCAAGAAATACTTGTTGAGTTGAATTTAATGTTCATGAATTTTTAGTGATCTTGGAAGGGTTATAATCTTTTGATTAAAAAAGTATTTCTTATTTAAGTGATTTATAAATGAGTGAGTTTTTACTGAACAACATGCAAATTTACTGTGTTTTAGAATCCAGAATGCAAAGCAAAGATATTCTGACTCTTGAAGAAGAGAATCCTGCTGTTTGTATAGAGCTGTCTCCTGAGAAAAACCAAGAGAAGAAGACAGATAATATCATTGAAATTCAAGCAACTGGTGTGTTATAAACTTTAAAGTTTATTTAACTTTAAAGTACTTCACTAGGTCCATTTGGTTCAACTATACCTAGTCCCTTTCATCTGTTCACTATTAGCACCTTCAAGCTCTCTCCAGGTGTACTTTCTGCCTGTAATGCCTTTCATATCCCCATCCCACCAACTCATCCCTCTCCTATACTTTAAAAAAATTCTTAAATTTGTCTGAGAAAATAAAGCCATTCATTTCCTCTGATAATTTTGGAAATGACATTAGCATAGCTGTTCTGTCTTTTATCCTTGATTTGTGTTTGGTTAAAATAACCTACCATTGGTTCACATATCAGAGTAAGATTATTATTCTACTGTCCATGACAAAGTGTCTGTCTTAGATTTTAAATATGGAGGAGAGGGCAGATAATAGAACTATATAATAATCTTTGTACAGTTCTTTGTGATATTAGATAATTAGTAAATGCATTCTAAGAATATGATAATTGCTCTTTTGTAAATCTATTAATAACTTATTTAGATTACAGTGGTTTTTTTCTTCGTAATCCTGAATTATTGTAGAAAATATACTTCTCATAAAAAGAAGTCTGTCATGATCCCTTGCCTAAAGAAAATTAAGGTTTCAAGCACAAGAATATTCATAGTATCACGATGGGTTTTTTGAAAGGTATTATAATTTTTTAGTTGATCAACAAGGGAGTAGCATCTATCTAACAAGTCCCAACCCTTACTTTGCCATTTTTGTTTTTTACCAGATAGCCAATGCCAGGCATACAGTCTCTTAGAAGCAGTAGCTACTCCTTTATTGAAAGAGCTTGCTTGCCATGATAGTCTTCTTACATCAGACTGGAAATTTGCCTCTCTTGGCTTTGACCAAACTAGATTTTTCTTAAAGCAGCAAGAAAAAATAATAAGTGACATTTTTCTTCAAGGTGAGTGAAAGTATAAGCTATGTTCCTTCAACTATATAGATAGATAGATGCTTATATATACAGTACATATATATATATATATATACACACACACACAATAATAAGTATGTATACATTGGTGAGATTACTGTATCTACCAATAACCTCAATGTTTCATAAATTTTCTATAGCTGAAAAATCCACCAACTGGTAGCCTAGAATTCTAGGCTGATCCTCAGGTAGCAGACATAGTAGTTTGGTAAGATACATGCCAGAGAGTACTGAATTTGAAATCAGGAACTGTATTGTAATCCTAATTCTACCATTTACCTACTTGTGGGGTCTTGGGGCAAGTCTCTTAACCTCTTTGGGCCTCAGTAACCATTTCTATAAGATGAAGATGTTAGACTAGATAACCTTATAGGTCTGTGCTCCTCTAATTGTATGTATGTGTGTGTACTTATAGAATAACTAATATTTATAGAGTGCTTTAAGGTGTGTGTGCGTGCACTTTATCAAATGTATATAGAATTAGCAAACATTTTTTAGAAAAGTCTTGCATATATTACCTATAGTTGTTGATGAAGGCACAATCCTGATTAAGCTTAGTGACACTAGACTATCAGCCATCCACCAAGTGGCAGAATGAAGAGAAAGTAAAACCACTCAACTGAAACTTGCTTCTTTTTCTTTTGACCAAATAGAATAAGTAACTTTTGAACTGGAAAGGGTGGAAGAAAAATAGCTAACAGGGAGCTTCAATCCCATGTTTACAAGGCAATAGTGAGAGAACTGTCTGCTCTGGATACATTCACGTCACCAGGTCCAGACAGGTTATGGTCTACAATACTGAAAGAATTGGTGGATGTGACTACTGGGTTACTAGTGTTGCTATTAGTTAGCAGTCTTTGAAGCATCAGGAGAGGGACTGAAAATAGAATAATGTTCTGATTTTCAAGAAAGACAATGGAGTGTATAGATTTTCAGCTAATGAGCTTGATGGTAGTTTCTACTACCTTTCTGCATTCTAGAATGTATTATTAAAGAAATGGTTAGTGAATATTTAGAAGAGGAAGCAGTATTCAAAGTGTTTTTCACATTTTATCTGATCATATTTCTCCCATATTGAACACATCAGAACTGGGGGGATAAGACCTACTATTACCAAATGTTCTCTTCTCCCCTTGCTTTCCCCCTCTGCCTTGCCCCAGGTTATTCCAGAACCTATTACTTGAGAGTTCCTTGAGTCTTTGCCTTCCCTCTTTAACAGTCACAGGCATTCAAAAACCATCTGAGTTGTTTGGCTATTCCCACAGCTTGGATGAAATGGGAGTCATCATTCTTGTGAGATAGAGGAATATCTGTCCTGCCACTACATCATAAGTTCGCTGTAGGCTTTACTGTCTGCTCTGCTGCCAGGCCCTAATACTGTTATTTGCTCAACTGATTTAATCTAAGGCCATTTCATCCATCTACTTACTTCATTGCTGCATTCTTGGGACTTCAGCACTTTCCATTTCCTGAAACTTTGTTTTACGTGTTCATTCCGCCAGTAGATGCATGGTTTGTGAATAGAGACTCTATTTTGCTAAGTGTCCTTCCCATTTTGTGTAGCGCATGGCACATGGTAAATGTTTAGTAAGTGCTTTTTTACACCTTTCATTTTATGAATTAAAATTTATTTTTTTCCATTAACAACATTTCCCTTCCCTCCCCCTCCACTGAAAAAAGAAAAACAAAATCCACATTATCCATGTCCAAAAAATTTATATTTTATTCTACATATTTTAACCTCTCATCTTTATGTCAGGAGATAGTATACTTTATCATTCATCCTCTGCAGTTGGTCATTGCATTGATCAGATATTCGGTATCTTTCAATGTTACTCCTTTTCACATTGTTGTTATTGTATAAATTTCCCTCATGGTTCTGCTTAGCTTACTTCACTGTGTATCGGTTCAGACAAGCATTCCCAAGTTTCTCTACTATCCCCATCATAATTTTTTACAGCACAATAATATTCCATTACCGTAGACCATACTTTGTACTTTGATGGGCATCCCTATAGTTTCCCATTCTTTGTCACTATAGAGTTTCTATATTTTTGTGTATATGGGTCCTTATCCTGTATTTTTGGGGTATAATACTGTTATTGAATAGTTCCAAATTGTCTTCTAGAAAGGTGGACCAACTCACAGCTTTACCAACAGAGCATTAATGTGCCAGTTTTCCCACAACTCCTTCAACATTCATTGTTTTCCCTTTTTTGTCAATTTTCCCAATCCAGTGAGTATGAGATAGGACCTTACAGATATTTTAATTTGCATTTCTTTCATTATTAGTGATTTGGAACTTTTTTCATATTTTATGTATATATATATGGGAAAACTTGGATTTCTTCCTTTGATATTGCTTTTAATGTCATTTGAACATTTAATAATTGAAGAATGGCTCTTATTCTTACATATTTGCATCAGTTCCTTTTATATCTTGAATGTAAGACCAGCATCAGGGAAATTTGCTTCAAAGATTTTTTTTCCCAGTTAACTGTTTCCCATCTAATCTAAGTTGCACTGGTTTTGTTTATCCAACCCTTTCAGATTTATATAATCAAAATTGTCCACTTTTACTTCTTGTGATCTTCTCTGTCCCTTGTTTGGTTATAAGTTCTTCCACATTAAAAACCAATATAGAAATTCTGAAAATCAAAAAAGAGATTCACTCAGAAATACTAAACAAACAAAAAGAAAAAATAAGCCCAATGGCATATGCTACTTGGGATGAACTTCCTATTTACAAAAATTCCTAGAGAATTTGGAAAGCATTTTGGCAGAAATTTATTTTAGATCATGTGTTATACTTGTCACCTGTGATCCTAGGGAGACCCATTCCCATGAGGAACTTTGCGTTCTAAGGATTTACACAGACTATGTTCAGTCCTGGTGAAGGACTGGTTCCAAAAAGGAGTCATATTTCTTCGGCCAATGAAAAAATGTCTAAAACTCCAAGAACTCACAAACACACATTAACAAATACCTAAAATATGAAACAATAACTGATCATTTACTATACTTTCTGGAAAATGAAGGCATTTGGAGCTATTGAACTAATACTTCACTTTTATCTCTGACCTGCACCATCTGTATAGCTCACAAGTCCAACACTCTGGGCAGGTCAGGGCATGACTTGGAATTTCTTAGTCTTTCCAGCCGTATCATCCCACTGGTGGAAGTAGGCCTTCTCCTCTGAAAAACTGTAGTTACAGGAAGCATCTGTTGCTAGGCAACCAGTTCTGACTCAAGCTCCTGAACTCACACTTACGAGGTAGCAGCCAAGCCTAGAGACATCTATCTCTCAGTCACCAGCATTCATAGGGCGAACAAACAGAAAATACAGTCAGGGACTTAAAATTCAATCCTAGATTTGACAGAGCATGCACATGTTCTTATTGCCACATGCTCACAGACAACAGTGGTCAGTAGAGGTTGCAAAGAGAAATCCAAGGGAGAGTTCCAAACAATATCTTCAAAATTAAAGAAGACAGAGGGAGAGACAGAGCTTTTATCCTCTTCCTTTTATAGCTAAGTGGGTGGTTTTAATTGTCAGCTGTCTTCTTTAACACAAACTTTCCCCCATACCAATCATAGCACCCAAAAAAGAGGATTTTGAGAGTAGCAGGGATGGAGGCAAGATGGCAAGAGTAGAAAGACGGATGTGTAGAAGCTGCCCCACATAGCCCATAAAATGCCTGTAAAAAATGACTTAACAAATTCTGTAGCATCAGAAGCCACAAAACAACAGAGTGAAAGAGATTTCCAGTCTAGGACAGCCTGGAAGGTCAACAGAAAAGGTATATTGCACTGGGCACAGAATGGAGCGCAGCCCAGCGTGGGCTGCACAGCACGACAGGGACGGAACCCAGAACAGCTTCAGGCAGCCACCAGCAGCAGTAATTCCCAGATTGCTCAACCCACAAATGCCACAGATAGCTTCAAAGGTCAATGAAAAAGTTCCTTCACTCAGGAGAATGGGACGTGGTCTGGACCATCAGCAGTAGCCACTGCAGCAGCAACACCCATTTTTGGAGCTCTCAGCTTAAAAGATTCTGGGAGAATTGAGCAACTGATCTGAATCTCAGCTCTGAGCACAGCCCTGGGGTGAGGAGGAGCACTTGTGTGGTGGAGCTGAAGGCCTTTGTGGAGTGGGAATTCTACTCCCAGATTCTGGGCAGAAAAGTTTTTGGTTGCTCCCAGACCAGTGCACAGGCCAGGAGAGGAGTTCTGTGAGAACTTGGAGGAACTGAGAATTTACAGGTCCCCAGAGTATACCATCAGAGTATACCATACCAGACAAAAGGACTTAAAAGTCAGGTAACTGGCTGGGAAAATGCCCAAAAAAGGGGAAAAAAAATAAGACCATAGAAGGTTACTTTCTTTGAACAGGTGTTTTCTTCCATTCTTTCAGATGAGGAAGAACAATGCATATTGTCAGAGGTCATTTCTGTATCCAAAACCTCCAAAATAAATATGCAGTGGTCTCAGGCCATGGAAGAATTCAAAAAGGATTTTGAAAATCAATTAAGAGAGGTAGAGGACAAATTGGGAAGAAAAATGAGAGTGAAGTAAGAAAATCATGAAAAGCGAGTCAACAGCTTGCTAAAGGAGACCCAAAAAAATGCTTAAGAAAATAACACCTTGAAAAATAGGCTCATTCAATTGGCAAAAGAGGTCCAAAAAAACTAATGAGGAAAAGAATGCTTTATAAAGCAGAATTAGCCAAATGGAAAAAGAGGTTCAAAAGCTCACTGAAGAATATAGTTCTTTAAAAATTAGAATGGAGCAGGTGGAAGCTAATGACTTTATGAGAAACCAAGAAATTATAAAACAAAACCAAAAGAATGAAAAAAATAGTAGAAGATAATGTGAAATATCTCATTGGAAAAACAGCTGACCTGTTAAAGAGATCCCGGAGAGACAATTTAAATTTATGGGACTACCTGAAAGCCATGATCAAAAAAAGAACCTAGACATCATCTTTCATGAAATGATCAAGGAAAACTACCCTAATATTCTAGAACCAGAGGGCAAAATAAATATTGAAAGAATTCACTGATCACTTCCTGAAAGAGATCCAAAAAGAGAAACTGCTAGGAACATTGGAGCCACATTCTAGAGTTCCCAGGTCAAGGAGAAATTATTGCAAGCAGCTAGAAAAACAATTTGAGTATTGTGGAAATACAATCAAGATAACACAAGATCTAGCAGCTTCTACATTAAGGGATCAAAGGGCTTAAAATATGATATTCCAGAAGTCAGAGGAACTGGGATTAAAACCAAGAATCATCTACCCAGCAAAACTGAGTATAATACTTAAGGGGAAAAAATGGTCATTTAATGAAATAGAGAATTTTCAAGCATTCTTGATGAAAAGACCAGAACTGAATAGAAAATTTGACTGTCAAACACAAGAATTAAGAGAAGCATGAAAAAGTAAACAGGAAAGAGAAATCACAAGGGACTTTCTAAAGTTGAACTGTTTACATTTCTACATGGAAAGATGATATTTGTTGTATTATATTTTGGTTTGTTTTATGATTTCTCCCATTCATTTTAATTCTTCTATACAACATGACTAAGGTGAAAATATATTTAATAGGAATGTATGTGTAGAACCTATATAAAACTGCATGCTTTCTCAGGGATGGGGTGGGGAAGTAGGGGAAAAGGGGAGGAGGGAGGGGAAAAATCTAACATGGAAGTAATTGTAGAACACTGAAATAAAATTTTTAAAAAATTTTAATAGATAATATTTGTAACTCGAGACTTCTCAGTATCTGCATAGTTGGGATTATACACACATACATGCACACATATACATACATATATAGAGGGAGACAAAGACAGAACATAGGGTGAGTTAAATAAGAAGGGATGATATCTAAAAAATAAATAAAATAAGGTGTGAGAGAGGAATATATTGAGAGGAGAAAGGGAGAAGCTGAACGGGACAAATTATCTTCCATAAAAGAGGCAAGAAAAAGCTTTTTCAATGGAGGAGAAAAGGGAGGAGGTGAGAGGGAAAAAGTGAAGTTTACTGTCTTCACATTTGACTTAAGGAGGGAGTAACATGCACACACAATTTGGTATCAAAATCTAACTTACACTACAGGAAAGTAGGGGAGAAGGGGACAAGCAGGGGTGAGGGGGATGATAGAAGGGAGAGCAAATGGGAGGAGGGAGTAATTAGAAGTAAACACTTGGGGAGGGACAAGGTCAAAAGAGAATAGAATAAATGGGAGACAGGATAAGATGGAAGGAAATATAGTTAGTCTTATACAACATGACTATTATGAAAGTCTTTTGCAAAACTACACATATATAGCCTATATTGAATTGCTTCCCTTCTCAGCAGGGATGGGTGGGGAGGGAGGAAGGGAGAGAAGTTAGAACTCAAAGTTTTAGAGACAAATGTTGAGAATTGCTTTGCATACAACTGGGAAATAAGAAATATAGGTAATGGGGTATAGAAATCTATCTTTCCCTACAAAGTAAGAGAGAAGATGGGGATAAGGGAAGGGAGGGGTGTGATAGAAGGGAGGGCTTATTGAGGGAAGGGGTAGTCACAATGCAAGGTGTTATGAGGTGGGGGAGGGGAGAGGTAGGGACAAAATTTAGAACTCAAAATTTTGTGGAAATGGATGTTGAAAACTAAAAATAAATAAACATACAAAAAAAAAGGTTTTTTTCAGCACCCTGAAGTGCAAGCCAGAGCATATGTCCAGCCTCATGGAGTCTGAACATGCAAACCTAGATCCTTTGGTGGTGTCTCAGTCCAGCAAATTGGGGGGAAAGGAAACACCTCTATAATTATACCTATTACAAGCCCAAAAAAATGTATATACTCCTGAATATAAAGGCTCTCACAATTTGAAAAGATTAGAGAATGAAATCACATATCACAGTTCTTGCTAACGGAAAATTCTTAAGCTCTTAAAGATTAGAGAAGATAGCAAAGATGAAATAGATAATTCCATTTTTAGTGATATGAAGAGCTTTTGTACAAACAAAATCAGTGCAGCAAGAATAAGAAGAAAAATATGAATTGGGAAGAAAAATCTTTGCATCAAATATCTCTAATGAGATTAGAGTCATATCCAGATGGTACAATGGATAGAGCATCCCAGGCCTGGAGTCAGGAGGACCTGAGTTCAAATCCAACCTCAGACAAATGGCTAGGTGTTTGACCATGGGCAAGTCACTTGACTTCTGTTTGCCTCACTTTCCTCATCAGTAAAATAGGGATAATAATAGCACCAATTTCCTAAGGTTGTTATTAGGATCAAATGAGATAGTTGTTAAGCACTTAGGACTGGCACATTGTAAGCACTATATAAATGTTGGCTATTATTAGAATTGGTAGTAATATGTAAGACCAGGATTCATTCCCCTAGTTGCAAAGTGGTTAAAAGGTATAAACAAAACAGTTCTCAAAAGAATCTCAAATTATTAGAAGCTATTTTAAATTTCCCCAAATCACTAATAAGCGAAGTGCAAATTGGAACAACTTTGAGGTTTCACTTGTACTCAGCAAATTAGCAAAGATGAATAAAGTTGGAAATAGTGTTGGAGGTGCTATGAGATAACAGGCATGCTAACTTGCCATTGTCAGAGCTGTGACCCAAATATTTTGGAAAGCAGTTTGAAATCAGATTTTTAAAAAGTTATTAAAATGTCAGCCTTTACCCTAGGATTGCTAGTGTGCCAAGGAGGTTAAAGATAGAAATTAAGAAGTATGGGTATGTATGTGTATATTTTTATGTATTTATATGCATATACATACATACTTATACAAAGAGATGTATATATATATACATATATACACGTGTGTGTATAAAACATATGTACATGTATAAAACATTCATAGCAGCACTTTTTCTGATAACAAAGATTGTAAACAAAACAGATGCCCATCAACTGAAGAATGATGTGTGTAATGGAATATTAAGCACCCTGGAGAGATGTATGAACTTACACAAAGTGAAATAAGCAGCCAGAAGAAAAATATACCTAATGACTACAACAATGTAAAAAGAACCAGAAACCAAAATTGAATGTTGTCTAATAGTAGTATCTAAGAATGACCTTTGGAGAAAAGTTGAGAAAATGCATCTCCCTCTATTCTTTTGAGAGGTGAGAGATTATGACTCTAGAATATTACATATATAGGCTGTGAGGCAGAATTGACCTGTTATTTGGTTTTACTGAATGACTTTTTTCTCTTTCTAAATTTCTTACAAGGGATGGATTTCTGGGAGGAAGAGGTGGGGAAGTATATATTTAGAAATGAAGATGACAAAAAAAATCAATAAAAATATGGTTTTTAAACAGGATATATCTATAATTTTACCAGGAATAAACGTTTAGCTCATGAGCTAGAGTTTAGATTCGACCCTGTTCCCATTTTTGGAGGATTGAGACAACACTCCTCAGACTCCTTTCTTATCCTATACACTCAAAGATCAGTAAAATCTCAGCAGGTCTGCCTTTAAGGGCTTCTTTAAGCACTGTAATTCATCCAAGTCTTCTTACTTGAATATATTAAGAGTAGCTAAATGCTTTTATTATCTCACTTACCTTAAGTTTCACTCTGGGTTGACCATTTTTGCTCTATCCTTTCTAATCAAGAAATCTTTCTCCTTTGAACAGAAGAAGAGACCAGAGTTATTCTGTTTTCTCACTGTAATCTGTTACTATCATCCTCTCTTCTAATTCTGAGACATGGATCTTCTTTGGTCTTGCTCTTGCTTTTTTTTTTTAACTAAAGCTACTGAAGTATCAAAGAAAATAGAAAATCCTAATTACCAGAAGACTACTCTTTATGAAAAGAAAGAAAACTGCAGCAAAAGCAGAACATTACCTATTAATATAATTTAATGTGATTTCTACTGCTCTCAGATTTGGGATTATTTTGGCATAGACTTGAGTTTTTGAAGGTTTGTAGAATTATAGACACAGTAGAAATTATCGTACTAAATACAGATCCAAGTGCCACTTAAATATAATAGTCCAACTGGATCCTCTCCTCTCCATGTCTCTAACTCTAGTGGCAGAGATTACTTAATCCCTATTTACAGGCTTCATTCTGCCATAGGTACTGGAGTCAAGCCTATCCCCAATCAAGAAATTTTATCAGGTGATTATAGGTGCTCATTAGATTCTTATCACTGCATCCAGATTTCTCAGAAACTGGCTTCCTTATTTTTCAACCCTTTTGATAATTGGGTTTTCTATCCCTAAGTCCCATCGTCTCTACTGGTACTAAGTCAGTTCTATCAATCACTTGCCTTTTAAAGCCTAGCTATGACTAATAGTATTTACTGTGTGTTCTCCCTTTCATTTGTCACTTTCTCCACTTTGGGACCTACTTTTAGATTCTAGTCACTGCTTCCATCCTCCTAAAAATAGCTGATCCCTGGCCAACCTTTTGCATTTTCCTAGGTAACTGGTCTGGACCTGTGATCCAACCCAGTCCTTTGCCACTTAAGTTCTACTTATCTCTTTAGATTCCTCTTTTTTAAACAACACAGGCTCATTTGACATTTTAATTTTTCAGTTGGCTTGGGAAGAATTAGGAAATATATATTTTAGAAATAGTGTTTATATAAGATTTAAGTATCCATATGTGTGTGTTCTAACATAGAACATCTATATTTTTCTTATTTAGGTAAAAATGATGAAAGAGAAGTAATATTCAAACAGGCAGCACTGGTCCATTTTTTGGTAACAGTTCGAGATCTCCTTTTAATGTGTACCTTGGACACAGCATTGGGTTAGTTGAAAAGTAATTCATTTCTTCATTTTTTACCTTATCCAAGTAAGACATTGTCTAACCCAGAAGTTGTCATTTAAAATGTCTTCATTTTATTGAAATAGGGATATTTTTCAAGAAATTTTGTAACATTTTTCATAATATAATCTATTTTGTTTGTGTATTTCTGAAACTACTAAAGATGGACTTTTGTGTATTATTCTTTAATTTTATTTGAATTGGCTAACATTTTCAAATGAAAAATGTTATATCTAATAATTTGAATCACAAAAAAGCCTAAGGAAGTCCCTAAGCCAAAGATGAATATATAGAGGCATACATTTATAATTCTCTTGTTGACTTTTAACAGTTAACATTAATATTTTGCCTTGCAAGCTAAACCAACAAGAATTTACTAAACATACTAGAAATACAAAAGCAAAACTTAGTCCCTGTTCTCAAGTTCATAAATCTAATAGTAAAGACTACATACAAACAAGATATAGATATACAGGATAAATTGGAAATGACCAAAAAGGAAAGCAGTGACATTAAAGGGGGCTTGAGAAAGGCTTCTTGTAGAAGGTAGAATTTTAACTGTAAGAACCCAAGGCATCAGGAGATAGAAATCAGGAAGAAAAGAATTCCAGGCAGGCATATGGTATATACAGTGAAAATTCACGGAGTTGAAAGATGGAGTATTATTTATCATTTAGGTGGGATATGTATACATAAAATATAGGTAATTTCCTGTTTATCAAGTAATAATATCTTGATTTAGCCACATTTATGTTAATAATAGATTAGAATATGCATAACAGGAATGATAAAACCAAACATTTTACATTTCACACTACACAAAGAAATATGTTTCTAAAATATCAGGACCATGAAACTGATCTTACGGTGCTTTATACTGTTTACCTAGAGACTTTTTTGTTTTTCAGTAAATATTTTCTAGTAAGGTATAAAATTTATATGAGGTAAATTTACAGTAAGGTATATTATATAATTTATAATTTTGTTTGCTTCACATCTAATGATTATGATGACAGGATGCCTCTAAATATAACCTAAGTTTTAAAAATAAATTAGAGCCAGGGATGGTGGCACATGCCTGAAATCGCTGCTGCTAGGCTGCAGCTAGTGGATTGTTTGAGTTTCAGAGTTCTGACCTGCAGTACAAATAAAGCTCATCCAAAGCATTTAGTGGGACATAAATATAGGGAGCCACAAGGAGGGAAGGTGGAGCACTAAGGCTGCCTAACGAGAGATGAATTGGCCCAAGTTGGAAATAGCACTTTAAAGTTTCTGTGTCCATCAGCATTAGGGTTGGGTTTATTAGTATTTATTAATATCACTGTACTTTTAGCCTGAGTAAGATAAGAAAACATGCTCTCAAAAAAAATGATAGTAACAAAATAAATGAAAATAAATTAGAAAACAACATCATTCAAGAAGGTGGTCAGTTTAATTCTGAATGTACTATCAGTGCTGGTAGGCTAATACCAATAATGAGTTGCTACTCACTTGTTTTCCTAAGCTTGTCCACAGGGCCCTAGGTGTAATACCTTTTCTTCCCCATATATATGATGCAGAATTCAGTTTTCCTCTAAAAATATGAAAGATTAAAATATTACAGATGTATTGTGATATGACTAGATAAATTCTATAAAAATTATGGAAGTATAGTTTAGCCATGTGGGTTAGATATACACTCCTTAACTTACCTACTAGAATATTCCTTCTCATAATTCCTTTCTTGGCTTAATTGTAGTTTGTTTTTTTAAGATGGTTTAATAGACACTTTTTTTTATACCTTCACTGCTTTCAAGTTTTCTTTAAAACTGAGAAATAATGACCAAAATCAAAGTCAACATCCCATGACTTTTGTTATTTTTTCTCTTAGTTTCCTGTTTGCTTGCTACAAGGTTTGTCAAAAAAAAGATTTACATAATCATTCTTTTTCCTTTGGTTTATTACAGGATATTTACTGAAAGCAAAAGATGTCTACAAAAGCATGTTAGGTTCCTGTTTGGATAACATTTGGAAACAGCTTGAGATTATACAGTTTATCAGGAAGAAAAAGCCTGAAACCAACCACAGAGAACAACAGTTATACTGTCAGATGTTACATTTGGTACAAACGAACAATGCAGAAGAACAGCAATTAAAGGTTAATAACTTTTATAAAATGTTTTTTAAGCAACTGGAATCCAGATTTGTATTTCCGAGTTCAAATAGTCAACCTACAAGACAAATTTTACATTCATCTTTTAAATTAGGAAAGAGATTACTTAATAGTGTTGTGAATTATTGAGGAAATTTAAGTCCTGGAAGAAGTCACTTAGTTCATATGAGAAATTTTCTTCCCATGTAACTAATTGGCTTAATTTTCCCAGCGTGGCTCAGTGAAAATGTGGTTTGAAGTCTAGGAAAATGCCATCATTCACAATGAAAAAAGAATAACCTCTACTCTCAGTATTTTTATTAGCTTTCATATATGGGATACAGAGTTGTATAATAGTATCAGAACATTCAAGGGAGTTCAAGTCTCATCAATGTCACTTATCGACTGAGTGACCATGAACAAGATGTTCAACCCCTCTGAATTTCAGTTTCTCATCTGTAAAATGCAGGGTAAAGCTTATATCAACAACTTCAATTAGACCGTTATGGGGAAAATGCTTTTTAAGTTCTAAAGTACCATATTAATATGAGAAGTTGTTCAAATTACATCTACACCTTATGGTTACCCAAGTGCCTTACACATGTAATTTCATTCAGTCCTCAAAACCCTGTATATCAGGTAGTGTAGAATTGTCCATGTTCTATAAACCAGATAATACAAAGTTAAATAACTTTCCCACTGTCAGTCACATAGCTGAGGTCCAAATTGCAAGTACAAATGTTTTCCCTAAATACATAAATACTAACAATAATTTCTTATGATTATCTGATAGAAGTTTACATTAAGTCTGCACTGGTGTTTACCAGTTAGTCATGTCTGGTTCTGTGTGAGCCCATTTGGGGTTATCATGGCCAAGAGGCTGGAGTGTTTTGCCATTTCCTTTTCCAGCTCATTTTAAAGATGAGGAAAATGAGGCAGACAGGGTTAACTGACTTGCCCAAGGTCATACAGCTAGTATGTAAGTGTCTGAGACTGGATTTGGACTCAGGAAGATGAGTGTTCCCGACTCTGGGGCTGGCACTGTATTCACTGTGTCACCAAGCTGCCCCTACATTAGATTTATGTACTATACTTATATAAGTGGATTGTATTTGTGATCTCATTGATGTGCATAGTAGTTCTATTGGTGCAGATTATAACCCCTCCATATCTCATTATCCTGTGCACTTTTTTGTTCTTATATTTTCATAAGTCCTCCACAAAGGAACTACTCACATCAAAGGCCTTCCTTTGGTTCTTAATTTTATCCATAGCACCAATATGGCACGAGCCATGTGTGGCTCCTCATTGCTACATGACTGACAACCTTCCTTTTCTGGTCATACATATCCTTGATGATGTTTTTTATGCCACTTCCTACTTAATTTTGGGTAATACATAGCCAACATACAGCCTCTATGGTTTTTTCATTGTCTTTTGGACAGCTGAGCACAAAGTAAAGACCCAAGAACAAACCTGGTACTCCAGGAGGTAAAAATAATATCTGTGTATCCTCATAGCTCTCCTTTTAGGAGCTGCTAATGGCAGCCTTTGATGGGCAGAGATAGAAGCATGTTTCAGTTGTATGTGCTTTCACCCATTAGATCACAGAGGAGGTCTTTCAACCACATGGCCTCTAGAGAAGATGGAAATCATGTGACCTAGCCTCCTGGATAGAGGAGAGGACATTTTCTAGATTAATGCTGAATTCTAGGAAAGTTCCGAGATCCATCCTTGTTAAAGAAGGGAGACCTCTATCCATACACTAGTGTAGTCACTCTCTCAGGTTTAGAATTCAACTCAGTTCAATTTCTCAGATGTTCCTAGCAGATATTGTTAATGTTATTATTTTACTGTTATCAAAACATTCATTTTTTTCTCTCTGCTACTTCTCCCCATCCACTGAAGAAAAAAAAACTATAAAATTCTTGTATCACATCAGCATATATATTCAAGTGAAATATAGTCCTACACTGGTCACATGCAAAAATGCATTTCTTATTCTACTCCTGTTTATAGACCTCAGTCCAAGGTAGTGGCTAAGTTGTTCAGTGGTCATAGTTCAATCCATGAGTCAACTAAATGAGTACATCCACAGCTTTCATAAGGAGATGTCTTCAAAAGCGTAGCAAAAATTTTATCCATTATTCTTGTCAAAATGATCAAGTTAACTTTATATTCCATTAAGGAGCTGTCCTCTGTCATCTCAATGGTGATTTCTATACATTTTCTATAGAGGAAAATTACTTCAGACTACTTTGGTTCACACTAGTTAGTACCATAAACAAAACAGATTTATGATAGGTCCACTCCTTCAGCTTTTTCTTTGTAGTCATGCCTGAGAATTCAACCAAGGTCATGGAAACTGGTATCAAAATATGTTTGCAATTCTCTAGGAAAACCTTCCATCTCTATAGGTTATAAATACTCAGAGTCTTAATGTATTATACTAAAAAATCCTTTATACAAGTAATTATGCTTTAAAAACACATGCAGAAAGTTAAATAGTTTATCATAGGTTACTTTACTGTCAGTGAATAAGTCTCTTTATTAGCCAGGAAAATCATTCACACTGCCTAAGATTACCATAAGAATTACAGTAGTGGGAAGGTATCCTCTTTGGCTGAACATTTTCTAACAGTTCACTGACTGAAAAAGAGAGCAATTGTAGATAGCATCAAAGAACATATTTAACACAGACTCAGTGGAATTCTATGTTTGGTTTCACATTGCTTTTGTTAGTGACACCAGCAAGCGCATGCAGATCATAATTGTCTTGAGTAGCAGCTAAATAAATGAAACAACCACAATATTTGCAATTATATACTTTATCTAGCAGGGTAATGGAATGAGAGCTTTTGATTAATAGATTATATTGGTGAATACTTACTATTTATACCATTCGTAACTGACAGTTTTCAAACAATAAAACATACTACACTAAAATAATAATCATAATTTAACCCAGTTTAACCAAGCCTATTTTAATCTTTCTTAGATGATTGAAAAGTCTCTAAGAAGGATATCACCTGTGTAAATAATACCAGCTGTAAATTTTCCCACCCGTTAAAGGGATCAAAATAGCAGCCCTAGTATTTATTGATTCCAATTATTTGAAAAAGAAATGCTTTACATAATTTTAAAAATAGGTACATTTTGCCATAATTTCGTATAGGAAATACTTGTTTTAAAAAGAAACTCCACCCTTGCATTGTAAACAAAGTGAACAAACATCTAGCTTAAATTCATAAAAGTTAGGTAGGCCTGATGGGCATGTTAAAAACCATCTAATTCAGACCTCACATTTTACAGTCAAAGAAATTAAATCCTTGGAAATATTGTTTAGAGTCTTTGACCCTAAAGCAGAGGCTCTTACACTCAACTTGTGTTTTGGACTCCTTATAGACCCCTCAGAAAATGTTTCTAAATGCACAAAATAAAATACATAGGATTACAAAGGAAACCAATTTTATTGAAGTAATCATTTTTTTAAGTTCTTGGATCCCACATTAAGAAGGCCTGATCTACTGTCTTAAAGAAATATCCCCCTGAAGTTTTTTTCTAATATTGCTGTGAGAGATTATTTTTTTGCCATATATATTTGTGACCAGATTTTTGTTGTAATTATTCTTCTGTAGTGATTAGTGACAGAATGGTAAGGAAAAGAGTAGAGGGTACTAAGTTTTATACTGTCTACAATATTAATATAAACTATTAGTTCTCTAAATATGACATCCTTGTCTAATTGACCAATACCCTTGAAGCCATACGCTTGAAGGTATGACTTAGGTATTTGAAGGTATCTTAGAAAGTATTAACATTTTTGCTATAATTGAAATCAGAAGATTCAGGGATGTTGCAGGTAAACAGAGGGCAGAGGACAAATTCTTCTTCAGACACAGAGGTGGTTTTAATGTTGTATCTAAACCCAAGAAGAAATATCATTTCATGGGATATTTGGTCAGTCCACATTATAGTACTTATAATAGGCATAAGCAAAATCTGTCATGTACATAATTGCAGTTTATGGTCCAATAGCTAGTTAAAAAAAATGAGGCCAATAAAACCTTCCAAATTAAATCAAAGCACCAAGAGTTTCTGCTGGCCAAAATTTAAGGTCAGAGCTACTGAAATGTGTGTGTGTGTGTGTGTGTGTTAAAGGCCAAGTGAGTGGAGAATAATGTCCCTGCCTCTTTTGCTTTTATTTTGCTCTGGCTAAAATTCATTTACATATCAAAACAGAGAGGAGCTCAAAAATATCTAATCCTAAATTAGATAGTTTAAACCCAGACATAGGGGTTAAAAAAAAAAGACTTCGTCTGGAAACATTCTGCCTGGCTTTGTTAGCTGGGTGTGGTCTGCCTATAACTAAGGAGCTATCAATTTGCCCTAATCAAAAAGAGGCTTTCTAGGGGCCAAGAAAGACCAGCATTACTCAACAAGAAGACCAGGGAAATATAGCTATGATATCACCAAATATCAGCATCCTTCATCACTGGGGAAGTGAGTTGCTCCCTGATGTGTAGTACAAATCAAGGCAGCCACTCTCGTTAGAAAATTTAGATCTCTCCCTTCTTGAAAGCAGTAAGATACCCAGAGAATGCAAAGGCCAGTTCTTGAGACCTAAATACCCTTTTCTCCTAAAGGGAAGAAAACCAGAGGAAGATGATGCCTGTGAAATTTTTATTAAGCAGAGAAGTAGAACATGCACATGGGAGCAGCCAGGAGATATGTACTTTTCTAACAAATGAAGGAAGGGAAATGGAGAGAAAGGCAGGAATTGGGAAGGTCCTAGAAAGGATTGAGGTAGGGAGCCTCAGGAAGGCTCCCTAACAGGAAGGGGAGATCTAGGAAATGGAGTGAGGAATTCCCAGTGTCAGAGCTATGGTCCTTTGATACACAAATCTAAAGACATTCTTGGTGATAATGAATCCTAACAGTTCAAGGTTTGAGCACAATAAGGGGAGGTTTCTAAAAACCATAAAACAGGATGTGTCAGAGTCCCATAACCAACAGGGGAGTCTCTGAAGATAATGTCTCTTGAAAATACATCAACCATCAAATGGCTCAGCATCAGCTTCAAGGCTGGTGTGAGCTTAATTGGCCTCAAAGTTGCTGATTTTCTGCCCATTCAGCTGAGTTTACTCTTCGTCACAGCAAAATTTTGTTGGTATGTCAATCAACTCTGTATCTTAGATAATACAGCCTGTCTTCATACAGCTTCTCTCCATTCCTCAGATAATTGAGGGACTCAAGCAAATCCAAGAAGTTACCATATCCATTTTCACAATGTGTTCGTCCTTCATTGCCAAAGAAGACCATGCCATCAGAGAAATGATGACGTGGCTTGCACTTGATTTTATCTTGAGTGAGGGGGTGCCGTGCAGGTCACCAACCTCACTTCTCCTCCAGAGCCATCTGAATCCAGTGACCAGATATTCATCAGGATGACTGAAGATGACCCAGGATGAGGCAATTGGGGTTAAGTGACTTGACCAAGGTCACACAGCTAGTGAGTGTCAAGTGTCTGAGACACTTGTTTCCCCAAGGTGTATGCCCCCATTGTGGTGCCTCTGTAGGTCTAGTCTTCCCACTGATGACATGGTATTTGCTGAAAAGTGTGCCCCAGGTTTGGGGGCCTTTTATTTAGCCATAACCACTGCTTCTCATTTCTTTGTTTAAAGAAACCTGAGGGGGCTGGGGGGTGGGGAGCCAAGATGGTGGAGTAGAAAGACTCACATATGCTAGCTCCGAACCCACAGCCCATAAATGTCCTGTGAAAAGAACTCCCGACAAATTCTGGAGCAGTACAAGCTGTGCAGCAACGCAGTGGAGGAGATTTCTGTTCCAGAGAGCCCTGAAAAACCGACCCCAAAGGTCTGTCACGCACTAGACACGGAGCCCAGCCCTGGCCACGAGGCCCCAAGAGGAGCATATCCGGGCAGGCTTCAGGGACGGAACCTCCGGTGGCCACGAAGATCCCTCCACCCACAGGCGTTACAGGTCAGTGAGAGAGACTTCTGGGCTGGCCGAGAGGGGAGTGGAGTGTCTCCATAACTCATGCCCCCTCAGGAGGCAGCAGCAGAGGCAGCAACCCGGCACTCCAGGAGCAGACAGGAGCTCAGGGCCATTACTGAAAGTCTCCACATAACCCCCCTGAGGGAACTGAGCCTGGGAGACGGCCCTGCCCTCACATGAGCACCAGAACTTAAGCTCACATTGAATAGCAGCCATGCCTGCTGCTGAAAGCCCTGAGGCTGGGGAGCAGCATTTGAATTTCAGACCCCAAGGACTAGCTGGGTGGATCTAGGCGGGGGTGGAGAGGAATCTCAGAAGTCAAGTAACTGGCTGGGAAAATGCCCAGAAAAGGGAAGAAAAATAAGACCATAGAAGGCTACTTTCTTGGGGAACCAATGTTTCCACCTTTCATTTCTGATGGGGAGGAACAATGCTTGCTATCAGGAAAAGACGTGGAGGTCGGGGCCTCTGTATCTGAGACATCCAAGGTAGATGTCCAGTGGGCTCAGGCCATGGAAGAACTCAAAAAGGATTTTGAAAATCAAGTTAGACAGGTAGAGGAAAAACTGGGAAGAGAAATGAGAGAGATGCAAGAAAAGCATGAAAAACAGGTTAATACCTTGCTAAAGGAGACCCAAAAAAATGCTGAGGAAATTAACACCTTGAAAAATAGGCTCATTCAATTGGCAAAGGAGGTTCAAAAAGCCAATGAGGAGAAGAATGCTTTCAAAAGCAGAATTAGCCAAATGGAAAAAGAGGTTCAAGAGCTCACTGAAGAAAATTGTTCTCTCAAGATTAGAATGGAACAGATGGAGGCTAATGACTTTATGAGAAACGAAGAAATCACAAAACAAAACCAAAGAATGAAAAAATGGAAGATAATGTAAAATATCTCATGGGAAAAACAACTGACCTGGAAAATAGATCCAAGAGAGACAATTTAAAAATTATGGGACTACCTGAAACTCATGATCAAAAAAAGAGCCTAGACATCATCTTCCATGAAATTATCAAGGAAAACTGCCCTGATATTCTAGAACCAGAGGGCAAAATAAGTATTGAAGGAATCCATCAATCACCGCCTGAAAGAGATCCAAAAAGAGAAACTCCTAGGAACATTGTGGCCAAATTCCAGAACTCCCAGCTCAAGGAGAAAATCTTGCAAGCAGCTAGAAAGAAACAATTCCAGTATTGTGGAAATACAATCAGGATAACACAAGATCTAGCAGCTTCTACATTAAGGGATTGAAGGGCATGGAATAGGATATTCTAGAAGTCAAAGGAACTAGGACTAAAACCACAAATCACCTACCCAGAAAAACTGAGTATTCAGGGGAAATACTTCAGGGGAAAATATGGTCTTTCAATGAAATCAAGGACTTTCAAGCATTCTTGATGAAAAGACCATAGCTGAAAAGAAAATTTGACTTGCAAACACAAGAATGAGAAGAAGCATGAAAAAGTAAACAGCAAAGAGAAGTCATAAGGGACTTACCAAAGGTGAACTGTTTACATTCCTACATGGAAAGACAATATTTGTAACTCTTAAAACTTTTCAGTATCTGGGTAGTTGGTGGGACCACACACACATACACACACATGCACACACATGTACACATGTGCACGCACACACACATACACACATGCACACACAGAGACAGAGAGCACAGAGAGAATTGAATAGGATGGGACCATATCTTAAAAGAAATTAAGGTAAATGGTGAGAGAGAAATGTAGTGGGAGGAAAGAGGGTGAAATGGAATAGAGTAAATTATATGTCATTTAAGAGGCAAACAGGAGACTTTTTAGTGGAGGGAAAAAGAGGAGAGCTGAGAAAAAATGAAGTTTACCCTCATCACATTTGACTAAAGGAAGGAATAAAATGCACACTCATTTTGGTATGACAACCTATGTTACAATACAGGAAAGTGGGGGAGAAGGAGATAAGCAGGGTGGGAGGGATGATGGGAGGGAGGGCAGTGGGAGGAGGGAGCAATTTGAAGTCAACACTCTTGGGGAGGGACAGGATCAAAAGACAGAATAGAAACATTGGGGAGCAGGATAGGATGGAGGGAAATACAGTTATAGTCTTACACATCATGACTATTATCGAAGTCATTTGCAAAACTACACAGATAGGGCCTATATTGAATTGCCTGCCTTCCCAAAGGGAATGGGTGGGAAGGGAGGGATGGGGAGAATTTGGAACTCAAAGTTTTAGGAACAACTGTTTAGTTTTGTTCTTGCTACTAGGAAATAAGAAATACAGTTAATGGGGAATAGAAAGTCATCTAGCCCTACAGGACAAAAGAGAAGATGGGGATAAGAGAAGGGAGGGATGATAGAAGAGAGGGCAGATTTGTGATAGGGAAAATTAGAGTGTTTGGTCTATTGGGGTGGGGGGAGGGGATAAATGGGGAGAAAATTTGGAACCCAAAATTTTGTGAAAATGAATGTAAAAAGTCAAATAAATAAATTTATATCAAAATAAAAAAAAAATACCTGCAAAAGAAAAAAAAAGAAAGAAACCTGGTCAAAAGTATTCTCTCTGCCCTGGGAAGTGATACAAATGAATCAATAACTCTTTCCTAGCAGTTCTGAGTCTTTGTCACTTCCCTGGGTACTCCCCCATTGTGTTTTCCTGTTCTATTAGAATAATAATGCACATAGTTTAGGAATGGGATGGTTAGCAACTTTTATCAAATTTTCTGGCTTAGGACAAAATGAAAATATTTAAATTCAGAAAAATTTTTTAAAAAACATTTAGGGAACTGAGATAAAGAATTCTATAGTCCTGGGGATGATACAAAGTTTAATTCCTGTGGAAAAAGAGGGATGGAATAGAGATAGGGGACTAAATGAAAAATCTATGGGCCCTATGAATGACTGAATGAATTTCAGTAAGGCCAGAAATGCCCTGGCATACCTTTTGAGCACTAATGACCTCCCTAGAACTCCACTGTGGTGGCAAACCCCTCAGCACTTTCTGAGTGTCCCTTTGCCACTGACCATCTGCTGCTTTTGACTGACTTTCAGGATTTTTCTTCCTTCTTCCCTGGAATCCAAAGGGTGGGATAGGGTGAACTTGTACATAAAAATCAGGCTTTTTTTTCAGTCCTCAAAGCCAAGGCAAAACTTTTTGGCAATTAAGGAAACCAGCAGACATTCATCTGTGGAATCTTGATTGCTTTGTCAAAGAATGAAGTAGGTATAGTAAAGAAAGTAATGGAAGGGCCTTTTCTCTCCTAGAGTCATAGAATATGCAAATATATTGACTTTTTCTTGATAGTTTATATCCTGGTGATAAAAAGCATTATAACTGATTGCTTACCCTGAACAAAACTTGCATACAAAAGACTTGAACAATTGCAAGCTCTCTTTTCTCCTGAAGGCTTTCAAATGAGGAGGAGGAACAACTGTTTTGGGCCCCTGCTAGGGTAGAGGTCTTCCACCCTCTCTCTTACTATGTCTCCATCCTTTCTGGCCCTTGTCTGAGAGGAAAGCCTCTCCCTAGAGGGACAAAGGGAGTATCTAGAGAAAGAGTTATACCCAAAAGGTAAGGAATAGCCCCACCTACCTGCCTACTCACCACTCAAAAACATTGCAGCCATCACTATTAGAAACCAAATTTCAGACTTTATATAATGGAGGGAAAATTTTTTTTAACCTAACCTAAAGTCTCTAAGGATTCATGAGACTGGAATCCATCGTTGGATTTAATCACTCACAAAATGTGACATTGATACTAAGCCCCATCAGTATATCTGGATCTGTAAAAGTCATGTTGGGGAATCTGCTGGGAAATTTGTGGGACAAAATATTATTACCCTTAAGGTGCAAGGGAATGAATGCTGAAAGTGCTACAAAGAATAAGTAAATTTATATGCAAATATTTAAGCATAATACGGACAATCCTCTAGATATCCATCTTGTCACAGGACTCTCTATAATCTCTTTTTTGTAAAAGTTGTCAGCAGTTTTTGAGTGGGAATTTTTTTCCTGTAATAACGAGTTCAATTTTAAGATTCATTCATTTATTCAGTATTTGTTGAGGATTTTCTTTGGGGAAGCTACCTATATGTCTAGAGTCAATCACTGACCTAGAACTTTTAGTGAAAATTATTGTTCACTTTATGACCAATTTTAATGGAATGTCTTATTGTAAAGAACATGGTTATATTTATAACCTAGTTATGTTCACATCTTAGAATTTATATTTAAGAAAATGAGGGAGTTGGAATAGATGACCTCTGAGGTTTCCTCAGGCCCTGAAAGAATGATCCTAGTATTTCATGTTAAATGTGCCTGTGATTGGTTAGCACATTGGTTAGAGAATGGTGCAATTGAGGCCACTCCCTCATTGTATGAGCCAGTTAGCTTTAAACATGACCTGTATAAGGATATACCTGCATTTTAATTCTCTCCAGTCTTCTCACAAATGAGTTCTTAGATGCTTGTGAATGAGTCAACATAAAGTCATCAACATTACAACATAACAACAAAAAAAATGGGAAATCACCTAATGTATTAATAGCAACATCTTCATATATGAAGTCAGCTGATTGGTGGGGCTGTTTCACAGGGCGACTTTAGAAGCCATGTGTTCTAAGGTCCTTCTTGTACAGATGAAGAGAGTGAGACCCAGAGAGGTTCAGTGACTTGCCTAACATCACACAGGTGGTAAGTGGCAGAGCCAGGGACCAAAACAGCTCCAGTGCCTTCTCCACTACATCGCATACTTTTCAAATACATAATGCATGTTGGTATCTGAAGCTATGTTACAGGTAATGCAAAATAGTATTCTCAGCGAATAAGATGTAGAACCACTACAGAAACAATCCTTGTTGCAGCACCTTAATCACAAAATAATAATATGCAAAAGATCATTTATAAATCTATTACTTGTAAGTGAAATTAATATTGATACCAAAGAAATTGAAAAATTGATATTGTGGTCAAAATGATGCAAATAAGAAATGAGAGACTCATTGGTGGGTAGAGGGAATCCAGAAACTCTACATGTTGATTTTATTTTCCCTGCAACTTTTAATGCATATGCTGGCATATTTCCAAATGTTTTTCTTTATACTCTGGTGAAGAATAAAATAGGACTCCTAAAATAAAATTGACTGCAATCAGAATAGCCATTACTCAGTAACTTCTCCTTTAAGGTTCATTCTATCCAGATTTGTCATCCTAGCCACACCCTAGTTGTAGTTACCTATCAAACCCCCAGGTCACCCTCCCTTCATAGAGAGCTCAGTACTTGGCCCAATCTTCCTCTCCAACTCAAACCTTATCCTTACATGTGAAGATTTCAGTATAGATGTTGATTTCCCCTTGTATACCTTTGCTTCTCAGAGGTTCTTCAAACTGTTTAATTTTCCAAAGTTTCCCAAAGTGGGAGGTGCTGGAAGGATTCAGGAGTGCAGTAGTAGCCTTGAGTGCATTTGGGGGGTATTGAATAAAAGTAAGGGGGTGATGGAAGCATAAGGAAAAAAGCAAAGAAAATATTTTGAAAACCCATTTATACGTGTTTTATCTGTTGTAAACACACACAATGCCAGTTATAACTGATTAGCGGTCAACTCTGCCAACAAGCCTTAACAGGCAAGTTTTGGCACGCAAGCGTGTCGTGCGTTGTCGGGAAGTCCAGCATGCACCAGCAGGAATATGTGCGTTTAATGACTTGTTTATAATGTGATTCGCTAGTTACATGACACAACATGGTGTCATCAAAATTTCAGTGCAGGAAAAAAACAAATTATTAAATTTAAAATGCATAATTTTTTTTTGAAAAGGAGACAGTAAGCCAAATAAGTTTTTGGAAACCTCTGAATTAAACTTTCCTGATTCCCAAACCATCCCAGTCAAACACTAAGTCAGTATGGTATCTGCTAAGATTCTTATATATGTCCTGTGAACCATTTTGAGCCACCCATAACCTAAGAAATGCCTAAAACCTGTATTGGCCAATCAGGAGAAAGACAGTTCTGGCCCACTCTGAGCTTAACCCACCATTGCCTTGTGTGCTCTGGCATAACAGACATGCTTTGCTCTCTTAGTGAACCCAAAATACCCCTTCCTGTGTCAACAGCTATAAGGCTGGATGTAGCTGACCAGGAGTGTTCTGTTTATGACTGCCAAGGACAAGGCACCTTGAACCAGACACTCTCTTGAATAATGAGACTTTTCTTCTCTTGGTATTTTATGTTATGTTATGGTATGATATATCGCATTAATAAAGAAAAAGATATCCTGGAACTATAATTTCAGTGGATACCTTGACACTTATTGTATTTATAAGCTATCCTATTAATAAAATTCCTTTCTCATATTATAGTTAACACATATGGAGACTATAATTTTGGTTGATCTAGGCTTTCTGAGTTGCTCTGTATCTCCTTCAGCTTACCTATCCCTGAATTCAAAATTATTTTCTTATTTCCATGCATGTGTGCTTCTCTGGCTTAATGAGAATAAATAAGCACATGTACAGCCTGATTTTGTTTGTTCTTTGGTTAAACCTTTAGTGAGATGAACCCCATTCTGATTGTTCTTGAACAAATCCTTGGTAAGGGGGAGCCTCATTCTCTTTGTTCTTAGGATGAATCTTCAGTCAAGGGGGAAACTGATTGTTTCTTTGGACCAAACCTTTGGTAAATAAATGGTTGATAGTCCTCACCAGGATAGTGAGGGTACTGGGTGGTTGCTTCTGATGGTGAAAAGGTTAAATCCTTAGTTTTTGTCCGTGTCTCATCATCATCTAGCAAAGTACCTGATGTAATATGTATTCAATAAGTGTTGATTGAATTGAATTGAATTGTCACTCGTATTTTACATAAGACTAGTGCATGATATTGGGATTTGTCATTTTAATAGTCCCTTTCAAATAGAATTCTCATTCATGTACATAAATGGTGAATTTTTTTTTACTTTGACTAGGTGCTAATTATAACAAGAATGGACTCAGATGATGAACATTGTTTCCTTATTGAAAAACTTAGCAAAATAAAAGGTTAGTAATTCTTTTTCTTTGTTAATGAATTAATTTTAATTTTGTTCAGTTGTTTCAATCATGTCCCACTCTTTATGACCCCATTTGAGGTTTTCTTGGCAAAGATACTGGAGTAGTTCATCATTTCCTTCTCCAGCTCATTTTACAGATGAAGAAACTGAGGTCAACAGGCCACGGTCCCATGGTTAGTAAATGTCTGAGGCTGAATTTGAATTCCAATCTTCCTGACTCCGGATCCAGTGCTCTATCCACTGTGCCACCTGGCTGTAATTTCAATACATACATTTTATTTGAAGATAATGCCTGCATTAAAGACTAGTTCAAGAATATAGAGTAACATGTTATGTTGTTTATGCAGCATCTGCGTTCTCTAATTGTAGAAGTTTTTGTTAGACTCATGACATTCAGGAAAGCATCTTCTTTTTTCATATTAGAAGAGTTGAGTAAAATATGATCTTCCCACTTTAGTTCAGTGATATTGAGCTAGGTAAGTGAAAAGAATTGAATTTCCAATATGCAAATTCATTACTAAATGCCTATATATGCACAATTATATGAAAGATAACATATATAAACATTATTGCACTCTAAGGCCAAAAAATTGCAAAAAATGAGGCATAGCATACCTCTCAGCTGAGGACCTCGTTTTACTGTGAAAACTGAGTCTGTTCACTGTATCCTTCTGTCCATCTCAGAAACCCTTAATATCCTCAACTCACTCTTCCTTTCCTCCCCTTTCTGCTTCTTTTTCCTCTTTATCCAAGCTTCTGCCATTTTCTCCAGTGGATTGCCCTTAAATCATTTGCTCTCTCTTATCTTCAAACTCTTCTTATCTACTGGCTTCTTTTCTATTGGCTTCAAACATTGGCAAGATTCCCCTGTCCTTAAAATACCTTCTCTAAATCCTATCATCTTCTAAAGCTATCATCCTAGACAGTTATTACCTTTCTCGGCCAAATTAGTTGAAAAAGCTACGTGCTTCCCCTCCTCTCCTCCTCCCTTGTAATTTGGCTCCCAACTTTATCCCTCAGCTTAAATTGCTCTGTTCAAAGTTAATAACAATCTCTTATTTGCCAAATCTGATTACCCTTTCTCAGTCTTCATCCTTCTTACTGCATTTGAAACTGTTGACTACCCTCCTCAATACCCTCTCTTATCTGAGTTTGCATCTTTTGACTGGCTATATCTTATGTACTTCTTAAAAAGTATTATTTCAAATTTTTATTCTTTATTGTCTTGAAATCAACTACTGAAATGTAATTCAAGAATTTACTTTCACCCCTAGTCTGATTCCCCAGTTGTGCCATGTAGACAAATACTAAGTCCTCTGAACATCATAATCTGTTGTTAGTGTGCTGTCTTTAAGGTGGATACTCATTATTCCTCCCACTCATCTCTCACTTTCACTTCTTGCCAAGTAAATGACATCTTCCAACCTTCCTCACATCTCCCCTACCAATGGTCCAAAAAGATTTCTTAGTCCTTCCAAAATATTCAACTGCTGTTTGCCTCTTAAAAAAAAATAACAAAAAACAAACAAACAAAAAACCAGTAACTCCTTCCTTATACTCAGCAGTACTGACTCTATTAAGAGTCTATGCTAACGCCTTCTTATGGTGAGAAAATGGTCCCTGGGTTCTCAGAAGCTACAACACTGGAACACAAGCATCTATCTGTTGAAAAGACTGCATGTGTGCAGTACAGCAATCTAGCAGAGTTCAGAGAGGTTATTCATCAGGTAGACTGCAGGGGATTTTGTTGTTTTGCCACATCAATTCTTGAAGACTACCTACTAATATGGGTTGCACTCTGCACTGGTGCAGAGAAATGCATACAATGACAGAATCACAGATTTTGAGTTGTTGAATATAATACATATGTGTATATTTGTGTGCATATACATATTTGTATGTATATATGGCTGTGTATCTGATTTATAGCCAAATATCTTACTTTCATAGCAATGTGCCTCTAAATTATACACTGTAGGATGTCATTTCTGAAAATATTATTTATAGTGAATGGCTTTTACTAACATGTTGTCTTTCTGATCTTAATATTTTCTCATCTTCCATCTTGGGTTCCATTTTGTGCTTGGTCTACTGACACAAAAACATTGACTATACAGCAGAGAACTGTTTCTTTCCACTTTGATTACAGTAACTATCTTTGGCTTTACTGGCTAGACTTTTTCTCTTGTGTAAGATTATAAAGTTAATACATGCCTCCATCTTTCTGGAGCTTACAAGTTCTTAATCAATGCATTTAACAAGTAGTCAATATGTTTGCAGATGTAATTAATAAATCAAAACATCAAATCAGGTCTTTAAATAATATGAGTAGACCTGAAGAGATTATGAGGAAAGAGAAAACATGCATTTTCTTTTGATTTTTCTGAATCACCATCAAATCAAATCAGAAAGAACTGATTACACATTTACTGCGTGCCTAGCTTGACACTCTTTTGCATTCTACAGATGATTATACTATAATAATAGACAGTTTGCTATCCCTAGAAACAGCATTCCTTATATCTAAATGTTGTTCTGTAAGAATTAATGAGATGTGCATATGCTGGTACATTTTTAATAATATTCTATTTTTTCTAATGTATAATGACAGTTTTTAACATTCAATTTTTTAAAATTTTGAGTTCCAAATTTTCTCCCTCCTTTTCCTCACCTCCCCCCCAAGATGGTAAGAAATTTGATACAGGTTTTATATATATATATATGCAATCGTGTAAAACATATTTCCATATCAATCATGTTGTGAAAAAAGAAACAGACCAAAAGGGAAAAAAAGAGACAAATAGTATGCTTCAATCTGCATTCTTCAAAGTGATTCCATCAGTTTTTTTCTCTCAGTATATTTTAAAGCATGTTTTTCTGTATACACCGGTGAAAAATAAACTAGGACTCCTACAGTAAATTTGAGAGCATCTGGAGTAACTGTGAAGAATAACAATTTCCTAGTGACTCTTCTATATTTTACAGGGTGAAAGTTAAATGTTTCGTAGAAAGGTCCACAAAATACTAATTGTGGACATTTCCCATTGTGTTGGGGTAAATTTTATTGAAATTGAAATATATAGTTAGTAACCACTCTCTAGAGAACTTGTCAGCCAGCGTGAGTGCCAGGTGTTACCTAGAATTGAGTGTTACAGTTATATTCAGACTTCTTATTTGAAGGGAAAAAAAATTTCATTATGACTTTCTAATAAGATGGGCTTAGTTGCACAAATGATAGATGTTTAAAATTAAATATTTCAATTACACAGAGATTAAAAAAGTAAAAACTGAACATCTAAAACATATACATACCCTATATATATGATCCACATGTGATATATTTTTTGCTGTGTGAATGCTAAAAACAATAACCTTCTAAATCCTTTTTAAAAATAATTTTAGCTCTCACAAAGAAGTAACCTCTTTGGAGATATCATTAAATATATGCCTTGGTAGTTAAATCAAGTTACTTTATGTCACTTTACAAAAAAAGTATATAAAATTAAGGACATTGAAAAATGTTTACTTTCCATTATTTTGCCAACTCAGGTTTAGAATGCATTTCTTTATCTCCTGAAAAAAGAAAAGATTTACTGGAATCCAGTGATAATTTAAATGGGTGAGTCATTTTTTATTTTTATGGATAGTTGATTCTTTAATCAGTATCTGTTGTTCTTTACCCCTATTATCCTATGGCAAGTGATTTGAAAATAGTAAGTACAAAAGGGAAATAAAGCTATGTCAAGAAGCCTTTGCAGGGTCTTCACTTTTTTCTATATTCAGGATTGTGAAAGAAAGTAGCACTGTTTTACCATTCTTGAGAATTTTCTTGGTTTGCTGTTTGGAAATTTTCTGTGACAACAATTGCTAGCATTTTGTAGGACTTATGAGTCAGATATTGTGATAAGCACTATGCAAATCATTTGATCCTCACAACAGTAGTGAGAGGTCAATGGTATTGTTATCCCCCCAATGATATTGTTATGATATAAAGTAATCAACTTTACAGTTGAAGAAACTAAAGTGAAGAGAGGTTAAATGACTTGCCTAGAGTTACAAAGCTAGTAAGTATCTGGGGCCTTATTTAGACTCAGGTCTGCCTGACTTCAGGTCCAACATTCTGTCCGCTGCACCACTTGGCTGCCATAAAGCAGACATTATGTTACATTTCAGTTCATCAAATGATTAGAGAGAACTTGTTTTTAATGAAAAAAAAATCACAGAGTTGAATACCTGAAAATTAAGTAATTCTGGGGTTTTTCATCACTGCTACAAGTACTGAGATATCTCATTGATTTAGTCTTTCATGAAAGAAAATCTAAGGAGTAATTTGATTACTAGGGAAAAAAACCCTATTAACTATTAAAAAGGATGATTATAAGACCAAAAACCATCCCCGCCATGGATAGTTCATCAAAGGATACAAACAATTCTTAAAATAATTGTAAACTGTTAACAACCATGTGAAAGAATACTCTAGCTCACTAATGATAAGAAAAATGAAAATCAAAACAACCATCTCACAGCTAGAAAACTGGCAAAGATGATAACAATGTAAATAGTGTTGGAAGGGCTGTGTAAAGATAGGTACACTAAGGCATGTTAGTGGAGTTGTGAATTAGTACAACCATTTTGGAAAGCATTTTGGAATTGCATAATATAACTAAAAAGTCATTACTCTGACTCATATATTCTGCTTATAAGGTTTAAAGCTCAAGGAGGTCATCGATTAAAAAGTAAGTTTCCACATGCACCAAAATACACATCGAAGCACTTTTTGTGGTGGCAAAGAGCTGGAAATTTAGGTGATGTGAGAGCAAAATATATCAATAAAATTAAATTTTTAAAAAACGAAAGATTAGACTTTGCACTGGAAAACCTAGGTTCCAGTAAAATCCAATCCTCATGTCTGGAGAATGATTGTCATATGAGGAAGAGAAGTTGTCAAATGAGGTGGTGGTAAGAGGAAGAAGTTTTCACTGGACAACCTGCATTTTCAGTAAAGTATAAGGCAAGGATTTCATAGAGATTATGGGAGGAGCCCGTGCTGCTGGGGGTTTGAGGGGAGAAGTAAAGGTTCAGAACAATTGCTGTGGAGGGTAGGAAGGAGACTCAGTAAAGAAGAGGAAAAATATTTCCTTAGATTACCTTTTTGCTAGTTTTTACCAGTTGAGATTAAATATCATAAAATATTAGATAATATAAATTTGTAGTAGCTCCATTCAACAACACATGAATAGGAGTGGAGGAGGCAAATAGTAAAAGTATTTCAAATTTGGAGTTTGGCAAGTTGTTTGTGGGGATGGAGCAAGGGGACAAGAAATGCGACAGTAGAGAAGAATGCAGAGTTGGGATTCAAAGAGTTCTCTAAGAGTTCAGGATTGGGAGGGAAGAGAGCACAGAGCACAGGGCTGATGGCCTGGTAAAATATGGAGGAGTGGGGAGAGTGTAGGTGAGAGTGAGGAAGAGTGGGTTTTGGTAGCAATGAAGCACGGGGACAGATGGAATGTTAGAAGATGTGACCCGAAAAAGGAATTTCAAAGTCTTTGACCATGAAAGTAGCATATTGATGGGCAGTGATAAATGAAAGGTATGAATGAGCCCTCCTGTGCGCAGCTCAGGTGGAGTAGAAACGCAGCGCTCATGGACGTACCACACACTGGAATTAGCTAGAGCATCACAGCCCCTGCCTCAGCCCAGCATGACCCTGCAAAGCCTGGAGTTCACACGGAAATGGACATTATTCCTCCCTGGGACCCAGGTTGAGAGATACCTGTTAGGTTACTGGGCAAGGTTGGATAACTTGCCTAGTAACAGCTTTTTCTGTTGTTGAGCCCCTATCAAAATGTTATTCCCCTTTGGTTTAATATCTGATAAATTGTTAACAGTCATTTCTTGTTTAGTCCATTTGCATGATAACTACCTGTGCCCCCACCCAGTGTTAGCCCCCATTGCCAGGTAACCACCTGTGCCTCCCTAATGTTAGCCAGGTAACCACCTTCTGCTGAGCCCCCCCACTTTCCTGATTGGATCCCTCTCCTGGCACCTCTCCTCTGTTGGGGTCCTTTACCTAGCAGTACCCTGACAACCCCTTCTGTTTTGGGGGTTCTTGCCTAGCAGCAAACCCCCCCTCTTGTTCTGTCAGAACTCTGTTTGTTGTGGAAACTGCAAGGCTATACCAAGTAGCGCCGAAATGCTTAAAGTGCACTCACCCACCTCAGTTCGGGGCTGTCTCCTCTGGGTCTCAACATGAGGCAGCCGCCAGCCTGGCTAATAAATGACGCTCTCGAAATTCCAAATTAATTTGCCTGAGACATTAACTCGGTCCATTTCAACACAACATAGGAGAAGACTGCTCAGTTTTCGTGGAGAACTCAGCTCTTTTTTCATGACTCAAGTCCTTTCCAGTCTACACTTCTGCTATACTTTCAGATTTGCATTTCAAAATTCTATATTAAACTGGGTTAAATAAATGTTTTTCAGTCACAGTTATAGAAAAATTAGATTTAATGGAATTAATTTTAAAATGTTAAAAAAAAATACAAAGTTCACTCACTACAGGGAAACTTTCAAACACATTGAGAGACATAAAATTATAATAAGATGTAGTCTTTTCAGTTATGTTTTACTCAACAATTGTTATTCTTTGCCCTTTGTTCTGGAAGAGGACCATAACAGCAGGAAGATGATATCATGACTTGGATTTAAGTGAGACAGGGTTGTGCAGTCTGAAACCTCACTCTCTCCTCAGGAGCCCTCTGGGTACAATGACTAGATATAGATCCCCACAACTGGAGATGGCCCTGGATACAGTGGGAGATCTTGGCCTTTTTAAGCTAAGATTCTTTCCCAAGTCTGTCTGAGACAACACCCATTCAGTGATTCAGGCTTGGTAAAGAATGGTCTCTTTTATCTAGTTAACAAAATCAATTTGGGAGGGGAAGACCCTCAGGGTTTCTGGCCAAAATAGAAACAATTGTTATTTACTCTCACATGGAACCATCAGAACCCAAATGAGGCTTGGGTTGGGACTTATTGTTGGCCAATGTATGAGAGCCTGAGTGATTTGGGTTTAAGGCATGTAGTCCATAATAAAGAAATCTAGCCTATAAATCCCAGGATAATCTTGCTAGGTTTCAGTGATCAAAATTTATATTCCTTTGGGCAGAGCTCCCACAGGTAAGGGTATGGCTCACAACCATAGGATAAGGCTTAATTAAAAATCTTTTCATCATCTTCTTCTCTAATATGAGCAATTGATATATGCTGACGGAAGAAACATTACCCATGCAAAAGGTATATAACAATGGGATACCCACTACATGCTAGTTTATGGAAAACCACTTGTTCACTAGCTGTGCTTTACTTCATGACATGTAAATAAGAAAAAAAAAGTAAGATATATTTGGACCAAATAATTCAAGCCACATATGTATTTATCTCATGTAGCAATGGCCTTTTCAATAATATTCAGGATCCAAATAACTAAATGGAAATATGTAATAATACAAATGTAAACAATTTGTAACTGAAAATACATTTTATTTTGTAATTGCTAAAAATTCAAGATTGTGCTAGCAGTTGAACAAGTGGCAATAGAAAATTACAATTAATGTAGTGACTACCCTAAATGAAGTCAGATGGGAAAGCAGAACTGTAATGTTTTCTAAAATTATTCATAATCCTTTTTATTTATATTACTTATACACACAGATATAAGTATGGGTGTAACATTTCCAAAGTTGTCAAGCAATGTAGTATTGTCAGTTTTAAAAGGATGAGACTTCTGAACAGTTATAGAAGAATTTCTGATTGTGATTTTTCTGCTGGTGTTTGGGGATAGTCAGAAAAAAATAAATTGAATTTTCTGCATTTCAGAACATAAAAATAGGCTACTGCTCCTTACTTCATGGGGGGAAATAGGAGCATTTTAGGAGGAACAGGAAAAAGAGGAAGACCAAATTGAGCAGTTAATTAAGCAATAATTGTACTGGAGCTTTTCCTAGATTAGTGGACAGATGGGGTTAGAGAATAAAACAGCCAGGAATTATGACCCTTTACCATCATAAAACTAGCATCCTCAGTGAAGTGTGCTTAAGTTTACCCATTCCATAGATAAATTCATAATTTTAATGCTGTTTTCTTACTCTTCTAGCCTCAAGAAGTGTTCTTGTATGATTATACATAATCGACATATTGGACCTGACTTTCCCTGGACTCAATTCTCATTCATCGTAGAATATAACTATGTAGAAAACTCTTGCTGGACTGAGCATTGTAAACAATTGGATATTCCTTACATGACCTTTAAAACAGTTCTCCCAGATGGAGTTTTTAAAAGTAAGGAAAGTCCCAAATTACTAATTTCTCCATTCCAGTTAAAATTTGTTATTTGACTTATACTCTAAATATTGTTTAAATCTTTTCTGTTATAGTGCTTAAAATGAAGGTTTAATAAACACTGTGTGCCTAAGAAAAGCAAAAAGAACATGCCCCTAAGGCTCCCTCTAGACCTGCTGATGCAGTTCAGTCTGTAACTAATTAACTTGTGAATTGTGTTTATGATAGTGAACCCTTTTATTTAGTTTGTGTCTACTGCATTTTTAAGTAATGTTGTTTTCAGCAATCCTCATTAAATGGGCAATGACCATTTAATAGATAAATACCAGTAACACAAATATTTGGGTAGGAATATAAAGCCAAACTCAGTCACCTTGGCTCCTCCCTACTTTAGCAGTAATTCAAATGATTAAATTGGCAATTCCAAAGTAGTTCAAATTGATCATATCCTGGTATCCTAAAGCACTGAAGTATAATTATGAAACAGGATTGAAATGTTCATAGTAAACATATAAGTTCCAGCTTTCCGCTATATGCTACAAAATACAGGACTCTGTCTCTCCAACATACTGTACCTACCCATGGATCTTGTCTCAAGTGATTGTCTTATTATCTCACACTTTCCATTAGGCTTTAGGTGTAAGTAGACCAGAACCAAGGCTGGGAATTCCAATCTGGTTCTAAAGACTTGGTCACCTTAATGACATCTGCATAATAATGCAGTAAAAGTTAAATTGATCCCTCTTTGATGATAATGTTCTTAACTATTAGAAGTTCACAAATGGGCTAAAAATTATTCTTAATCTAGAATAGGAATGTTAAAGGAAAAAAGTTACTGAGGCCGGAAAACATTATATATATATTCTTTAAATAAAAGAATAATTCAGAAACAAATCCTTGTCATTTTTTTCTGTTTTAACAAAAGTTTGCATGTGTGTGTGTGTATATACATATATGTATATATAATATATATTTATACATATACATATTATATATATATGTGGGTATACATATACATATATATAAACAAGAAAATTTTTGTTTTATTTAGAAAGTGCCTCTCTGGACAGATTTGGTGGTTTTCTTTTGGAAATTCAAATCCCGTATGTGTTTCTCACATCTGAAGGACTTCTTAACACACCAGAAATACTTCAGCTACTAGAATCCAAGTAAGCCCCAGATTTCCTAATTTTAGCATAGGTACAAATATGCTAGATATTTTCTGTGGTTTATGTAATAATACCCTTCTGGATTCAAAAACTTACATAACAACATACATAAGAATACCTTTGTATTCCTTTATGCAAAGGCAGAAAATTATCCCCATCGCAATATACATGCCCCAAACAACTAGGAATGGATAAAGTAGGCATGGTGATTTTGTAATAAGGGCAATGAAATGAACATTGAAACAATAGAGATTTTCTTAAATTTCTCTTAGAAGTTTCACTGTTTCAGCTAAGTTAATTGTGTTTTTACAGCTACAATATAACTTTAGTGGAAAGATGTTGCAGTGAGTCCTTACAACAATTTGGGGATACAGATCGTTATGTGGTGATGACAGTTGATGAGTGCACAGCCATAATTATTCAGGTAAAGCTAAGTGATCAAGAAAATAAACTTAAGTAAAAAGAAAATAATATATTTGTGTGTCTCCAAGTGTAATAATAGTATCATGAGTTTTTCATTGAGACTGTGAAAGAAGATTATTTCAAAGAAAAAGGCAATAGATCACTAAGGACTTATTTGTATTATCAAAAAAAGCAGGCTGAAAAGAGAAAAGGGAGCTAGTTTTGATTTGACAGAAGTCAGTTCCCTTAAGGGGATTTTAAAAGGCAAGAAAGAACAAAATACAGAGAGAGAGAGGGGGTGTGTGTGTGTGTGTGTGTGTGTGTGTGATGTTTGTTTTTTAAATAATTTTTATTAATTGATAACAGATGAAAAATTGAAAAACAATATGGAATCACAACTCAAATAGAACCACAAAAGCTGATCTGTTTACATTTGTTTTTAAAGAGATATAAAAACAACTTTAAATCTGAAATTTAACAAAATTCTAACCTATTTTCTCTCTAATCTTTTCTGATCTCTTTTCTAATTGAGTAGACATAAAATTTGGTTGCCACCATATTTTTTATTTAGTATATGTTCCAATTCTATCTGCATTTAGTGTCATTTTAATTCAATTAAACAAACACATATGAAAATCGAAACAAAACCATAACTAGAAATTGTAGTACCTAGGGCAGATTCATTTGGCTAATTGAGGAAGAGGATGACCTTGGCCTCCTAACCCACAAGAGGTGACAGAAGATACAGAAAACAGCAAGAGGAGGACATAGTTATGTCGGAGGGGAAGCAGAAGCAAGTCCTAGGAGATGAGCACACCTGCAATGGCCTCCTAAGTATGTTGGTCCAGAGCAGGCTAGCAGAAGATATCACAAGGCAAAGGGAATACAAACCCAGGCCATCCTCAGATGTCAGTGACCTGGGGCAAAGCCTCAGTTCTCCTTCCCTTACTTTCACTTATGATTCTGCACCTACTGCATACATGGCACTGTTCTAAGGGCTGGGGATACAAAGATAGGTTTTAAAACAGAACTCATTCTCTTTCCCCCTTAACTCTCCCTCTTACCTTCCCTGTAATTGTTGAGTACAATACCATCCTCCCAGTCCATCAGCTTCAAAATCTAGGAGTCATCCTAGATTGCTCACTCTCTCACTCCCATATCCAATCTGTTGCCAAGGCCTGTTGATTTCACCTTTGCAACCTGTCTCCTATGTGCCCCCTTCTCTGTTCTGACACTGCCACCATTCTAATGCAGGCCTTCATCACCTTAAAGGAGGATTATTGCAATAGCCTGCTGATGGTCTACTTGCCTCGATAACCTGCTGATAGGTGCACCACTCATGTTTCTCCCCACTCCAGTCCATCCTTCATTCATCCACCAAAGCAGTTTTCCTAAAGTGTTACTCCCCTATTCAGTAAACCATTAGTCCCTTATTGCTTCCAAGATTAAATATAAAATCTCCTTTATAATATTCAAAGCCCTTCATAGCCTCCTCCTGCCTTCCTAGTCTTACACCTTACTCCCTGAAACGTACTCTTCCATTCAGTGACATTGGTCTCCTGGCTGTTCCATAAACAAGACACTCCATCTCTCAGCTATGGGCATTTTCTCTGACTGTCCCCCATGTCTGGAATTCTCTCCCCTCTCTGTTCCAACTGCTGTTCTCCCTGGCTTCCTTTAAGTCTCAGTTAAAATGATACATTCTGCAGGAAACTTTCCCTAACCCTGTTTAATTCCAGAGCTTCCTCTCTTTTAATTATTTCCTACTTATCCTGCACATGACTTATTTGTATATATTTGTATGCATGTTGTCTCCCATTAGATTGTAAGTTCTTTAAAGGTAGGGACTTTTGCCTCTTTGTATCCCCAGCACTTGGCACAGTGCCTGGCACATAGTGGGTGCTTAATAAATATTGATTGATTGACCCAGACTGTGCTCTGTTTACAATGTAATGAGGGAAAAGTGTACACAAATAACTATGATAAAAAGTATAGTGAAATGAGAGCAAAGGAGCACTATGAAAAGAATTTGTGGAGAAAGCAATTCTGTTCATCTAGGGGAAGACGTAGACTTGGTAAGGCTTTTTGGAAGAGGTGGCACCTGAGCTAGGCTTTTAAATAAGTGGGAGACTGAAGTGGAAAGGGCAGATCATTCTAAGCATAGAGGAGAGCAGAAATCAGTGCCCCATAAAAGTAAAGAGTGTCTGTGAGAAAGAGAAACTAGAGTAGCAGCCTTCTCCAGCCCACCAGAATATAGAAGTACATGAAAGGGGAGAGTATGAAATCAAACTGGAACAGCAGGTGGGAGCCAGCTTACAGAGATCCTATAATGCCCACAAGATGAATACACTTTGTTCCTTAGACATTAAGAAGCTAGTGAAAGTTTTCAAATAGAGGTTGTTGTGTTCGTCCTTCCTTTTTGAAAAGAACCATGCCATCAGAGAGATGATGACACGACTTGCACTTGACTTTGTTTTGAGTGAGGGAGGGCTGTGCAGGTCACCATTCTCACTTCTCCTCCTGAGCCATCTGGATCAAATACAGGAATGACATGCTCAAAGTGGATTGTTCAGGCAAGTGAAGAAAATGAATTGGAGAAGTAACTGACTAACATTGGGGTGACTATCAGACGGTGTGAGGTATGGAAGGTTAGCTTCTGTCTCTCTCGCCCCTCCCCTTCAGAATTTGAGGGTGAGGAGACAGTGGGCCACTCTTCTTAGGACACACTGAATGGCTCCAAGTGGTGTGATCTTCCCTTGGCCCCTCTGCCCCTAACTGTGCCTAAAACAGCACTAGGTATCTGACACTCTGTGCCATCCAACTGCCTCGTGACTCAGAAGGGTGAATAGTCTCAGTTATATGATTCATCTACCTCTGTATTGAAAACTTATTAAGAATTACTAATAAAATCAAAAACATTATTCTTTCCCACTCAGTTCAGCTCCTAGTATGTTGTGGAGTTGTTACTCCATAAGGAAGACTGAAGGGGAGGAGCAGATGGGGAAAAAAATCCTTTTCCTGAAGTCTCTGACAATGAGAGACTCTTTATTTCTGTATACAAGTCCTTCACTGGCTCCTCCATTGCAGACCTCATGTTTTCAGATTAAAAAAAAAAAAACAGAGCAAGTCAGAAAGAAGTTATGATCAACCATGTTTTTTATAAACCGATCAGGGACTAGAAACAAGTTTAAAAAGTTATATAAAAATTATCTATCAACTGCAAGAAAAAGAAACGTAGGAGGAGGGAGTTAAATCTTCCATGTTTTGCAGTGACACTAAAGGAGCATAAACAGCCAGCAGCTCCATCTCATTCCGGCCACCCTTATTAGAGTTATTTTTCATTTCTCTTTTTCATTTAAAAATATTTTATTGTTGCATTTGTCTTTACATCACAGTTGCATCACTCCCTACCCCCAGACTCAACCGTCCCTTGTGACAAAGACAAGCAATTAAGGAAAAACATCTAATACAGTGACTTTCTCTGACGGTGTATATGATATCGTTAGCTGTCCCCTGTTTTTTTCTCCCTCCCATTGGAAAGAAAATAAATAATTCAGCTGTATAAATTGAAACCCTCCCTTTCATTGAACAAAGTATGATATATGAATGTAATAGAATATTATTGTCCTATAGGAAATGACAGGATGATTTCAGAGAAACGTAGAGGGATTTGTATGAACTAATGCAGAATGAAATGAGCAAACCTGGAGAACAAGTTAATACAGTAAGATGATAAACACAAATGACTTTGACAGACAAAAGAACTCTGATCAATGCAATGACCACTCATGATTACAGAGGACAAATGAAGAAGTATACCATGACCCACCTTCTGAGAGAGATGATGGATTCAAGATGCAGAATGAGACACACATTTTTGGGCAAGACCAGTGTGGGAATTTCTTTTGCTTAACTATGCATGGTTTTTACAAGGATTTTTCTTTTCCAATAAGAGAGGGAGGTGAGAGGGAGAGAAAATAAATGCGTATTAATTGGAAAATATATAACTTTTTTTAAAATGAAGGAGCTAGAGAACAGGCAATGAAACATATTCCCTACCACCACCACCACCACTGACCCCCATAGCAGGGGACTGCTGACACAAAATATTGCATGCATTGTCAGATGCAGTCACTGTATTAAATGTTTTTCCTTAATTGTTTTTCTTTGTCAATGAGGGTTTAGTCTGAGGATAGAGGGGAGTGAAATAACTGATGTAAAGACAAAATTCATTAATAAAACACTTTTAAAAAAAGAAAAATGTGATGAGAATAGGAGGACTCGCCATAGGGTTGCCCCAAAAGAAAGGAAGAGTCATTAAAACATTTTTAAATGCACAAAAGAGGATGAAAGGAAGACTAAAGAGAAACAAAGACAAGCAGAATAGCTTTGAAAGTAATAGGTTGAATTTATTTTATACTTAAAAAGAAAAACAAGCTGTATGTAGAGAGTCACAATTGCATATACTATCAGTCCTCTTTTTTTGTTATACTTAGTGTATGGAAATGTTCATTTTACTTAGTGTCTGTTAAGTCCAGAATTTTAAAAATAGATAAATGTTTAAAAGAAGGGAGAAAAGCCAGCATAAGGCACAGAAATAAGAGAGTCACCTGGCAGACCTGTTTCTGGGCACTGAACTCTGTAATAGTATAAATAAAATTGCTCATGTCCCTCCTGTGTTTGATGATACAGGGAAAATAGATGGGAAGTAGAATTTAGTCACAAGAGAGGCTTTGGAAATGACAGTAAGAGTACTTGCTGCTTGGTTGATGGCTTGCTTTAAACATCATATTCTGACTTAGTCAGAAAGATTCAGTGGAAATAAAGGTCCGTGAGCTGACTGAGATAGTCAGTTACCCCTTGGTTATAATAGACCTAGAAGTAGCCATGTTAGGGAGGCTCTGGCTGCTAACATAAGTCTATTTCTAAATTTAGTACTAAAAATTTCGGCTTTTAAGCACAGTGGATAGAATACTGGGCCAAGTGTCAGGAAGACTTGAGTTCAAATTCAACCTCAGACTCCTATTAGCTGAGTGACCTTAGATAAGTCATTTACTCTGTTTTGCCTCAGTTTCCTAAACTGTAAAATGGACATAATAACAACATCTACCTTGTGAGGATCAAATGAAAACATATTTACAAAGTGCTTAGCATAGCTCCTGGGACACAGTGGGCACTTAATAAGCTTGTTTGTGTTTGTTTCTTTAATTTTTTGTGGACAAATGTGTTGTAGTTGAGGAATACTGCTCTAGAGGGTGAAATATAGCAACTTGTTCACACTGGTTCACTTTGAGATTAAGCCTTATATTTTCTTTGTGTAATTTTATCTTCTTTTTTATAGCATAAACAAAATTGGTCTTAAAGTTCTCTACCTAAACTATTTTATCTTATACAAAAAGCAAAGATTTTGTTTTTTCTTTGCCTATGCTTATTCCTTCCATTTCTTATTCTTGGCATCACTATAGTGTTTATACAACTGTATCAAATAATAATGATAATATTGAACATCCTAGTCTTATTCCTTCACTTACTGAAAAGGCCTTTAACCTTTTTCCATTATATATAATGTTGGCTATAGGTTTTAGATAGTTAGTATTTGCCATATTAAGGAAAGAGCCACTTATTCCTATGCTCTTTTGCATCTTTAACAAAAACGGGAGTTAAATTTTAACAAAAACTTTTTCAGTATCTATTGATATAATGCCACAATTTTATTATTTTTGTTAAAATATAGTCTATTATGTTTATACTTTTCCTTCTATTGAACAAACCTTACATTCCTGATTATAACATATTTTCTTTTTACAGATGAGGAAAATGAAATCCAGGGAGGTGGTTGCAAATGACTTAGGGAAAAATTTACTTATGTAGTAAATTTTTATATGTCCAGATAGTCAAGATATAGTCTATTTTCCCTAGGAAAAATATTAATAATACAATCTCCTTCCTCCTTTCAGTATCAACCCTATGACCAGGATATACAGTCATATAATTTGCCAGAAAAAAAATTCCTGAAAAGCAATGTCAGTACTATGGTTGGCTTCATTTAAAAATCTGTACCTTAGGCTAGTCCCAAGTTTGTACAGTTCTGCTTCATAAAGCTAAAGGCTCTAGTTTCAACAATCACGAATTCTGACTGACCCTTGGTGCTGACTTAGATACACTTACTTTCCTGCAACTAGTCCCAAAATGATGATGCTATCTACTGGAATTCCAACAGAGTTAGTTTTCACTTCTGCATCTAACTCACACTAAGCTATTTCCTTTTAACGCAGTTATTTGCAGGGGAGGGTGTGGGTCCCAAAACTTCTTAGCTCATAAATAGATAAACGAATTTAGACTAGCTCCACAAAGCAGCCCGAGTAAATTCCCATTATGTCAGGACACCAAATAAAGTTTTGGGAAAGACAAACGATTGCTACTTCCTTTATACCTCTCAAAATGCAAACAGTTCAGATCTTCCCCCAGGTCATCAGACAGATTTTCAATTACGTTCTGAAGTAATCCAACTACAATCCAAATACATACACCTCCGCAGAGTTCCTTTCTTGAAGTCTAGGATCTAGTTGAACTATGAGCCCCATTTTCTAAAATGAGAAGAATTCTGCTCTTGTGTCTTTTTTCCTAATGCCTTTAATGTTCATTATTACATTGGGACTGAAATAATCAAATTGATTCTGTGTCTTTTTTTAAATTGATCCTATTTACAGTGATGTTTTTTCCTATGATTGCCTAAATCATGATTCTTTGCCTCTGAACTCCATTCAGAATAAATCCAGTTCTCTTGTTAAATCACTATTCTGTTCTTGAGTCAAGCAAATCTGTTACCCTTGAAGGAAGCAAGTGGACACCAGAGAGTCTGGTCTAGTATCTTTATAGCACCAAGCTATCCTTGAAAGGTGTCTGATTTGTTATCCAAAGAAGTCTGGTTTGGCAGCTCTGTCCTTGCAGAGTCAGCCAGGCTCAAACAATAAACATTTCATAGTTACGGAAAGGAAGGAGAGTGTTGTTGCTAACACTCATTTCCAAATTTCCATCCAATCCTATTTTCTTCCATCTATAATACTGGCTTTCCTATTATCTGTACTTCCCTAAACTATGGGATATATGGGGTGTTCAAGGAGGACTAGCACCTCTGATGTGGGATCTTCTCAAACTCACTTTAGGACTGTTCATTCACCTTTGGTGTACACCTTGCACTCAACTCTCCCCTGTGGCTCCAAGAAGCTGTATTCCCTGTATCCAAAAAAGCAGTGGCCACACCATGGTAAACCATCTCAGTAGACTGGCTAAGACAAGTTGAGAGTAACCAACAGGCCTCAGACCCATTGGTGAGTTAAGGGGGTATCTACCCAAAATATGTGAAGACTTACCCTGATGGACTGGGTAGATGAGAAAAATTTGTTCCAAAGGCTACGAAGGTGGTTGAAGCAGGTACCATGGAATACTCAGAACTTGGTCAAATACTGAAGACACCATAGTTGTCCTGACTTTTGTCTTGCCATTGAACTTCAATAACTTTGAAAAAGAGAATAAGGCTGATGACTTTATGTAGCTCCACCTCACTTGGATCCAATTCACCCACAAGTCACGATGTCATCTGTGATATAATTGGTCCTCTTTGAAAATGAAGGACAAACAACTCCCCAAAACTATGAAAGAAAGCTGCCCCCCTCATTCAGGATCTTATCTTTGCTGAGGAAACTGAGACATTACTTATTGGTAAATTCACACTTTCCTAATGAATTGATCATGCTCGGAACTTTGTGCCTCAGTCTACCTTAATTTTAACTGTTACAGGATTTAAGTCTATATACTTAAAGGAATTTACATCAAATGTTAAAGCAATGCCAATAATTTAGTATAAAAAAACTTATTCAAATCCATGAACATTTCATGTTTTACTTATTTTTTGGTAGAGTCTGGAAGAACTGAATTATGAAAAGGCATCAGATAACTTCATTTTGAAACTGATAGCATTATCAATACAGTACAGCTATTGTTGGGTCATTTTGTACTCCAAGGAAAGACTGAATTCAGGGTAGGTAAACAATTTCCTTCTATGCTGACATACTATAATGTAAAATGTTTTCTTTGATAAGGTTAATGGGATGGAGTAAGTTAATAAGATGTTATATTTCTCTAACTTATTATCCAGTAATATTACAGCTCTGAAATCATTATACTTGCTCATGTTGATTGTATTAAATTTTTCATATAATTTCTCATTTCCCCACTGCATTTCTCATACAGTTCAAGGTCATGATTATCAGAGTCAAAATTCTGTGCTGGTCCACAAGGCAGAAAAAAGGGTTTTTCCTGCTTCATTAGACTGATTTTGGTGTAAATAAATACTAAACAGCTGAAACCTTAATAGAAGTTGATTTTACAATACTTTGATTTTCTATATTTGTTTCCCCAAAATGAAGTAATTTTAAATGAGGGCAACCCCTATTAAATTCGCCAACCTAACAAGGTTTTTCATTCATTTAACAGTAGAGTGTATGTTTAATTAAAGAGTTAGAAAACCATGTCTAGTTCATCTTAAGAGAGGGTGTTGACATCAGAATGAGCCTTGACTTCAGTGACCTTGCTTCTGTGATTTTCCCCTTACTGACTTTCTTTCTGGCTCTCACCTTATCTACCCCAAAATGCTATAGGATGATGGTTGCTAAACATATAAGCCAGATCACATAAAAGTCGTTATCCTCAGTTCTTCTTCCTAAGTAGTGTTTCATTTCAAGAAAATCATTTAACTCCTCTCCCTCTCCCTGTTTCTCTGTCCCTGTCTTTGTGTCTCAGTCTGTCTCCTTTCTCTCTCCCCCCTTCCCTCTTTTTCTTTCTGTCTCCCCCTTCCCTCTCTTGCCTTCTCTCTCTATCTCTCTCTCTCCCTCTCCTTTTTCTCCATCTCCCTTCCTCTGTTTCTCTCTCCCTCCCTCCTCTCTATCTCCCTCCCTCTTCCTCTTTTCCTCCATCTCTTCTCCTCTCTCTCTGTTCCCTATTTCTACTTCCTGCCTCCCCCTCCTCCTTCTCTCTCATTCATTTATCCAGCCATACAGATAGAGGCACAGAGAAACACAGATTAGGGAAATTATCCTGTCTTTGATTTGTGTTCCCAGGAGGATCTATACCTGTATAACACACAAAAATATTGTTATAAGTAGCAGGATTTAAGAAGATGCCTTCTGAATTATTATTTTCCATACTCCTTTATCCTTTCCTCCTGAGAAAACAATGCTGGAGAACTATGTGAGATGCCTCATAGAAAAGCCTAATTAAGTAGAACTAGAATTAATTTTGGATACTGTTTTTAATCTTTCTTTAACAAGAAGCTTCTAGTAATATTTTAATGTAGAAAAATGTTTTTCTCAATGTTTTGACAGTTATATTTAGATGACAAATGAGTAGCAATATAATAACATAGCTCTATTTTAGGTACTGTCTTACAGAAAAAACACTTCATCACCTAGCACTGATCTATGCAGCTTTGGTTCCATTTGGGTTGAAATCTGAAGAACTGGAAGTAAAGGTGTTTCTTTGAAATATTTTTGTTATTTGATGTATTTTATATATGCTAGTCATAAATGAAAATGCTACAAAAGATCATATAATCACTGAGAAGAAAGATTAAAAGATTATAGGATTGGACTTTTTAAGTCTGTGATCCTATAACCTGAAAGGGACCTTAAATTCCAAATCTATTTGGAATAGATTTTGCAGATCTCATTTTGCAGATGAGAAATCTAACCTTGGGGAGTATCTCACAGTTAGTAAATAGTGGAGCTGAGACTTGAACTTTAACTCTAAATCTAGTCTTCTTTCTACTATACCACATGATCCACTCCAGATTAAAAAAAAATTTTAAGAACTAGTATCAAAAGAAAGAGGTAAAAGTTCAAAAATTCATGAATAATCTTTTACTTATCCAAAAGTTGACAATCTATCACCCTACTCCTAAAAATGCAAAATTTGCAAATTTAAAAGCTTAATTTGTTACTGATCACTAAAGGCTAATCAGCCAGTCTGTCAGTTATAGATTTTGAGTGGGATGGGATGTAAGATGATTTAGTACAGCCCCCTCATTTGCAGATTTGGAAACTCAAGTTCAAAGAAATGCCTCCTGAAGGATGGTGAGATTTCTCTGAGGTCACACAGCAGCAAGTGCCTGTCCTTCATCAGTGGTAGCTGATCTGCTGTGTGTCCAATTTCCAATTTTCATGACAGCTTATTAGCTTGCCCACAATTAAGGCATATTGGAATTTAGGTAATCATAAAATTAAACCTGATTTAAAAAAATAATGCTGGTTGAGCTGAAGGGCAACCTAAAGATGCTCCAGGTTCCTTTGGTCCATGTGGATAATCAGGAGATACTGTAATCTCTCAAGATGGAATCTCCATACTTCAGATGTTACCTAAAAATAATGTCTTCTTGCAGAACTTACAAATAATGCAAATTGCAGAAGTTGGTGTACATAAGAAAATAGCAAGGTACTAATGTTATTTTTGAGAGTAGAGCCCCTATGGGAACACTGATGTCTGAGAATGAGGTTCATATTGGTATAATAAATGACTTGAAACATTAGGGCCTACAAGGACTGATAAAAAATACTCTTTCCTAGAGTCTTGTGACTCTTATCAAAAGCTGTAGAGGGAAATGGAAGAGAAAAAAACTGCTTCCATAGATCTGATAAACCTGATACTACAATTGGTGGCATGTACAACATAATTGGGAGAATAGCAAAAAAGAGTATCAGGAACAGGAGACAGAAATCCAAGAAAAGATCCAACATTAAAACCAATGGTCTCAGATATCTATGTACAGATGCACAAAGTACAAGCAACACACAGGGTTCACTGAAGAGAGGAATACGAGGAAACAAATTTGATGTCATAGTCATCACTAGGAATTGAGTTTGGAATTCAACCCTAGAATATAAATTCATATTCATATGAGGAAACCCGGAAACATAAGAAAGAAACATGGCAGTGTGTTGTTCAAAAAGTTCAAGAGACACAGTTTCTGGGTAATTAATTGTTTTATTAATAATACTAGCATTTTATTAATAAAAGGAATGGTCATTTGGCCATCTCTCTTAGACCAAAGACAAATCATGATGGTGGGCTCTCAGTTTATGTGCCCTTGGAAGAATGGGAGTTCCTGAGGATGGCAATCAACTCTGGTTAAAAATTAATGAGAGAATGAATATTATAATAAGAGGCAGACCTTTTCTAATGAGGAACTATGAGACAAGCATGTACTTCCAAAACACTCAGTCTCCAGGAAATCTAGACAAAGGACTTATATTCCCCACCCAAGCCTGAATAGAACATAATGGGCCAGAGGTTTCACCTTAGATTAAATTTCTTGTAAGATTGGATGGAGTAGTAATATCTAGATTGAGGAGAATATTAATCCTATCTACTATCATCAGTCTTGTCTTTCAGAGGTTGAACCTTGAAATGAGGACTTTAGAAAAAGGGGAAAAACTCTAGATTTCTCCAAATCATTGGTTATTAATAATCATTTCTCTCAGTGGAGATGAACTGATCAAAGGCCAGTGAAGGTAGAAATAGAATCAATATTATAGGGGCATACTACCAACCACTTGGAAAGTAAGGTGAATTAGACAAGAAATATGGAAATATCACAAGCCTGATAAAGACAGTATCATGATAGGAGATTTCAGTTATCAGGACATGTGTCGGCATTGTCTCTGCCAATGGCGCAACATTTAGTCAATTTGTAACTTTCCCTAATGATTATTTCATCATTTCAAAAGGGAGAAGCTATGACCAGTGGAATTGCTAATCTAGACCTGATTTTGGCCAACAAAGAAGAAATGGCTTCTGAAGGCAGAAACAATAGTAACCCTGAGGACAAGTGACTGTTCCATTATTGAGTTCATGGTAGAGGAAATAAAAGTCATGCACTTTTCGTATGCACACTATATTTTGGGAAAGCAGATATCAAAAATTTCAGAAGAATAACAGTCAAGATCCAGCATACTGTTTTTGAAGGGGAGAGGCATCAGTACAAGAATGGAAAGTTGTTAAGAATAAAATTACAAAAAAGCAAGTAAAATTTATTTTGAAGAGGAAAAAGAGGAACTTACTAAAGAGACTGATTTGGACATTCACTGACATACAGATTTTAAAAGGATGTAAAGAAAATGTAAACAAGAGCAGTTAATAAAAGTAGAACTCAAAAGAGTAGCATAGGTTTATAAGAGTTGTGTCAAGTCTAATACAGCCAGAATAATCTGAAGCTGATGAGCCATGCTAAGCATGACAAAAAGAACCGGGTGATCCTAAAAAGAACAACACCACTCACCATTGTGGATGAAGCAGATGATGATACTGGATTAGAGTGAGAAGACTGAACTGCTTGACTCTTATTTTGCTTCTGTTTTATCTTCTAAGGAGAATGATCTTTGGATTGAAAAGGATAAAAACAAAAATAGTTAGCAGAAATTGTAAACCCAGGATGAGTGAAGAGATGACAAAGCTGCATTTAACTGTCCAGAATGAATTCAAGTCACCAGACCTGAATATACATTAAAATGCTGAAAGAACTGGTAGATATGACTACCAAGGCACTGTCAGGGATCTTTAAAGGTCTTGGAGAATGGGAGAAATGCTGCAGTTCTGGAGACGTTATTCGTACTTTTATTCCTTGCTATTTATCTAAGTAAGATTTTCAAAGGAGTGTGGGAAGTGAAATCCTCTGAACTGAAACTAAGGTAACTTTAAGGAGGGAGGAGACTTTTGAGAAAGGAAGACTTTGTCAAGTAGATAAACAAAACTTCTCCCTTTTCCTGCCCTAAGGTAGAACTACTTCAAGAGCTGAGGCTCTGAAAGAGTCAGAGAAAAAAACTTCTAATTCTAAACCAAGAACCACTGACCTAGGTGAAAGATCTCTGTAGTACTCTAGCTGAAGAAAGTACAAAACATCCAGTTAAGCCATAGCTGCAAGCAGAAAAATAATTCAGCAGCCCATAAAAAATTGAGCCCAGAAGAGCAATGGATTGACATTGTCCAGTAGAGATGCTATGCCTTAGGAAGAATAATTCCAAATTTGGGCAAAGTCAGGGGCAGGAGATGGAACATCATTTGTGAAAGGTAGTGAAAATGAAAAGCACAAATGGCTCCATCAAGAACAAGTCATGCCATACTACCTTCATTTCCTTTTCTGACAAGATAACTAGACCAGTAAATTAAGGTACTACTATAGATAGGGTATACTTAGATTTCAGCAAAACACTTGGCCAAGTCTGCAATTGTATTTTCAGTTGCATTGAATTTTTAGAAAAGGTGGAGAGACAAGGGCTAGATTATATTACAGGTATATAGATATAAGTACTGGCTGACTAAATCAAAAACTGGTCATCAGTGTCTAGATGACAGTGTGAATGAAAGTATGGAGTGCAGTGCTCCAGTTACTGGTCCTTCGCTTTTCACTACAGAGTTTTCTTCTAAGTAACTTAGATAAAGGCACAGAAAGCATCCTTTTCAGATTTGCAGATGATAGAATCCAGATCCAGAATGTTTTCAGTGACTGGAATGATATAATTAATCAAATAAGACAATTCAGTAGGAATAACTATATATTTCCCTCAACAAAGGATGTAAGTTCTTTGAGAGCAGAGACTATTTTGTTTTTATGTCCCCAGTACCAATACAGTGCTATGTATATAATATGTATTTAATAAATGTCTATCCAAAGAGTGAACAAAGTTCTATGCTTTGCTATAAAAAAATCAACTTTGCAATTACAAGATCAAGGAGACATGGATAGACAATAGTACCTGTGAAAAAATAGATAGTCTTAGAAGAAGTCTTAATAGACTGCAAGTTTCGTGTGACTCAGTAATATGATGTGGCAGTAGAATGAACTGCCTCAGAAAGTACTGGGTTCCCCCTCACTGGTCAACATCAAGCATATGTTGAATTACCATTTGATGTGGATGTTGTAGAAGGAATTCTTGGTCAGGTACAGGTCGGACTTGGTCTCTGAGGCTCCATTTTGCTCTTTTGTATTGTAATTCTTTGATATGTAGGTCTTTATGTTGAACTATTTCTGGGTTCAGATAAACTAAGATGGTAACCAAGGAATCCTTTGAATGTCCCATCTGGCTCTGGCATTCAGTAGAATGCCTTGAGGTGAGGTGCTTTTGTAGGTTAATGAGGAGCATGGTAAGCATGGAAAATCTAACTGGGGCTGAAGAAGAATTATACCACTTGAGAAACAACTGCAGGTCTTCTGCTGTTGGAAAAAAAATTCTTGGTAAAATAATTTTAAAATATCTGTTGAAGAAAACATTTATTTTTGTTCTAAACTTCTTTATGAATTAATTGTATTTTTATTTTGGTTACTTCTACATTGGATATAATATTTTTGTGCTTCATTGTATCAATTTGTGTAATCCATCTGAAGAAGAAATTTTCCGTCATCTATGCCTTCTCAAATTCTAACACTCCTGTCCAACACTCTTAAAAATCCTTCACAGCAGGACCCTTCCTCTAGCTCTCTTGTAATTGGCTACTGAGAAAATCAAATTGATTCTGATTCCATAATTGATTGGAAATATGTGTCAATTTGTTGTAAATGCATTGTCAAATTGTCTAAGCCATGTTGCTTTGTCCCTGAATTCAGAAGTTCAGCTTTCCTCTCTGAGCTAGATTGTCCCATAAATCACCTTAATTCAAGGAAATATATTGTCTCTACACCACTTACTGCTCATGTACAATTCAGAGAGATCTGTTATCTCACTAACGAGCCTTAAAGATGCAGATAGGTATCGGGAAGTCTGTTATCTCTAAAATGCTTTCTGTCCTTCAAGAAAGTCTGGATGGTTATCACTGTGATTCTAACAGGTGGACACCACCAAAGAGTTTTCCCTAGCAACAAGATGGAAGGAAGGGTTGCTACGGCCCTGCACTCCAGATTTCCATCCACTCATGTTAATTTCCATCATCTATGATATTTCAAACTTTGTAACCAATCATGCTCTATGCTTCCTATTCTTTGTTCTCTTGTAGTTCCCAAAACTATATTAAGGCTGGTGAGCCTGCCTCAAGGGCTTTGGTCATTGAGAGAGGCCATTGATCCAATTTATTGGTTAATGCTAGCCTAACTAATAAATCAATCATGTTCAGATCATTGTCTCTCAGTTTACATCAATTTTAAAATGCAATATTACCAACAGAACACAAGAACTACCTAGCAGTTATTCCTCACACTCATTACATGATCAGTTGGCCTACTTCTCCAGTCATAGACAGATATAATAGGAAGAATAATTATTGTTAACCTATAGTTTCCATTTTAAACAAATATAGACTAGTTTTCCAGTTTGAATATGAGTTCAGTTCTATACATTTCCATGTCTGATGAACTGGTAGTATTTTACCAATAGAAGGAAAACCCCCAAATTGATTTCATCCTGGACTATTTCGAATAACAGGGCTGACTTACCTTAGAATACAACAGTACAGAATAATGGTGCTGTTTTTTTGCCTGAGGAAGTATTACTTTGTTCCCTCTCAGGAAAAATTCTACTGCTAATAGCTTTGGGGAGAAGGGGTGTGAAAGGCTCTTGGTCCTTTTGTCTGAATCTTACCCAAAGTATGAATCATAACTGCAACATCCTTTCCAAATCATCTAACTTAAGTATAGTGGCCTACAGGAATCTAGAATTCACTACCTCTTTTGGCAGCCTATTCCATTTTTGGATAACTTTGATTGTGGGAAGTTTTCATTTATGCTAATGTAATTAGGAGTCTGGCACATGTGCAGAATGCCTGGACCTGTGCTTCTCTACTTAGAGAGACCAGGGATCATGCTTCCAGGAGAATTATGATAGTGTGTAAAGAGGGTCCTTGGAGAAACTAAGGAACAGGAGTGGACATTCTGTAACTGGTTCTGGTTGGCTAGCCACATGTTGAAAAAGTGGCTCGTGGATGAGCAATAGAGACGTTCTCAAAAAAATCTGTTAGCTTCAGCTTTTGGCTGTTTTTTGCCTTAGTCCTCGGCAGGGCCCAATGATTTCCTCACTTTCAGTGACTGGGGACGGAAATGGAACCGATGAAAGGTCCATAGGGAGCCTCAGAATCCCAGCATTGCAGAGCTTGGGTTAACATCCACACCAAGAGAAGCAAGGAGTTACAGTTGGGGATGACCTTCAGGTACTAGCACAGCAAAAGCTGAGAGAATTTATCCAGCAGCACTACTGCCTTTAGAAGTGAACTTGGTGGGACCCATATGTGGCCACTGAGCTAAGGGGGTACAAGGCAGAGTATTCCCCCTGAGGTTTTGATGAGACATATTTGTGTGTTGCTCTTGTTACAGTCATCAAGGTTGGTGGATAAATGGAACTAGGGTGTTAGTCACTGTTCCTTAGCAAAGGGGAGATGTAGAGTAGGGTCTAGAGCTGATGGAGATACAAAAATAAGACAACCCACTCAGCCCCTCAAAATGTCCCCCTAGAACTCTGAAGATTGAATAGAAATTCTCTGGGAGAGGCAGGGAGCATGTTACATGAATTAGAGATCTGCCTCCCTGTAACTTCTGCGGTGCTGCCCTCTTTCAAGTGCCAGGCACAACAGGTCTAACCCATCTTCCACAAGTACTTGAAGATAACTAGCCCTTTCCTGTTAGGTTTTCTCTTCACTAGGCTAAACATCATTTATCTGATCCCCAAAGAGCATGATTCCAAGTTCCTTATTGCCCTTCTCTAGATACACTTGCATTTTGTAGCATTACTACATAGCCTGCTAGCTGCCAGCTTCTCCATCCCTAAATATGGTAGGAGGCTCAGGAGGAGAAGTGAGGCTGGTGACCTGCATAGCCCTCCCGCACTCAGAACAAAGTCAAGCGCAAGTCATGTCATCATGTCTCTGATGGCACAGTGTCAATTTCAAGTCATGTCATCATGTCTCTGATGGCATGGTCCTCTTTGAAAAACAAAGGACACACACAACAGGAGTCCGAACTCCTAGAATTCTTTTAGACCTTGATCTCAGCGTATCTGCAAAGCTAATCCTTATAAGATAATTACAGATTTGCTGTCGAGATACTCTCCTAGTCACCCCAATTTACAACCTCAGTGTCACTCTCAGCTCTTCACTCACAGTCTGTCTATCTAATTTGTTGTCATATCTTTTCATTTCTGCATTCACAGCATCTTTCAGGTAATTTCTCTTTCCTCACTCACATCACCACCACCTAGTGTAAGCCTTTGTGACCTCTTACCTGCTCTATTGCAACAGCCTTTTAATTGGTCTCCCTGCCTCAAGTTTCTCCCCACTGTAATCCATCCTCCACTTTGCCGTCAAAGGGATCTTCCCAAAGCATAGGTCTGGCCATAGGAAGCTACTACCCAAGAAACACCAGTGCCTCCCATATACTTCAAGGATCAAATAGAAGGTTCACATGTTGGCCCTTTCCTACATTTCTAAGGATAGATTTCATTCCCCTCATTGACCTGCTTGCTTTTTGTCACACGTGATACTCCATTTCCAGACAATATGCTTTTGTAGAGTCTGTCTCCTATGGCTGGAGTGCCTTCTCTTGCCATGTTTTTTGAGATAAGCCAGGTAACTCAGTGGATGGAGCACTGGACCTAGAATTAGGAAGACCGTAGTTCAAATCCACCCTCAGATGTTTACAGGCTGTGTGACCCTGGGCAATTCACTTAACTTTTCTTTGTTTCCTCAAATGCAAAATGGAGAGATAAGTAATATCCCTTATTTCCCAAGCTTATTGTAAGGATCAAATGAGATAATATTTGTAAAGCTCTTAGCAGAGGGCCTGGATGTTATATTAATGTTTGTCCACTTCTCGTCCTTCTTCTTCCTCTTGGCTTCCCTGGCTTCCTTTGAGACTCAGCTCAAATCTCACTTGCTGCGAGAGAAGCTTTTCCTGGTGATCCTCACTTCCACTGTTATTGTGTATATCTTGTATACACATAGTTGTTTGTATGTTATTAGAATGTGAGCTCCTTGAGGGAAGGAACATTTTAAGATAAGGGTAAATTTTTGTTTTTTAATTTACATATTGTATTTCATTTTAATATGCCTTTTATAGATTTTATGTAGTAGCCATAACCACAGACATGTGTTGGGTAGCTAGATGGCTCAGTGGATAGAGCACCAGGCCTGGAGTTGGGAAGACTTTTCTTCCTGAGTTCAAATCTGGCCTCAGTCACTTTCTAGCTGTGTGACCCTGAACAAGTCACTTAATTCCATTTGCCTTGGTTTCCTCATCTGTCAAATGAGCTGGAGAAGGAAGTGACAGATACTCCAGTATCTTTGCCATGAAAACCTCAAATGGGGTCCCAAAGAATCAGACACAATTGAAAATGACAACAATAAAGTAACATAGACTTTTGTGGTACCTGTGATCATGTACTAACAGCAATGGTTTTTGAAGAGATTAGGTGGAAGAGTACATCAAGGTGTTAGAACTGTCACAGGAAGACCTAAAGTGGAATCTGGCCTTAGACACTTACTGATTGTATGCCCCTAGGCAATTCCCTTAAACTTTCTAATTCTCAGTTTCCTCCTGTATAAAATGGGGATAATAGCTGCATCTAGCTCCCTGAATTGTTGTGAATATAAAATGAAATTATCAAAGTACTTGGTAAACCATAAAATATATAAATATGAGTTATAATAATTAATTAAGACTAAATTTGTTTATTCAATTATAGAAGTGTGATATCTTAAAGGGTTCTTTTTTAAAATGTCATGTCAATTTTTCATAGATCATCTAAAATTTATCAATAGTATAAATTTGGAAATAAAAAAGTTTTATTAAATGTGCACATTTAGTATGTTTTCTAAGGAAATCATTCTTTAGAATAGTTTCACTTTGAAAGGACCTAATGAAAATAAAAGGAAAGAATAAAAGTCATGTGATGTTTATGTGGATACTAATTGAATTAATCATGTAAAAAGACTTCATATTTCTTCTTTTCCCTTTACAGAAAATTTAAGTTTATAAGACAATAAGTCCAGGTCTTACTATTATAATGCTTCTAGATATTGCCAACTATTTTAAGTAGCGTTTCGAAATTGCCAAAAAAAAAAAAAATCAGGCTAACTTTACTTTAACTATATGTGTTTATCATGCAACATCTTTCTGAGGAAAATGTCATGATATAAAACAAATGATAGTGTGTACTCTGACTCCAAAATGATTATGACAATCATTATTTTAAAATAAATGCTTTTTTATTTAGCACATGGCATCAGATTCATTTTACAAGTGCCTATTTTATTTAACTTTGTGTTTGGAAAATTTGATATGTGCCTTTATAAAATAAATATTCATTTTCTTCTATTTGTTCTTAAGGATTTTTTTTTCTTAATTACTAGAAAATATCTGCAGTTACTAATCATATTCAAGTTAATACTTCTCCTTGCATATATACATATTAATAATACCCTTATTACAGAGAGTATAATAGTAATAGATAGCAAATTTAAAATGGAAAATTATGAAGTTCCATAAAATGAAAGGGGAAAGAAAAAATTCTTATTACCTCAGAAATGAAATGACCTGTATGTCATGTTGATTAATTATGATGAATACATTTCATTATATTAGAAACATTGAAGTTAAAAAATCACCTCGTTTTCTATTCAACTAAAAACTAATAAATTATGTGATACTTTGTTCCTTATTATAACCTGATGTCTAATGTGGGAAAACTCTTGTAGCTTGTTATTATGCCAGGAGTAGAAGAAACTGCCCAGCTAATTCGCCAAATTGCTGACCACATCTTGATGTCCTCTAAGAGAGATCCTCACAAATGGCTGGACAAATCTTGGCTTTCAGTTTCACCATCTGAGGTGTGTTTCTCAGCTGTGTTAATTATTTTTATCGATTGCAAAGTAAATAAATAATTTAGATACTGTAATATTAGTTTCCATTACATTTAAGTGGTGTCAATCAGTTGGTATTAGTAGCCAATGAATAATTAGCACAGTGTTCTGTAAACTTTGCATATAACATAGTATTTTTAAAAACCTTGTCCTTCATCAAATTCCTAACTTAAAAGGAATAGGTGTATTAAATTGGATGAAAAAACAATAGTCTTTAGAACTTGGATGATTCAATAATTTTATTCAGCAATTACCCTGAAAAAGTGACTAATGGAGTTGTGGAATATTTTAGTTAGAAAAATTTACTTTATCAGTTAATTTCTAAGTATACTACATCATTACAAATGCTTACTTGTAAACTTAAAACTTCCCAAGTTTTCATGCCAACCCCAAAATTGCCTGATTCTTTATTTTTAAATTCATAAATATTATCACAAACCTTTTTTAATGTTGAGAAAATCTAGAAATTATTTAAAGATTCCTCTACTGTTTATCCAATTATTTGTAAACCCATATATATTATACATATTATACACATTATATATAAGTATATATGATATGATCATATATATATGCCATATATTACATAGGCATTAGCTGCATTATATATATATTACATAGATATATTTGGAACTCTTAAAATCTTATGTAAATGCCAACTATTATAATTTTATTCTTGTGGGTTCTGAGCCTTACCTAAAATCAAGATGCTTCTCTTTCTATGATCATAATCTATTTGAGACCTGCAATGCCAAGTGGTATTATAATTTGACTAAACCTACCTTGAGTTCTCAAAAGCTATGCCAGCTGAGTGAAGCCCTGGACCTTCCAAGATATAAAAGCTTCAGGTATGCATGTAGTGATGTACTGTATTTCTCTTGTCTGAGAACCAGTCTAGCTAAGTTCAGAGAGGTTTTTCACTAGCTTAGCCACAGAATGATGAATTGTTTTGGCCATAGCAACTTTTGAAGACATTCTACTAAGTCACACAAGAGTCGCATTGATGACTTGTACTGCTGAAATCACACGCTTTTGGTTTGGATATGGGGCCACAGTTAATGTTTTACTATATCAAATTTTGAAATAGAAAAAAAAGGAATATTTTCCTCTATGTGAAAAAAGACCCTGTAAGCCCTTTCCAAAGTATATACATATATTTTCCAGCAGTTAAGCCAGCATCAGCCTTACTTACTGAATACAGAGATAGTATAGCCATCCCTAAGCATAGCAGATCAGGGCCACATACCCCAAATCTATACTTTAGGGAGAAAGGCCGATTAGTGTACTATGTAAGAAAGTAGGAAAAGGAAGAGGTGCTTAAAACCTGACTGTATACATATAATTAGCATGTAAAAGGACCCTAAGGGACTGAAAATTAGGGGCTGCTATTTAGTAATAACGATTGCACAGCTCTCTTTGGTTTACATGATGCTCTTGTGATATCACCTCTTTCTCTTTAGGCTGCCCTTAATGTATATTTTAATTCTATTTCAGTGTTAGGAGGAGAAGAATTGTTCCTAGCAAAGTGCTTTGTTCATAGTAAGCAGTCAATAAGTGATTATTGGATATAAGTCTAATTAATCTTGGGTCTTATACATCACTATAATGAGCTTTTGACAACTGGCACTAAAAAGAACAAGCCTGTGACCAGAGACTTACAGTTTCCAAATAATCTGATCTTTCAGACTGCCTTCCAACTCTGTTTTCTATTGGTTCTACTTGTAGTACCCTAGGATGTTTTAGTTGGCTATATACTCTAAGGCATCAGGGTGATGGATCATAAATCAAAAGATCTCTTTCTATTTTTCTAAAAGGAAACTAAGAAAGAGAACAAAGAAAATCACTTAAACTTTATTAAATGCAGCTAATACCTAAGCCAATGACAGAGCTAATTTCCTGACTCTTCTAAAACCATCCACTTAAGCCATTAGTGCCACTAAGTATTCCCTAGGTTAATTGTTTATGGCACTTTACTACCTCCCAACATATGCACCTATTCTTATTCTTTTCTTGTTTTCCTCTCAGTTTTTAAGCTTTCTTTATTTCTCCTTTCCTATCTTCCTCTTCATTTTGTATGGAATTTATTGTCATCAATAGCATTTTTTAAACTATAATAATGACCCTCCAGCCTCAAAAAATAAAAATTGGTGATCCCTGCTCGAATGTTTATCTTAAGTTTAGTATCATAATTTGACTCAAGAGTTCTGATATTATTAGTGTTTGCTCTGTTTTGCTCTCATGGCAAACTGCCTGAGGAACTTATGAACTAGTTAATATTATTAGCACTTTTATATTTATTACAAAACTAAAATCTTACCTATTAAAAGTTACAAGATTTTCTGTGAATGATGTAACTAAAGAGTCACCTAAAGGCTCATCTAGTCATGGCATTCTGTAGGATTTGCTGGACTTTCCATTCCCATGTACAAAAGCCCAGAAAGTGTGGAAATATGCCATGGAGGTAGTGAAGATGGATGCTGCGTTGCCAGGTCTGTCTAGACAATGAGGAGTGACCTTAATGTCCAGAGGTCTGAGCCAGGCAAGACTGATACATGATCTTCCTAAGCTCTTCACAGAAGGCCAGGGGTGTTTTGGAGCCAGCTTATAACCAGCTCATGAATACCAGTTATTAAATTTTCAGGGTCAGCTTTTACATCTCAGAAACTGGCAAACACTACAAATCAGGGCTTGATTTGTTGTTTTGTTGGCTGTCTAGACTTAAGACAGTGAGGGTGAAAATGTTAATAACGCAGATTAAATGTAAAGTGTTTTGCATGTACATTTTTTCTCGGAGGTTGGATGTTGGATTTTACCAGCACACCCTGCACAAGACCTTCATGAAACTGAACAGCTGGAAACCATGATGATGTACTCATCAGTTACAACACTGATGTAGCTAGCAAATGATTGCTCTTTAGAAGGGGAACTCTGAAGGCTTCAGAATAAAGGAGCCAGCTAGAGAAATACCTTTTAGTTGTGCTGCAACCAACTCTTTGGATAAACTGGAACAAATACTACTAGATTCTTTGTTCCAAGAAGCCCTTCTCTAGTCCTACCTCCCATAGCCCCAAACACACTAAGTTACATAAAATGAATCATTATGAAAAGCCTGACCATTTTTTAAATCTTTTTACCCAGGATGAAATGTGTTTACTTAATTTTCCATGTATCAATCCCTTGGTGGCTCAGCTTATGTTAAATAAAGGACCATCACTGCCTTGGCTGCTCTCTGCAACCCTTGATCAACTTCAAGGACTTCTGCCTGAAGTTCCTTCCAAAGTGTTAAAGGTCAGTTATCTACAATTCATGTTTCAGAAGAAAAGCATCTAAATTTAATCTTCTTGTTTCACAGTTAATGAAATCCTAATTTATTTGAACATATTACTTTGTGAAACTTTAATTGACTATTAGTCATTTAACATTCATTAAATCAATAGTCATTTATTAAGTGCCCTCAGTGTGCAAAATATCAGGTACTAGGGGAGAAAGACACTATTCCTGTCTTCATGGAGATAAAAATTTAGTAAGGAGGATACTGCAGCTACAGAAATATATAATATTATACAGTCAACATACTATAATTACATTGCACACATAGAGGAGAATAGTGGGAGATAAAGCTAAAAAGGGTGAAGTCAGCTTATTGAGTTTCTTGTTAAGGATAAGGAGTTTAGGGTTTCTTCATCAGGAGAGTTTGAACTATTATGAAGGGCTATGAACAGAGGAATACTATGATGAGATCTTATCACACTGTTGATTGTACTGTCCTTTGTGTGTGTAATCATTTATATAGTTCCTACTATATGCCAGACACTGTGTCAAGCACTTTACAAACATCTCATTTGATCCTCACAGCAACTCTGAAAAGTAGGTACTGTTATTATCCTCATTTCACAGTTGAGGAAACTGAAGCAAATAGATGGTAAATGACTTGCCCAGAGTCACACAGTCTGGAAGTGTCTGAGGCAGGATTCAAACTCAGGTCTTCAGATTCCAGGCCTGATTCCACTGTACCATCAGATGCTGCTATGCTGTGATTAATCTATTATCTACACTGTATTATATTTTTATTTATTTTGTCAAATATTTCCCAATTACATTTTAATCTGGTTCAGAGTTTTGCCTGCTGCTTACGACCCTTGGGCAACATTTGACATCTCTGTTATATGTTATTTTCTTGGCTCTGCTTACCTCCCTCAGCATCAGTTCATGTATATCTTTTCTTGTTTCTTTGTATTCATCATATTCATCATTTTTAATAGAACAGTAATATTCATTTATAGTCGTGTACTATAATTTGTTTAGTCATCCCCCGGTCAAAGGAGTTAGCCATCTCTTAAATGCATTGCATTGGTTTTCTTGGTTACCACATCATGCTCCCATGAATTAATTATAAATACTACGTTAGTGATTTCTCTCTAGCCCCAAACTCTCCCATCAAATCCAGTCCTGTATTCCCAACTGCTTCCTAAACTCATCCACTTGAATGAGTCCCACCAGTACTTTAAACTCACTCTCTCCCCCACCCATAATCATTATCATTCCCCCAAAATTTATCTCATCTCCTAACTTCCTCTTTTATAAGATAAAAGAGTTAAAGCTTGAAGAAACTTTGGGGATTATCTAATCCATTCCTTTTATTTTATAAATGAAGAAACTGAAACCCAGAGAAGTTAAGTGATTTGACCAAGGTCACAAAGACACTAGTAAAGGATAAAGATTTAAAGTAGGGACAACCATTAGAAAGCTGCGGCAGTAGCAGAGAAGGGTTTTGAAGCTCTCTAATAGAGTGGTGTTAGTGGAAATAGAAAAGATATAAGAAATATTGTAGAGGTAGAGTTCATAGGACTTGTTGACTGACCAGATAGAGGAAAGTGAACAAGGGGGAAGTCAAATGCCAAAGTTTCATCCATGGATGACTAGGTAAACAGTGGTATTTTTCATTAAATATTGAGTTTGAGGGACATATAGATAGAACTATTCATTAGGCAATTGAAAATTTGTATCTGGAACTCAGGGGAAACATCAGCTAGAAATACATAGATTTGTAAATTATGCGCATCAAAGTGATGCTGGAGTCGTAAGTGTGGAAAGGATTGCCATTTGAAAGGGTCATAATAAAAGAGAAGTTCCATGACAGGTTTACCAGCTTATGCAGTAGGAAGAGGAAAAGAAGCCAGAGTTAGGGAGAAAACCAGGAGTGTGGGGCGTGAAGCCAAGTGAGTGACACTGTTGACAGGGAAGGTGGCCGTCAAGCGTCAGACGATCAACAGTGTCAGCTGTTAAGAGATGTAAACAAGGATGACATTGGAAGAGTCACTTGGGAGGTAACTGATAATCTTTAAGAGAGCAGTTACTACTCTGTTATTCAGAGTTAAGCCACATTAGAGGGGGTTGAGGAGTAAATGGATAGAGATGTGGAGGGTAGACTTTCCATACATTTGACAGTAAAAATTAGGAGAAAAATTATCTTGGTAACTTAAAACAAGATGGTCAAAACAAGGTGTTTTTTAGAAAAGAGCTGAACATATTTGTAGAGAGAAGAAAAGATGCCAGAAGACAATGAAAAGAAAAGAGAGAAATAAATTCATGGAGGAAACAGGAACAAGGGTACTTTCTCCCTAAAATATGACACTAACATATGGACACAATAATGCAGATGTAGAGCAGGATTCTCATCTCCTTTGTCCTTTATACTATGCCTCTCTTATTTTGTTTTAATTTCTAAGTAGGCTTTGTAAAAATTGATATCTTGCTTTTTTTTATCATCATGCTTTCCTCATTCCACTGTCTCTTTCCCTCCCAGTCATCTTATATAATTCAAATTATAATAATATAAATATAATTCAAATTATAATATAAATATAATTCAAATTCAGAAAAAGAAAGAAAAAGTACCATAAATAATCAGCACATCAAAAAAATTTAAAAATATATGCAGTATAAAATACATATGGACCTCCCATCTTTGCTGAGGGGTAAGTGTATCATCTCATATATCTTCTTTTGGGCCATGCTTGCACTTCATAATTTTCCAGCATTCATTTTAAATTTTTTTTGTTTTTTCATTTATGTTGTTGTAATCATTATTTATTTTGTTTTCCTGGCTTTGCTTTACTTCACTTTGTAGAATTAATTTAAATCTTTCCATGCTTCTATGAATTCATCACATTTATCATTTCTAAACAGCACAGTAATATTCCATTACATTCATATACCACAATTTGTTTAGCAGTGGTGCTATGCCTCTTAATGCAGGTAAAAACTTCAGCTTTCTTGGTTACTATGTCATGGTCCCATGAGTTAAATTATAAACTTTTCACTGGCAACTCCTGGATCTGTATAGCCAGCCCTGAATTGCCCCATCGACTCCAGTTCTCCATTTCTGATTGCCTACTATACTCCTCAATAATTCAAACACTATTTAGCCCCCAAAAATCATTATTATTCCTCTCAATGTTTGCTTCCCCTCAGAAGAAAAAAAAAACTTTCTGTCTCATAAGATCAGAGAGCTAAAAAAGGAGCCTTGGGACTCATCTAATCCAACCCCTTTATTTTACAAATAAAGAATCCGAAACCCAGAGAAGTTATGATTTGGCCAAGGTCAGGTAGATGTTAAATGGTAGAGTCAGGATTTTAACCAGGGCTCCCTATTCCAAATCTAGTGCTCTTTCCATTGCATATGCTATCTCCTTTATGTTGAAGTCATGACTATATGCCCAATCACCCAGGCTTGAAAATTAAGACTTACCTTTGGCCATTCTTTCTCTTTCATGTGCCAAATACTGTGGATAGCTTTCAAATTCCTCACTTCTCCTTTCAACACATACTGCTTCCTCCTACTGATGCCATTGTTATAACTTCCCTTTTTTTTGATCTTTTAGCTTTCTTATAGTTTATAAACATGAATGCAAGAATTAGGCTTTTTGAACAACTGTTAGATATTGTAATCTCAAATCAGTTTTGCATTTGTTGAACTAATTTCAAATAAAATTTTGCTTTGAGACTCCCAGACTAAAGTGTCACTCCTCTAATCTATCCTCCAGAGTTGTCAAGGCAATATTTCTAAAGCACGTATCTGGCCATATTGTAATAGCTTCCTAAATGGTCTTTATGTCTTCTGGCCCCTCATGTCTCTAATATACATAATTTTCCTAGTGCACAAATGTAATCACAGTTCTCTTCTACACAAAAATCTTCAGTCTCCCATTACCTACAAAATAACATACAACTTCTTAATCCTGGCTAATTCAAGATTGTTCATAATCTATCTCCAAACTGCCTTTCCAACATTTTTTCAGAGCTCTTCTTCTCACACTATGCTCCAACCAAACTGAACTACTTGCCATTTTCTGAGATGTCCTCCCTCTCCCACCTTCAGGAATTTATACAAGATGTAGCCTTGAAATCATGCCTCAGATTTGCACACATCTACTGTTGAAATCATTCTTTTTCTTCATGGCCTAAATAAGGTGCCAACTCCTCCAAAAAGCCTTCCCTGATAACCCTCATCTAAAAATAGTCCTTCCTCAAATTTTTTGTGCTGTCTTGTTTGACTTCTTAAGCATCTAATCAAATAAAAACTTGTATATTTATGAGTGTACATGTCTCTATTCTTACTGGCCAGTGGCTTCCAAAGTGCCTCAAACCCAATAAGTAGCATTTACTTATAAATAAACGTTAAGTTGAACTAATTATTGACTGTATTTTGCTGTTTTAAATTCTCTGGATTTTTTTTTAGCACTTTTCTGAGATTGCTTCTTTGTTCAAGATTGGTTCTTCCCTGACAACATCACCTTTAATTTCATCATATCAAGAAAATGTATACCAGCCTGGTACCATCTCTTCTCAGTGTTCAATCTCAGATTCTTCAGCATTCATCATTCGAGGACAGGATGAGTATTATTGTCATCCAAAATCATATGAAAAAGTGCCTGAACTTACAAGTCTATCTTCAAATTATACCACTTCTCTTATAGGACCAAGCGAAATGCAACATATTTTACCATCTTCAAAATCTTATGAACAAATGAACTGCTGGGAAGATTCCAATTTGAACCCACACCAACCACAGGCTATTGCTTTTCTAAATAACATAGAATCCAGAAGAACAGCTGGCACTTCCTTCCTAAAGCAGAATGATTCAGAGTCAGATGTCTTTTCTTCGGGACTGGCCCAAATGAATTATGAAGCAAGAATGGCTGAGACTGTTGCTAACTCTGACTGTATAAACTATAAGGGAAAAGACATACATATAACAAAAGGAAAAATAAAAGAATTGGATTCCCCCATCTTTTCACTAGGGTACTCTGAATATCCTGCTACCTGGAATTTTAAGAATAACATACTAGAATCACAAATCCATTCTCCAAAATTGCAATATGGTAAAGAACAAAGCTCATATGATACATGGTTCCCTAAAAAAGACAATTTAAATACAGCCTCTAACCCCTTTAGATTTCAACAAAATTGTGTGTCTGATGAATTAAAAGGCTTCATATGTGACAGGCTAGATGCTCAGGCAAACAAAACTTCCTGCAGAGGATTACTAGGTTTCTCCAATGTGAATTCATTTGCACATAATTCCTGTGCCTATAATTTAAATGCAACCTCAGAAAAATTCAACAATCTGTATGTCCAGCAAACATCTGGAAGATATTCAAGACAGAAAAGACACATTGCAACTTCATCAAATTTAGCAGATGATGATTCATTAACAGGTAACAACTATTATTATTTGTTGAGAATAATTTCAAATTAAATTTAATTATCATTGATTTTATGAGTTAAAAAAGACAACCAGGACTTCTTATGAATTTTTTTCATTTCGTTTTAAAAATCAATACATTTGTTTGGGTTTGTTTATTAACATGTGTTACGCAAACAATTGTAAGAATAAAATGAAGCAGCACACTTGAAAGCCTACTAGTTTAAACTTGTACAGAAGTTACCTCTTTTGGCAGGATAACTTGATTGGTGGAATGATGTGGGTAGAATGATGCTCCTTAGTAAAGGATCAGTCCGAATTCAGGAAGACCTTAGTTAAAGTTCTGTCTCTGCCACACACTGGCTGTGTAACCTTTGGCAAGTGCCTTAACCTCTTAGTGCCCTGGTGAATTCTCTAAGTTATAGATGAATTTCTGGTGGAGGGAGTTTCCATATCAATGAAATCACAGGTCCAGTCTAAAAAGGAAAACCAAAATTCTCCAGGAAGATCAAAAGACCATGGTGGTAGCCTAGATGTCAGCAAATAATTTGACTATCTGAAATGATCTGTTCTTGGCCTTGTGCTGTTTTAACATTTTTATCAACAATTTACATAAAGGCATAAATGTTAGCTTATCAAATCTGCTGCTGATACAAAGCTGAGAGAGTTGATATAATAGCTGACTGAATCAAAATACAAAAAAAGTCAAGCTAGAATAGTAGCTAACACAAAACTAATATGAAACTTAATTAAGATCCTAAAATCTTAAACTTACATTCAGTAAGCAATTTTACAGCTACAAAAAGGTGAGGTTTAGCTAGGCAAGTTAAATTGGATTAGCTCTGGCAAGGAAATGGGCCACCTTGAAGAATGAGGCAAAGGAAACAAAGTTAGGGGAAGATGTAGATGGGTTTAAGTCTGGCATAGAGGAGATAAGGAAATTTGCAATTAAGTCTTACTCAGTAAAGGAAGAAGTGAGATCATCTACTAAACAGGAGTGTGGGGGCAGGGAGAATAGAATAGGAATTGCACTGGGGGTTTGTGGAGGTAAGAATTTAGAAGAGATAGAAGGCAGAAGAAAACCGAATCCGTCATGCAACAGGGAGAGTCCAGTTGAGATCAGATGAGCAGCGGGCATGACTGCAGGACTTGATGTGGCAGCATTCAGGCACAGGACAGTAGGTACATGGAAGGTCTGACAGTCTGAATGGCCAAGAACAAGGGTATGGAGAACATAAGGATGCAAGATAGGGTGCAGTCGTACTTCTTAACTACAGGGTCAAGACCATAAAGTGGGAGAAATGAAGCCACATAAAGGGTGAGAGACCAGGACAACACAGTGGGATGGAGGAGCTTAAGAATAAAGAGGGGTAAAGCTGTGGGTCACAGGAGCTGATCCCATAAGAGAAGCCTAAATCCTATGAATCTGTGACTAAAGGCTTTCCTTTAGGAATTCTAATATATCTACAAACCTTCAAACTGTTTTCTCTTGTGACCAGTCTCGTTCTACCTTATATCTGTGTAGTTTATTTTAAAAATTTTTCTATTTCTTGCTAATTAGCACTTATGTACTTATCTTTTCATAACTATATTGAACTTCAATCTCATTCTCATGCTAGCTAGATCTTTTTCAGGAAAAGATCATCTGTCTTTTCACTGACCATGCTTTCTACTGAATAGCACAGGGTCAACTACTATATAGAGAGTTCCACAAAAGATCTAGTCCCAGACTTCCCAGAACATAAAATGTACTGGTATTAAATGTAATAACCAAAGCAACCAATATATAAATATTTATATTTTATAGTGATTTTCCCAGTTTAATATTTGCTTGATTTGAATATTTAGATAACTGGGAGTGGTAGATGATACTAGAAAAGACTTCCAGGTAGATTTTGCAGGATATAAAAGAGTGTCATTGAATACCTATAAGAAGTGCATTTTATCAGGTATACATGAGAAAATTCCCTGAATTGGCTGTATACAATAAAACAAATAAAAAATTTAAAAAAACAAAGATTTGAATAGTCAGATAATTATGAGTTCTTTATTTGTTAGATTGGCAAAATATCTTTCCCATCCCTTTTTTTTAATTTACAAAGAATTTTGAATTTGAATAGACCAAGAAGTAACAATAAATCTAAACCTTAGAAAAACAACAGTCAGTTCAAGAGCTTGTGAAAGTGCCACACACAGCTGGCTTAGCTCTTTGAAGTAGATGGAGAAAATAGTTGCTGCGGTTGGTTTCCCTTAGATACCACTGCCGGCGCCTTGAACTATTCTGCAATTCCTTTGAGGGCTGTCAGTGGCAGGCCAAGACTCCTCATGGTTTCAGTTAGAAAATACCATGAACTGCTGTGCCTTTAATAATATTTCAGGATTTTATTACCCTGTGGACTTTACATTTATTTCATATTTGTACATACATTAAAGACAGCACAATGCAGCAGAAGATGCTAAGTGTGGAGTTCAATACCCAGGCTCCTTCCTCTGCTGCTCACAACGTAGGTGACCTCAGAAAGTCACTTCCTCTCCTCTCTAGGATATAGTTTCTTCACATACAAAATTAAGAGAGTGGAGATGACCTTCGAGGCGCCTTTCAGTACATCCTATTTGATCCTGCAACAAAAGAGGGCATAGCATAATAGACAGAGGTCTGGTCTTGGAGTCAGAGAGACCTGAGTTCAAGTCCTGCCTCTGACCTATTTTGACTGTATGACCAAGGGCAAATTACTTAACTTCTCCGTGCCCCTAGTCAACTCTGTTAGGCTATAAATGACAGAGGAAGTTGCTGATCTACACTTATGATGGCAGTTTGGCCTAAAACCTAAATAAAACCAAAGGTCCTAGGACCCAGGTGCTAGGATCCACCAGGCCAGGGTCCCTCTGAATGACTCACTGCTGGTTAAGATAGACCCCCAAAGCCCAGACTCACTAAAGAAGGCACATGTACCCCTTGAATATGCACTTAAAGAAACTTAAGGACCCATGTGTATGATACAGAAATACCTGCACAAACACAAGGAAAAGGCTGGATAAGATAAGGAGTGAAAGCCAGGTAACAGAGACCAGAAGAGCGTTAAGACTCACAGCACCTGTCTCACCCCATGCCACAGTCCAAAGACAGCCATGGCAACGTCTCTGGATAAACCACGGGTCATTAACCTACACATCCTATTTGTACATGTCTGCTCCCACTCTTTCTCTCCTCTCTCTGTAATATTAATATATATATATATGTGTGTGTGTGTGTATTTGTATATATGGTATATATATATATATGTTTACACATACATGTTCATAACCTATATGAACGATAGGTCATATTTCCTCATTTTTTAAGGATGATACAAACTACAGTTGGTTCTTTCTTATGCCCTAATTTGTGAAAGTTTACTGACTCCTACAGCAGTCAAAAGGCCATGCCTTAGTGGCATCTTAGCAATTTCTCCCTGCTTTTCACTCCAGGTAAGAGTATATATGCTTTAAAATAAGCATTTTACTAATATGAAAATTTTGAACAGTAAATATACATTACACTATGTAGAAAAAGTTGTGTTTTATGTTTAAAAATGCAATAATCGAAAAAGTCATATCTTTTTAGCATACTTGTAATTTAGTAATTTAGCAGTAAGTAATACATGTATTGGACAGTTTCTTTATACCCAAAATCCATTTATAAAGCTAAAACAAACTACTTTCGTAGCCACTGTCTGTTGTGATAAGCTACAAAATAGTTTTCCTTTTCTTCTCTCCATAGATCTGATATATTCTCAGCAACCCCAAATCAAAAAAAGGAGACTAGTGTATGAAAAAGTCCCTGGAAGAACCGATGGCCAAACACGCCTTAGGTTTTTTTGAAGAAGCACCAGGCCAGTTACTATATTTTAAGGAGCTTTGAAAAATATATTATCACTGTATGAAGCTCTATTCAAAATGTTGGTATATATTTAAGAAAAGCTTATTCTCCAGTTCTCAATATTCTAATGAAATTAAATTTCCAAGGAATGTGTGTCACCTTCTTCTATAATTTATATTTTCGTAAATTATAGTTTCCAGAATTCAGTTAATTTTAGAGAATGAAGTTATTCCTCGTTACCCAAAAACTCCATGCATCTGGAATGAAATAAAGCATGAATCACAGTCTTAGAGCCAGTGTAACCCTTTCAAGTCAGAAAGCAAAAAAAAAAAAAAAAGAGCTATCCTTCCAGAGACAAGGAAGTGAGTAAAATTGAGCTTGAAAGTAAAGCCTCCTTTAATCTGCTACTTTATGATGACTCCCACTGAAAGCACACAATAAGAAAAATACTGTGATCCCAAGTAGTAGAAACATGTTTTTGACATAACGCGTAATAGGGACTGCCTGCCAGGCATTTTCTTTCCAAGTTCAAGGCAAAATGCAGTATGGTGTTCAGGGATTCTACCCCAGTTCTTTGTGTTGTGTCCTTACTTTCTTATATTTTTCATGTATGCAAAGCACTATGCAAAACTTAAAGCAGTATGTAAATGTTAGCTTTCATAATGATTTCAGAAAGTTGGCCACAAATTTTAGGATTGAAGGGCAATGCTGGAGAAAGTTAAGGGCTTAAGAAGTGGTGTATTCAGCAGTGTTTATGTACAACGAAATTTGTTCGGTCTGAAGAACTAGAATAACTAGGATATGTACTTCCACTTTTAAAAGACTATGTTCCTTAAATCAGCTGCTTCTGGTGTCTCAGGCATAAGATATTGTATTAGAATTCTTCATAACAATTTAGGATAGCTTAAGAAATATTTGTTTATCCAAACAGTTAAAGAAGTCTCATCATTTCTGGGTTACCAAAATACTACATGTTGATATGTCCCCATAACTGCACAAAATAAGATCCTCTTCTGCAATACAATATGGGAGTGTGGTTTGCTAAGGAATTTCTACTTTTGCAAAGCATCATTTTGCACTGTGGCCTGCAATTTTGGATGATACAATTATGATGACCAAAATATCCAATATGATTAACTAAATTAAATTATTTAAACAGTAGATGTTGGTAACAGTCATCCTTTTCATCAAATGAGCCTTGTTGACGTGATATGCCAACAGTAACAGTCATCCTTTTCATCAAATGAGCCTTGTTGACGTGATATGCCAACAGTAACTGAGCAGGATAACGGGCCACTGCTAGAAAATGGTAATTTAATCATCTCTTGAACAAAGATGGTACCATCCCTTCCTTACCAAGATTTCTAAATACTTGACAGAAACAATAGAATCGATACAATGTAGGTATTAAAAGTTCAAATATGTTTTTTAAAATATATGAGGAAACCCAAAAAGACTTATGTTTGGCCCTGAAAAGTCACAGCACAACCATCCTTACTTTTCTCATTTACTGAGGGGAAGAAAAAGGGAGGCCTGAGACCCAAATTTTAAACGATTTTTGGTTCTTTCTAAAAACTTAACCACTTTCCTTCCATTGGTTTCACAGACTTCGCAGTAATCTAGGGAACTGTTTCTTAAATCTCTAAGCCTAGGAAACTTCTTCCTCTCTATTAACGTCTCAGTCTACAAATATAAGTAACTGAAGATGCTTTGGTTCCCTCTGGTCCTTTGGCTCTACTTGTGCCCCTTCCTGTCACCAGAGCCTGAAAAGCTTCTGTTATAACACATAAACACACACGTGTGTATGGAATGGAGAAGCAGAGGAGGGGTTAAAGAAAATGTAAATAGAAAAGTCCCAGGGTTCCCCATTTCCTCAGGCTAATAATGATGGAAAGGAGACACCTGTGGTGTCTTCTCATTTTACAGCCGTTCAGAAAACAAGGAGCTGGATTAACTCTGCGTCCAAGACAAACAATATTCAATTCTGATTCTCAGAGGCTTTGCTAGAACAAAGTTTCCCATACATAGGTCATGAGGAAAATTACAAAGCCTTCTAAAAGAAAACTAATATAATGTTTAAAAGACCATCAAGCCATGCATTAATACTGAAATGACTTGCTAGGATTTTTAAATGAGGGGTGGGGGAGAAATACTATCGGAATAGGTTATCTGAGAAGTCTATCTTGTCTTCAATTAAATTTTAAGGATCATTCTCTCATCACACTCCCTCCGCCTCACAGCGTGGCTGCTAGCAAAGCTAACCTAGTGCCAGTCTTTACCACCACGAGGCTGAGACCCTCCTCTCCTACAAAGAACTCTGATGAGGCTCTAGTCTTTTCTCCATGTGCTGCTAATAAGGCAACAATTATGCTGTCATTGTTCTCATCCATACTGTTAGGACCTGGTATTACTAGAGCACCTTATGGCTTAACACAATAACTCCAACCTCCAATCTCTTCCTGTTCTCCAGGTTTGTCACCCCTGACCTCAGTCTTGCCTCTGCAGATGACCACTCACTCACCCCTTGTCTCAACCATTCCCACCCTCCAGTCCTCCACCCTGGATCAGATATCACCACTATCTGCCTTTCTCCATTCATACTTCCAAGCTGCTCAACACCACTGAAGTCCACCCAATACACTAGCCTGGTCCACTACAAATTCATATTATTTTATGTCAGCTGGGTCTTCACTGCTGAACAGCAAAGCATATTCCTTGTTTATTGCCTCTCTATCCTTCGTGGCTGTTCCAAACCTTCTCTTCCCTCCTCCAGTTCTCACTTCCATTTCTTTCAGCAGATAGCCTTGCCTCCTAGGCTACTGAGGAAATAGAGACCATGAGGTACCTTTTCTTCTTACTCCATACCTCAGTCAGTGTGTTGCAACATTTCAAATAGGATCCAGTCCAACTTATTCCTATTCAGTTCTGAGTCCACCACAGTATAGATCTGTAATGACCTGAAGGTGTGACTCAGCCACCTGCAAGTCAACATCTGGGAAATGTACATTCTTTATGCAGTGTTGCATTGAGTAACAACATCAGGCAAGGAATAAAACAGGGACATATGTTTACCAACTTCATGAAGTATTTGTGTGTATATAGATAGATATCCTGTATACATCTATATATATCCCATGTATATATGTGTATGTGTATAGATATACATGTATGTATATGTGTACATATATAGGTATATGTGTGTATGTGTATATATGTATGTATATGTCTATATATGTCTATATGTGTGTATATATGTATATTCTATGAAGAGCCTAAAGAAAAAAAAATCTCTATTAATGAAAAGGGTCTACATTTGTTCCTCTTTTGTGTAAACACTGTGATGCTTACATTTAGCCTTGGACCCCACACACTCTGCTTAATAAGACCTTCCTAACCATTATGCCATGAATGAATTTATATTGGACATAAAACATTTCTGAATGTCTCAAGGTCATTATAAAAATCAATTACTGATCTATAGATACAGGTTTCTGTGACTTCAGAGAAGATCAGAGTACACGGAGCTACTTGCTCCTATATTAAGTGGCATTACTATGTTCTCTTAGCAACGAATCCTTTCCCATCCCTCTCAGAGCCATATGATCTCCCATCATTTCTTGCTGCTATCAGGCCTCTTTCTAGATCTAATCTCATCTTTTCTAATGATGACTTGTAGTCTCTGCTTCTGCTTTCTGCTGTTTTCTTCCCTTCTTCCCTCTTGGGTGCGTGTTTTGGGGACTTTTACACAATTCTACCCAGCCTGAAAAAGATATTTCTTCCATTTTGTCCCATGATAAAACATGAACCTATGAAAGTTTTAAAATAACAATTACCATAGAATCATGGCTTTTTCACTGATAAGAAAAGATGATCAAAAACATTAGGGAAAAATCTATTTTTAATCTTCTAAGAAGCTATTACAAAAAACCAAAGTAAAGCAAATGAAAAATATTAAAGAATAAAAGTATCCTTTTTAAAGTATCTTGTATAAAAACAAAGGCACACCACCAAAACTACAACTGCAACAGATGTTTAAGAATTGAAAACTTCTTTCTAGTTTTGATAGTTTTCTATGACTCTGTTTACATTTATTTTCCAATGTTCTCTTAATCATGCTTTAAACATTTTTCCCAAAAATTAATTTTCCCAAAAAATAATTTTTTTAAATGCAGTACCTTTTTCAGCATAAATAAAACTATGAAATAAACTTAAGAACACACAAGGATCAATTGTATCTAAATGAAGCAATTTAATATGATAATTTGGTCTTTCAAAACAAACTACTTAAGAAATAATTCCTGTGTTTAGTGTTAAAAATAAAATATTTTGTCTTCTGCTTTAGAAAAATCAAGACACTGCTTGATTAGCAAAGCCAGTAATCTGCACTTGGGTGTATTCCTTTAGAAAATGAAAATTTTAAAGAGGGAGAAAAACACTTGCTGGAAAATAAAAACCTTTAGACACAACAAGTTACAATGAAAATTTTTTAGTAGAAGAAAATTTTTCTTTGCTAAAATGTAGCCACTTAAGTAAAAACAGGCTGTTTTTTATAGAATATATATAGAAACAGTCATGACTGAGTTATGAGAGGTGGACAGTTTTGTTGGAAGTGGAATAGTGTGTATGTCTTTTGAAGAACAGAACATTTTACAAGAATTTCACCTTCCCTCCCCCCCAAAAAAATTATTACATGTGGATCCACTCCTTTACGTATCTAGAAAGTTCCACTCATTCCTGAAGGCATTTGACTGCAGGGGCTGGTAACAGGAAGGACTCAAATATCTAAAAATTGTTTGGCCACAAAAAAAAAATATGTTTTCTTAAGACTCAGAAGCAGCTGTTAATCACCGCATGCTTGAAGGCCACTCCTCAGTGAACTTCTTCCTGTTAAGAGAAAGAAAATAGTTTGGGAGGTGCTCTAGTTTTATAAAACATTCCATCCTCTCAAGTCAGAAAATGACAATATAAAACAAAATGTCCAACCTATATTATAAAGATTATAAATTTCCATCAAAAAGAGTACAAGTACTACACGAAGTTAGTGCTGTGATTACTTTCTTGGCTCTTAACTTAAGCATCTTCCTTCCACAGGTACAGGAGAATTTCCTGATATAGGTAATAGGTGTAGAAATAAAAAGGACCTTGGATGCACAATCTCTCATTTTACAGATTGGAGAATGGAGACTTACAGAGGTGAAGTAACTTGGGTTTGCACAAGTAGAAGTGGGCAGCAGCAGAACTGAAATTCAAACCTACAAGTTCTTACTCAAATCCAGCACCCTTTCCATTATACTCTACTGGAGAGAGCTACTAAATACCAAGATTTGAACTTGTTGGCCTTTGAGGACCTTGATAACCAATGAAAATGCTCACTCTGGTGTTTATTTTTTTTCTTAGGATAAGACAAAATTAAAGTCATCAAATACTAAATTCTCTCATCTGTTAAAAAAAAAAAGGAAAAAGAAAGAAAATAAAATGGAAACATGATATTCCTGAAAATTTTAATACATACTTTCAGTATACCCTGAAAAGGATAGTATAGTTTTGAAATTAACAATTAAAAATTAATCTTTACTTATATTTTCACTTCTTTTCCAAACAACTAAATTTACTCTCCTGTTGAAGGCTAGGTGTCTGAGTTATCTTTTTAAAAATTTTTTTTCTAAAATTTATTTTTAGTTTTCAACATTCACCTCCATAAACTTTTGAGTTTTAGATTTTCTCTCCCTCCTCCTTCCCCTCCCTCCTCCACAAGACAGCATGCTATCTGATACAGGCTCTGAAATACAATTATATCATATTAAACATTTTCATATTAGTCATGTTGTAAAGAAGAATTAGAATCAATGAGAGAGCAAAAAAGAAAGAAAAAGTAAAACAAAACAACAAAAAGAGCAAATAGTATCCCCTCCCCCTACTTTCCTGTAGAGTAAGATAGATTTCCATACCCAGTTGAGTGTGTATATTATTCCCTCCTTAAGCCAATTCTGATGAGAGTAAGGCTCAATCATTCCCTCTCATCTCACCCCCTTCCATTCCACTGTAAAAGCTTTTATTTGCTTTTTTATATGAGATAATTTACCCCATTCTACATCTTTTTCTTTCTCCCAGTACATTCCTCTCACCCCTTAATTTTATTTTTTAGATATCATCCCTTCATATTCAACTCACCCTGTGCCCTCTATCTCTATATATACATATAGAATATATATATTATATGTGTGTGTATATATATATATATATTATATATGTATGTATGTTTCCTCCAACTATGAGTTACAAATATCATCTTCCCATGGAAGGATCTAAACAATTCAACTTTAATAAGTCCCTCATAATTTCTCTTTCCTGGTTACCTTTTCATGCCTCTCTTGAGTCTTGTATTTGAAAGTCAAATTTTCTATTTAGCTCTGGTTCTTTCTCAAGAATGCATTAAATTCCTCTAGTCACTGAATATCAATTTTTCCCCTCACAGATTACACTCAGTTTTGCTGGGTGGGTGATTCTTGGTTTTAATCCTAGCTCCTCTGACCTCTGGAATATCATATTCCAAGTCCTCCAATTCCTTAATGTAGAAGCTGTTAAATGTTGTGTTATCATGATTGTGGTTCCATAATATTTGAATTGTTTCTTTCTGGCTGCTTTCAATATTTTCTCTTTGACCTGGGAACTCTGGAATTTGACTATAATATTCTTGGGAGTTTTCATTTTGAAATCTCTTTGAGGAGGTGAGGGGTGGATTCTTTCAATTTCTATTTTACCCTCTAGTTCTAGAATATCAAGGCAGTTTTTCTTGATAATTTCTTGAAAGATGATGTCCAGGCTCTTTTTTTGATCATGGCTTTCAGGTAGTTCAATAATTTTTAAATTGTCCCTACTGGATGTATTTTCCAGGCCAGTTTTTCCAATGAGATATTTCACATTGTCTTTCTTTTTCATTCTATTGGTTTTGTTTTATAATTTCTTGGTTTTTCATAGTCATTAGCTTCCATTTGCTCCATTCTAATTTTTAAGGAATTATTTTCTTCAGTAAGCCTTTAGACCTCCTTTTTCATTTGGCCAATCGTACTTTTTAAGGCATTCTTCACTGGCTTTTTGTACTTCTTTTGACATTTGGCCTAGTCTATTTTTTTAAGGTATTTTTTTCAGTATTTTTTTGGTCTCCTTTATCAAGCTGTTGACTTGTTTTTCAAGATTTTCTTCCATCATTCTCATTTCTCTTCCTACTTTTTCCTGTACTTCTCTTACTTGATTTTCAAAATCCTTTTTGAGCTCTTCGACGGCCTGAGACCAATTCATATTTTTCTTGGAGGCTTTGGATGTAGGAGCTTTGACTGAGTATGTGTTTTGATCTTTCTTGTCACCTAAGTAAGTTTCTATAATCTAAGGTTTTCCTGTTGTTTGCTCATTTTCCCAGCCAGTTAACTAGACTTTTTAACTCTTTGTTAAGGGAGGGTTCAGCTTCCAGTGTGAAGGGTATACTATCCTAGGCTTCAGGGGTTTTGTGCAACTGTTTTCAGAGATACTTCTAGGGTCCTATAAATTTTCAGTTCTTCCAAGGTGGTATCATCTAAGGAGAGATGTTTACCCCTCTCCTGGCCTGGGTTCTGGTCTGTAAGTGACCACAAGCACTCTTTTCTGCCCTGGAGAAAACCTTCCTCTGTGAGGAGGGTATCCTCTCCATTGCTACCACAAGCTCTGCTATGCTAGTGCTCCTCCTCGCCCCAGGACTGCCACCCATAACTTCAACCCACATCAAAGTATGGGCAAAGCAACAGAATCCTGCCTCAGTGCCAGCAAAGAGACCCATGTAATCACCTTCTGATCAGCTGCTCAAATCCCTTACCATCTGTGGGCTAAGGACTCTGAAAGCAGCCACTTCCACCACCCCAGGGCTGTGCTGGGGTCAAGGTTAGGCTGTGCTCTTCTCTCATCCAGGTCTGACAAACTTTTCCTACTAACCTTCTAAGTTGTCTTTGGAGTTTGTGATTTGAGAAGTCTGGAAACTGCCACAGCTGCCATGATTCAGTCCTGAGGCAAGTTCCAGGTTTGTAGGGGCCAGGGTCTGTGCTGGCACAACTTGCGCTAGACTTTGCTCCTCTCTCAATCTAGTGCAACAGCCTTTTCCTGTCAAACTTTCAGGTTGTCTGGGACTGGAAATTTGTTTCACTCGGTCTTTTTGTGGGTTCCGCTGCTCTAGAATTTGTTTAGAGTCATTTTTTACAGGTATTTGGAGAGGTCGGGGGGACAGCCCAACTGATTCCCTGCCTTTACTCTGCCATCTTGGCTTCATCCAATATCTGAAACATCTTAAGAGGGAAGTCATATTTGTACAAAAAAAAAAACAACCAAGCTCTTTCTGTCAAGGCTACAACTCAGGGGATCTTTCATACTGTAGCACCAAATGGAGAACTTGGCACATAAGCAATTACTAGTACCTATCAGCATATCACAATCACAAGGTGGTAGTAAAGGGAGAGAAGAGGATTTACATCAGGGAATTATTATTAACCAATTAAAATGAGAATACGGAAAAAAGCCCAGTGCTCAGAAGTTTCCTTAGAAATTCTGAATCCTGTTTATTTTATAGTTCACGAAGTGCAACAATTCAGTAAAGTAGGTAACAGAAGCATTATCATGTCCATTTTACAGATGAGGAAACTGATCTTCACTGAGATCAAGGGACTCTTCACTCATGGACACACAGTTAGTAAACAGTAGAGCTGACAGTGAAATCTAGATCTCCTGCACACTGTTTCCACTATACCAGTGCTGTCAGACTCAAATAGAACAGGGGCCACTGAATCATACATAAGGATCCCTGCAGGCCATAGAGTGACTTGGAAAACCATGTGTGTGTATGGGTGTGTGTGTTGTACATCATATGTATTATGTGTGGTGTACGTATATATATTTCTGCATGTGTGTATTAGACATGTATATATACATTTTGTTGTCTAGCTGTTTCAATCATATCTGATTCTTCATGGCCACATTTAGGGATTTTCTTGTCCAAGATACTAGAGTGGTTTGACATTTCCTTCTCCAGTTCATTATACAAATGAGGAAACTGAGGTACACAGGGTTAAATGACTTGCCCAGGGTCACATATCCAGTAACAGAGGTCAGATATGAACTGAAGAAGATGAGTTTTCCTGACGCCAGGCCCAGCACTTTGCCACCTAACTGAATTCCAAGCCTGTCTATACCTCTGTGACTTCGTGGAGCCCCATTTCCTCATCTGTAAAACAAAAGGTTTAATCTGGATGGTCTCTAAAGTCCCTTTTCCAGTTCTAAATCAGTGATGTATGGATTTGGCTGCTCTGACTTTACATCCTCCCAGTCAGCAAATGGGCACCAAAACACAGAGATTACCAGCAAACCTGTGTGGAGGCCCCCGAAAATGTCAAAGGCATTCAGAGATAAAAAATGAGCCCCAGTAAAGGACCAGACACAATTACCTGTCGTCACAATAAAACGCAGGACCGGGGCTCTCGGAAGGGGTTGCTCCCTGCAGGAACCCCTACCAGAAGGGCATCTTTGCAGGCATTCTGCATGCAATACTGCTGGAGTTCTGCAGCCGCCTGAGAGACCTGAATGAAGCAAGAAGATAAAACAGTTATGTCTTAGAGACATGTCTCTCTTTCACCTTTCCCATATAGCAAAGCAAAGGACACACCCTTCAAGAACCAACTCCTACTCCATTATAATAAGCATTTTGAACCTTGATTACTGTTATATAACTGGTTTCCTTTATAATCCTATGAATTTTATTTTATGCACTAAAAATTATCATCTTTCGAAGGAGTCCACAGGCATCACCAGACTGCCATAGACAGACATCCAAAGAAGATTAAGAACCTTTGCATTACATGGACGTAATAACTCATTGAAGTGAATGATAACCACTCAGAGAAAAAGAAATTGTTTGGAGAGTTTTGTCTGTCCACATGGGCAAACTAATATCAAGGAACTGGTTTTCTAGCAAATATACAACTTTTAGCAGCCCTATATAATGTTCACCTGCAGAAAGCAAATAAATTGTTTCAAGGCACCAAAAATGGGGGTGGAGATTGGTGGAGAGAGAAAGGAGAACAGAGGAGAAAAAGGAAAGAGAGAAAGGTAGAGGGGTTTTTGTCTTCCATCCAGAGAAAGTAGGTTCTTTATTCAGAATTTAAAATTCTGTACCTTGCAGATTAAGTACCCAATTATCCTATCTTGTAATAAAGGCAATCTCAATGAAGATCAGTTTCCTCATCTGTAAAATGGAGACGATAATGCTTACTTTACCGAATTGTTGCGAGCTATAAAATAAATAGGATTCAGGATTCAGAATTCTTAGAGAAGGAAACTTCTGAGTACTGGGAGGTTTTCCTTATTTTTATTTTTAATTGGTTAATTATAATTCCCTCGTGTAAATCCCATCTTCTTTTCTTTTACTACCACCTTGTAACTGTGATATGCTGATTGGTGTTCCATCTTAAAAAAACAAAGGGGATGTCTTTCATTTCTTAATGCCAAATAGTGGTGTTATACTCTATGTAGCTAGATGAGATGTTTGCTGCATCCCAGCAATCTGCTCACAGGGGAGGCTAGAACATGAGAGTTCACAATATAAGAGATTACCTTGAGATCGAATTTTATGCTTTACTCATAACAGCATAGGGTTGATCCTGAATTCTAGGTCCTGTCAAATTAAAGAGATTGCAAGTACAATCCCAGCAACAGTAAGGACCGACACAGCTGAGTCTGAACATGCTCGTCACTGGAGGGGGTGTCCATCAGGTGGATTTTTGTTTGTTTGTTTCAGAATTCATAAAGATTATTCACCGAAGAATTGAATGGACTATGATAAACCTGTATAGGGAGAACCTATACCCACAAAATCATGGATTCTTGAAATATTCTACCCAATGCCACCCCTCCCCATCCCCAGTAATCAATCAATAAGCATTTATTAAATGCCTGCTATGTGTACGAAGCACTGGGCATACAAAAAAGAAGACAGTCCCTGCGGTCAAGAAGCTTAGAGTCTAATGGGGGAGACAACATGCAAACAAATATAAGCAAGCTATACACAGGATAAATGGGAAATAATTAACAGAGGGAAGACACTGGAATTAAGAGGGGCTGGGGAAGGCTCCCAGTAGAAGGTGGAATTATAATTGGGACTTAAAGGAAGCCAGGGAAGTCAGCAGGCAGAGGGGAGGACAGAGAGTGTTGGCATGGGAGATAGCCAGAGAGAATGCCTGGAGTGAAGAGATGCAGTGTCTTGTCCATGGAACAAGGAAGCCACTGCCACTGGGTTGAAGAGTACCAGTTAGACGGTAAGAGGCAAGAACTTGAACGCTCCTTGAGCACAAGAAGGGTTTTTCGTTTTTTCTGTATCTCTACTGTCCAAGCACAGTAATTTGCAGGTAGCACATACATCAAAGGTTTGAAGGATCAGACTGGACTATTGAAAGTCATGATTTACAAGTTGCTTTCCTCACAACAGCCTGGTGAGGTAGTACAAAGGTCCCCATTTTACACTACAAACTAGCTGTTGGTAGAAGTGTCTTTTCTAAGATTTCTATCCAGGCTATGATATATTTCCTATAGAGAGAGAAAAAAGGAGAGAGATAAACCAAAATCCTTGATTACTGATTTTTGACATTTTCTCTAAGGTCAATTTATCTGGTTCCCAGTCATTATAGTGTAAGCCAAATCCAGGAGGACAATTTTCAGGCTTAGATATGTTAAAGTAGCTCACAGCAACAGAGGTTTTTTAGGCACCAGAAGAAAGATATAGGATCATAGACTTCAAGCCAGAAAGGACTACAATAGAGAAACACTTGTCTAAACAATTGCCCTGCAACGCCCACCATAACCCCCCTTCTCAGCAGAAGACTTTTAACAAAAAACAGAAGCCGATCCCAAAGAGCATCCCTCTCCTCCTCTTCCCAAGATGTCTTGAAGTCACACCCCATTTCCTCCTCTGTTACTCCTGTTTCTGATGAATGGATGTCCCTACTCCTGGCCAAGGCTAACTTGAATTGCACCCTCCATACCATCTTCTCCCCTCTCTTCCAGAAGACTGTCCCCCATAATCATCCCATCCTGGTGCTCCTCCCCCAATCTTTTGAAAGTCCTCTCTTTACCCAACCATTCCTTCGAGTTATTATTACGTTCTCATTCCTTCATTCAGAATCAAATTTCCAGGGGGAAAAAAAGGTGGTCTACACATGGGTATTTCCTCTCTTCTAGTTCCTGAGGGTAGGCAGCACAGTACAGTGGAAAGATTGCTGGATTCAGCGAGGAGCTGAAAATTGGAGTTTCAGTTTCCTTATCTGTAAAATGAGGGGGTTGGGACTTGATGTTAAGGTTTCTTCCAACTTCAAAATGGGATCCTATGATCTGAGCATTCACTGGACTGTGAAAGGTGTCCAGGGCACAAAAAAAAGGGGGTGAGCCCCTGTATGAGATGATCCCTAAGGTCTTTTCTAGCACTAAAATTTTAAGTCACCCAGTCCTTTCATAGACTCAGTCAGAAGTTTATTGCTTCTTAAAAGTACCCTGTTTCCTTAGGGCTCTCTGCTTATTTCATCCTCACTTCATCCACCAAGTCAGAATTCACCATCAGAACAGTGGAAAGAGCAGTCATTGGCATTTTGCGCTGGGGAGTAGTTTAACAAGTCAGGGCAAAGCCAAATGAGGTGCTGTGGGAACACAGGAACAGGGTAATTGCACGAAGCATTAGGTTACTTAATTCACTAGGATGAAGCTTTTTCTTAAGTTTTGCCTGTTGACAACGCCTAAATACAGTGCTCTTACTTTTCTTTTGTATACACTGTCATACTCGGTTTGACAAGGAAACTGAACCTTGACTGTTGATGCGGTTCAGTTGTTTTTTCAGTCATGTCTGACTTCTCGTGATTCCATCTGGGATTTTCTTGGCAAAGATAATGTGGTTTGTCATTTCCTTCTCCAGCTTGTTTTACAGATGAGGGGACTGAGGCAAACAGGGTTAGGTGACTTGCAAGGGTCACAAAGCTAGTGTCTATGGCCAGATTTGAATTCAAGAGTATTCCTGACTCTAGGCTCAGCACTCTATCTACTGTACCACCTACCTAACTTAGATGTCTATAATATTCCTATAGTATTCCCATAGCATTAAAGCCAATAACTCATATTAATATATTAATTTACAAAGTACATTCCTTATAACAACTCAGTGGGATATTACTAGGCAAGTAATATTCTCATTTTACAGATGAAACTGGGAAAGTTTAAGCAAGTGGACAGATTGAGAATTACAAACTTAAAACTGATTCTGGTCAAATCTTCTCTGGCAGTGAGTGGGTAAAATGTTCTCATGCTGTGCAACAGGCTGATCATGTATTTTGCTTCAGGGAAAACATGGTTAGAAGGTCACAGGTGCTGGAAAGATCTGACTAGACCAGGAGAAATCATCAGCAAATGTCTCCAGCTACTTTCAGTGTGTTCAAACAGAAAGCTAGGACCACGTCATAACTAGAAAGTAAGTAATCCTTGAATAGCTTAGATAAGTCTATTATTAATAGCCTTGTGGCTGCTTAGAAGTACCCTGTGATTAACTGTGAAAGAGAAAAACTATTAAGTGGTATGTACTCAGAGGAGAAATTAAGAAACCCAGAGCAAATCTATAGCAAGCCTGGCCCTTTTCTCCCATCTCTTGGCACTGGAGGCAGCAAGCTGTGCCTGGAATCAGGACTGCCAGAATTCAAATAAAGCCTCAGACACTTGCTGATTGTGTGACCCTGGACAAGTCTGTTTACCTCAGTTTCCTCATCTATAATACAGGAATAGCACCCACCTCCCAAGGTGGTTGGGAGGATTAGATGAGATACTATTTGTAAAATGGTGTCTATTAAAATGCCTGTTCCCTTCCCTTCCTGATCCCTAGAGCTCTACGTACCCACAACTGAATGCCTGCCCAGCATCCAGCAAAGCTGCTTGAAACCCCTTGCCCCACTGGACCTAGACCGTGCACCTTCATCTTCCTTTCTGCTTATCTCTGAGACATAACATAACCTCTCAAGACTCTTGGAAACCTTAGGTCAGATCCCAGATCTTCCCTCCCCCACGCCACGTCTCTTGTGTTCCCCAGCACAAAGGCTCAGCTGGGCTTGCTCTGCCCCTAGACATGCCCCACAGTCCCTCGGAGGAGCTGCAGCTCCGTACTACAAACAGGAGGCAGCTGGTGGAGCCACAAGAAGACGTTTCCCAGGACCAGAAACCAGCCCTGCCCCCGACCTTTCCCTACTGCCCACTCTAAGATGGGCAGCCCTTCCTGGGAACCGGGCCACTTTTGTGCTGCTGACCGCTCCAGGCCAGCAGCGGGGGAGGGGCTCTGAGCAGGGGCTGGCTTAGGGAGGAGAAGGAAGTCCGAAAGGAGGAAGGGTGGGTGAGGAGTGAGGGCTGAGGGCTGGGTGGGGATGGGGAGAAAACACACACAGAGTGGCCAAGGTGGCACCCCGGTGACGGGCGTGCCACACAAAGCGGGATCGCGCAGCTCCCACTTCCAAGGAAGACGGAAGGGATCCCCAAGTGGGGCACCCAGGCGGCCGGCCGTAAGGGCACCCCCATCTAGCACCGTTCCTGGCACCGAGAGGGCACGGGATACGTTTATTGATCGACTTTGGGCATCTCCTCCCCTCCCCCCCTCAGCCTCCCTTCTCCAGCCCCGCCTCAGAGGGGGGATCTGATCCAGCTCCCCGGCCCACACTGAGCCCCCCACTAGTAGGAGCTGGCATTTGTGAAGCGTCTTAAACGTGGGCAAGGCGCACGCGTCGGGAAGCGGGCTGGGGGAGCTCCGCTGCCTTGCCCGGGGGCACCCTGGCAGGCGGATCCGAGAAGTCCGCGGGCGGAGGGGGGGAAGGCACTTGCACACCGGGACGCTGCGGCCACACCCATCCCGAGGAGGCCTCCCTCCGCTGTCCCGGCCCCCGCGCCCCGTCAGTGCCCACCTGCGCCCGCGGCCCCTACCTTGATCCTCTCCACCCCCGCCTCCAGTTTCAGCTGCTCCACCAGGCGCTGCATGGTGCTCAGGTTGGAGCTGGAAGACATGCCGCCGGCGCGGTCCTGCCCGAGCCTCCGAGCCTGGGTGATCGGCGCTGCCGGGGACGTTCTGTCCTCCCGGGGCGGCGAGCGGGGGCGGCTCCCAGCGGGCGCGGAGGATCCCGCCGTCACCGAGCCGCCAGCACGCGTCCGAAGAAAAGGGCCGGAGGCAGGAACTGAGCTCACGGCCGGGAGGAGGAGAGGAAGGCGGGGGAGGGAGGTGGTGCGACTTTCCCGGGCCTCTGCACACACCCCAGAGCCCCCTCTATGGGTCAGGCGCAGGAAGGGGCGCACCCTCCGGATGGCCCGGCGGGGGCCCTGCGTGCTCCCCAGCCACGTGGCTGGCCCTGCCGGGGCTGGCAGGCGTCTTTGCGGCCCCGCTGGCCCTGGAAGGGAGCGAGGGGGTGGACAGACGGTCCTGGAGACCTGAATTCAAATCCTGCCTCAGAGCAGCTACGTGATGTGGCGCCGGGCGTGTCGCTTAAGCTCTCCCATCCTCAGGGTCCTCATCCGTAAAACTGGGGTTAAGACTCCGCGTCTTCGCGGCGTTGTTCCGAGAGGCGCTTTGCGAACCTTCGGGTCCCGTGCCCACTCCACTCCGGGGCTGCTTCGTTTGGCACTGACTCATCTGCTGCAGTCACGGGCGGGGGCCAGGCTCGCCTTCCCCGGGTCCTCGTTCCCTCCGCCCGGCCCCCTTAGGAGTTCCCTTTTGGGTCGTAGTTACAGTCTGGGAGCTTGTTCCATAAAATGAAAGGACTGCCCTAAACGAGCCTTGTTCCGGAGCTCCTGCCAGCAGAAGCAGCTGCGAGAACCTGGGGACAAGGGGGACCCAGGGGGAAATGCAGGGGCTGCGAGACGAAGCCATGCCCAAGGTTAAAGTGAACAGTTCTGATTGCATAAAGTGGAAAAACTGCTGCACGTGCAAAACCAGTAGTTAAAATCTGAAGGGACCGTTATGCAGGGGGGAAACCTTTGCAGCAAATGTCTTTGATAAAGATCTAATGGGAGACTGGGGGCTAAACTTACGATTTCATTGGGGCAGAGGGGGAATGTAGATAAGGAAATTCTGTGTTGCAATATAAGAAGGAAAGAAAGAAAGGAGAGAGAAAGAGAGAGAAGGGAAGGAAGGAAGGAGGGAGGGAGGGAAGGAAGGAAGGAAGGAAGGAGAGAGGGAGGGAGGGAGGGAAGGAAGGAAGGAAGGAAGGAAGGAAGGAAGGAAGGAAGGAAGGGAGGGAGGGAGGGAGGGAAGGAAGGAAGGAGGGAGGGAGGGAGGGAGGGAGGGAAGGAAGGAAGGAAGGAAGGAAGGAAGGAAGGAAGGAAGGAAGGAAGGAAGGAAGGAAGGAAGGAAGGAAGATTTTAGAAGATTGTCAAATCATTACGAAACAACAATGCTACAAAGCAACTAGGAAAACTAATGGAAATTTAGGATGCATTCGCAGAAACACAAAACAGAAGTGTATAGATAATCCCATGGTACTCTGCTGAGATTAATTTCATGTAGAGTATTGTTTTCTACTCTAGAGATGATAATTCAACGACAGGCTGTAGAGAGCTAAGAGGACTGTGCCCAAGATTGGGGGAGCCTCAAAACCATGCCATAGCCTAGAGAGGAGAGGACTTGGGGCGATGGAGAGAGAAGGAGAGGAATGAGGAGGAGGAAAACTCAACTGTTTTCATGTAGTTGAAGGTCTGACGTGGGAAAGGGCACTAGACTTGTTCTACTTGACCTTGACCCCAGAGAGAACAAAACAATGGACAGAGGTCGTAGACAAGCACATTTTAGCTGGTTACAAGGAAGAAACTCCCGAAAGTAGAACTGGCTGCTAGGGAAGGGGGAGAGTTCCTCAAGAAAAAGTTGAATGACTTCATTGGGGTGTTCTTGGCGGGGATCTTTACTCAGGTATAGCTGATTTATGTGGGCCTTCCCAGCTCTATGTTCTCTGAGGTCTTTTCCAGTGAGAACAGTCTATGATTCCGAGATTTCTTTAAAATTTTCTTTAAAAAATTAAGGCCAACTTGCAGTATTTCTACCTTTTTAGCTTGACAGTAAAAGTATGTTGTTAATACATAATTAATATTCCACTTGTCCAAGTAACTGAATGCCTATACTTTATGCATTCAAGGCACCTGTACCCCACCACTGAATCTAGAAGATAGAAGCAATGTGGCAATAGCAGAAGTAATTTTGAATCCAAAAATCTAGGATGGAATTCTGATGCTGCTGCTGACTAATAATGAGACCTTGGGCAAGTTGCTGAAACTCTCTGGGCCTGTTTCCTCATCTGTAAAATGAGAGGATTGGATGAGATAATTTTGATGGGCCCTTCCACTTCTAAATCCTATGATAATAGGAAAAATAATAGTATTGATGCAGTGCTTTAAGGTTTACAAGGCACTTTACAAATATTTCATCCACTTATCCTTGTGATTACCCTGGGAATTAGGTGCTATTGTCGTCCTTATTTTCCAGTTGAGGAAATTGAGGCAGGCAGTGATTAAGTGACTTGCCCAGACTCACATCCTTAGTTAAGTGTTTGAGGCTGGATTTGAAGTCAGGTCTTCTCAGTTCCAGGCCCAGTGCTGTAACCAATGTGCAACTTGGCTGTCTCACTGCACCTGAGACGGAAAGGAAGCAACTGTCTAGACTTCCCCAGCCCATAAATTCAAGAAATAGCTCTACTTCCTCTCAGTTCAAGGAGTTCAATCAGACCCATCAATGTCGGGCGTTTCAGGGTCTGGATTATTATGTCAGTTCTCCAGTTTGTTTTGCATGTAGGAATAATAGCCATTGTCTTTGGTCTTTCCTTTCTTTGAATTTCTAGAGCATTTCCCCTCTGCCACATGCTCTCATTTTGGCCTAAATGTGGCCAAACATTCTTCCATTGAATGTTAGAGGCTGTTGCTTTAGAAAGGGCACTTTTTAAAGGACACTTTGGTACAACAGAGGAAAAAATTGTATGGCACAAAGAAAAAGTCAGTCACTGGAAGATAACATTGCACTATTATAAAATTGAACTATTATAATAATTATTGCTGAAGGAGAGCTCAGAGCTCATCTAGGCCAAACTACTTCTTTCCTTCTTACTGATAAAAAAATAAGGTTCAGTTAAGGGAATTGTCCCCAGCTGACCCCAAGGTCACACAGCTAAAAAAAATAATGTAGCCAAGCCAATATTTGAACCAATGTCCTTTGATTTCAAATCCACTGTTCTTAATTGGGTGGCATAGAATTTGAGAATAGGTACATGTTTGAGAGTACATGAAGGTATTGATTAGAACATGGATAAACAGAAAGGAGGAATAAGTATATTCATTCAGTCAGTAAACACTTATTAGGCACCTACCATGTGCCTGTTCTAGGCCAAGTAGTGAACAGTATAAACAAATATATAAAAGTGAGAGTAAACACAGGTGTGTGTATGTGTGTGTGTGTGTATCTGTATATCTGTGTGTGTGTTAATGGGGTGAAGAAGGTGGTAAGGAGATTGACCTGAACTGAATCTGAAAATTTGTCTTGAAAAATTGCATGTGTAGACAGCGCCAGATTATGGAGGGCCTTGAGAGATGGCAGAGGTGGCAAAGTATGATGTAGTAGCCAGTAGTCAACATGGTTAAAGCGCTGTTTGGGGGAAATGTGAATAGTTAGACCAGTTCATTGCCTACTGTAGTCATCCAGGTATGAGGTAATGAGGATGTACGCTGGGATGGTAGACGTAGGCATAGAAAGGGGCCAGATTCAAGAGCTATTTCAAAGGAAAAACTGACAGAACTTAGGGTCTGATTGAATCTAAGGAGTGACAAACAGGAAAAAAGTGAACTCGTATTTGCACAGGTTTTGGAGCTTGGCAACCAGGGGAAGAGTGAGGCCATTAGCTGACGTGGCGGATTCAAAAAGAATCCTTGCTGTTCAGTTATTTCAGTCCTGTCCAGCTATTCATGATCCCATTTGGGGTTTTCTTGGCAAAGATAATGGAGTGGTTTGCCATTTTCTTCTCCAGTTCATTTGACAGATGAGGAAACTGAGGCAAACAGGATGAAGTGAGTTACCCAGGGTCACACAATTAGCATCTGAGGGCAGATTTGAATTTAGGAAGATGAATTTTCCTGACTCCCAGCCCGTTTCCACTGCACCACCTCGCTGCCCTGCTATAGGACCCTTTGAACTCCTACTGCCACATTTCATCTCATACCGTCTGATGTGAGGCTGCTTTGCCTTTTCTGATGATTCGCCTAAGGCTATGCTTGATTCTTAGGATTTTGAAACTGAAAGTGTAATCCTTCCTTATTCTGAATTAGTGCTGCTCTTTGGAAGATACATGTATGTATACACACATATATGCACAGCTGTATTAATATTATAAGACTTTTTTTCCTTTTGTTAGGATCTTTGTGAACTGGAAATTTAATCTCCTTTGTAGAATCCATCTTTGCAGAAGGCTATGGGGAAAGTAGGAAGCCCCTCTATCAGAGGCCTCTGATCCTCATTTGGGAAACGACCTAAAGTCACTCTCCTGGCTCTTGTCAGGCCATTTAAGAGGCAGGACTGACTACTGAGACTCCTGTGCATGTAAATTGCCTGTTTCTGTATCTATATAATTCTAATTGTTGATTGCTTTTTTCTGTTTTTCACCCTGAGACCAAGAGAAGGAGGTTTCTCCTGTTTCCCTAATTATAACTTCATAAATGAATGTCCATCTGGGCCCAAATTACCCACAGCACCTGGCATCCTATAAAAGATTATCCGTATCCCTCTAATTAGCCACCCTTGAGTAAGCTGGGAAACACTGCAGTCCCACAGTCCTAGCTAGGTGGTACATTGGATGGAGCACTGGACCTGGAGGCAGAAAGACTTCAGTTCAGATCCAGCCTCTGACACTTAGCTTTGCAACTTTGTAACTCTATGAAAGTCACTTTGTAACTTTGTAACTCTATGAAAGTCACTTAACCTGCCTCAGTTTCCTCATCTATAAAATGGAGGAAAGAATGGGACCTACCTCCCAAAACTGTTCTGAGTACCAAAAATAATATGTCAAAATAATGAAGGACAGTTTAATACTCAACGTTTTGGGGTTTTTTTGACAAATAGGGAAGAGTAAGAAATGGGGATGGGGAAAGAAGGGGAAAGTGAAGAAAAGGAGGTAAGAACCCAATATACAAGTTAGATATATACATATTAACATAGAACAAAACTCACATAGGGACTGCACTGCATTTAGGAGCACAGCAGTCCATTCAAGTCATCCATTCAGGTGGGAGGGTTTGGTCCTACTACAGCAGCATGCTCCCAGGAAAGGGAGATCAGCTCCGGTGTGAGTATGTACCCCTGGAGAGGGGAGATCCACTCCAAAGTACCCTTCTGAGAGTGGCAGTAGGACAGATATATAAGTATAAATAGCTTGTGGAGAGTTGGAAATATGTCCAGAGTTAGGGTAAATCACTAGAACTGCAAATATAGATTTTGGATTTAATGGCTTAATCCATCAATAAATAAGCATTTATGAAGTGCCTATTGTATTCTGGGTACTGTGCTAGGTACTGTGAGTGCAAACAAGATAGAATGTGTTATTTTTCTTTTTTTGGAGTTCAGTTTTCCAGGCTCATGCTAAATTGTAAATACCTGAAGGATCAATCTCCTTTGAATCCTGGTAATTCACAATTGTAACACATCAGGAAAGGATTCACTGACTGAGTCTATTAGTCAAAAATGTGTATATATTCTGAGGTGAGATATTGCCTTGGAGGTCACTCATGGAAAGAATATTTCACTAGAGGTCTTTTTGATTTCCCCAGACGAGATTCTGCATAGCCATTGTTAAGGGGCACCCTGGCTTTGTGAACCCTGATGTTGGTGCACTCTTGGTCTGGTGATGTAAATCATTCTATTACTCTGTTTAGGCTATTGGATCCCCATCTATTGGATTACTTTTACCTTCTATTATTTTGCTGTGCCCAGAGCCCAGGTTAGGGTGGTGTGGTCTGAGATAGAATCTTGGAATAGAGGCCCCTGGAGCCTGCTGTATCAGGGAGAGTTTGGAATGGAGCAGTCCCTTCCCCCCCAAAATGAGACATGGAGCAAGAGCAGAGAGAGCTGCCTGTGTGTGAACCCAGGCTGGAGGTGTCAGACCCTAAACTTGCAGGAAGAGGAGCCTAGAGCTTGGGCTCAACCCCAAGGTGAGATGGAGGCTCTGCAGCACAACAAGAGCAGTGAGCGTGCTTTCCTGCTGCATCCCCTTGAGACAGGCTGGGACCCAGAGGGTTCAGTTGTCTATGGTGGGATGGGGGAAGTGCTGTAACCCAAGGGACCCAAGTTGACTTTGTCACCCAGCTGCCCCTCAGGACCTGGAAGCTGGGGGCTAGAGCAGTGTTAGCACTTAGACTCTTTGGCTCACTAGAACATGTGGTGGGAGCCTGCTACAGCAGTGTGGGGAAACATCCCCAAGAGGACTTTACTAGGACACTCTGCGTGGATTTAGGGGATTATAACCTACTATGACTAGGAGTGGAATGTGTTGTGTTCTCTGATCCCCCTGGGGATGTGCTATGGTAGGGAAGACCCTGGCCGGGGATCCCTTGATTGTATAAACAAGTATAAGGTGGGGGGTATTTGATGCTATTTTATATACTTTTGTGCCTACTTAAAGCCATGTGGCCACCCTGGCAATTAGTTGTTAATGTTGGTATTGATTGTGAATGCTTTAGTTTCTTGAATAAGGTTTAATTTTGAGTAAATAGAGGCCTTATCGACCTTAAATAAATATATATATTCACCGCAGCAGCCCTCAAGTGTGCTATGTTGATTGGTGTTACAGATACACAGGATACAAGGACAAGAACGAAACAGTCCCTGCGGTCAAGAACACAGAGAAGAATTAGAACAAAAAATTTAAATTTGGGTCTTATTGGCATGATCAATAAAAAAGCATTTATGAAATGCCATCTATATCCCAGGTTCTGTGCAAAGTGAAGGGGATACAAAGTAGAAATGAAACAGTCCCTGCTCTCAAGGAGTTTACATTCTATTGGCGGAGACAACATGTACACATAAAATATATAGGTAGCTTTGGCTCTGCTGTCTGCATAGTATACCACTGCCTCTGTGAGCTGCTCTTTGCTTTGTTTCGTATGTTTTTGTATGTTCTATATGGAAGGAGCTGGGCTAGAAAGGGAGAAACCACATTTTCTACAAGCACCCTACATACAAAGTTATCTTGTGAGGAGGGGGGCGGTGTTAGCTGCCAACAGTGTATTACAAGAATGGGGAAGACAGCCTTTGTAAGGCAAGGAGAGACAATGTAGTTTGCAAGGGACAATGAGGTCACTTTGGTTGGATTGTAGAATGTTCTAAATAAGCAGGGAAATATAGATTGGAGCCAGATTGCAAAGGGCTTTAAATTACAAACACAAGGGATTTTATTTGATCCTACAGATAATAAAGAAATCACTGAAGTTGTGACAGAGGAGTCACATAGCGAGGAGAGAAAAGAGGGCTAATGTAGCTTTAAGGAACAACAATAATCTAATTTATTAATTCATTCCAAAATCTTTTATTATACCCAAACTATATGCAAGGCATTCTGCTAAAGTCAATTTATTTTTACTTATTAAATGCCTACTATTTGCCAGGCACTATACTAAGAGTTGAAAGGAAAATGAGTCTTCAAAAGAGACAAAAAGATTAGTTGGGAAAACCAAGATAGTTTAATGGTAGCAGAAACCAACAGAGGAGTTTTTAAGAGGAAATCAACAGTGTTCAGGGTTGATGAGAAGTAGGAAAAATACTGAGAAAAGGCTTTGAATACAGTGATAGCATGGTCACCGGTAAGCTTTAAAAGGGGACATCTAATAGAAATTAGAAAGAAACCAGATTGCAAAGCACCATGAAAGGATTAGGTGGCAAAGCAATGTAGATCAGTCTTGAAAAGTTTGGTAGTGAAAGGAAATAGAGATGGACCTCATAGCTACATATAACTATGACTAACAGGAGAGTGTCAAATAAAGGCAATTGGATGGCTAGGGCGTAGACAGCTGGACTTGCAGGCAGAAAGACATGAATTCAAATCCTGCCTCACACACTTATGGTGTGTCTTTGAGCAAATCATATCTCTGTCTTAGTTTCCTCATCTGTAAAATGAAGATGACAATAGCACCTATTTCCCAGGATTGTTGTGAGGATAAAAATAACCCATGTGAAGTGACTTGCAAACACTGGAGTGATATATAAACCCTAGCTATTACTATTTTTTTTTGTCTTTTAAGATAAAAGAGACTTGAGAATATTTGAGGCCACAAGGAAAGGAATGGGTTAGGCAGCATGGGTGACGGAAAATATTACCAAGAGAGGGCATTTTGGTCTGGATGACAGTCACTGTCAGCTCTGTGTATGAGAGGAGTGTAAGAGTTTGGTCCTCTAGAAAAACCCAAACTGAAATCTGAACCAGATTAAAATGTAACTGGAAAAATGCTTTAAAAATAAATAAACATACAAAACAACACAGAATATATTGATTTGTGGTTTCCTAAGTCAATATTTGACCTGCAGGGATCCATTTCTATTTGAGTTCCACACCGCTGTGTAAACAGGAGATAAGAACCAAAGCCAAGACAAAGACCTTAGCCTTGGAGACAGAGGGATCACCTTCCACCCTCTCTCCATAATCACCACTAGGTGGCACAGTGGATAAAGCACAGCTGAGTTGGGAAGTCCTGAATTCAAAATCAATTTCAGAAACTTGCTAGGTGGGTGACCGTGGCCAAGTCATTTACCTGTCTGCTTCAGTTTACTCATCAGTAAGATGGAGATAATAGCAACTGTCTCCCAGGTTTTAGTGAGGATCGAATGAGTTCACATTTGTGTAAAGCCCTATGTGTTGGGAGCCAGCACTTGGTGCTGGGCCCCTCACCCTTGAGGTCACCATGCCCTGAACTCTTTTCTGCAATAAGCAAGTATCACAAGACGCCTCTGCCAACAGATGTTGCAACCACAAAAGGGCTTGACCCCCCAGTTCCAGAAATTAACCACTAGATACCACCCTCGCCCTGGACCCTCCCTGTTCCTCTTCCCCGTTTCAATTACTATATAAGCTGTACCCTGAGCTAGATAAACTGAGACCTTGACAAATCTGCTTGGTCTCCCTCCTTTTCTCGCCCGTTTCTCTTTCAGGCTGGGTTCCCCTCGACCCCCACGAATAACTGAGTCCCGCGGGACGGGACACCTATGTAAATTTTTATTATATCCAGGAGTACATAATTTTTAAAAAATCTTATTAGCTTTGGTTTATTGATTTCTTTTTCCCCTAGATTCTCCACCGTTCTTTTTTCCTCCTTTTCTCAGAAGCCCTGGTTGGTCTTACTAATTAAGGGTCATAAAAATACCAGCGTATTTTTAGCACAAATAGTTTACCAACAGTTAGCCTGGTATGGTGACGTAAGAGTCAGCCTTACAGAAAGGATGGCTCATAATAGCAAAGTTCATTTGGAAGAGCACAAGGTCAGGGATTTCAAAAAACTAGGGGAAAAGATATAAAGGAAGTAGATTCAGCAGTATCAGGTCTTAAACTATATTACAAGGGAGACTATTGTTGAAGTGTAAAAAGGATACTTTCAATTATTTTAAAGAAGGAATGCAGAAAATTGAGGGGAAAAACTTTCATAGGCAAATTTCTCAGTTAGGATATATTGGAATATTGCTGTGGTGTAGAAAATGATGAAGTGGTTGATTTAGAAAAACATGGGAAGTCTTGGTCCTATGAAGGAGACGCTATCCACCTTCAGAGAAACAGATGACAGGTGGAAATAAGCGCGGAATGATCTTATGTGTGTGTGTGTGTGTGTGTGTGTGTGTATGAATGTATATGTGTATGTTTATGGATATCTATATGTGTGTGTGTGTATCCATACTTAATTACAGTCTTTTTTAAGGTGGGGGGAAGAAGGGAGGGAAAAAAATAAAGTAAAAAATGTACAGCCAAAAACAAAAGAGAATCAACAAGGAAGTAAAGCTGGAAAGCTTTGAAAACAATGTTTAGTATTTATTATACAGGTCTTAAAATGGAAATTTATTGTTTTATATTGAATCCCTTCTTTTAATTTTCAAATTAAAAAATTTACCGAGAGAGAGAGAGAGAGAGAGGAGAAAAGATGACCTGAGTTCAAGTCCTACCTCTGATACATATGACACATACTGGCTGTGTGACCCTGTGTAAGTATCTAACCTCTCATGCTCTAGGCACTTCCCTAGGATTATGCATTGCAAAGAAGGCTAGCCAGCAGAAGGCAGAGGGAATTCCCTATACCAGTGAAATCACAGGTGTAGTCCTTATCCCAATATAGTTTGCCTTTCACTTTCTTGCCCTTTAGTTTATTTGCACAGAATGTCATTGTTGGAAGGGACTTCAGAGGTCATCTAGGCCAGCCCAAATCTGAACAATCTCCTCCCTGTACAAAATAATCAACAAGTGGTCATTCAGCCTTTGCTCAAAGATCCCTCTACCTCCTGAGGCATCCCCCATGGGGTTTTGTTGGCACAGATACTGGAGTAGTTTGCCATTTCCTTCTCCAGCTCATTTGACAGATGAAGAAACTGAGGCAAACAGGGTGAAGTGACTTGCCCAAGGGTCACACAGCTAGTAAGCGTCTAAGACTGTATCTGAACTTAAATCTTCCTGACTCCAAGCCCAGCCCATTCACTGCAGCTACCTAGCTGTAGGGTACTTAACAAAGTATGAATTCCGGGACTGGAATGAGTCCTGGGGCAGAAAATGTTTCTAGGGTTTAATAAAGAAAGTCTGGGAGAGTCAGGAGTATAGCCTGGAGAATATATCTCCGTTTTCTCTTTTTTAGGTTTATTTTGGCTGATCTCTATAAGCTTCCATCGATGGAAGTACTGCCTAGTGGATAGAGCATGATACACCTGAAATCAAACGGTACTACTTCTGATACTGACTAGGTGTTGTGACCATGAGCAAGTCACCTAACTTTTAGTATCTATAAAATGGGCATGATAGTAACTATGGTACCAACTTCAAAGGGCAACGGCCAGGCTCCAATGAAATAATGCATGTAAGTACTTTGCAGACTTTAAAGCATTATCTAAATGCTAGTTATTTACAGATTGGGACCAGACTTTATCACTTTACCCTTCTTACTGAAACTGAGAGAAAGCCTGTTGTGTCTGACTCTTTGTGACCTCATTTTCTTGGCAGAGATACTGGAGTGCTTTGCCATGTCCTTTTCCAGATCATTTTACAGATGAGGAAATTGAGGCAAATACAATCAAATGACTTGCCCACGGTCACACAGCTAGTAAATGTCTGAGGCTGCATTCGAACTCAGGAAAATGTCTTCCTTACTTCAGGTCCAGAACTCTATCCATTGTACCACCCAGCCGCCCATTTTAACTGTATTTCAATATAATCAATATAATAGGCCTATGTTCCATCTGCTCTGTATATATTTACATGTCGTTTTCTGTGTAACTCCACCTCACTTAAATCCCATTCATATGCAAGTCAAGACATCACCTTTGGTCCTCTTGGAAAACAAACGTCAAACAACATTTCCGTTAAAATGTGAACTTGGGAGCAGGGTCTGCTTTTTGCCTTTGTATCCCCAGGACTTAGCACACTGCCTGGAATGTTGTTATTTGTTGAGTGTCAGGTGCACACCAAAGGTTGGATAACCAGCCCTGAAAGGGGCTAGGAAAGTCTTTACACGAGAGGTGCTAGTCCTCCCTGAACACTGCATATACACCACCTGAAACGTAGTAAGCACTTTAAGATGTTGATTGATTAGAGTGAAAACCCACAGGACTATCTGCTAGTTCTTTCTATTTACTCTTACCATAACTATTGTCTAAAAGAACCAGGGTCTCCCATTGCATCCTGGGCCATCTCCAGTCATCCTGATCAACATCTGGCCACTGGACCCCGATGGCTCAGAAGGAGAAGTGAGGCTGGTGACCTTGCACAGCCCTTCCTCACTCAAAACAAAGTCAAGTGCAAGGCATGTCATCCTCTCCCTGATGTCATTGTCCTCTTTGAAAATGAAGGCCAAACACAACCAGAACTATTGTAACGGCCCCTTCATCGGTCTTCTTTCTTCTAGTTTCTACCCTCTCCCATTCACCTTCCAGACAGCTGCCAAAATGACATTTCTAAAATCTAGATCTTCTCCTAATCAAAATTCTTCCATGGCCCCACTACTGCTTCTAAGATAAAACAGAAACTTCTTAGCCTAATGTTTAAAGCTCTCCACAAGCTGGATTCTACCTACCTGTTCAGACTGTTGAATATTTCACATTGACTACCAACTTCCCCAGTCAAAGTGGACTGCTTGCAGTTTCCCATATAAAACATTTACCTCCCGCCTGCGATCCTTTGCATAGGTGGCCTCATGTCTGGAATGCACTTTGTTTTTTAGATTCCTCATTTCTCTCAGAAGTCAATTTGGGCACAATTTCTAGATGAATCCGTATTCCCCCTTCTCCCAAAGTGGCAGAGATAGTTCCCTCCTAAAATTACTCTGTATTTACTTAAGGGACTTGAAAGGCCATCTGTTCCAAGCCCCTTATTTTACAGTTACAGGTAACTGGATCACACAGACTGTAAGGGTCAGAAGTGGAATTTGAACTCTGGTATTCTCACTCCAGTCAATGCCCTTTCCGTCATACCACATCTTCACATCTATTCTTTCCTCTCATTCCTCCTCTCCCTTCCCCAACCAAGTCAAATAGAAATTCTTTGAGGGCAGGGACAGTTGGTGCCCATCACAATTAGATTGTTGCATCCAACTCTGTGACCCCATGGATCATAGCATGCCAGTACTATCCAGGGGGTTTTCTCAGCAAGGATACTATAGTGGTTTGCCATTTCTTTCTCCAAATAGGTTGAGTGACTGACTCAGGGTCATGCAGCTAATGGCTAGATTTCAACTCAGGTCTTCCTGACTCCAGGGCCAGTCCTATATCCTTTTTGCTATCTAGCTGTCTCCCACAATTAGATAGTAGATGCTAAATAAACATTGGTCAGTCTTTCCCCTCACCTCTCACTTTCATGAAGGGGCATTTAAGGTTGTAATTGATTGGCCTAATCTGTGTGGTACTGGGGTGGTTGTATGTCACCTGAATGCTGTAAATCTGGGAAAGTGAAAGGACAATAGCTGTAGTATGAGTATTTGAGAGAAGAGGCTTGGATCTTTTGTGTTATGATGAACATTCTTACCTTGTATTCCTTACTCTTATAAGGACTTGACAGTAGGGTTTGCGGCCTAGTTACTGGCATCCCAAAATTCAGTTTTTGTACTAGTAATGATGAGAGCCCTAGGATCCCATGCCATGCAGAAGTACAGGATGTCTTAGTCATAGGCAGTTGAACCTGAAAATACACACACTAGGCAAACCAATACAAGATTTTAGTATATTCTTATGATTTTTCCACCTTTTCTGATGAGAATGGTAATTGTTCAAATTGTGATGGAGCTACAATTTGCATATTTTTGCTAATTTACTAATGCAAAGTTCAGCAGATGATCCTATGACGCTCTATTCAAGGCCTTATACACAAAAAAATGGACAGAAACTGGAAGCCTAAGTCAGTACAGAAAGCAGGCCAGATAAACTAAAATAAAGTCTAAAATGGTAATCAAAGCAGTGATTGGATCAAGGACAGAAGCAACAGCTGTGATGACTCCCAACAAGGGAAGACTACATTGTGGCCCAGAGCTTGCAAACAGTCCATCTTAGTACTAAGAGGATCTGGATCCATTATGGCAAGGAATTTCTATCTATTAGCCCAGGAATACTAGACTCTACACTAGAACAGATAAGAGATTTCTGTGGGCACTGGTTGGCACAAAACCTCCTAAATCTACCAGGATCAATTCATCTCAAAGTTCTTGAAATTGTATACATGCACCCCTTAACACCAAGGGGTATGTCATGGCGAGCCATGGCTACTCTCTTAAAATTAGGTATACAGTCCAGCTTCTGTTAGCTTCAGCTAGGTGGTGCAATGGATTGAGTGCTAGGCCTGGAGTTAGGAAGGCCTGTGTGACCCTGGGCAAATCACTTAACCTGTTTGCCTCAGATTCCTTAGTTATGAAATGGGAGAATAATAGCCCCTAACTCCCAGGGTTATTGTGAGGATCAAATGAGAATCATTTTAAAGCATGAGCACGATGGCTGGCACACAGTAAATGTTGATATAAATGTTAGCTATTAGCACTGCCATGCATGGCTCTGCCATTCACAAATTTATCCAAGTCCTTTTGTGTTTTCTGCCAGTACCACCCCACAGGTTAGGAATTCTATAATTTATTTACTCTACTGATACTTGGCTTACCTTTATCAAATTCAAGTTAAACTGCAACCAGGGTTTGGAATTTGATGCTTAAGTCCGTATTTTTTTTCTTTTCTAAAATTTCCATTATTTCCTGATAACTTTATTCTTTCAGGCTGAAGAGTCTCTAAACACATTTCTAATTCTACAGCTTATGTGTGAAGACACAAATGGGTTATTCAGTCCTTCATTAATTTTAGTCAATGCTAAGGGTACATTTTGTATGGTTTTACTGACCAGCAGGGCCTTGCAAATACTTTGTGAACTTACTAACCTGTAAATATTACCACTCAGTATTCATGCAAGCATGCACATACGGGTGCACCCCCACACACAAACACTACCCCTCCCCCTCACTGAATCCAATCTTTTTCATATAAAAAAGAATACATACTTAACTAGTTGCATCGCTATCCATTCCAATGTCTTTTTTTTTTTAAATTACGGACAATCTAAATTTAGTCCTTAAGCTAGAGTAGTTGGAATTAAAATTTTGAAGATTTGCATTTATATATTATTTAAATTTAAGGATGACTCTAACTCCTTGCTGTTGACACCAAGTCCCTGGTCCCAAAATTCAGATGCCATTACTAGGCAAAAACTATGGCTAATTTTGTAACAGGTCACAGTGTTTTGTGGTTCACGTAGTGATTGCCTCACAAAAACCTTCAATGCAAGCATGACTAATCTTTATTTTACAGGTACAGGCCCTGGACCTCAAAAAGGTTAGGTAATTTGACCATGATTAAAAAGCTAGTGTCAGAAATCAAACCCATGTCACTTGACTCCAAGAATTGTTTTAACTACACCATGGCTACAAAATCTTTGATAAATGTCAAATAAAAGTCAATCCTCTCTAACTTCCTCTGAACTTTAAATGTGTGGCCATCAATCACTTTTATAAGGCTTACAGTATTCCATCTTAATGGCATCCTCCAAGAAAAATATCTCTAAGACTTTGCCCTTGGATTTTTACAAAGGCAAAGTGAATTATTTTCCAAAATGCACACCAATACTTCTAATATAGTTGAGATTTATCTCTAATTTTAACAAGTGTTCTTTGTCCTTTTACATGTGTAACGTGTAACTGAAAGTATAAATGACAGCAACTAAAGGTCAGGCAGGAAGAGTCCCCTTGCTAAATTATCATTCTCTCTCTTCTCTCCTTTGTGGTTAAAGTCCGTAGAAATGCAGTTTACGGTATGTTCCTCCACTATCTCTCCTCTCTTAACTCTTTCACGATCTGGCTTCTGAAGCTGCTCTCCCCGAAGTCACCGATGATCTCTTAGTTACCAAATCCATTCACCTTTTCTCAGGGCTCCTGGCCCTGACCTGACCTCCCGGCAGCCTTTGACACGATCACCGTCTTCTCCCTGACAGTTTTCTCACCAGGTTTTCAGCACACCACTCTCCTGGCTCTCCTCCTGCCTGGCTACTCCTTAGCCTCCTTTGCGGGATCTTCCCCCAGATCACACCCTCTGGACAGAGGTTTCTCAGACGGATGTTCTGCACCCCCTTCCCTTCTTCAAGGCTACTTGAGTGAGCTCCTCAGCTCCCATGAACTTCATTACCATGCTGAGGATTTTCAGATCTAATTATCCAGCCCTGATCTCTAAACTGACCTCCAATCTTGGCTCTCCAACTGCCTTTCAGATATTTCAAACTGGATATAGTAAAAATCTTAAACATGTCCCAAAACACTCATCTTTTCCCCAAATCCTTCCCATTTCCTCCTAACTCCAATACTGCTGTTGAGGGCACTACCACCTTCCTCGGGCTCTGGATGTCATCCTTGACTCCTCATTATTCTCCACCCATCTGTTACAAAGGCCTATCAATTTCAGCTTCTCTCTGCTGTCACTACTCTAGTGCAGGCCCTCATCACAAGTCTGGTCGGGTGCAATAACCTACTGGAGGGTCTGCTTGCCTCAAGTCTCTCCCCATTTCAATCCATTCTCCGTTCAGCCATGAAAGTGACTTTCTAAGGCACAGGTCTAATGTCACTACTCTTTTCTAGTGCCTCCGTTGCTTCCAAGATCCAATATAAAATCCTCTTTGACATTCAAAGCCCTTTACTTAGCCCTGCCTACCTTTCTTACACCTTACTCTCCAACATATTCTCTAATCCAGTGACAATGGGCTGTTCTGCAAATGAGACACTCCATCTTTCAGCTCTGAGCATTTTCTCTGGCTGTCCCCCATGCCTGCAATATTCTCTCTCTTCATCTCTGCTTGTCTCCCTTGGCTGCCTTTTAAGTCCTGAGAGAGGTGATCTCTCAGGAGTGAAGCCTCTTCAAGGGGTTGTTTCATCTTGATGAAATATTTGCAGCAGGTTGACCTTGTAAAAAGTGTTTCAACATATTCTGTACTGTCCCAGACTACTCCCTATATTTTCCCAAGACTACCCCTCCTTTACTCTCCCAAACTGCCTTCTGTATTTTCCCAGCCTTTCCCCTCCGTCACACACACACACATCTTCTTTGTTCTCTGCTGCTGGGGTAGACTGCCTCGAATACACTGTGCCCTCAGGGCTTGCACCAATTAGCCCTGAGGAAGGGGGGGCTAATGAGGGAGGGTTGTGGTTAGGGCCTATATAATCTGCTGAGCTAAACACAGCTCAGCTCTCTTCAGTTGGCGCCATCTTTCTGGCACTCTGAGGGAGTCCTTTCTCAAGAAAGTCAATAAACTACTCTTTTTGCTAATATCTCCAAGTAAGTCTCTGATTCATTGATAAGGTTCTAGGTACTCCACACAGTCCCAACTAAAATCTGTCTTGTACAGGAATTCTCTCCCAACTTTTCTTAATTCCAGTGCCTTCCCTCTTATTTTTTTCTTCTTTATTGTTTTTACATGTTTTCTTGTTCTTCCCCCTCCCTCACACATTGGACCGTGAGCTCCTTAAGGACAGGGACCGTCTTTTACCTTTTTATCTTCAGAACTTAGTACAGTGCCTACCACATAGGAGACACTTAAAATGTTTAAAGAGAAATAACACAGTTACACAGAATTATAGAAAAAATTCCACACACATATGAAAGAGGAATAATCTCAACTATTAAAGGCTTAAGAACTGAGGGCTATGAAAAACTATAATGAATGGGCTTATTGAGGTGGTTAGACTTGGACGATCTCTACGATCTGGCAGCTGTAAATCCTACAAGCCTGGAGATAAGATAGGCTGGTCATAATGAAACCTAAGTTATATAAAGGGATATTGCAATACTATGACAATGCAGAGCTAGGGATATTCACTATGTTCACTAGAGAAGCAAAAATGAATAGATTTCAACTACAGAAAGATGGATTTAAATTGGGCATCATTAACTTTCAACTTGTGGGAGATAACAGAGCAATGAAGTGCACAATAATAAGACTCTTAAAATCCTTTTGAATTTTTTTTTAAGAGCTTTCTATGAGGTGGTAAAAATGCAATCCTGCCGAAAGGTTGGGAGAATACTAAAATGACAATTCATCAACAACCCATAAGGCATCATAGTAAAATGGATATAGCGTGCCGGATATAGTCACTCACATTCATGGAGCCTCAGTTTCCAAATGCAAAATGGGGATACTTGTTAATAACCACCACACAGAATTATGAAACTCAAATAACACGTAAAGTGTTTTGCAAAATCTAATAGCACTATACAAATGTCAGATTTTTTTTTTGAGCTCTGTGATTATGTCTTACGAAATGAACTGGGGAGAGGGGAGTCTTTGAAAGAGAACTGTCTACCTCCTTCCACGAGTGGAATTGCTCTTTTTAATCCAAAGCTAAGGTTTCTAAAGGTAGGTAGAAGATAGCACTTAAACCTGCTAAAAATATACCACAAGTTAATTAAAATTTTTGCATCTACACTAATCTATTAGCATCCCATAGCTCTCTCCAAACCTAAGAAAAAACACAAGGAGAGTCATTAAATAATCTTGAAATTCTATCAGAGAGAGGAGAGTTCATAGTATTTACTTCTGGCCTTTAAAACAGGGGTATATTTTTAATAGTCGGGTTATAGTTAAAACATCTTCAGAAATTCAGTATTATTTAACATAACAGTAAACCTTTTTTTAAAAAAGGCTACTTAATACAAGTTACTCTGTAGGGATTACTGACTTTACAGAAGTCTGTCATATATGGGAACTATTTATCTAAAACTGACTAGTTGGGCATTTCATGTATTAAACTCTGCAGATTTTGTAGCTTTCTATAAAACAATACTCCCTCTGCAGCTGACTCAACTCATCTCATCCTGATTTTCCCAAGTCTATAAAACAAAAAATCCAAAATAAATCTTTTCACTCAAACACTTTGCAATTATTACCAATACCACTAATAAATTTTATTTTTTTCATCATGTAAAAACCCTGTCATGTCAGACTCACCTTAGCTCCTTTTTTTTGGACAGGATTAACAAAAATGGCAGATAAGGACCTATATTTTAACAAAATACTACATAATTGTAAATTCAACTGGCTGTATGTCAGGATTCCAACAGTAGTCATTAGTAGTTAGATGTCCATTTAGATGTCTCTAGGGGAAATTGAAAACTGAAGACCACTCCTTGCTCAAAGAGGATGTGTTTATGTGGGCTATGTTTATTGATATTTATCATATTAGAAATTAAAATGTCTTGGAATTATTATGAAAATAGTTTTCATCTCACAGACCTTGTGGAAGGGTCTCAGGGACCCCCAGGGATCCCTGGTCCGCACATTGAGAACCACTTCTCTAGAGTAGGGCCCTGGGAACTGTGGTTGGCCATGGATTGTTTGTTAATGTTTTCATCAATGCCTTGGAGAAAAACATTGATGGAATGCTAACCAAATTTTCAAAATGGCACAAAGGTGGGAGGAATCTATATTAGATGACAGAAACTAGATTCAAGACCATATCAATAAGGTAGAACACTAGATCAAATATCTTATATTTGGTTGAAAAAAAATAAACTTCTAAAAACATATGCTAGAAAGCAATACTGAAAAAAAATATCTAGGGATTTAGTGGATTAAAACTCAGTATGAGTTAAAGGTGTCATCTGGCAGCCAAGACAACAAATATAATCTTGTGCTGTGTTGAAGAAGCCCAGAAGTGAAGAATGAGATGATAGCTCCACTTGTATTCTGGCCCAGTCAGGTCGTATCTGGAGTACTTTGTGTAATCCTGGGTACCACAATCATCACCTGGATAATGACTAACCCTTGCTGGTGAAGAGCTTTGAGTTTTTGCCACATGAGAAACAGGTGAAAGAGTCAGGAGTATGTAGGCTGGAAAAGAGAAGTCTCACAAAAGAAATGACAGATCCTTTAGTATCTGAAGAGCTAATGCATAAAAAAAGATACTTGATTTTCTTAGAGGGAAGAAATAAAAGCACTGGGTAGAAATTACAAAGAGGCAAACTGGGACTTGAGATAAGGGGAAAATTCCTAACAACTAGATATACTGGAAGAGGAATGGGCTTGTCTCAAAAGGTAGTGAAGTTTCCTCTCTTGAGATCTTCAAGGAACATACCCTTGTGTCAAGGATGCTACAGAGGCTATCGTCATTCTGGTATACTTGGAACAGATTGCCTCTGACCTACCTTCCAATTCTGAAATTCTGTGATATGTTGTTATTGGAGTTCTTAAGTCTATTTAACTATAGAACTTTATTCTATACTTCTGTGCTATGTTAGTCAATTTTTTTAAAATTATAGAAGTCACCTTAATTTAGAATTTTGAACAAATCAAGTTGTAATATAACAAACTGTTTTATTTACATAAAGCAAAGAAATAAACCCTTTAACAAGAGAATCAGCTTACCCTGATGAAGGTGTACTGACACTTTAGTGAAAGATCACATGCCACAATTACTAAAGTTGTATTTCTGGGCTGTTACCAAACAAGTACTTTCACTTTCATATACATAAGGTATTTTTTAAAAAAAGGAATCTCCAGTGCAGCCAACTTATTTCATTGTTCTGCAGCCTCACACATAAAATACTGATACCCTGGTTAATATCACTGATGCACATTCATGCACCTCCTGATTCTATTTTCAAAATGTTTAAGTCAGTGCTCACAACTAAACATGATTCCCTTAAGGGCTTCAGTGTTTTAGGGGCAGGTTTTGTGCTCTTTGTTCCATATTTTCATTTTTGAAGAGGAATCATATTTTTATTAGAGAAGTTATCAAACCACATGGTCACAATAAAGACCACTTTTGTAGAGATTTGTGCTCACTTTTGATTTTGACTCACTTTTTAAGACTTACAATCTTATAATGACTGTAATAAAGATCATCCTACGAGGACATGAGAGTAGAATCACTCTCCTGGAGAGTTTCTGATCACATTTACAATCCTATAACAAATGCAATAAAAACCATGTTACAAGGACATGATAGCAGAAAACTCTCCTGGAGAGACTTTTTAAAAACACAATTTCAATCCTTAATGATTGTAATAAAAAAGATACATTAGAAGAGTTATTACTCTCTTGGAGAGATTTTTGGACAAATTTACAAACCAGTAATTAACTGCAGTTGTGATTTCTTTTTTTAAAGTAAAGTTCTATGGAAACAAATGATGATAGAGAAGAGCAATGAGCAACAGAAAAGCAAGGAAAGTTCTAGAATGAAAAACCCTAAGTTTTTAAATAGTATCTGATAGAAGACACAGTATGAAGATTTAACAGAAAGCACTAGACCCACAAAGCACGTGGAATATAAATACCGAAAAACATTTTTTAAAATGTCTTAATAATACAGTTTTATGTATGTTTCAGACTTCACATTGTTTCATTCCATCAGATGCTTCCTGAATTTTAGACTGTTACTGAAAATAAATGGATGAATTTTCTAAAATAATTCCCTTATGAAAAATAATTTTATAATTATTGTGGTTCGGTACACAGAATTCCAGCAACCGTTAGTCATCTACAAAAGTTAAGCGCCCAGGTCCCTCGTTCTTCATCCATCTCCTGTATCTCTTCCATCGAGAGTCGTTTGCCTTTTTCTTCTTCAGCTCTTCCTCTTGTTCCTGTTTGTAGGCCTGCAGAGAAACATACAAAGTGAGCACCGGGGCAACCCTGGGACCCCTGCCCACATGAAGTGACCTCTAATCACAAACAGTAGGACACCAGTCAAAACTGATGTGTCTATCAACATTTTGATATGAGTACCTCCTCCACAAGTTCCCATTACAGCCCTTTCACACTTCCTTTGTATTTCTGACCATTTCATGGATCGAGAGCCGAGAAAACTAATAAACTATAGCTCACATGGCTCCCACCACCCCTCTGAGGTACCCTGGTTTTCAAAGAGCAGAAGTTAGATTGGCAGTGAGGAAGCATTTGAAGCCTTTGAAGTTTACAATCCACCAGCATAGCCTTTGAGAGTCCATGGTCACATGAAACTTTTTAAAAAATTGGTCACAGTTAATTCAGCATGTTATGAAAAACTAATCTAGTTTGCAATGGACATGTTTATGTTTTAAAGACTGTCTAACCAAAGATCATAAGCACTTCCAAAGTACACTTTAACATGTAAATAAAATAAAGGCAGGCTTTTTTGCAAAAATAATTCCCTAGCCAGAAGAATATAAAGCTTTCTAGCTTTCTATAGAACTTTTGTCTTTTGTTTACTAAAAGAACATGTGATCCAAATTTTAAAAGATTTAAACGTTTCCTTTTGTCTTGGCAATAGTCATTAAAGAGCAATTATACTTTAACCACCATCAAACTAATAGTTTCTATGTTTAACTGATGATTTTTCTGTTTCAAGTAGTGTAACAAGATGGCATTTTTGAAGTTGTAATGCTTTTTGGGAGGACAGAACTAAGAACTCGTAATGAGGCCAAGTAAATGAATCCCACACTGAGTTGAGAACAGAATGGAACAACACAAGCACAATATATTTCCAGGGTATGCTGTATAACATCTACTACTGTCAAAATTAAATGGGGTTGCTTTCTTTATTTTTCCAGTTATTTTAAGGTAGTAGCATACATGCTTTGAAATTTATTTTATATAATATTATATTAGACTGGTTATGCAAAACACATTATTCTCTAAAATCCTGGAAGCAGTCTATAAAGCTGAGCTACAAACCACAGGTTTTCAGAGTAGCCTGAAAATTCTGACAAATAAAAACCTACTCTGGAAAATCCTCTAAAATTTTCAGTGTAACAGTCCCTCTCTCCAAATCAATAATACATATAAGATTCCAGAACTGAGATGATTAAACTACTTCAGAGTAAGCTTTTCAGCTTAGAAAAACTCACTAATATACAAACAATGAGCTAATTATGATGCATTTTTACCTATTTGTAAAATCAGTTGAACACACACTTAACATATATTCTACAATACTTGCCTAGGTAAGTCCACTTGCTCTATACACTTACAAATTAAAATATATTTATGTTAATGTACATAATCAGATTGCTATTTTACTGTGTAATGAAACCTTTTCAGAAAGTCACCTGTCAAAAGGAACACAGATGTGCAAGTGAAGAGATCAGTTTATTTAAATCAGATTTTCCTATGCTACATTCATATTTAAAATATAAATTTATTCAACTACTTAAAAGAATAGCACTAAGATAAAGAATCAACAAATGGCAGAAATGGAAGGAACCTTAGAAATTACCTAATCCAATGAACTCATTTTATAGATGAGGAACCTGAGGATAGAGAAAATCACTAGTACTGAAGAAAATATGGGAAAGGAGACAGCTAGTTAGAAGCATCTCTCCTTTCTGTATGAAAAACACACACAATGGCCCAATTCTGCTGAGTATACTTCGTAGGGTCATCATCCACATCCTGCCCCCCATGCAATATCGCAGGGTTCTGTCCTAAACCTTCTCTCTTTGGGTCTACTTTCCCTAATGAAATGTAGATTTCTTAAAGGCAAGGGCTTTCACTTTTGTATCCCCAGGGTCTAGGCACAGTGCATGGCACATATTAGGAGCTTAATGAATGTCTGATGAATTATATCTCTGATTCCTCAAAGAACTGTTAATTATATTACTGCTGATAGCCATCTCTAGGTTTTCAGAAACATCTGTATTTGTAAGTACACATTTTGGAAGCGCTAACAGAAAATTTATTTAAAACCACTTTAAAAACTAAGCAAGCATTTGAGCCACTTCTTACTTTCATTAACAACAAACCATTCTTTTGACTGTATTTTGTTAAAAATGAACATTTGAGATCAGGTTCCAAAACTGAACCAGGCCTGAAAATCTGGTTAACTTGCTTTGCTGTTTAAACTATTAAGTACTGCAGCTTTGTTACCATGAATGGCACAGAAAAATCAGACCAGACTGAATTTTTTAGAATCATTTTGGCTGACATACAGATAATGCCATATGAAAATACTTCTAAAATATCTTGTAAAAAAAAACTGTAGACAGCAAAAGTACTTTTTTCCCAGTGACAAATATACTCATATACGTTCTTTTTCAGTACAGTTGTCCCTTCACATCATGACTTTCCCCATGTTTCAATACATCACAGATTGGTATAAAAAACTAAATGACAATTTCTGGGAAGTTTTGAAGAAAGCATTAGACAATATGTGAAGGCCATCAGATGCCCCAAAAAAGTTTAGAAACTCAGTAATCTATAAAATAAATGTATAGTACTGTATAATATCAATATAGTTTATCTTTTAATACCATAATAATTCAGACTTCTTCTCTGGCACAAGGGAAGGGCCAAAAAATTTTAGTGGATTTTCTAGATTGTGGGAGCTTCATACACCTAACCCCCTCAATATGGAAGGGATAACTTGTACGTTTTAAGAAAATTAAGCATTTTTCTTCTTTTGACATGAAAGAATTCATTAAATTATCAAAACAGTTCAAGATACTCACTTCATAGTTCTCTCTTATCCACAGCTTCAGTTGAAGAAAAGTTTCTTTCTGATGATCTTCTAAACTGTCAAACTGAGATTCTGACATTTTCATAAATTTACGTATGAGATACAGCCTCTCTTCTTCTCCATACTCTTGACCTTTGATATTAAAATGATAAATCCACCGGCAATACCAGACTATGTATGCACACAGATGATAAGGAAATAAAATAATTTGGAATAGTAGAATATCACACACTTTAGGTTTTTGATAGCCTCCTTTTATATCTATTTTACTTTTTATAATGTTTTTGATGATGTTTTCTTCCTCCTCACGGATTTCCTCTTTGGATCGTCTGTTTTTGCCTTTTTCTTTGGCTTTGTTAAGCAGCCCCTGCTGCTTGGCAATTTCAGTAGCTTGAATACGATACCTTGGCACCGTGGCTAAATAGTTGATGGCCTCATTATAGCTACTCCACCAGCTGAAAAACTAGAAATATTTAACAAGAAAAAAACAGTCATTTTTCCTTGTAAATATGACTCCAAATTTAGCAACAAAAAGTTAGCTGGTAACCAAAACCACCCAACAACCATTCGTCTGTATTAAATAGAAACGGTCTTAGGACTGATTTCAGACATGATGTGATATATATGAACATTCTGTGGTAGCAACAGTTTACTCTGACACACTTTATAGTAACAAAGTCTCATACTTATATAATGTCAGAGCTAAGTTCTGAACCTAGGTTCTCTGACTTTTAAGTCTGATGCTCTTTCTACCACACCATATTGCCCCCAGATAGTCTAGAGAAATATTATGACAATAAGCAATAATAACAATAATAGCTAATGTACAATACTCAAGGTATTATATACAGCTTATTCCATTAGCTTCTTACAAAAGTTGTGTAGAGTGATCCCTGCTTTATGGATAAGAAACCAAAGGCTCAGAGAGGCTGATTCAGGTTTGGGAAATCTCCTGCCTCAAAGCCACAAATAGGTCCTCAGGTACTGCCTTTTGCCTAAGTCTCAGTTTTATGAAACAAATCCTTTTATTAAGGGAATTTGTTCTGTGAAGTTTGGATTCAGTCAAAGGGCCACACTTGAGGACCTAGAGGGTCACATATGCCCTCAAGGCTGCAGGTTCCCAATTCCTATCTAACTAGACCAACTTGCCTAGTTATTAAGTGTCAGAAGCAGGACTTGAACTTGTTTCTCCTTACTCCAAAATCCAGCACTCTTTCCACTACACCACACCTCCATATCAAGGTTTCTCCTCCAGCATGAAAGGAAGAGGTTAAAAGGTAAAAAAGTAGTAGATCTTCTTTAGCACACAAACAACTCAATTCCACGGTGACAAGCAGTCTACCTGAGGTTGAGATATCCTTTCAAAAATGTTCAACACAACAAACAGGAAGCTTTCACAAAATGAAAGAGAAAAGAATGTTCCAAATCACCAAGAGAACACACATTTTAAACTGAGTGAAGTTTCAATTCATATGCAGAGATTAGCAAAGATGATAAACTATGAAAATAACTGCTGAGAGAAGTGATGGGAGTGCAGACCCACTAGTGGAACTACAAAGTCATCCTATTTTGGAGCATAGTTGGAAATTATGCTAGAAAAATCACTACAAATATTCCTTGGAAATGTTCTGCATGATTTTACATGTATAACTGATATACTGCTTGACTTCTCATTAAGTAGGAGAATAAGCAGCAGAAGGATTGTAGGGAAGAGAATTTGGAATTCAAAGCATTTTTTAAAAAGGCTAAAAATAAATAATAAAATTGGGAAAAACGTAAGATATAAATAATATATAAAAGATTATGTGTGTGTATACACATACATAAAATCTTTCACCAGAAATATTACTCCTAGGAAATATTTGCTCAAGGAAGTAAAAGGCACAGAGAAAGGCCTCATATATGCAAAAATATTTATAGCCTCACTTTTTATACTAGCAAAGAACTGGCAAAAAACTGAGTATTCCTGTTGGTGGAATTGTGAACTGATCCAACCATTCTGAAACACAATTTGGAACTATGCCCAAAGGCTATAAAATTGTGCATACCTTTCAATTCAGCAATACCACTATTAGGTCTATATACCAAAGACATCCAAAAAAGGGAAAAGGACCTATTTGTACAAAAATATTTACATCAGCTCTTTGTGTGGTGGCTAAGAATTGGAAATCAAGGGGATATTCATCCACTGGGGAATGGCTAAACACACTGTGGTATATGATTGTAATGGAATATTACTGTACTATAAGAAACAACAGGATGATTTCACAAAAAAACCTGGGAAGATTTATATGAACTGATGCAAAACACAGTGAACAGAACTGGGAGAATGTTAACAATAACAGCAATACTGGTCAATGAACAACTACGAATGACATAGCTATTCCCTAAGACAATGCTAAAAAACTAATGAAGAAACACACTATCCATCTCCAGAAAAAGAACTGATATTGCTGAATACATACTGAAGCATGCTATTTCAATTTCTTTTGTTTTCTTTCATTTCAAGTTTTCTTGTACAAAAGGACTGATATGTAAATATTTTACATGATTGCACACATATAACCTGTATTTGCTTGCTTATCATCTCAGGGAGGGGGGAAAGGGAGACACAAAGGGATAGAATTTGAAACTCAAAAATTAAAAAAAAATGTTGAAAAATTGTTTTAATATGTAATTGGGGGAAAATAAAATACACAAAAAATAAAAGCCTATAACAAAGGTAAAAAAAGAAAAAAAAGTGGGTGCTCAATGATAGGGGGTTGGAATCATGGAAAAATTGTGGTATATGAATGCAACAGAATATTACTACACTAACAAAAAACACAAAATTTTCCATACCTCCAACATACTATGGAGGTGATGTAGGGTTTTCAATGGCTATGTCAGGAGACAGTAAATACTGAAAAGGCTTTGAGTATGGTTCCAGCAACAGAAGGAGCTGTCTGTCTTTGGATCAGCCTACCCAGTCACAGAGCAATGAAATTATTTGTATATGAACACAGAACAAAGAAAAATGCAAAGTATTTTGTATTAGGTCTGATGTGGACCTAACCAGGTTTCCAAAATGATAGTTGAGAGGCAGAAAAGGGGGCAGAAGGATTTTAACAATCACACAATTTTTAGACCATTTATAAATACTAACTTGGCATTTGGTACTCTAAATGTGAGATCCTTGTCCCAAATACCAATGAACAGACATCAACTGGAGAAAATAAACCATGTCCATATCTTGACCTTCTTGCTCTAAACAAAACAAACAGATGGAAGTTATAGGTAAGTAGTAGAAAAACTCACAGGTTCTTCCAAGAGAATCAAATAAAAGAGTTGGCAGCATTGATTTTATTAAGTGTTCAAAGACAATAAGAATCATTGTTCTGTGTGACATATGATCATTTCATATTGCAGTGCTTCATGATAAGTATTTGTAAAATGACCACTGTGAAAATTACTGTAGTATGTGCTGCAGTATCTATCAGAAATGAACTGGCTGAGCAATTTCTATGAAGAACTCTCTGTTAAGATCCTCCAAATTTAATCAGCATATACCCTGACACTCAGTGACTTCAATGCAAAAGTGGGAGTAAGTTAGGAAGGAGAGAAGTAAGTTTCAGGAGCAAAGAGACAGGCAAAAGACTAGACTACAGACATTTTTACACATGTGTATCATTAAGATACTTTGCTGAAGAAGGAAATCTGTAGGGACTAGGAATCGTGAAAATCAAGTTAACATCACAAATATAAAACTGACTAAATTTTAACATACAAAAGACTGATTGTTACTCATGTGGATCAATCCCAAGTGAGTTGTTAATTATGTGGCCAATTTGTTAGAGCAAAAATGACAAAGAGACCAAAATGAAAAAAAGGTGCGTCGTGAAAATTTTTAGAACTCCATCCTAACTTAATTAGATACATTCCTGAATGGAGGGGAAAAAAGGATTGTCACTGATTATAATAACTTCATATGTAAGTTTAACTAGTGTATATTAACTGCCATAACAAAGAGACTAAAATTACCTTATGAAACTGAGAAAAATACTAAAGGATAAAACTAATTGGTGCTGTCACCATCTAAGTGAAATCCTCCCAAGGGCATTCAGAATTGTATATCAAGTGCAAGACAGAAGTGATCTTGGGATAGAATCTAGTCCAACCCCCACATTTGACAGATTAGGTAACTAAGGCTGTAGGAGGTCAAATGATTTGCCCATGGTCATATAGTAGGTCAAACATCTGAACATCAATGCGCTATTTCCACAAGATACACTGCTGCCCACAGAATAAGATGAAAATTAAAAGACAACAAGCAATAAAAATGTAAGAAAGCTGCAAATATTTTTTGGCAACAAATTTTTCAACCACACACAACAGTTACCACACTTGTTCTCTAATCAAACTATTCTGGATATGTTTACGTTCCACGGTGGAGTACATATTTACCATCACACAACTGACAAAAAGTATGGTAAATACAAAGTCTTCCTATATTTACTTATTGTTTTTAAAAATCTGATCTTGTAGAGAAAAAACACTACCTTAAATTTACTCTTCCAATATGTTATCTTCCATGCCCTACATCAAAATTATGCAAGATTTCTTGAAAGGCATAGTATCAGAATGACCTGATATTAAAGCAAACCATAAAGTGGGAAGACACAGGTTTGCCAACAGTCTTTACTACTGTCATAGAGGTCATCTAGCCCTAAAGCCAAGTTGAAGTCATTCCCTAGAGATGGAAAGGTCCTCCAAACACTCCTGTTAGCAGAAGATAATGTGCTTGTGCCAGCAAACTCTAGAATACTACCAAACCTCCAAAATAAGATCTGGAACCACCCACGAAGAAAACAACTTTAAGTGGATTAAGAATAATTATACTATCTACACAATTATATGCAGCTACATGGGCAACATATATCCTGCATATACATGTATCACAGACAGGCAGTGCAAATGAACAATAAGTTAAGTCAGAATTGAAGAAGAGAGTTATTTTGGGAAATTACAAAGCTTGTTTAATGACAACCCCTTTCCCCCCAACTTCTAACTAAAACAAAAGCCCATTTTAAAAGTATTCTACAAGTGTTATATGCCTCTGAGTTATAGTCTCTGAAGAATTAAAAATGAGTATCATTCAGAGTACAATCAATGTAAAGGCCCTGAGATGTGAGGAGGCTGTGACACAGCAATTAATTAACATATCAATTATTAACTATAAAGAAGAACTAGAGTAAAGCTTATCACTGAAAACATGCATGACTGAACAGTCTGACCACATAAAGAAAAGAATGGGATAAGTGAGAGACAGATAGTTTGGGTGTTCAAGGTATCCTTAAGATAACCTAACATGGACAAGAACTGCAGAAAACGGCCAAGTACGTGTGGGTTATGGTCTCCATCTAAGAACTGACAAAATGTAAAGAATTCACAAAGACTTTGGTGTACTGATACAGAACAAAGTCAAGAATCAACAAGCATTTATTAAGCACCTACTATGTGACACACTGTGCTAAGAGCTGGAGATATAAATATGAAAGTGAATCCTATCCCAAAGAAGCTAATATTCTAATGGGGGGGACAACCTGAAAGGAGGAGACTAATATGAAAAAAATACAAATTAACTGGGGTCGGGGAAGACACCTGCAGCTGAAGTGGAAAGGTCTGATGCAGAAGCTAGTAGTCTATGGACTGAGCATTGAAGGAAAACAAGGAGAGATTCTAAGAGGTGAGAAGGGAGTACATTCCACACATGGGAGACAGCAAGTGAAAAGGCACAGAGATGGGAGATGAAGGCTATGAATGAGAAAGACCAAGATCAGTTTGCCTCAACTGCACAGTTTTTGCTGGGAGAGGGATTGCAGGTTTTATAAGGCTGGAAAGGTCCCTTGGGACCAGGTTGTAAAAAGGTATCATTTGATTCTTGCACTGATAGTTAATATAGTACTCAACTATAACATGAATTTCTTTTCTTTAATTTTACTTATGACATAGAAACACAGAATGTTCAAGTTGAAAGAGGCCTTACTCTATGGAGAAAAACCCTAATATAGAATTATAATTTTCCCAATAATCTAATAATCTCTTGACATACCAAGGTTCTCATCATGGTGGAAAGGTTGCTCTGTTGCATTCCTTAGAACTGGAAACTGATGATCTTCACTGTACATTTCTTTAGAAGGTATTATTCTCCATTTTGATAACTTTATATCATACAACTGAATTAACTATCCAAAGAGGAATTTATCATTCAAATTCTAATGTCTAAGAATGAGAGTTCCAAAAGAAACATGAAGCATACTGATTACAATGTCCTCATCAGCTATCAACTATTTTATTCTGGTAATAATTTTTAAAAGGATACTTTTAAAGGCAACTTCAAAGGTCATCTGATCCAATTCCTTCATTTCACCAATAAAGAAACTGAGGTCCGGTGAGGCTAAGTTGCTTGCCCAATGTCACCCAATTAAGTATTAGAATAATGATTTGAAGCAAGTCCTCAGAATACAGAGCCTATACTCTTTCTACTCGCCATCACACCACCTCCTTATTCCTAAATGGGCAGTTCCTCTACTATATTTCTCTTCCTGAGTAATTTCTTTTAAAATTAAGAATAAATTGCATTCAAAAGTATTTACACAAAAAATATAAGCAAAGTCAACAGTACACAAGGAAATATTCTGAAAGAAGTCCAAAGTCAAATCTTTCAGAAAAAAAATCATTTCTAACTTTTCAAGTTCTCTGAAGCACAAGAACTGGCACACAAAAATTTTCTTATTCTTATCATATATTCAACTTAAATGTCAATGTTAAGGAATATTTCATACAAATAAACAAATGACCTCTAAATTTTCTTTAAATTTGAATACTTGCTTTCCCCCAATTAAAAGATTTATTTTATAGCAGAGTTGCAATTATATTCATGTATTCATATCTGGCCTTAAAATAGTACACTTCATGACTGATTTTTTTCCTGTACTCAGAAGAAAAAATATTTTAAGGCATTTTAAAAAATGAGAAAAATGTTAACAAGGAATAAAATTATAATTCAGAAAAAGTTCTGAGAAAGGCAAATACTTATCTCAATCTTATGAAATAAGTACCTGTAAATAGTAACCATTTCCCCAAAGCAAATATACATCAAAACTTAAATTCCTTGACCTTCTGGTTAAAAACCCTAGTTTTGCAAACCTTGAAGAACTTTCAATGGATTTACACAAAGCATGATGGTGGAAGACTTTGTCTTGAATGTGAAGGAAAGAATGGCTTTTTGCAGTTGTATTAAATGCTTTCAAAGTACTGAGGAGGCCGTGCAGATCTCCTGAAGAAAATATTTCAAACTGCACTGTACAGAGGCTGCCAGCTACAGAAACAGGAGATAAAACACAGAGAAACAAACCAGAGATTTGTTTTTCCCACCATGATTACGAAGTAGGAAAAACTTTGTACTTCTTAATGGAAAGAGAAAAACTGAACTTTCTAAAGTTCAGAATTTGGCTTTAAGAAATGAACTGGGAAAATTTAAATGGATATAGTAACAATTTAAAAAAAACTCTTTCACAATCACTTGTCTAGAGATATAATACCACATTTACTCAGGAAGGGATCTTAGAAGATCATTTAATTCGACCTGCTCATTTTACATGAGGAAGCGGAGGGATTCTTTTCTGTGCCAAAATAAAATAATATCTTGACTTGTAATAATGATAAGCTCATCCTTTTAAGAGACAAAGGACCTAACAAGGGGATTTTCATTCAAAATCTGATTCTCACCAAAAGGGAGAAATTAGCTACTGGGGTAGAATTGATGGGAATATTGGGGAGGGAGGGGAGATTAAAGAAATACTTAGAAAAGTACAAGAAGTAATGGAAAATGAAGGTAAAATTGTAGCACCATTGAGTGAAAATGGCATTAAGAATAATAAGGCTCAGAGTGAACTAAGGCAAGTGAAGAAAGCTAACGACAACAAAAAGGGCAGAGTTTTTAGAAAAGCTTTGAGGTTATGTACAAAGTCAGAGTCACCTCTACTTGGAATGGATGAGACAATGAGGGCTGATGCAGAGAATGCAGTTATTCAACTCTTATTCTGTTCCCAAGGAGAATAATGTTTTTTTACTAGAAAGGAGAGAGCAAAAATGACTAACAGAGTTGATACCCAGAATAATGAGACAATAAAGAACTTGCCCAGACTTCAAGACACCTGGACGACCTAACCTACATCCTGGAGAACTTGAAAAACAGAAGGGTAGGAACTTAAAGCCGTGACCTTTCAAAGGTCAAAAAGAATGGAAAAGGATCACTGAGAACAGCACTGGACAAAGTTAACCGTCCCAATTTTCAATAAACACAAAGGAATGTAGCCTGCCAAAAAAAAAAAAAAAGTCAATGAACTTGATTTTGATTCCTGGAAAAATTCTAGAATATACTCTTGGAAGGTTAGTAATCAACCAGAAAAGGAAAGGTGATCACAGTATAACTTTATAAAGATAAAGTCGTCACAGACGAGTCTTATCTCCTTTTTTAACACGGTTATTAAAGTCATAAATCAAGGAAATATAAACTATAATAATATAAAAGCGTATTTTGATAAAAATCTACTATAAAACTGTAAAATTATTTTGGCAAAGCATTTGGTAAAACATACAATTATTTTATGGAGAAGACGGAGCTAGACAATAGTACATTTATATGGACTGAAACCATAGAAAGACCAGAACCAAAAGGAGTCATTAATGGTTCCACATCAACTTGGGAGGATAGTTCCAGTACAATGTGAGGCACTATATGCTGTTAAAACTTTTATTACTGACTAGGATGAAAGGATGGATGGCATCCTGATCCAATGTGCAGGTGACACAAAACAAAGAGTGCTAGCTAATGTACCAAATGACAGTCAGGATCCAAAAAGATCTGCACAGGGTATAACACCAGGACAAATCTAGTAAGACTAAATTTAATGAGGATTAATGGAGAAAAATCTCATATCTGATTCAAAACATGAGAAGAGGGAGGCATGTATAACTAGATCGTAGTTTGTCTGAAAAAAGTCTCAAGGTCTTGGCAGCTGGAGGGGGGGGTGCAATATGAAACAATGGTATCATATACCAAGAGTGAGCAGTAAGAGAGGCATAGCTTCCAGTAATAAAGTGGTGAGTTCCACTGCATTCTACTATCATCAGACAGTATTTGGAATCTGAACGTTCAGGGAGCGACAAGAAAGTAGAAGGGCCTCAAGTTCATATCGATGATGATTTGATTTAAAAAAAAAAAAAAAACTTTGAGGATGTTAAATCTGAAGAAGAAAAGATTGGGCAGGGGAAGGGAAGAGTCTGAATTTGAACATAGTACTTAAAGAGCAGTCCGACTAGGACGACCTGTAATGAATAATGCTGGTCCTAGTAAACTGCTAAGGAATCATACCTACGTACCTATCAGTATGGAAAGTGATATAAATTATCAGAGACAGCTGCTGTTAGTTGGTTTTGTTCAATTTTTTTGTGACAAAAAAGGGTTCAATGAGGGGGGGAGGGAAGGGAGTAAGAGTTTAAGGGAAATAAGTATAGTGTTAAAAAAAAAATCAAAGATAAAACTATTTTATGAATAATATATTCAATTAGATAACTGGATATATAAAACCTTTTTCCCCAAAAAGGCAAAATTTAATCTAAAGTTGAATATAAAACTTTACTTAACTGTATACATAATTTACACAAGAACATCTGAGTCCATTCCAAAATGCAGACTCAGTATAACAAAAAGTATTATCTAAATGCTCAAAGAAAAAAAATGTACCTGAAACACAGAGATAGCACACACAGTGACTAAAATGACAATTCTGACATCCACTTTAGGAGCTAACCGTCTGCTGTAGTAGTGATAATAATGGCTGTAGTACTCTTCAGGATGATCCAGCATATAATCATAATCTTTACGTGTTTCTTCATCCTACAAAATGCAAGATGAGACATTTTATCAATTCTTATCTCCAACTGTCTAGTATGTGAAATCTGGAACATTTCATAACCTGGTATAAGTGTTAATTTTCACTGGAACGACAAAATTACTTTAGAATTTTAAAACTAACCCTCTGTTATAATTAAGAATTTAAGGTATCAAGATCAGAAAACTTCTTTCCACAAAACCAAAAGAGCTTTCATCAACTATTTTTCTTAAAAACTAAATGTTAAATACTGGGAACACCAAAATAAATATTCCCTTGGAATTCGACATTATTAACATACGCTTCACTTATTAAATTCCTTTAAGGTATCATGAACACCGGATTTGAACTCAGACAACTTGGGTTCAAATCCCAACTATGCTATTTATTTTCTCCATCCATATTCCTCTGTAGAATGCAAACTCCTTAAAAGCTAGGCAATTTTCATTTTTTACCTCTATAAAAGTTTGTTGAACTCTGGGGCTACATAACTGGACTGTTCTCATATCCAAGAGTTATCCATAAGGTCAATTTCACATCCTGGTCCATACTGTCCATGTATCATACTTAAAAATATGTAGCAGGAAAAATGACATTCTAAATGCTCTCAAAAAAAGAAAAAATGTTTTAAGACTCTGAGAGATTGTCAATTTCAAACAATAAAAGCAACAGGGAATTGTCACAAGCTTGTGGTGCATACCAGTTCAGAAAATTAGCAGTAACAGGTTCCAAACACTGGTTTTGTCCTTCAGTTAGTTCTTTCTCAAGTTGTTTGCTGATTTACAAAACTTTCAGGATAAAGATGCCAAAAAAAACCCAAAACAAACTACTATTGTAAATACTAAAAAGATTAAATAACCAAATAAACAGTACCTTACTTTTTGGTTCCCTACCCCTGAATTAGGGGAAAAGAATCTTTAATGCAAAATTGGGCATAAGAGAGAAGGATGTTGGAAAATATTTGAGGAAACTCTGAAACCATGTAAAAAATGCAGGGAATTTTTTGGTGGGGAGGAAAGAAAATTCAAGGGCTAAAGACAGAAGTACTTTTTTTGTTGCCTTTGAAATTTCAAAGCCCCTCTGTTAGTTCAGAAATGTAAGAATGTAGAGTTTATTATATACACAAATTATATTAAAATGTCTCGTATATTATGAGACAGGGCAGTATAAGGAACAGAGTAAAAAGACCTGAGTTCAAATACCAGCTCTGACACATGTGTGTGCTCTGTGACCCTAAGCAAATCATTTAACCTTTCAGCGTCCCTCAGTAACTCTCATGCGACTAAAAAAAAAAATCTCCACTGGTAGAGGAAACTTCTTCAGGTGTCTGAACAATGAAATCACTGGTACAGTTAAAATATTTCTAAAAGCATTACATGTGAACAGAAAAAAGAGGAATTATTGTCTGTGAAGCTGCAGATAATAAATGAATGAAAAAAAATACCTATCACAAAAGTTTTATTCCAGTGCCTCAGTGTGGCATAGTAGCAATCCTGTGTTCTTTAAAAGTAAGTCTTTGAGTACAATCCCAATGACAGATGAGGCATTCCCTAAGCATACAGAGGCTCATCATCACTAGGCAACTATGGGATGCCCCCAATACAAATAACTTTTTAATGGTCCTCACTACTGAGCATCCTGTTCTGCTTCTGCAGTGACAATGGTTGAGTAGTGGAAGAGGGACAGGCGGTATGGCAAGAATCCCACAATTTTTAAGTTGCTTAAAAACGTTAACTTACTGTGGGTATACATAATCATAGATTTAGAGCTGAAATGGATCTTAGAGACCATCAAGTCCAACCTCCTCATTTTACAGATGAGGAAACTGAGACATAAAGAGGTAAAATGACTTGCCCAAAGTCACATGGTTACTAAACATGTAAAGAGAATTTTGAACCTAGGAAATTTATGTATCTTTATAGAAATGTCTATATATCCCATTCTAGTCTATCCCAGACTCAATTCAGTGTAGTTTGGTGATCCAATAATACACTGAATCACTCCGGTTGGTCTGAGGACATAATAGTGATGCTCCATTAGTGTTCCATCATGCTAAGTGAATTAGGGTTAACCAAGCCAGTATATGTTAGAGTCATCATTAATGAACAGATCTAGCTGGGGAAATGGAAGAAAATGCTCAAGGCTGTTATAGAACACAGGATAAGAGATGAATTTCAAGATTCAAACTTAATATATTAACATATTTGTCCAAATACAGACTGCACTCAAATAAAGGCCATTGTCTAAAAATAAGATAACATCAAAGGGGAAAAGGGGTCCCTGACACATTAAAAACCCCTGCTATAGGCTGTTTCTAGAAAGGGTGCTGGCAGAGGTGCTTTCATGTGCAAGTCCAAAAGACTACCTCCCATCCTTTCTACCTGACCTGAGCAAGGTCATTTAACAGGTATGTCCACTGCCCTTGTATGTTTGGCCACATTTTTCTCAACTCGAACATTAGGAAAAGATGTCACTAAAAGATTTAATAAATATTCACCTATTATTTCCTGCCAGAGATTCTGGGGGACCATTTATTCACAGACTACAACCTCATCCACTAAGTGATCCCTATTCAAGAAAACTCTCCCTTTCCAAACCCTAAAGCTGGATTTAAAAAATTAAAAAAAACCTCAATCCCAATAGCGTTTATTGAAACTAACATTCCACCACACAAAGTACAGTAATTTCATTTGTTATTTAAAGTACAACCCTGAAAAGTGGGTAGTATACCAGTTACTATCGTCAATTTATGGATAAGACACAAGTTCATAGATAAATACTGTGAACTTGTCACCAGGATTTCAAAGAATCTGAGAACTGGAAGGGACCTTGAAGACTGTCCAGTTCAGAGTCCCTAGATCTGTCCCTTCCTAACCTGAGTGACTTTAGGCAAGTCACCTAGTCTCCTTATTTTAAAGGTGGAGAAACTCTGTCCTGCCAGGTTCCCTAAAATCGCACCGTGGCGGGGCGGGAAGTAAGTCAAGCCAGAAAGTCATTGCTTAAGCTTTCTACGTGCCAGGCACGGAGCTGGAGGCAGCCAGGTGGCCCAGGGCATAGGGCACTTGGCTGGAATACCTGAATTCAAATCCAGCCTCGGGCACTAACGAGCCGTCTGTCCCCGAGAAGCCACTAAACCTGCTCCCCTTAACCCACTGAGGAGGAAGCGGCTAATCACTGCAGCATCTCTGCCAAGAAAACCCCAGAGACGGTATTAGCCTAAGATCCACGGGGTCACTAAGAGTGGGACACTGGCGTGCCAGGCATGAAAAGAAAGGCAAAAAAAGTGGCGCCTGCTCTCACGGACCCAAGTCTAACGGGGAAAGCCAACAGGCAAAGACACAGTACGGGAACAGGTTTCATACAGAATAAACCGGAGACGATCTCAGAGGGCAGGCGTTAGCGTTTGTGCAAGGAGCTGGAGGGTTTTCCGAGGTCCCTTTCAGCCCCCCTCCGACTCCAAATCCAGCTCTCTTCCTAGTGCCCCGAGTAAACTCCGGATTATTCCTGGCTCGAGACCCATAACCTAAGGGGCCGCTTCATTTCTCAAAGGGGACGAGGCGAGGGCGGCGGCGGGCCGGCCGGGGGGGAGGATCGCGCGGCTTGCCCGGCCTCGGCCCCCCGACCCCCCGGTCCCCCGCCCCGGCCCCCGGCCCCTCGCCTCTGTCCCCCGGTCCCCCTCCCCGGCCCCCCAGCTCCGTCCCCCGGCCCCCGCTCCGGCCCGGCTCACCTTCAGGGTCTCGTAGGCGGTGGCCACCAGCAGGAAGGCCTCCTGCGCGCTCTCCAGGCTCTCGCCGTCCGCGCCCTCGCGCCGCACCAGGTCCGGGTGGTGGCGGCGCGCCAGCTGCCGGTAGGCGCGGGCGATCTCCGCCTTGCCCGCCTTGCGGCTCACGCCGAGCACGTCGTAGCAGTTGTGCGCGCCGCAGTAGAGCCCCTCCACCAGCGCCCCGGCCCGGCCCGACAGCAGCAGCAGCGGCAGCAGCAGCAGCAGCCACTGCCGGCCGCCCGCCCCGGCCCAAGCGGCGGGCGGCGGAGGCAGGCGGCCGGAGCAGCGGGCTCCGCCGGCCCCATCCCCGCGCCCCGCCGCCCCGTCCGGCGGGCGCCACCGCCACCATCGCTGGCTTCCGCAGCCCCGACTGGCTCCGGGCTCGGCGCCTGCCTTAGACGTGGCCGGCCACCGCCTCCATCGCAGGCCTTCCCGGCCTCCACCTGGCTCCCGGCGCGGCGCTTCCTTTATACGTCACAGCGCCGGCGGAAGGGGAGGGGGAGGAGGAGACACGTGGCGGGGCGGGGCGAGACTCCCGTGTTCTTAGCAACGCCGGCCCCGCCCCTCCCCGTTACTGTCTCCTCGGGCTGTTCCTGGAGTACGAAGTGGTGGAATGACAGCCCTGCCTCGCGGGCTTTCTAGATGGGGGGAACCGTCCGACCCCCTCGCCCTTCTAGCCTCACACCTTAACCCCCCCACAAGCGTGCTGTGCAGCTTAGGCTGCGTGTGGCACGCTCCATCTCCCCATTCTGGGCGTTTTCCCCGGCCGTGCCCCACACCTGAAACACCCTCCTCATCCTGGCCGTACCAAGGCTTTGCAGTTACCAATGCAAGAAGCCTTTCCTGGGCTTCCGGAGTCCTGTCATCTCCAGTCTGCAGCTGTTTTTTACACGTTTGTTAGCATGTTGTCTCAATCAGTAAACATTATTAATCGCCTACTGTTTGGGAAGCTAGGTGGGGCAGCCCTGAAGTCAGAAGACTCATCTTCCCTGAGTTCAATTCTTACCTCAGACACTATCTGTGTGACTCTAGGCAAGCCCTTAACCCTATTTGCCTCGGTTTCCTCATCTGTAAAATGAGCTAGAGGACGAACTGGCAAAGCACTCCAGTCTCTTCGCCAGGAATACCCCAAATGGGATCACACAGAGTCAGAAACAACTGAAGCTACTGAACATGGGCCAAGTGCTGGGGGAAAAAGGGGAGGGGGGGGCAAAACATAGACCCTGCCCTCAAGGAGTTTATACTCTAACAGACAAAAGGTAAACAAATCTATGTGCAAAGCAAGCTATGTGCGGGATAAGTAGCAAATAATTGAAAGAATGAAGGCACTGGAATTAAGAGAGCCTGGGAAGGCTTCTTCTAGAAGGCAGGATTATTAGTTGGTAGTACAAGGTGATCTCCTTGACAGCATGGACTGTTTGTTGACTTTCTTCAAATGCTCAGTTGAGCTCAGTTCCTAGCTCATATTAAGTACTTAATATATACTTTTTGCCTTGACTTAGATAGTGTTTTACCAGATCTATGATCCCCAAATCCTTCCCCAGACACTAATTAGCCATGTGACTTTGGGCAAGTCTCTTACCTTTTCTTAAACCTTGGTTTCCTCATGTGCAAAATGAGGGGGGATTACCCCACCCAATTTTATTCTTCTGACTGTATTCCTAACTCTCTGGGCTTTCTCTACAATGCCCCAGAGACTTCTTCACCCTGGAAACTCATGCTGCCCCTGCACTTTCCACACGGTAAGTACCAGACCCTCTGGCCTCTCCCTCTGGTTAGCTGGTTTCTCTACAGCTTCCATTTTAAAGAGGAGGCGCAGGCCAGTCACTTCTTCCTTCCTCTACTGGCTGCCTTCTTGACTCTCCCAGATTTTCTCCACAATACTTGATCATCTCTGTTATTCCCCCCCTCCCCCATATCAACAGTTTGGAGCTGGCAAACCAGAAAGGTGGGGGACTTCTAGAGCAGAATGATGAAAAATTTTCAGATGATTATCACTATATCATGGAGTTTTTGCCTTAACGGTTTTTCTTTGTGACAAAAGAGAGCTTAATCTGGAAAGGAGTGGGATTCTTCCAGACTGTGACTAAGATTTAATGACAGAAAACATCAGTAAAATGTACTTTTAGTAATAATAACTGTCATTTGCATAGTACTTAATATATTTGTACATAAGTATTTAACTTCATTTATTTCTCACAGCAGCCCTGTAAGAGGAGCAACATACTTCTCCTTGGAAAATGGGCAATGAAACCAAGGGGAAATGGTGCTGGACTGTATTGTTAATGCATTTTTGCTTAGTTCAAAGATCTTTCCCACCCATTAATAGGCCCATAGGACCTGCTTAAAACACATAGAAGCCTAAGTCACTTGTGGTGGGAGGATTTTGCTCAACAGGTAAAACAGGAAGGGCAGAGCAGACTTGGGAGGAAGTTGGTGAGAGCAGTTAGGGCAGAAGAGAGTGGACACAGGCAACCACAGCTCATCTTGTGAGTGTTTGCTTGTGGGGAGGCCCTGGCAGGGGCAGGGGGAGACTTGGTAATGACTTGCTTTCCTGCAGTGGTAATGTGTATTGAATTCTTGGTTACTATTATGGATTTGACATTCTGGTGTCTGAATAAATGTTTTTATTTTGCCTTCTATATGGAGAGTCTGTTATACCTTGAGAATTCAGAACTAGGCTGGCATATTCATAGTTGCCATCAGTGCTGTAAATACTGCCTTGGCAATGTATAAAATCTCTGTATAGAAGCAGAAAAGCTTTAGAGGAAGAAATGGATATCCCAGAATGGAAGAATTTACTTTATTCCTCCCTAGCAAGAAAACGGACTAAAACCACTGGACCCTGTAAAAACTGAGAACAGAGGTTACCGGAGGGAGAACCTCGAGATCTGGATAGATGTTTGCAAGGAATACCAATAAAACCAGGGAAAGAACTGGCAGGGGTATGTAGGAGAGACTGGATTGTATTAACAGGTTACCATATTATGTGTAAAAGCAGAGATGAGCTGCTGAAGGAAAAAAAATTAGCTGGTTTGCATGGGAATTCTCAGTGTTTAGGCTGTTCTTTAAAAGAGCAAGCTGGGTAGGGTGGTCTTAGGTGGAAGAAAAAGCTGTTCATGTAGCTCAGAAGAAGAAGCGAAAGGCTGGCAAAAGAACCGTGCATACAACCTTTGTACAGATGCAGCCTAGTTGCCATGGCGATGACTGCCAGGAGACTGCATGGGAAAAAAATTTAATGAAGTCAGAGGAGGGAAAGGAAACAATGTTAGAGGGGAAGGCTACTCAGGCAGAAGCATGCCCAATACGAAGGCAAAAACAGGAGAACCAGGAGCACAATACAGTGTTTAAGGAGATAACTGAGGATTTTACTCAGCAGGAGGTCACAAATATTTTGAGTCAGTTCACCCAAAGGATGGGAGAATTGTTAATATCTTGGATGGTGAGAATCAGTGATGAAGGGGCCAGAGGAGCTTCAAGAGATGGTGTGTATTGCTTGAAATTTATAGGTGTTAGAATCCTTTCCTACAGCAAGCTTTTAGAGATTACAGTATGCAAGGAAGTAACAATACAACTAATCTGTTAGCTTTGGCTACAGAGGGATGCATTGACTCTATATTGGAGATATACCCTGGTATTCACTTGGGAATGTCTGAGAAAGTTAAAGGAGGAGGCAATGAAGGCTGCCATAGTGATCAGAAAAGCAGATGCACACTCGGATACCCCCTTAGCAGTTTCCCATAGGAATATAATAATGTAGACAGCTTCTCCTGCTTACAAGTACCTAGTTCTGACTAATAATTGGTGAAAAAGGGCACCCTCTTTCAGAGGTGCTGGACAAGATTTCACAGTTAAATGACTTAGGGGAGCAGGGAAAAAATAAATTTCCTCAAAAGAGATGAGTAAATAGCCAGCAGATTCGAAGTCAGAATTGATTGACAAAAAAAGAATCGTTTGCTGTTCTTTTGAGATCAGGGGTAGATTTTGGAAGAACAGATGGTATTCCAACTAATGAACTATACAAAAACATATCAAGAAAAGGGGCTTGATACTAGAAGGAATAGTAAGAACTGCCCCTACAGATCCTCCTGAACCCTTGTATCCAAGTTTGTCACACCTTTAGGGAGAATAGGAAATTCACCAAGCCCTAGCTCACATTAAAGAAATACACAAACAGGATTGCAGACTCCATATCAATTTGACCGCATATTGGAAAAATGAATCAAATACTGTAGCTAGAGCATTAATAGATACTGGACAGAGACCTTCCTTATATATGGAAATTCTGATAAGGTTAAACATGGTGCTCCTATCACCATCACAGGACTGAGAGGGGCTGAAATATCAGCGAGACAAGCCAAACTAAGGATGCAAATTGGAAAATTACCTAAGAAAGCATATACCATGGTCATTGTACCCATTCCTGAATACATCATTGGAATAGATAAATTGAGGGGGAGGAGCCAAGATGGCAGAGTAGAAAGATTCACATATGCTAGCTCCTAACCCACAGCCCATAAAATACCTGTAAAGAAGAACTCCCAACAAATTCTGGAGCAGCAGAAGCCACAGAACAACAGAGTGGAGGAGATATCTGTTCCAGAGAGCCCTGAAAAACTGACACCAAAGGTCCGTCACTCACTGGATCCAGAGTGGAGCCCAGCCCTGCCTTGGCCTCACGGCACCAAGAAGAGCAGATCCAAACAGGCTTCAGGGGCAGAATCTCTAGCAGCTGCACAGGTGTCTCCACCCACAGGCACCAAGGTCAGTGAGAGGGTCTTTTCTGTTTGCCAAGAGGGGAGCGGGGTGTCTCCATAACTCAGGCCCCTTCAGGAGGTAGCAGCGGAGGCAGCAGCAGACAGGAGCTCCCAAAGCAGACAGGAGCTCAGATCCATTATTGAAGGTCTCCGCATAAATCACCTGAGGGAACTGAGCTCCATGTGGTGGCCCTGCCCCCACCTGAGCAGCTGAACTTAATCTCACACTGAATAGCAGCCCCGCCCCCACTGAAAGTCCTGAGGCTGGGAAGCAGCATTTGAATCTCAGACCCCAAGCACTAGCTGGGCAGATCTGGAGTTGAGGTGAGTGTGGAGAGGAATCTCAGAAGTCAAGTAACTGGCTGGGAAAATGCCCAGAAAAGGGGGGGGGAAAAAAGTAAGACCGTAGAAGGTTACTTTCTTGGTGAACAGATATCTCCTCCCATCCTTTCAGATGAGGAAGAACAATGCTTACCATCAGGGAAAGACATAGAAGTCAAGGCTTCTGTATCCCAAACATCCAAAATAAATATTCAATGGGCTCAGAACATGGAAGAACTCAAAAAGGATTTTGAAAATCAAGTTAGGGAGGTGGAGGAAAAACTGGGAAGAGAAATGAGAGAGATGCAAGAAAAGCATGGAATAGATAAATTGAGAGGTATGGCTTTAAATTTTACCTAAGGGGAGATACCAATTTGCAGTAAGGAAGATAGGAATTAATACAGTTTCAGTAACAAAATAAAAATGTACCCAATCACTTTACCTGCACCTTCTGAAGTAATTACTTTAAAGCAGTGTCGTGTGCCAGGTGGGTAAGATGAAATTGCCAATACGCACAGAGCTATTCCCCGGCCTTCGCCTGGCTACTAGGCCAGACGGTAATCTCTCCAGGGGCCTTCACCTGGACACTAGGCCAGGCGGTACTCTTGCATGGGGCTCCTCCCCGGCCTTTGCCTGGATAAGGCGATATCCCTTACCCCTGGACTTCGCTTGGTTATACTTACCCCTTCCTGGGTCTTTGGATGTCTCCAGCCCCTGCCGTGTGGCCTATTGCACGGCAGGGCTATCCCCTCCTCCACAGAGGGAACAATGACTACACAGTACACCTGAGATTGCCAGTGCACTTCACTTTATTGATGGCGTCTTCTCTCAGAACGCTTCCCAGCATCCCCTTATATACCCAGCCAGAGCTCCTCCCATGTTCCTCCCTGAGGGCGGTTACCTGGCCAGAGCTCCTCCCATGTTCCTCCCTGAGGGCAGGGCTAGCTCCCGTGTGGGCAGTCTCAGCACCTGAAGGCGCATTAACACCCGGGGTGTCTTCCAGGCTCCTCAGGGGGCCACAGTCCAGAGCTTGGCCCCTAACACCAATACTGTAAAGGAATATGTTGAGGCAGGAGTGTTAGTCCCTATAACCACTCGATGGAATAATCCATTCCATCTGGCCAGTATAAAAGTCAGAGGGGACATGGAGGATGACAGTGGATTATAGACAATTGAATAAGGTGACTCCTCCTTTGTGTGCTGCTGTTCCAGACACCTTAGTAGAAAGGATCCAGAAATATGATGGGACTTGGTACACAGTAATTGATTTAGTCAATGCTTTCTTTACTATCCCTGTAGACTCTAAGCAATGGGACAAATTTGTTTTCACTTGGCAAGGCCAACAATATACTTTTACACACTTCCCACAAGGATATCTGCATAACCCCACTTTTTGTCATTGGATTGTGCCTGAACAGTTGGATGAATTAGAGTTATCTAGTGTACAGCTTACCCACTAAATATTATGATACAGGGATAAAGAGTAAAGCTTTTGAAGAAGCAAAGCCCACTATACAATTGGCCCTAGATTTATGGCCTATGCAAAGTGGCCTGGTGGAACTACAAGTGACTGTACAGGATGAATATGCAAACTGAAGTTTATGGCAAAAGCAACTAAGCCGAAATGTACCCTTGGGATTTTGGTCTAGGAAATTCCCTTCATATTGAGTTCAGTATACCCCTTTTGAAAAGTAGTTATTAGCTGAATATTGGGCTTTGGTAGAGACTGAAAAATTGACTCTGGGCCATTAGGTAATATTAAGGCCTGGAATTCCAATTATGACCTGGGTAATGAGTAAGTACCACAGCTTCTCACAGACTTGGACATGTGCAAGAGGCTAGCATAAATAAGTAGAAATGGTATATTCAAAATAGATCTGAAGCAGGCAAAAGTGGAGTTTCTGCTTTATATGAATCTAAGCATAGATACTGCACTATAAGTTCATATAATAATAAATATATATGCTGAACCCAGAACTTGAAACTGTGGAAAGCTGACTAGAGGATCTCTGCTCATTTTGCCTAATGAATAAGTGACCAAGCCCACTATGACTGAGATGTCGGAGTAATATGGAAAGTCCTCCAGCTACTTATTGTCCCTCCATCCTTCATCATCCCTCTCTATTGCCCAACATGGGGAAATGACCACAAGCACCTGGCCAACAGGTGACCCTCTCCTTGCCTATCTTATGACCATCAGTCCTGCCCATTTCTCAGACCAAGTAGGTGCTTTCTGTTGGCCCTCATGGGCCCTACCTGGGACTGTACCTTCTCCTGGAGGGTCAAGGAATAGGTCTGTCAACCAGTGAGATCCTGTATTTTACTCTGTATAATCTGTATCATCTTGCCAAACACCATAAAACCAAGGCACTGGAGAAAGAAGGCATCTCAAATCATGAGGCAGACCTGAGGTCTTTTTCATTAAAGGGTGGAGGGTCCAAGTCCCTTTAATAAATTGCTATTGGCTCAGAACTCTGCCTCAGTTGCTTTTGTTGTGGATTGAATATTTTGGGTCCCACGCATGTAACATGTCAAACACATATGTTTACATATGTACATAAACATATATGTGATCCTAGCTAAGGATCCCATACACTTTCAGTGGTTCTTTAAAAAGATTCAGAAACATATTCTCCCTAGGAGCTAGTGGAGCAGGAGATATCTCTGAGGACTGGTGACCTCTAGCAGTAGAGAAGAGAGAGAGCAAGTTATGAAGAACATCCCCCCACACACACACACTCTAACCACTCCCACCTGCTTCCCCAACATGCACGTGCACATACACAGACACACACACACACATACACACACACACACACCTCAGGGAGAGATTGTTGTTCTTTGTCATATACTCTGTGTCTTTTATAGAATGTTGGGAAGGAGATTTCTTTACTTTGTGGGCAACCCGTGCTGGGAAAGATACCTCACCTAATGGAGTAGGACTTGGGAATCAAGGCCCATGCTCTGAAGTACCTTAACAGAGTTAGAACTGGTTATTGGGGGTTGAGTTGCAGAAAGAAATAGGCTCAGAGAATCAGCCTCATTGCCTCTACTCAAGTAGAACTTAATGTCTTACAATGACTGTGTTACCGTTTAAAGTATATTTTCAAGACCATGTGCAATACATTTATGTTCCATAGACTTGACTCTTACTACAGGGATCTATCTCTCAGGGTACTGAAAGAATATTCCCTTCTTATACTGTTACAGTAAGTCTGTTTTCCACTTTTGAACAGGATATGGTGAAATAACTCTCTGTGCTTCTGTATCTGGGTAGGAAACATCTTGCTCATGTCAGTACTTCCCTTTATGTACTGAGTTTGAAGGAATTCCCACACTGTCCCTTGCTTATCTTTTCATCCAAAGATGAAACTACCCCAAGGTTGCTTCTTAAAAAAAAAAGATTTTCAGAACGGAGGGGCTAAGTCAGCTGCTCTCAGTTCAGGAATCTGTGAGGAGGGAGAGGGGTTCAGCCATGACAGCTGAGGGAAAGAAAAATGATGGGACCCCTACCATGTGTAACTCCAGTCCCAAAAACCATTGATGTGGGACTCTGTCCTCACTGGGAGAGATAAATGCCATACCCTGAATTTGAGAGTGGGAGTGCTCCATCCTTCTTCAGTTTTTCATCAAACCTCCTTTAAGCCTTAAGTCTTTTCTGGCTTCCAGCTTCTAGAAGGAAGATGGAAGAGGCCAAGCCCACTTCCAGTTGCTTAAGAAAAGAGAGTATGGGAAGATATGAGAAGAAGTGGCAGTCTCCAGCAAGTCCAGCATGCTACATTAGAGATACTGGGAAATTTCCCCTTGGGTGAAATCTGGGACTCTCACTTTTGGTTCAGTTGTGTTATCTCACTCCCAAAGAGAAAGATGCTTCACTCTATATTATTTGGAACATATTCTCCTATATATACCTTCTCTGACTTCTGATTAGCTACCAATTTGAATTTTAATTGAAAGGGATTACGTAGACTGCGCAGTACTTTCACTTTAGGTTCAGATCTTAAGATACAGTGACTCACTAAAACAAACTTAATAGGTAATTAAGTTTTATTATTACAAAAAGTGCAAGTTAGCAAGTGTATACATATAAGCAGTAGATAATAGTTAAGACCGAATAGAAAAAGAGAAAGTATACATCACCAGTCAAGTCTAAACTCCAACTCTTTGGCACCACTGGGGAGACTAAAAGTGGGGAGCAATCAGCAGAGGTCCTGGGTGGGAGAGCTGAAGCAGGTATCCCCACTTCTGCAGAAAAATATCTCCAAAGATCTATTTCTCACTCAGTCTCTTTATACATATAACTTCAGGGAAAAGAGGACTGTTAGAACAAAGAAGGAACTCTGGCCAAAAGTTCCAGTTGTTGACTTTGATGTATGTGCCCAAGGACTGGCCAGGTCCTTGAACACAGATACCTCCTCCCTTAAGGAGTTTTATGACTCTTAACATAAGGGTGCCTTCACCCTGGCTGTATGCTTCATTAATTCTGCTGCTTCCCCTGGCACTCCCAGTTAAACATATCAACTTCAAGTTACATTCCTTATGTGAGGTCATGTGGCGATCATGCAAGGGGCTGGGGAGAATATTCGTCAGTTTCCCCACATGAATAAAAGAGTTTTTTGTCTATTCATGGAATCAGAATTTGTTGAAAAAGGAATCAAGCTTTGAATATAAAGCTTGGCATCCTCAGTACCCTACCCACCAATAATGACACAGTGATCATAAGTTAATTCAAACTTGATCATATCCCCTAAACTAACAATATTTAATGGAAAAAATAGATATAATTCTAGCCCAGTACTTCTCTCTGAGAAGAACAAAGTGGTCTCTGCCCCCAGTTTCCTCCTTCCTCTCCTTGAAGGAGTTAAATTCTCCCTTGAAAGGGGCTGGGTAGGGGTAAGGGGAGGGAGAAGAGGGTAGAGATGTCCATTCTGCCTTAATTCAAGCCACACATCACAACACCCCTTGCTATATGTGAGGGACAGCCCTCCCTAATAAACAGAGGCCTTTCCACATACAATATAAAGATGTTTACAAGACATGAAATGGAGTCAAGGTCAGTTTAGATAATATCATGAAGTATTTCAGCATAGATGATGAAGAAATAGGTTACAACAAATTGGAAGACAAAATTCTAAGACAATAGAAAAATGACTTACATGCTGAAAAGAAATCATTAAAATGTTGTTATAAATTAATGGCATATTCTCGTTGGGCCTCTGAAAATTTCAGCAAAGTTTCCCTTCAGAAGAATAAAGGTCAATCTCGTTCATGTTAAAGTTCTATTGGTACCTCAAGGATTCCTTTTTAGGCTATTATGTCAACTCTTAGTCATCCAGTTGGAAAAAAGAATTGTCACAGTCTATTCAAATAATGACTCTTTAAAAAGCCTCCACAGAAAGAAAAAACTTGCAAGACAAAATCGTTTTCTCTATCATAGCGTGCTGAAAATGACTTGTGAATTTGGAGAAAGAAAGTTCAGGAAGTTCCATCTTTCTAATGTGTTTTTTTTAGTCATTCACTCATATCTGACTCTGTGACTCCATGGACCATAGTACACCAGGCCCTTCTATCCTCCACTATCTCTCAAAGTCTGTCCAAATTCATGTTTATTGTTTCAATGATACTATCTACCCATCTCATCCTCTGCCATCTCCCTCTCCTTTTGCCTTCAATCTTTCTAAGATCAAGGTCTTTCCCAACGAGTCCTGTCTTCTCATTATGTGACCAAAGTATTTCAGCTTCAGTTTCAGTATTTGACCTTCTGGTAAATAGCCTAAATTAATTTCTTTAAGTATTGACTGATTTGACCTTCTTACTGTCCAAGGGACACTCAAAAGTCTTCTCTAGCACCACAATTTGAAGGCATCGATTCTGTAGCACTCAACTTTCCTTATACTTCAACTCTCATAGCCATATATTATTACTGGAAAAAAACAACATGGTTTTGACTGTATGGATCATCGGGGATGGGATGCTGGATTGGTGATTTTCTTGGCATGGAAATACCTTACATCAATACAGATAGGCATCTCCTTTATAATTTGTAGTTTTAGAGAAACGTCTTCCAAATTTTTTTGGTCATCTATCCTGCAATATTTTTATATTTCTAAATTTCATCCTTATATGTATATGTGTATCTACAACTGAACTAAAATATACATTACGGCCTTTTTCACCTGTCCAGCCATCATGGTAGAAGCTCAGCTGTCATCTCATCATCATGTCCTCTCATAAAACATTTAGAATCAAGAGGTTCCTGGTCGAGAAACAGAAGCAGAATTGTACCATTCCTCAATGGATTCGAATGAAAACTGGTAATAAGATCAGGTACAACTCAAAAAGGGGACACTGGAGAAGGACCAAGCTCAAATTATAAAGAATGGCCAGAGCAATGAAAGACATTCTACACCAAGACCACCACCCCCCTTACCATGGTTCCACCCATCCATCCATCATCCACTCATTCATCTATTAATCACTCAGCCACCTCATTACTCCCAGTAAGAAATAAATACCACCACTACCCTCCCATGTTGAAAGCAGTCTGCCAAGATGCAGACATTCCCCCCAAAAAACCCAACCCCAACAAACTGCTAAATTTGTCTTGCCCCTAACTGTTTTCATGACTTGCATCCATTCGTTTGGGTACCATGTATTTTGATATAGTTTCGATTACTATTATCTGCATCTCTGTGTAGCATTTTTATGTTTGAGGTTATACTTAAAAGGCAGAGATCATAATGAAACAAGTTAATCCTGTTAAGAAGAACCAAACTCAAGTCTTGCCATGAAAAAGTCATCTTTTGTTTTGTGTTCTAAGGAGTTATAAGAGAGCACCTACCTTGCAGGGTCGTAGTGGGAATCTAAGATTTCCAGGTCCTCAGTGTAAGCCTCCAGTGCTGCTAATCAGGAGCTGTCTCAGCTAGTTTATGCGCAGCTGACTGCGCTAATTTATCAAACTCACAGTCAGAAAAGTAACCTGTTGACCCCCTGCTTATTTCATACAATAAGCAGTCTTAGTTCCTTGTTGGGAGGTGATAATTTAAGTGTTGGCAACTTCAAAGTTGTCAGTTATTTGTGTGTTCGGGGAAAGACCAACCTTTGTTTAGGAACTAGACTTGGTCCAGGTGAATGGCTTCCCAATTCTCTAAAGATGCAGTTCTAATAATAAAAGGCTTCTAAAAAAAATAATAAAGCATGCATTATAAAGATAGAAATGAAGGTAGACATTTAAAAGCCTGATAAAAAATGAAATAATATTTTAATAAGATTTTCTTTTTATTAACAGTTCAGAAACATTTTTGCTGCCACTTATATTTTATATATTAAGGGAAAACAATGAAATTGATACATTTCATCATTTTGAAAATCTTGATTTACCATTTTGTAATACAGTAATTCCAAAGGTTTCATTTATTTGTATACTTGCCCAGCCCAACTTAATGTCTTCTTCTTAAATTCCTTTTGGCAAGATACTCTTCCTGGTTCCCCTTAATACTAGTGCCGTCTCTCTGAGATTACCTCCAGCTTATCCTTTCTGTAGCTTGTTGGTTCATAGTTGTCTGCATGTTGTCTCCCATATTAGATTGTGAGCTTCTCAAGGGCAAGGATAGTGTTTATCCCTTGCTTTGTAAGTCTAGCACTTAGCACAAAGCCTGGATCACCCTAGGGGCTTAATAAAGTCTTGTTGGCTGACGATTAGATAGAAGAGTATTTTTGCTGATGGAGTAATTTCTTTTTATCTAACCTGTATACATACATACATATTCAGGTAGTAAAATGAGTAAAAATCATCTTACCTGATGTATGAAAGTCAGGAGGATGGGCTGGAGGAAAGCAGGGACATGGAGGTCTAGAGAGTAGCTATTACAGATTGAGAGAAGGAGCTACTGGGCCTCCAGAGTCATTTCCAGAGTATTATGTCAGTCACCGATATTCATTGTGTTTTGGTTCTGGAAAGTCTTTTGATTAGAAGAGCCTCCCTTTTCTTACACGTATAGAATAAATCTACATCTAGGGATGAATCTCATTATATTTCTTTCTCTGCCATCACAGCTCACCTTGGATAAGTTTTAGGGATAGGAAAAAAAAGCCTTGTGGGCTCAAAGAACTTGGATATCAGGAAGCATTTCCTCCCTCTCAGGTGAGCCCCTGGGGCCTGTAAAGGCCTCCCTGATCTCCCAACTGCAAGTGATTTGTCATAGAACACCCATCTCATTCATTGTCCTGAGGAGGAGGTCCTAGAATGGTCCCCGTTAATGGGGAGTCATGGTCTTCCTGTGCCTGGTGCGGTGTGGGCCAACTCTCCTACCTCACCATGAGGTCAGGGTACCGTGTGCACTCGGGCTCCACAGGGGTGGTAGACCTGTGACTGTTGGAAATGTATTTCCCATCTTTTCCCCCCTCACCCCCACTACTCAACATGTATACTCAAGAGTAAGACCCTGGAAAGATCCCAAGAAAGCTGAGTCTGCCTGTCCTCATTGTAGTTAGGGCCCCATAAAGGTCAGGGCAGTGTGCCCACTGTTTTTCCCAAGTAGTAGATCAAGAGCAATTAATTAGTCAGTTATTATTAAGTGTCTACCATGTGCCAGGCACTATTAAACACATAGAATACAAAAAAAGCAAAAAAAAAAATGACCCCTGCCCTCAAGGGCTTTACATTTAATGAGGGAGATAACTTGCAAACAAATATATACAAAGCAACATATACAGGATAAATGTTATTGTTCAGTTGTTTTTTAAGTTGTGTCCAACTTTTGGTAAATTTGAGATTTTCTTGGCAAAGATATTGGAGCAGTTTGCCATTTCCTTCTCCAGCTCATTCTACGGAAGAGGAAACTGATGCAACAGAGTTGAGTAACTTGCATAGGGTCACACAGCTAGTTAATATCTGAGGCCGGATCTGAACACAGGAAGACTTCAGGCCTGGCACTTTATTCACTGTACCACCTAGCGGCCGCACAGAATAGATAGGAGATGATTAAAATAAAGAAGACACTGAAATTTAGAAGGCTTAGGGAAGGCTTTCTGTAGAAGATTCGATTTAGTTGGCACTTGAAGGAAGCCAAGGAAGTCAAAACTTGGAGATGACTGGGAAGCAGCCATTCTATCTATAGTCACCTAAGGTAAGTTCTTGAGTATTCTTGTCTCTTAAGGAAGCAGGTCTCTGTTGCTGCCTGGAGCCCCTGGGCATTTGAGTAGTATACAGGACATACAGATTTGGGAATTAGATAGGGACTGCCAACAGGTCTGCTTGCCTACCTAGGGAAGAGCTAGACTGATGCCCAGTGCAACCCAAACTTGCCCATGGTCTAGTATGTGTTAGTACATATTAGTTAGTATAGCTAGTATATGTTAGAACTTGGATTTAGTATTTCTTAACTCCACTACCAGCCCTTCCTTATCCACTACTCTCACTTAATATCACTCACTCACCTCTCTCACTTAATAATACATAGCAGATATAGTGCAAAAAGCAGTCATGCTTTCTTGGGGAATCATTTCCATCACTGGTACAGGATGCTCATTCTTTATCTAGAGATCTTGTACTCTCTTCTGTTGATTGTTTTTCTTGTCCCTGGCTGGTATCAAATCTCATTCAGCTTCATTCCTTCTGGCTAGCTCCAAAGTCAGTCACTTTCTGCAACAAGCATTATTAAGCATTCACTATCTGTCAGGCACCGTGCTAAGTGTAGGTCTACAAAGAAAGGCAAAATAAAACACAACCCCTGCTCTCAAAGAGTATATATTCTAATGGCAAAGACAATATCTAAATATATGGGTATATGTAAGACTTAGACAGAGTATGTGAAGGTAATCAGAAAAGGGAGAATATTAGCTGCTAGGAGGATGGGCCTTGAAGAAAACCAGGGAAACCAAAAAGTGAAAGTGAGAGTTCAGAGCATGCCAGGTTTTGGTGGGGGGTGGGGGGCACGGTTTGGAAGGGTTGGAGGGCGAGGAGGGAGGAGGGTGTGGAGGGCAAGCAGCATGAAGTCATGGAAACAAGAAAAAGGATGTTGTATTTAAGGACCTACAAGTAGGTCAGTGTAGCTGAATTATGGAGTAAATAAGACAGAGAGAGAGAGAGAGAGAGAGAGAGAGAGAGACAGAGAGAGAGAGAGAGAGACAGAGAGAGAGAGACAGAGAGAGAGAGAAGAGAAAGAGAGAGAGAGAGAGAGAGAGCTATAAGAAGCCTGGAAAAGTAGAAAGGAGATTGTAGTGCCAATAAGATACTCACAGTGCCTATGGCAGCCATGAACATCCTGGTGCAATTCTGAATTGCAAAAATATAACAGACTCTCCACATGGAAGGTAGAACCAAAACATTTATTCAGACACCAGAAAGCCAAATCCATCATAATCTATACAAAATAACAACCCCAAGCCTTCCCCCTACTAGGCTTCCCACAAACCAACTCCATCAAACAAATCACAAGCAGGCTCCCTTTAACAAAATCACAAACAAGCTCTTTCACTCACACCATCTAGTTGCCTGCTTGCCTGCATCCCCCCTAGCTCTGACTGCTCTCTGACCAAATTTTCTCTCTGCTCTGCTCTAGCTCTGTCTCTTCCTATCCTACCTTCTTGCTCCACTCCTTCAACACACTCCTCCCATCACAAGCTTCACATAACTCAGACTCATGTGACTTAGGCTTCCATGCAATCCAAGCAGGTCATATGGACCCACCAATGAATGAGAAAGATATTCCCATTTAAATTACCATGACATGCAGTCCCAAGATCTTTCGTATTCATTACATAGGTTGGTGGGGCAACTGGCAACTACAGAACTTTAACAGGGATAACAGAAAATAAGCATATAAAACAATATCTTAGGCAACTGCTGTCAACAGAACTTTAAAACAATATAACAGGGATGAAACAAAATAAGCACATAAAATAATATCTGAGGGTGGGGCTTGAGCACAAGCATCCTGTCATTCCCCTCTCCAACGAGTGAGGTCCCAAATCTTGGGGTAAGGGGTGAAGTTCTCTTCTTCCATAGTTAATTCTTGCTAAGGTTGGGCATATAGCTATCCCTGCTCCAAGAGGTTTCATTTGAGGGGTCAGTTCTTTACCTGGCAAACAGAGCTTGGTCAATCGTAAGGACTTATTAAAGTTGAACTGTTAGCATTCCTAATGGAAAGATAATATTTTTAACTCATGAAAACCTTTCTCATTATTAGGGTAGCTGGAGAGAATATATACAGAGGGAAGAGAGTGAATTGAATATGGAAGGATGTTATCTAAAAAATAAAATTAAGGGGTGAGAGAGAGAAATGTACTGGAAGAAGGAGAAATGGAGAGGTAGAATGGGGTAAATTATCTCACATAAAAGAGGTAAGAACAAGTTCTTACAGTGGAGGGGAAGGGGGAAGGTTAGAGGAAATGAGTGAACCTTACTCTCATCAGAATTGGCTTGATGGAATAACATACACACTCAAATGGGTATGGAAATCTATGTTACCCTACAGGAAAGTAGGGGGAAGGGGAATAAAAGAAGTAGGGCTGATCAAAGGGAGGGCAGATTGGGGAAAGGGGTAATTAGAAGAAAACACTTTTGAGGAGGGACAGGGTGAAAGGAATGGAATGAAAGGAAATATAGTTAGTCTTTCACAACATGAATATTATGTAAGTGTTTTGCATGACAACACATGTATAATATATATCAAATTGCTTGCCTTCTCAATGAACATGGGTAGGGAGGGAGAAAGGGTGAGAATTTGGAACTCAAAGTTTTAAAAACATATATTAAAAATTGTTTTCACATGTGACTGGGAAATAAGATGCACAGGCAATGGGGTATAAAAATCTCTTACCCTACAAGAAAATAGAAAGGAAAGAGAAAGGCAGATGAAGTGATAGAAAGGAGGGTAGATTGGAGAAGGAAGCAAAATACTTTTGAGGAAGGACAGGGTGAAAAAAGAGAGACCATAGAATAAACAGGGGTAAGGGAAACAGGAAGGAGGAAAATACAACTAGCAGTAATAATTGTGAAAAAAAAATTTGAAGCAAGTTTCTCTGACAAAGGCCTCATTTCTCTAATACATAGAGAGAACTGTGTCAAATTTATAAAAATAAGACCCACTCCTCAACTGATCAAAAGATAAAAATCAGTTTTCAGATGAAATAATTAAAGCTATCTCTTGCTGTGTGAAAAAATATTCTAACTCACTATTGCTTAGAGAAATACAAGCAAAACAATTTTGAAATGACAGATATTGGAGGGGATATGGAAAAATGAGACATTATTGTACTGTTGTCAGAGTTGTGAATTGATAAATCATTCTATAGAGCAGTTTGGAACTATGCTCAAAGGGCTATATATAGTATATATAGCAATACCATTGCTAGGCCTGTATCCCAAAAAGAGATAAAAACAGAAAGGAGAAGGATCTATATGTACAAAAATATTTTTAGCTACTCTTTTCTGGGGCTAAGAAATTGGAAATTGAGGGGATGTACATTAATTGGGGGATGGCTGAATAAGTTGTGGTATGTAATTGTGATAGAGTACTATTGTGCTATAAGAAATGATGAGCAGGAGGCCCTCAGAAAAACCTAGAAGGCCTTACATGAGTTAATGCAAAGTGAAATGTAATGAGTACAAAGTAATAGCAATATTGTAGGATGATCAACTGTGAATGACTTAGCCATTCTCAGCAATACAAGGACCGATGACAACTCAGAAGGACTTAGGATGAAAAATGCTATTCATCCCCAGAGAAAGAGCTGATGGTGTCTGAATACAGCCTTAAGCAACTTTTGGGGTTTATTTTTTCCACTTTATCTTTCTTGAATTTTTTAAATCTGTGTTTTCTTTTACAACATGACTATTATGGATACATTTTACATGACAACACATAACCTATATGGAACTGCTGCTTGCCTTGATGTCTCTGTTTTTTAATGCGCTGTCCAGTTTTGCCATAGTTTTCCTTCCAAAGATGGCTATGGTCACGATCTGCACTGATATTTGAGCCCAAGAATATAAAAATCTGATACTGATTCATTTCTCCTCCCTCTATTAGCCAGGAAGTGATGGGACTAATTGCCAAGATCTTAGTTTTTTGATGATAAGCTTTAAGTCAGCTTTCTCTCTTTCACCCTCATTAGATACAGGATAACATATTTTTGGACAATAGCAACTCTCAAAAACCATCTGCTAAGTTTGAAGAAAGGCATGATCTGGGTCAACTGGGGAAGTACCATACCAACAAATTCTGAATCTTTGAAACATCAAAGCCCAAACCAGGTTCCTCCCAAGCTTGAGGACATGTTCCCAGTGGCAGAGGTGTTCAGTAGCCAGAGAAAATCTGGAACTTGCAACCTGGAACCTGCTCCAAACATGGTTCCAGAAGAGCTGATGGTTAAATCTTCAATGTGAGCACTTATCTTCAGATCAGGGCTTGATTTATTGTTTTGTTGAAGAAAATGTTAATAATGCAGTTCAAACTTAAAATGTGCACAGCATTTTTGGTTGTTAAAAATTGACTGACACACCCCTGCTTGAGGGACAGGCTATGTGACCTGCTTAAGAATTGACTAAGACAATCCTGAGATACTTGAAATGAGGAGTTACTTCTGCTGGTTGAAGACACATTTCCAGAGAATAGACTAGAGGACCTTTAAAGACCAAGTAGAGTCAGGAACTGTTGCCTGACTGACTAGAAACCAGGAGCCATAGATATGTAAGGGAAATTGGCCCCCCTCATGTTCCTTGACTTCCACTGTCTGCATCCCTAAAGAACATTCTATCTCCTTGTCTGAGATGAGAACTTATCTCTCTCCCAGCTGAAGAATTATTTACCCGTATGTATTCTTTGGCATAGTCTACTCTATATTAAAGTTTCCTGATTTCCATTTGCTCATTTCTTTGATGAAGAGGTTTGTTAGCTCTTTGTGTAACCAGTGTTTAGTGGGAATGGGTTAAATTGGCAAGTGAGAGCTAAGGTTACCCTCCCTCCTTGAGAGAGATCACAGTTTTTGTTTGGAATGACTTAGAATCAATCATATCCCTAGACTGTGGAGTAGACATTATTCTAATCCCATACTCTTCTCAGAGGCAGGAGCAATCACTCAGTCTTGATGGTCCTGATCCTGTCTGCCCTCTCATACTAGGCTGTTGGTAGTGCCCACATGGCTCTCCAAAAAGCCAGGCCATATCCCAGATCAGAGGTCTATCACATCATACATGAGTTGTATTTTTTTTTATTTTATTTTATTAAATTTGTTTATTTAACTTTTTACATTCATTTTCACAAAATTTGGGGTTCCAAATTTTCTCCCCATTTATACCCTCCCCCCACCCCAATACACTGAGCATTCTAATTTTCCCTATCACCAATCTGCCCTCTCTTCTATCAGCCCTCCCTTCTCTTGTCCCCATCTTTTCTTTTGTCCTGTAGGGCCAGATGACTTTCTATTCCCCATTAACTATATTTCTTATTTCCTAGGAGCAAAGAACAATACTAAACAGATGTTCCTAAAACTTTAAGTTCCAAATTCTCCCCATCCCTTCCTCCCCACCCATTTCCTTTGGGAAGGCAGGCAATTCAATATAGGCCATATCTGTGTAGTTTTGCAAATGACTTCGAAAATAGTTGAGTTGTGTAAGACTAACTATATTTCCCTCCATCCTATCCTGCCCCCCATTGTTTCTATTCTATCTTTTGATCCTGTCCCTCCCCAAGAGTGTTGACTTCAAATTGCTCCCTCCTCCCATTGCCCTCCCTTCCATCATCCCCCCCCACCCTGCTTCTCTCCTTCTCCCCCACTTTCCTGTATTGTAAGATAGGTTTTCATACCAAAATGAGTGTGCATTTTATTCCTTCCTTTAGTCGAATGTGATGAGGGTAAACTTCATGTTTTTTCCTCGGCTCTCCTCTTTTTCCCTCCACTAAAAAGTCTCCTGCTTGCCTCCTGAATGAGAGATAATTTACCCCATTCCATTTCACCCTCTCTCTTCCTACTACATTTCTCTCTCACCATTTACCTTAATTTCTTTTAAGATATGGTCCCATCCTATTCAATTCACTCTTTGCTCTCTGTCTCTGTATGTGTGTGCACGCATGCATGTACATGTGTGTGTGTGTGTGTATATGTGTATGTGTGTGGTCCAACCAACTACCCAGATACTGAAAAGTTTTAAGAGTTACAAATATTGTCTTTCCATGTAGGAATGTAAACAGTTCACCTTTGGTAAGTCCCTTATGACTTCTCTTTGCTGTTTTCCTTTTTCATGCTTCTTCTCATTCTTGTGTTTGAAAATCAAATTTTCTTTTCAGCTCTGGTCTTTTCATCAAGAATGCTTGAAAGTCCTCTGTTTCATTGAAAGACCATATTTTCCCCTGAAGTATTATACTCAGTTTTGCTGGGTAGGTGATTCTTGGTTTCAGTCCTAGTTCCTTTGACTTCTGGAATATCCTATTCCACGCCCTTCAATCCCTTAATGTAGAAGCTGCTAGATCTTGTGTTATCCTGATTGTATTTCCACAATACTGGAATTGTTTCTTTCTAGCTGCTTGCAATATTTTATCCTTGACCTGGGAATTCTGGAATTTGGCCACAATGTTCCTAGGAGTTTCTCTTTTTGCATTTCTTTCAGGCGGTGATGGATGGATTCCTTCAATACTTATTTTGCCCTCTGGTTCTAGAATCTCAGGGCAATTTTCCTTGATAATTTCATGAAAGATGATGTCTAGGCTCTTTTTTGGATCATGGCATTCAGGTAGTCCCATAATTTTTAAATTGTCTCTCCTGGATCTATTTTCCAGGTCAGTTGTTTTTCCAATGAGATATTTCACATTCTCTTCCATTTTTTCATTCTTTTGGTTTTGTTTTGTGATTTCTTGGTTCTTCAGAAAGTCATTAGCCTCCATCTGTTCCATTCTAATTTTGAGAGAACTAATTCTGCTTTTGAAAGCATTCTTCTCCTCATTGACTTTTTGAACCTCTTTTGCCAATTGAGTGAGCCTATTTTTCAAGGTGTTATTTTCTTCAACATTTTTTTGGGTCTCCTTTAGCAAGGTATTGACCCATTTTTCATGCTTTTCTTACATCTCTCTCATTTCTCTTCCCAGTTTTTCCTCCACCTGTCTAACTTGCTTTTCAAAATCCTTTTTGAGCTCTTCCATGGCCTGAGCCCACCGGACATCCACCTGAGATGTCTGGGATACAGAGGCCCTGACCTCCACGTCTTTCCCTGATGGCAAGCATTGTATTTCCTCATCAGAAATGAAAAGAGGAAGAAACATCTCTTCCCCAAGAAAGTAGCTCTCTATGGTTTTATTTTTCTTCCCTTTTCTGGGCATTTTCCCAGCCAGTTACTTGACTTCTGAGATTCCTCTCCACCCCTGCCTAGATCTGCCCAGCTAGTGCTTGGGGTCTGAGATTCAAATGCTGCTCCCCAGCCTCAGGGCTTTCCATGGTGGGAGCGGCTGCTATTCAATGTGAGCTTATGTTCTGGTGCTTGGGTGGGGGCAGGGCCGCCTCCCAGGCTCAGTTCCCTCAGGGAGTTTATGTGGAGACCTTCGGTAATGGAGCAGAGCTCTTGTCTGCTCCCGGAGTCCTGGGATGCTGCTGCTGCCGCTGCCTCTGCTGCTGCCTCTGCCGCTGCCTCCTGAGGGGGCCCGAGTCACGGAGATACCCCGCTCCCCTCTCGGCCAGCCTAGACGTCTCTCTCACTGACCTGTAGCACCTGTGGGTGGAGGGAACTTCGTGGCCGCTGGAGGTTACATCCCTGATGCCTGCTCGGATCTGCTCCTCTGGGGCCACCCAGGCCGGGCCAGGCCGGGGTGGGCTCCACGTCGGGAGCGCAACAGACCCCTGGGGACGGCTTTCCAGGGCTCTCTGGAATGGAAGTCTCCTCCACTGCGTTGGTGCGTGCTTGCTCTGCTCCAGAATTTGTGGGGAGTTTTTTTTACAGGAAATTTATGGGCTGTGGGTTCAGAGCTAGCATGCAGTGAGTCTTTCTACTCCGCCATCTTGGCTCTTCCCCGCCATGAGTTGTATTTTTTTAAAAAAATATTAGAAAGCCCTGCACATCTTTACATATCAAGAGAAATAGACTTCCTAAGAATAAATTAAGAGGAAAATGGAATTAGAATAAGATAAAAGGCTCTTCCATAGATGATAAAAAATATTAAAATTCCTTACATTAATTATCTTATATAAAGAAAACCACAGAAAATTAGAACTGAAAGAGTTCTTGGAGGTCATCTAATTCAATTTACTAATTTTTTTTAAGTTTTTTTTTTCACACTACAGTAATTTACCAATATACCATCCCTTATAACAAAGAAGAACAGTATAAGCAGAACTGACCAAAGGACTTTGTCTAATAGCCTACAATGGTATCAAATTAAACAGATCCCTGTCTATACCCTGACTACATCTGTATCTTCCCATTGCCTTTTGGGGGTAGGGAAACTGTGGCCTTGAGGCCACGTGTGACTCTCCAGGTCTTCAAGTGCAGCCTTTTGACTGAATCCAGACTTCACAGAACAAATCCCCTTAATAAAAGAATTTGTTCTGTAAAACTTGGACTCAGTCAAAAGGTCACACCCAAGGACCTAGAAGGCCATGTGTGGCCTTGAGGCAGCATATTCCCTACATCTGGTTAGTCTCCTACTTCTCTTCCAGGAGGAAGGAACTGTGTTTCATCATCTGTTCTCTAGAACCAAGATTAATTATTGAAATTAATCTGATTTCAGACAGCTTTTAGTGTTGTTCTTAGGTACTTGTTTGCGTGCCAAGTCAGAGAGGATTTTAAGGAGTGAAGTGGACTTTGTGTTTCACACAGTTTCTGTGGGGTATCTTTGGCAGATCGTGTAAGGATAGTTTTAGAGGGCACAGGATCTCTATAGAGGGATTTTAAAGAATTTCTAACCCTTAGTCGGGTATTTCTTTGGGAAAACCAACTGTGATTCAGACCCAGAGATAGGCAGTAAAACAAACAAATAAAACCCTTTATTCTTAGCTTGGGAGAATTCTGCTTGGATTTCCTTCTTTTGGCTACATGTGGTGACTAATAAATAGCCAATAACTGAAAAGTTGTCAGTTTGCCTCTTTAGGGAGACATTTTCTAAACTCTAAACCCAAGAAGACAGAATCTGAGTTGACATTCAGGCTATTCATTCATTCAGTGACAATAGAAAAGATAATAAAAAAGGAATTATAAACTCTTACTAGATGTCAAGTACTTTGTTAGGAGTTAGGGATAAAAAAATAGAAATTAAGCAGTTTCTGCACTAAATCAAATCCAGAAGATGCAACAGTGGAAATATACAGCGATGAGTATCAAAGAGACATTCTTCAGGCTGTACATTCAATGAAGAGCATGAGACAAGATATCCAGCAGAGAGCAGCAGAGAGCAAGGTGGCAGAGGAAACCAAAAACAAAGCAGATGTCAATTTCCCATGCCCTGTGGATTCCCGCTGTGCTCCCCCTTCATGGGTGTGCCTTTTGGTCACATGTGTGTTTATGTGTCTTTGTGAGCACCAGCACGTGTGCCTCTCCAATTGATGGTGTGGTAGCTTTTAAAAAAGGGAGTCCGAGAATCTTATCACTTCATTTGCTGTGCTGTTTAATTGTCTTATTTGAACTAATATGTCCTTTAGCTGAGGGGTAAAAATAAATACATTGATGAGGACTTATGAGTATGACTTTGAGTGGGTGCTCAGATCGGGAGGGGTTTTTCTGAGAGCCCAAATAATAAAAAAGGTACCTCAGAAATTACATTTGCTGCTCCTCTCCCCACCCCACCCCCCAAAAGAGGATTCCTACACATTTTGATTCATAGGGAACATGTTTTTGAACCTCTGTATAACCCAGGCTTCTCTGGATATGTTTTGATCATGACCAGGATGCTTTAGCATAAAGCCTGCTGGTATCCCTTTATCACACGGGTGATTAGCCTCCTTTAATTAACTTCCTGAATCATTAAACTGGCAAGACTGAACCATTCATTCTTTCTCAGCTCTAGCTTATTTCCACTATCTTTCATCTGTGCTCTTACTGCTGAGTCCTATCTGCTGTGCCCAACATGGACACCATGAACTGAATCAATGAAGAGGAAATTCCTTCCTTCCCCTGCTTCCTTCTCTTTTTAGCCCAGCTCTGAGAAATAGGTCTGTTGGTGTTTGTTTTTTTCAGTTTCAGGTGCCTGTTTGCTCCTGCAATCCTGGCTCCAAGGTCTCCATGGCTCAAACTCCCAGATGCCATGAGGATTATCTTCAGTGCCCGAAACTGAGGACGAACAGCAGAGAACAGAAACAAACGCTACTAAACCCATTTCTCAGAGCTGAGGTAAAAGAAAGGTAAGTAGGATAAGTCAAATCCTTCCTTCCCACTGGATTAATTCAAGGTGCCCATGTTGGGCACAGCAGACAGCTATCACTGAAAAGAGTGCAGTCAAAAGATAGCAGAAATGAGGTATGACTGAAAAAAAATGAATGTGCTCAACTTTGCTAGCTTTAAAGATGCAGGCGGCATGATAGGGCAGGCAGTGGGCTCCATACTGGGCAAACTTGGCATGTTCAAAACAATTTGGTATAAACCGCTCCAGTACCTTTGCCAAGAAAACCCCAAATGGGGTCACAGAGTTGGACACAACTGAAAAGACTAAACAACAATAATGAGTAGGATTGAAAAGAGGAGACAGAGAGGCCGGAGCAGGGTGATAAACTTGGAAAGGAAGGACAAATAAAGTGACTAGAAGTCACCATGAGCTCAACAGGCTCAGAAGGACTGAAGCACCTGGGGAAGACTGAAGGATAAGAGGCTATGGTCAAATAGAGGGATTTTAGACTTTGGATAATGGAGGTAGAACATTTATCTAGTATTGGAAAAGGTTAAACAAGGATGCTGTGCTTCTAGGGGAAGTCAAGACACTGCACTCACAGTAGAAGATGGAAAGATGCTGAAAAAAAGATCTAAGATGAAGGGAAGTTTGTTAACTATAGCAAGGTTCCAGAAAGCACAATGGAAAGGGAAGTTAAGAACTGAATTGGGACTAGGAAAGGTTAGGGTTAGAGTGGATGGGGCTGAGAGAGCTGGAAGTGATAATACTGCCAAGGGTAGCCAATAACACTGAATCACAGGAATTAGGAGAGGAAGAGGTGGAAAAATGACTTCCATGTTCCCTTGAGGAAGGCAAATAAACATTATTTTTTAAGCATAGGTTCAAGGACAAAGAAATCATTTCACAGAATATGTGATCATTTTATTTTGCAGTTTTCATGTTAAGTATTTTGGGGGAACGTCTACCATGAAAGTAATTGAAGCTTTTCAGGCCAATATCTGTTGTAGAGGATGAAGAAGAGAAATTCTGTGAAGTTCATGAGGACTTTCAATCTATATCAACATATACTTTAATATGCTCAAGTGAATCCTTGATGTCAGCATTTTGAATATTCTTTCTAACAATGCAGATGACATTTCTCTCCATCTTGTGTGATTCTCACCTAGATTCTCCCACAAGTGTTCCAGAGGCCATTCTCATTTTCTCTTGACATCTCAAAAATACAAGTGGTGCCCTTATATTGTCCATCTGTTACTTCTTGCACTCACTGTGTTACCAACCCATCTTTTCCTTTTTTAGAATATATTTTCCACATGACATATTAAACTTTGTTACAGTGGAAAAAGTTCTGAATATAGAGTTATGGGACCTATGAGTTTGAATAAAGTCTTATTATCTGTATGATCTAGGGTAGGCAAGTCACTTATCCTATGTGGGTATCGCTTTCCTCAACTTGAAACAAGGGCTCCCTTCTAGCTATGTAGCTATGACCCTATGAATTTTTATTCTTCCTCCAAGTTCCTTATTGGTTACGTGTCAGAGCCTTCTCACACCCACTAACATCCATCTGTCCATTGTACTACATGTGATATACATTTTTCAATTTTTTGGAGACTGTTGTGCTCCCTTTCTCAAAGCCAAACAATTTAATCAATAAATAAATACATTTTATTCATACCAATAAAATACTGGTATTAAGAACATGAGCTGCAAAAGAGATAAAAAAGTAAAAGGACCTATGTGTACAAAAATATTTATAACAGCTCTTTTCTGGGGGCAAAGAATTAGAAATTAAAGGGATGCCCATCAGTTGGGGAATGACTGAACAAGTTGTGGTATGTGATTATGATGGAATACTATTGTCCTACAAGAAACGAGCGGAATGCTCTCAGAAAAACTTGGAAAGACTTGCAAGGACTGATGCAAAGTGAAATAGACTGTGTACAAAGTAACAGCAATATTGTAAGATGATCAGCTGTGAATGACTTAGCTATTTTCAGCAACACAACAATCCAAGAAAATCCTGAAGGAAGTATAATGAAAAATGCTATCCATCCCCAGAGAAAGAGTTGATGGTGTCTGAATACAGATTGAAGCATACTTTTTTTAACTTTATTTTTCTTGAGGCTTTTTCTGTCTGTTTTCTTTCACAACATGACTGTTATGGATATGTTTTGCATGTATAATTTATGTTGAATTGCTTGCCTTCTCAATGAGAGGGGTTGAGGATGGAGGAAGGGAAAGATTTTGGAACTCAAAGTTTTAAAAACAAATGTTAAAAATTGTTTTTTACATGTGACTGGGGGGAAGAGTCAGTTTCAACTAAAATATATATATTTAAAATCACAGCTTTTCATGATGTGATATATGAATAGAGGGGGGCAGTTTTGCCAAAAAAAAAAAAAAAGATGAGCTGGAGGTTGTAGTCTGTGGAGGATGAAGCAGCTATTGCAGGGTAAGATGACTTACTCCATTTTAGGACTGCTCTGAATGACCTAGATCAAGCAACTGATGCTCAGTCTACTCGAAGGGATGATGGCAGACCTTATGACCAAAGAAAAATTTTTAAATAGGAAGGCTTAGTAAATGGACCCAGAATACAATTGTTTTGAATTTGGCATATTTTCCTGCTATTCTAAGTCCTCTATTGAACTACCTACTACATTCTCTGAAGATGATGTTCATCTGTGAGATATTTCACACATTTACCACAATGGAAAGGCTTGCATCTCTATTCTTCATGCCACTAGAGATGACCCAAGAGGGAATGGGTGTTCTGGAGTACAGAGCATTGAGAAGATCCTCCTATCAGCAGTGAACATATTGGCAGAGTCAAATGATGACTGGCACTAATGAATATGCTTTTAAATACGGCAGTGACAGAGAGCACTTTTGTCAAATTGCCAAGCAGATTTTATATAACTCACTTGGGCTTTAGGAGTCTTTTCTTGCCTCTCCTCTACCTCTTCTTTTTCTCTCCTCTCTGTGTCTCTGTTTCTGTGTCTTTGTCTCTCTCTGACTCTATATGTAACTCTTGTGTCTTTCTCCCCCAGCCCCAACCACTGACATATTTGCAGTGTTCCTCATGTATTGTTGGTGGTCATGGTACTTTGTGCTGGGACCCAGAAAGAGAAACCAGAGACTTATCCTAGTTTATTCCTCATCTATGTACTCTTGCCCTGCTTCCAGACTCTCATCTTGTTGGATTGGTGGAGACAGTATATTTTTGGAGTATTCCTTGGTTAGGTGGGTCAGACTTTGGGGCTATCAGTACCACCTCTCCCTGCTGAAAAGCTGAGGATCTTGACTGATCACAAATTCCTCAGAAAGAACCTGACACTTGATTAGTACTTGTACTTGATGGAAAGATGAAAAAGAAGCCAGACTTTCAGTGGAATGCTTCCTTCTTCAGTAATGCTTCTTTCAAGTTAATGAGATGAGGCTTTGGAGAAAAAAAAAGAAAGGGTTGAAAGCTAAGGAAGTTTCCAGGGCAACTGATGTGTATTTACATATGTGTCTTATGAGGAATAACTCTAGTCAAATTCTGCTCTTAAAAATTTGAAATATACATATTTTTCTTATAATCTAGTTGAATAATCTTTTCAGGCATATATTACGTTCAAAATCATAAATATTTTTGGGGAAATGACCTTTTTTACAATATGCATCAAAATGAGGGTGGAATATATTAACAAATATGTCTTAAAAACCAACAAGTATTTGGACACCATTTCTAAAAGATTCAGATTTCTGCTTTAGTTAACAGTGAATTTCTGGAGTTGGTGTAAAGTTGGGGCATGAATTCTGATGAAGGCTTCCTTGAGAAGAGAAGGAGTTTACACATTCTGAAGTTAATAATTCCTAAAAAAAATGTTTAAGGTTGCAATATTGGAGTATAGTGGTGTTCAGGGAAGACTAGGACCTCTGGTGTGATGACTGCCAAGCCCTTTTCAGGGCTGCTTTCCATCTTTGGTGTCCACCTGTTCCTCTTTTTTTTCTCATTTTTGGCTCCAAGAAGCCATCACATGCACAGTGACCACACCCAATGTACTGTTTCAGCAGATAGGCTAAACCAGGTTAAGGGTAACCAAAGAGTCTCAAATCCATTGAGTTAGGGAGGTGTCTAGCACATGAAGATTTTCCCTGGGAGAATGGGCTGAAGCAACTTATCATGAGAATAATACATTATGATCAGATAGGATTCATACTAGGAATGCAGGGCTGGTTCAAATATTAGAAAAACTATTAGCATTATTGATCATATCAACAACAAAACTAACAGAAATTGCATGATTATCTCAATAGATGCGGAAAAAGCTTTTGACAAAATACAACACCCATGCCTATTACAATCACTGGAAAGCATAGGAATAAAGGGAACTTTCCATAAAATAATAAGCAGTATCTATCTAAAACTTTCATCAAGCATTATATGCAATGGAGGTAAGCTAGATGCATTTCCAATAAGATCAGGGGTGAAACAAGGATGTCCATTATCACCACTATTATTCAATATGGTACTAGAAATGTTAGCTGTAGCAATTAGGCAAGATAAAGGAATTGAAGGAATTAGAATAGGCCAAGGAGAAATTAAGTTATCTCTCTTTGCAGGTGATATAATGATATACTTAGCGAATCCCAGAGATTCAAATAAAAAGCTACTTGAAATAATAAACAACTTTGGCAAAGTTTCAGGTTACAAAATAAACCCACACAAATCTTCTGCATTTCTATATATTAGTAACAAAGCCCAACAGCAAGAGACAAAAAGAGAAATCCCATTTAAAGCTAGGATAGACATTATAAAATATTTTGGAGTTTACCTGCCAAAACAAACCCAGGGACTATATGAACACAGTTATAAGACACTTTTCACATAAATAAAGTCAGATCTAAGTAAATGGAAAAACATCAGTTGCTTATGGGTAGGTTGAGTTAATACAATAAAAATGACACTTCTACCTAAATTAATTTACTTATTTAGTGCCATACCAATTAAACTATCAGATAATTATTTTCTAGAGCTGGAAAAAAATAACATCAAAATTCATCTGGAAGAACAAAAGGTCCAGAATATTAAGGGAACTAATGAAAAGAAATGCTAGAGAAGGTGGCCTAGTGCTACCAGATCTCAAATTGTATTATAAAGCAGCAATATAAACCACTTGGTACTGGTTAAGAAATAGAAAGTTAGACAAGTGGAATAGGCTAGGTACTCAACACATAGTAGGCAATGAATATAGCAATCTACTGTTTGATAAGCTCAAGCACCCCAGCTTCTGGGATAAGAATTCATTGTTTGACAAAAATTACTGAGAAAACTGGGTAACAGTGTGGTAGAAACTGGGCATAGACCAATGCCTGACACCATACACAAAAGTGAAGTCCAAATGGGTACATGATCTAGGTATAAAGATTGATACTATGGACAAATTGATGGAGCAAGGAATAGTTTATTTATAAGATTTATGGAGAAGGGAAGAATTTTTAACTAAAGAAAAGTTAGGGAGCATTATAAAGTTCAAGATGGATAATTTTGATTACATTAAACTGAAAAGTTTTTGCACAATGAAACCCAATGCAACCAAGATTAGGAGGGAAGCATAAAATTGGGAAAGAATTTTTGTAGCTGGTGTCTGTAATAAAGACCTCATTTCTAGAATATACAGAGAACTGAGTCAAATGTACAAAAATGCAAGTCATTCCCCAACTGATAAATGGTCAAAGGATATGAACAGGCAGTTTTCAGAGGAAGAAATTAAAGATATCTATAGTCATATAAAAATGCTTTAAATCACTATTGATTAGAGAGATGCAAATCAAAACAACTCTGAGGTACCACATCACTCCTATCAAATTGGAAAACATGACAGAGCAGGAAGATGATAAATGTTGGAGAGGATGTGGGAGAGCTGGAACACTAATTCATTGTTGGTGGAGCTGTGAGCTCATCCAACTGTTCTGGAGAGCAATTTGGAACTATTCCCAAAGTGCTACAAAAATGTGCATACCCTTTGACCCTGCAATACCACTTCTAGGACTGTATCCCCAAGAAATCATAAAAATGGGAAAGGGTCCCACATGTACAAAAATATTTATAGCAACACTCTTTGTAGTAGCCAAAAACTGGAAATCAGGGGGATGCCCATCAATTGGGGAATGGTTGAATAAATTATGGTATATGAATGTAATGAAATACTATTGTGCTATAAGAAATGATGAACAGGAAGACTTCAGAGAAGTCTGGCAAGACTTACATGATCTGATGCTGAACAAAAGGAGCAGAACCAGGAGAACTTTGTGCACAGCAACGACCACAGTGTGCAAGAGTTTTTTCTGGTAGAGTTGGAACTTCATTGCAATGCAAGGACCTAAAAAATTTCCCAATGGTCTTTTAAGGCAAAATCCCTTCCACATCCAGAAAAAGAACTATGGAATTCAATTGCAGAATGTAGCAGATCATTTTTTTTGTGAATTATGTTTTGGTTTGTTATATGATTTCTCCCATTCATTTTAATTCTTCTACACAGCATGACTAGAGTGAAAATGTATTTAATAGGAATGTATGTGTAGAACCTATATAAAATTATATGCTGTCTTGGAGAGGGAGGGGAATAATCTAAGTAATATGGTAGTGATTTTAGAACACTGAAAATAAATAAAATTAATTTAAAAAAAGATAATATACAAAAAGAAAGAAAAAATGGGATGATGAGGACAATCTGTTCCAACAGCCATTAAGGCAGCTGAAGCAGGTGCTGTGGAACACTTAGAGTTTGGTTAGATAAAGATGCCAAGGTCATCCATTGCATCTTAAGTCATCATCAGTCATCTTGATTCTGTCCTGCCATGGGACTATGATGACTGTGGAAGAGTGAGGTCAATGACATCATGCAACTCTGCCTCACTTAAATCCAATTTACACACAAATCAAAAGACATCATCCACACCATTTTACCAATTTTATCTATCTCAAAGTCCTGTGGCAACAAGCAAGTGACAAAGCAGTAAATAAGGATATAATGAGAACTGCGCTTCTCATTGGAAGCAGCAGTGGGATTTGGTAGTCCCCTATTCAGACGAACTGCCTTTTAAGGATCACACTGCTCACCTCCTGATGTGAGGAGGGAGCTAGAAAATGTATCCTAAAAATTACCTGCTTACCTGACCCTGGCCCGATTACTGCTGCAGGCAGCACAGGGATCCCACCCTGTGGTCAAAACACAAAAAATGTACAAAAACATCTGCAAAGATGATTCCATTCACCATTGGCACATGGAATGTGTGCACACTTATAGACAACACAAAATCCAGTAGGCCTGATAGATAAACAGCTCTTGTTTCAAGAGAATTCAGCAGGTATTACACTCAAATAGCAGTCCCAAGTGACACAAGGCTGGCAAATGAAGGCCAACTTACTGAAGTTGGAGTGGATATATATTTTTTTGGAGTGGTCACAGCAAAGAGGAGGGCCATGCAACTGGTGTAGGTTTTGTAATCAAAACTAATCTAATCAACCAAAAGGAGTGAATGACAGGTTCATGACAATGTGATTGCCACTTTCAGGAAAATGTCATGCCACCATCATCAGTACCTCTGTTCCCACCATGACGCACCCTGATGAGGTTGAAGAAAAATTTTATGAAGACTTGGAGACCATTATCATCAATGTGCCAAAAGAAGATTAATGATAGAGTAGGCTCAGGCTACCACACTTGGCAGGGAGTCCTAGGGAGGAATGCCGTTTGAAACAAGAACAGCAATGGTCACACTTACTACCGCAGATGTGCATCTTATGACTTTCTCATCACCAACTCTGTCTTCCATTTACCTAAATTCAATAAAACTTCATTGACGCACCTTCACAGCAAACATTCACATTTAATAGTTTGTAAGGAGAAGAGACAGACAGGATGTGAAAGTGACAAAGGCAATGTGTGGCACAGTGTTGGACTGATTATAGACTTATCCTCTCCAACCTAACTATTCACATTCAACAAAAGCAGTGTCCCCAAGGCAAAATAACTGCTAAAAGAATTAATGTCAACGGATTAGAGCTCTTTTCTGAGAGGGAACAGTTTGTTGCTAACTTGGAGGGAAAGTTGAGCCAACACACAGTTGGCAACAGAGGAGTAGAAAAGGTGTGGACAGCTTTCAGAAATTTAGTGTATAGCACTACATTTGCTCATCTGGGTGAGAACACTCACAAACATGTGATGGGGAAATTCATAGATGCTAAATGAAAAATCCCTTTCTTAGAAGGCAGTATTTAATTCCATCAAAAGGAAAGTACAAGCAAAGCTGAAAGAGATGCAGGATTTTTGGCTCAGTAAAAAGGCAGATGAAATTTAGTTTTATGCCAATAGTAACAATCCAAAGTGCTTTTATGATACCCTGAAAGTTATTCATGGGCCAAAGACCTATAGAGCATCTCAACTACTCAATACTGATGGAGTCATATTGATTAGTAAAAAGGACATGATCCTAGAGAGATGCGCTGAACATTTCCATAGTGTTCTCAACCACCTGCCATCAGTCAATACTGTAGCCATTGACCATTTACCTCAGTTTAAAGTCAATTCCTCCCTAGTGGAAGTTTCAACTGAATAAGAGGTTTTGAATGCTATTAGGCTCCTTTTGTGTGTCAAAGCACCTGGTGCTGATTCTATTCCAGCTGAGATTTACAAGGTAGGAGGTCTACTGCTCATACAAAAGCTGATTAATTCCAGGTTATGTGGCAAAAGGAGGCTATCCCCCAAGAGTTCAAGAATGCTTTCGTTGTCCATCTCTATAAAAATAAGGAAAATATATTGTCCTGCAACAATGACAGAGGTGTCTCTCTCTTAGTCATTGCTGGCAAGATTCTTGCCACAGTCCTCCTTAACAGACTGATCCTTCACCTGGAAGATGGTCATCTACCTGAGAACCAGTGTGGTTTCAGAAAGGGCTGAGAAATGGTTGATATGGTGTTTGCTACCCAACAACTCCAGAAGAAATGCAAAGAGCAGAACAGAGGTCTGTACACATTTGTAGATTTGACCAAAGACTTGATACTGTCAGTAATGAGGAAAATTATATCAATATCTGTTGGCCCAGAGAAGTTCATCAGCATTGTATGTCAGTTTCATGACAACACTCTTGCCTAGGTTCTGGATAAAGGACAATGTTCTTTTGCTTTCCCAGTCACCAATGGAGTGAACAAAGGCTGTGTGCTTGCTTCATGATGTTTTCAGCCACGTTGTCAATTGCTTTCAATGAGGATGAACATTGCATTGATGTCATCTACCATGCTGATGGTAAATTCTTCAACTTGAAAAGACTACTAGCCAAGACCAAAGAGGAGGGAGTGTTGGTGCATGATTTTCTGTTTGTAGATTATTGTGCACTCAGTGCTGCCTCTGAAGCTGAGATGCAACAAAGTATGGATTGATTCTCTGCTGTTTGTGCTAATTTTGGCCTAACAATTAGAACCAAGAAAACACAAGCACTCCATCAGCCACTACCACACCATCCATACATGGAACCATTGGTTACAGCAAATGGAGACATTCTGAATGCTCCGTGGATAAGTTCACTTACCTTAGTAGTGTACTTTCCAGTGATGTACATGTTGATAATGAGGTTGAAGCACACAAAGTATTTTTATTCACTTATATCTATTTCTAACACCTCCTATAACTTCCTTATTCTCATAGTAGAATTTAATAATAATAGCTAACATTTTTATAGCTCCTACTATGTGCTCTATGTGCCACATACTGTACTAAAATCTTTACAAATATTATCTCAATTGATCCTCACCACAATCCTGGGAAGTAGTTGCTACACCTTTATATCATGAATATTTTATTCAAGAGAATAGTAAGGACACTTCTAGCTAATCGGCAAAAATGGAATAATTGACAAAAGATGGAAATAGTCAAATCTGAAAGGGCTACAATAAGACAAGCACACTAACATATTGTTAGTGAAACTTTTAACTGGCAGACCAGCCATTAGAAATTAACTTAGAATTATGTAAGAAAAGTCACTAAACTTCTTATGTCTTTTGACTCAATGATCTCAGTACTGGCTATACCCCCAAGGAGGTCAAAGACAGGGGAAAAAAGGCACCAGTATAAGAAAATGGTCATAGTAGAACTTTTTTTGTAGTAGAAAAAAATTTATGCAGATTTTGAATAATTGCTATACAAATTATTGGATAGGAAACTAATGTAATGTTATTATGCCATAATAAATCACTAAAATGAGCAACTCAGACAAAAAAGAGGCTTTTTTGAATTTATGCAAAGTGAACTGATCAAAATCAAAAGAACAATATTGACACTGACTACAATAAAATAAGTGTAAAGAACCCTAAAAGAGCTGAATTCTTAGTTTCTGTAATAACTGAAGTACAAATGATGAAACATATCTTCCTCCTTTTTGGCAGAAAAGGAATTGCAGGTATACTGCTTTTTACACATTGATAGAAGTGTTCCCTATGTGGATTGAGTTTCCTTAATAGTTTTTCTTTGTTATGAAGTGGGTGCTTATTGGACATGTAGGTGAGTATATATAGAAATTACTCTGATATAAAAGCATAAATCTTTAATAAAACTTACTTTAAAATTTTTTTTGAAGAATAAGATATATCAAACAGCATCAGGAAAAAGTAAAAAGTTATATGATAACTTTATTATACATTTAAAAAAAGAATAGCAAGTTATACATAATAAATTTGCTCATTTTGAAAATCAAGTAAAAGAAATAGAGGAAAAAATTGGGAAGAGAAATGACAGTGATGTAAGAAAATCATGAAAAACAAGTCAACATCTTGCTAATAAAGGAAACCCCCAAAATTCTGAAGAAAATAACAACTTTAAAATTAGACTAACTCAAATGATAAAAGAGGTCCAAAAAGCCAATGAGGAAAAGAATGCCTTAAAAAGCAGGATTGACCAAGTGGAAAAGAAGGTCCAAAAGCTCACTGAAGAAAATAGTTCTTTCAAAATTAGAATGGAGCAAATGGAAGCTAATGACTATATGAGAAATCAAGAATTATAAAATAGAACCAATAGAATGAAAAAATAGAAGATAATGTGAAATATCTCATTGGAAAAAACACTTATCTGGAAAATAGATCCAGGAGAGACAATTTAAAAATTATTGGACAACCTGAAAGCTAATATCAAAAAAAGAACCTAGACATCATCTTTCAAGAAATTATCAAGGAAAACTGCCCTGATGTTCTAGAACCAGAGGGTAAAACAGATATTGAAAGAATCCAACAATTACTTCCTGAAAGAGATCCCCAAAGAAAAACCCTTAGGAATATTGTTGCCAAATTCCAGTGTTCCTAGGTCAAGAAGAAAATATTGCAAGCACCCAGAAACAATTCAAGCATTGTGGAAATACAATCAGGATAACACAAGATTTAGCAGCTTCTACATTAAGGGCTCGAACAGCTTGGAATATGATATTCCAGAGATCAGAGGAGCTAGGATTAAAACCCAGAATCACCTACCCAGCACAACTGAGTATAATATTTCAGGGGAAAAAATGGAATTTCAATGAAATAGAGGACTTTCAAGCATTCTTGCTGCAAAGACCAAAGCTGAACAGAAAATTTGATTTTCAGATACAAGCATCAAGAGAAGAATGAAAAGGTAAACAGGAAAGAGAAATCATAAGGGACTTATTTAAAGTTGAACTATACATTTACATTCCTACATGGGAAGATGATATTTGTAACTCATGAGATCTTGCTTAAGCATTACTGTAGCTGGGGGAGATAGATAGATAAATAGATAGATAGATAGATAGATAGATAGATAGATAGATAGATAGAAAGAAAGAAAGTCAGAGGGCACAGGGTGAATTGAACATGAAGGTAAGATATCTAAAAAATAAAATTAAGGGGTGAAAGAGGAATATATTGAGAGAAGGAGAAAGTCCAGTGAATGTAACAAAATTATAAGGATCAAGTATGACTCAAATGAAGAGATATGAGAAGAAACCCTGGGTTACCCCTTTGTAGAGATGGGACGTCCACAGCCATTATACATCGCCCATCTTTTCACACTTTTTCAATGTATTGATCAGTTGTGCTAATTTTTTCCTCTTAAAAGTACTATTTTAATTAAAAAATAAAAAATACTACATGTTATATAGTCTAGTTCTTTGGGAGGGTGAATGATACTGGGGATAATTATGATCTTTTCAAAGGAATCAATAAAAAATTACTTTAAAAAAGCAGTCATCAACACCAATATTCTCCTAGAAATGCTTCTGGGACTCATGTACCACTACAATATCCAGAGTTAAAATTGCAGATGATTTGAAGGGCAAAGGAGAGACATATGGTAGATCTAAATAGATCATAACATATCAAGAATGACTAGATGAAAAAACATGACGTGAAAGATATCATCCAGAAAATGTGTAATTTGGAAAATGCATGGTCTCACGATACAGTGAGAGAAAGAAATAACAGACAGCTACAGTACCATGTAATATTTGTTTGTTTGTAGTTCAATCCAGACATAGATTAATTACCTCCTATGAAGAGCACTGTGCCAAGCATGGAGGAATATAAAAAGTTTTAGAGAGACATTATTCTGCCTTAATGGAATTTAAATAGAATTTTTAAAATGAGATTAATTATTGGTTAACATTAGAAATTGTCATTAGAAATGTCAATAAAAACAAAATGTCAGCTCTTTTCTTTCTTACTGACTATAGTAAGTTAATGAAATAATCTTAATAAAAGAAAGGTAAGCTGATTTCAGTCACAATGTGTGCACAAGAATTAAGAGCCTTCTTAATGTGGACAGTTATTGGAAACAGAGCTTGGTTTTTTTTTTTTAATTATGTCTTTAACATAATGAAAATGTAACTCAAACCTCAGCAATCAGAAAGTAAGGTTAGTCTGAAGATTTTCAAAAACTTGACCGAGGAATAAATTTAAACTTATAAGAGAAAAAATTTTGTGCATGAACAAAGTTTATTTCATTGGCTCCAATATTTCATGAAAGATTGGGTTTTTATTGCTGAAAAAAGTGGAAGACTGCTGATTATCCTAGAATATATATATATACAAATAAAACTCCATGACCTCATTTTCTCTGGAATTCATTTTTGTACATTTAGAAACATTTTCATGAAAGTTTATTTTCCACTACACAATACCACAATGAGAGACTGAAAGATGGGCTTTGATCACTTTATTTGCTTTCCAAAATTATTGTGTCATTTCACATTTCCACCAACAACTGCCATGGGTATAACAATACAAATAAATGCTATATAAAATATAGTAACATAATGTCAGTGACTTTCATATAAATCTCTATAACATCTTTTTTTAAAAAAATTGCTTTTCATTTTTTTCAATCAGCAAAAATCTACCCTCTCTTCCTTCAACCCTACCCTGCCACCTACTGAGAATGAAAGAAAAACAAAATCCTTATTACAAACAAATATAGTCAAGCAAAACAAATTTCTGGATTGGCTATGTCCAAAAAATATGTCTCATCCTGTGTGCTGAGTTTTTCACCTCTCTGTCAAGAGGTGGGTAGCATATTTCACCATTAGTCTTCTGGAATCATAGATATTCATGGATGATCAGAGTTTTTAATTTTTTCAGAATTGTTTGTCTTTACTATGTTGTGTTTGTATAAATTTTTCTCCTGGTTCTATTCACTTCACTCTGAATCAGTTCATACATGTCTTACCATGAAACCATCCTTTTCATCATTTCTTGTAGCATAATATTATACTATCCCATTTATGTATCATAACTTGATCAGCCCTTCCTCAATGTATGGGCACCCCCCAGATTCCCATACTTTAAAAAGAACTAGAAATATTTTTGTATATCTTGAGTTTGTTTTGTGTAGGTCTTCCCTTAATTACTTCTTCTACCCTTCTCACCTTGCCTTGTTTCTCTTCTCCTATTTTCCTGTTGAATGAAATGCATTTTGTACCTGTGTGTATATATGTATACTCATGTGTTTGTGCATGTTTATCTGTGTATGTATGCGCATACACACATGTGTGTTATTCCCTCCTTTGGCCAGTTCAGATAATGAGATTTAACTGTCAGCTACTTCCACTCACCCCTTGTGGACTTGTAGTCTCCATCCCACGTATTTTTGTCTACATGTCTATTTGTGTGCTCTGATTATGTGAAATAATCATCCCTTGGGCATCTAGGTGGTGCAGTAGATAGAACACCCAACCTGGAATCAGGAAGACCTACGTTCAAATCTGGCCTTAGACACTTATTAGCTGTGTGACCCTAAACAAGTCACTTAACCATATTTGCCTCAGTTTCTTCATCCATAAAATGAGCTGGAGAAAGAAGACATATCACTCTACTACCTTTGCCAAGAAAACCCCAAACGGGGTCATGAAGAGTTGGACACAATTGAAACGAGTGAAGGACAAAAGTTATCTATTACTTTCTTATCTTTAACACCCCTTGTATATTCCTCTTTTTATATCCCTCCTTTCTGTTCTTTTAAGATCATTGTCAAGACATAACGGTCCACAAGGGGACCATTTTACTAATTAAAATTTCTCTATGACCCCCAATGATGATAGGATTCAGAGGCAGTAAAGGGGTGCCATCCACAGTGCTAGGCACTTGACAAATATATCTCTTTCAATCCTTACAACATTCCTGTAGGGCAGGTTCCATTATTATGCCCCTTTTGCAGTTGAAGAAGCTTAGACAGACAGAGGTTAATGACTTGCCTAGGGTCGTGAGGCTGAATTTCAATTCAGGTCTTCCTGATTCCAGGCCAAGTACTCTATTCACCGCACTACCCAGCTAGATCATCTCACCAGGTTAGAATACAGAAGTTTATCCTTGTTTAGTCCTTCAATATATTGATATTTATTGATATTTACCTTTCTATGTTACTTTTCATTCCTGCATTGGAACTTCAAAGCTTCTCTGTATCTCTTTTTTTCATCAAGAATGCTAAGAATTTCTCTATTTCATTAAAGATCATTTTTTCACCTGTAGTATTATACTCAGGTTTGTTGGATAAGCTATTCTTGTCTATATATGTCCATTGCCTTCTGAAATATCTGTATTCACATGCATACATTTTTTTTTAACCTGGAAGCTCTGGATTTTGTCTATAATTTTCCTGGGAATTTTCATTTTGGTGTTTCTCGTAAGAGGTAAGCAGTAGATCCTTCTCCTTCCATTTTGCCCTCTGATTCTAAAAGATCTGGGTCAGTTTTATTTTAAGACTTCTTGAAATATGTCTAAGCTCTTATTTGGTCATGGTAGTTTGGTGATTCTTAATTTATTTTCCTCCATCTATTTTCCAGGGCAGTGGGTTTTGCTATGAGACAGCTTACATTTTCTTTTATTTTTTTCAATCTTTTATTCCGTTTTAATATTTCTTCTTGTTTCATGGAGTTCTTTGCTTCTATTCGGTCCACTCTAATTTTCAAGGAGTTTGTTGCTTTGGCAAAGTTTTCTACCCCTCATGTCAGGAGTTACCATTGAATTTTTGCCTGAGCTTCCCCCTCCCCCACTTTCTTTGAGCTTTTGCTTATAGATTTTCTGGAGCTACTTTCTTCTGGATTTGTGTCTTGGCTATCCTTGTTACCATAATAGCTTCTTATGGGGAGATTCATTTTTGGTTTGCTCATTTTTCCAGTCTATTTTATGACTTTGGATTTGATGTTAGGGCTGAACCCTGAGCACTTCACTACAGAGGATCTGGGCTAGTCTTTTTGCTATTTTCTTGGCATACTACTCTGCATTGCTCTGCCATCTTGACTCTCTTTTACATCATCTTTATTTAATTACTCTCATTTCCCCTACCTCATCACATGACTAACACCATCAGCACTCCTCTCAGTTAACAGGCCACCCCTTTAATGACCCACTATCAGGCATTTCAGTCACAATTAAATAGTTCAGATTGCTTGACACTTGCAATTATAGGAAATAGCAACTTTTTTTATGACAATATATTGGTGTATGGCAACCCAAGAAAGTAATGAATTCACTAAAAATTTGCTGCCAATATGACAAAATGATACATATTAGGACTGGACTATATGTCGCTGTCTTTATTAATTTGTGTCCATATTTTCCACCCCTTGTTTGCCTGGGCATGTGGGCAGTCAGTAAGTGATTTTAAATAACAACTAAGTCCTCCCAGAAATCTTTGATGAACTTTTGGAACGACAGAAGATTTTGAGTTAAACTTCATTGGAACACATTGATCTGAAACCACATTTAAAACTGATTAAATGAAAGGGTATGGATGGGTTTTGCATTTGCATTTTAGAGAGGACTTACATTGATGAAATCAAAGACACATTAAAAATATGTATATTTCAATATATGCTTCTTGGAATATAAGTTTTACAAAAGTAGGGGATAGATTATTGTTTGAATTAATAACCACTATGCACAAACTGAATTCAACAAATATTTGTTACTTTAAACTGAATACAAACAGGTAGCTATTATAGACTAGAATAGGCAAGTCAGCTTAATCAAAGAAGTAAGGCACCTCGAGGGAGAAAGATGAGGTAATCTATGCCATCTGGTTCAAACCAACATCTTCTATTCAACTACCACTTCTCTTTAGGCCCTGGTGGAGCTAGACCAATATACTGACTGAGACTAAGAGGCTGAAGAATAGTAAGTCCACCAGACTACCAGTCCAGCTTCTAGCTTGATCCTTACAGGCATCTTTGAGGGCAGTATACTTATGGAGAAGGGGTCTACCATCCTTTCCACCACCAACATCAACCTGAAACCAACTGTCATAAATAAGCAAGTAATTCCAAGAGCACTGAGAACAGCAATATCCCCATAGCAAAGGTCCAGGGAAGTAACCCCCACGCAGATTTACTGTGAAATTGTTTCACAACAGAAACTATTAATAAGATTTTGTCCATGGAAGTGACACTAAAGAAGATGCATTACTACTGACTTTGCTGCTTCCCCTAAGGATTCTGAGGCCTTTTAATCTGACTTGCAGATGAAACTTCCTGTAAGTGTTGTGTTCCTCCATTAGAAAGTGAGAGTTTCTTGAAAAGAGAGATTGTCTTGCTTCCTATTTGTATTCTCTGTGCTTTTGCATGTATTAAGTCCTTAGTAAATGCTTATTTCTTCGTTCATTTGATTCTCAACTTTAGATAGTAATAACTGACATTTATAAAATGTTTTAAGGCTTAAAAAATCATTTCCTGGGGGCGGAGCCAAGATAGCGGAGTAGAAGGACGCACGTTTACGAGCTCCGAAACCAAAAGCCCATAGAATTAATGTAAAAAGAGTCCCCCATAACTTCTGGGTCAATACAATGTGTGCAGAAGCAGAGTGGAAGAGATTTCCGTTCCAGGGAGCCCTGGAGACCCGTCCCCAGGGTCCGTCGCGCCGCGGAAAGTGGACCCCACCCCCAGCGCTGCCCTGGCCGCGGCCCCAGAGAAGCTGATCCAAGTAGGCTTCAGAGAGGGAAGCTCCGGCAGCTGGGAAAGTCCCTCCGCCCACAGAAGCTACAGGTCAGTGAGAGAGAAGGCCGGGCTGGAGGAGAGGGGAAGCAGGGCGTCTCCGTGACTCGGGCCCCCTCGGGAGGAAGCGACAGCGGCAGAGACGGGGGCAGGAAGTGGCCGAGGCAGAGGTGTGGGTGGCGGCTGAGGCGGCAGCGGCCCAGGACTCAGGAATCCCCCAACAGCAGGCAGGATCTTCATTACGGAAGATTTCCACATAAAACCTGATGGAGCTGAGCCTGGGAGACGGCCCTGCCCCCACCCCACTCTATTACTGAAGGCTTCTGCTCAAAGCCCCCAAGGGAACTGAGATTGGGAGGCGGGGGGGGCCCCCTACCCCACCCCCACCTGCTCCATTCCTGAAAGTCTCTGCATAAAGCCCCCGAGGGATCAGAGTCTGGGAGGCGGCCCTGCCCCCACCCCAGCACCCCAACTAAAGCTCACTGATTGACAGCCAGCAGGAGGAAAGCCCATTTAAATCTCAGAGGCCAAGCACTAGCTGGGCGGATCCAGGTCGGGGTGGAAAGGAATCTCAGAAGTCAAGTAACTGGCTGGGAAAATGCCTAGAAAAGGGAAGAAAAATAAGACTATAGAGAGTTTTTTCCAACAAATGCAAATGATCCCGACCTTCGGATCTGACGAAGATGAGGACGTATTCTTGCCATCAGGGAAAGACGTGGAGGGCGGGGCCTCAGTACCCCAGACACCCCAGGGGGGTGGGGGGTGGGCTCAGGCCCTGGAAGAGCTCAAAAAGGATTTTGAAAAGCAAGTTAGACAGGTGGAGGAAAAACTGGGAAGAGAAATGAGAGAGATACAAGAAAAGTATGAAAATCGGGTCAATACCTTGGTAAAGGAGACCCAAAAAAATGCTGAGGAAATTAACACCTTGAAAAATAGGCTCACTCAATTGGCAAAGGAGGTTCAAAAAGCCAATGAGGAGAAGAATGCTTTCAAAAGCAGAATGAGCCAAATGGAAAAAGAGGCTCAAAAGCTCACTGAATTTAATAGTTCTCTCAAAATTAGAATGGAACAGATGGAGTCTAATGACTTTATGAGAAACCAAGAAATCACCAAACAAAACCAAAAGAACGAAAAAATGGAAGAGAATGTGAAATATCTCATGGGAAAAACAACTGACCTGGAAAATAGATCCAGGAGAGACAATTTAAAAATTATGGGACTACCTGAAACTCATGATCAAAAAAAGAGCCTAGACATCATCTTCCATGAAATTATGAAGGAAAACTGCCCTGACATTCTAGAACCAGAGGGCAAAATAAGTATTGAAAGAATCCATCGATCACCACCTGAAAGAGATCCAAAAAGAGAAACTCCTAGGAACATTGTGGCCAAATTCCAGAACTCCCAGCTCAAGGAAAAAATCTTGCAAGCAGCTAGAAAGAAATAATTCCAGTACTGTGGAAATACAATCAGGATAACCCAAGATCTAGCAGCTTCTACATTAAGGGATCGAAGGGCGTGGAATAGGATATTCCAGAAGTCAAAGGAACTAGGACTCAAACCAAGAATCACCTACCCAGCTAAACTGAGTATAATACTTCAAGGGAAAATATGGTCTTTCAATGAAACAGAGGACTTTCAATCATTCTTAATGAAAAAACCAGAGCTGAAAGGAAAATTTGACTTTCAAACACAAGAATGAGAAGAAGCATGAAAAAGGAAACAGCAAAGAGAAGTCTTAAGGGACTTACCAAAAGTGAACTGTTTATATTCATACAGGGAAAGACAATATTTGTAACTCTTAAAACTTTTCAGTATCTGGGTAGTTGGTGGGACCACACGTACACATGTACACGCATGCACACACATACACACATGCACACACATACAGAGATAGAGAGCACAGATTGAACTGAATAGGATGGGACCATACCTTAAAAGAAACTAAGGTAAATGGTGAGAGAGAAATGTAGGGGGAGGAAAGAGAGGGAAAGGGAAGGGGGTAACTATATGTCATTTAAGAGGCAGGTAGGAGTTTTTCTTAGTGGAGGGAAAAAGAGGAGAGCTGAGAAAAAAAAACAAAAAACAAAACAAGAAGTTTACCCTCATCACATTTGACTAAACGAAGGAGTGAAATGCACACTCATTTTGGTATGAAATCCTATCTTACAGTATAAGAAAGTGGGGGAGAAAGAGATATTGCAAGGGAGGGGATGATGGGGGGGAGGGCAAAGGGAGGAAGGAGCAATTTGAAGTCAACACTTGGAGAGGGACAGGATCAAGAGACAGAAGAGAAACAATGAGGGGCAGGTTAGGAGGGATGGTAATCCAGTTAGTCTTACACAACACGACTATCAGGGAAGTCATTTGCAAAACTACACAGATAGGGCCTAAATTGAATTGCCTGCGGTCCCAAAGGGAATGGGTGGGGAGGGAGGGATGGGGAGAATTTGGAACTCAAAGTTTTAGGAACAACTGTTTAATATTGTTGTTGTAACTAGGAAAGAAGACATACAGTTAATGAGGAATAGAAAGTCATCTGGCCCTACAGGAGAAAAGAGAAGATGGAGACAAGAGAAGGGAGGGATGACAGAAGAGAGGGCAGATTGGAGATAGGGAAAATTAGATTGCTTGGGGTATTGGGGTGGGAGGAGGGGATAAAAGGGGAGAAAACTGGGAACCCAAAAATTTGTGGAAATGAATGTAAAAAATTAAATAAATAAATAAATAGAATAAATAAAAAAAATTAAAAAAAAAATCATTTCCTGTGAAACAGAATACAAGCATACCTTGTTTTACTACACTTCACTTTACCATGATTTGAAGATCTTGCATTTTTTACAAATTGAAGGTTTGTGGCAACTCTGTGTGAAGCAAGCCAATCAGCACCATTTTTCTAAGTGTATGTGCTTACATTGTCTCTCTGGGTCACATTTTGGTAATTCTCACAATATTTCAAATGTTTTCATTATTATTATATCTGTTTTGATGATCTATGATTAGTGAGCTTTGATGTTACTATAATTGTTTTGGGGACCCACAAACTGCACCCATATAAGATGGCAAACTTAATCCATAAATGTTCTGACTGTATCACTGACCCACCTTTCCCCTGTCTCTCTCTCTCTTTCTCTCTTTTTCTCTCTCTCTCTGTATGTCTCTCCCTGGGTCTCTCTCTTCTCAAAGACACAACAATATTGAAATTATTCCAATTAATAACCCTACAGTGGTCTCTGAGAGTTCAAGTGAAAGGAAGAATCAATCAGTATGGCAAACTTCATTGTTATCTTATTTTAAGAAATTTCCAGGGGAGGGGATGGAGCCAAGATGGTGGAAAAGAAGCAGAGACTTGCTAGTACTATTCCCCCAAGACCAGGTAAATACCTGTAAAAATGACTCTAAACAAATTCTGGAGCTGCATAACCCACAGAATGACTGGGTAAAGCAAATCTCCAGCCCAGAACAACTTGGAAGGTCGACAGGAAGCATCTATTGCAGGGCTGGGAGCAGAGCACAGTGTAGTGTGGGCCATGCTGGCACAGACAGGGCCTGAGCAGGGCTCAGGAGGACTGAATCTGTGGCACCTGTGGAGGCTTCCGGACTTCATAACCCCAAAACACCAAAGACAAATTGGAAGGTCAGTGGAAAAAACCTGTCTGACCTGTATGAGAGTAGAGTAGTCTGGAAGCCCCAGGGCAGCGGAGGGGGTGGAGGAGCCTGCTGAAGCCATAACAGCTGCAGCTGCTGTTTTTGGAGCTCTAGGCCCACAGATTGTGGGGGGATGGAGCAGCTAACAGTATACCCTCCTACCCCCACTAGAAGCAGGGAGCTACCTTGACAAAGAGCTCAAAAGTCAAGTAAATGGCTGAGGAAATGAACAAAAATCAGAAAAAGAATCAGACTGTAGAATCTTACTTTGGGGACAAGGAAGACCAAAATATACAAACAGGAGAAGAAATCAAAGTCAGAGCTCCTACATCCAAAGCCTTCAAAAAATATTAACTGGTCTCAGGCCATTGAAGAGCTCAAAAAGAATTTTGAAAATCAAGTAAGAGAAGAAGAGGAAAAATTGGGAAGAGAAATGAGAGTGATGCAAGAAAACCATGAAAAACTAGTCAACTGTTTGCTAAAAGGGACCCAAAAAATGCTGAAGAAAATAACACCTTAAAAAATAGACTAACCCACATGACAAAAGAGATCCAAAAAGTCAATGAGGAAAAGAATGCCTTAAAAAGTAAAGTTGGACAGATGGAAAAGGATGTCCAAAAGCTTGCTGAAGAAAATAATTCCTCCAAAATTAGAATGGAGCAAATGGAAGCTAATGACTTTATGAAAAATCAGAAACTATAAACCAAAACCAAAAGGAAAGAAAAAATAGCAGACAATGTGAAATATCTCATTGGAAAAACAACTGACCTGGAAAATATATCCAGGAGAGACAATTTAAAAATTGCTGGTCTACCTGGAAACCATGAGCAAAAAAGAGCTTGGACATCATCTTTCAAGAAATTATCAAGGAAAACTTCTCTGATATTCCAGAACCAGAGGGTAAGATTGATATAGAAAGAATCCACCAATCACCTCCTGAAAGAGATCCCAAAAGGAAAACTCCTAGGAATATTGTATCGAAATTTCAGAGCTCCCAGGATAAGGAGAAAATATTGAAGCAGCCAGAAAGGAACAGGTCAAGTATTGTGGAAATCAGGGTAACACAAGATCTAGCAGCTTCTACTTTAAGAGATCGGAGAGCTTGGAATATGATATTCCAGAGGTCAAAGGAGCTAGGATTAAAACCAAGAATCACTTACCCAGAAAAATTGAGTATAATACATAAGGGGGGAAAATGGTCATTCAATGAAACAGAGAACTTTCAAGTATTCTTGATGAAAAGACCTGAGCTGAATAGAAAATTTGACTTTCAAACACAAGAAGCATGAAAAGGTAGACAGGAAAGAGGACTTACTAAAGGTAAACTGTTTATATTCCTACATAGAATAATATTTGTAACTCTTGAGACCTTTCTCAGTATTAGGGTAAGAAGAGGAATTATATACATATAGACACATGGCACAGGGTGAGTTAAATATGAAGGGATGATATCTAAAAAAATAAAATTAAAGAGTAAGAGAGGAATATATTGGGAGAAGGAGAAAGGGAGAACTAGAATATGATAAATTATCTCTCACATTAAAGAGGCAAGAAAAAGCCTTTTCAATGAAGGGCAAGAGGGAAGAGGTGAGAGGGAATGAACCTTACTCTCACTGAATTTGGCTTAAGGAGGGAATAACATGTACAGTCAATTTGCTATGAAAATCTATTTTATGCTACAGCAAAGTAGGGGAAAAGAGAATAAGCAGAAAGATAGGGAGGATGATAGAAGGGAGGGCAAATGGGAGAAGGAGTAATCAGAAGTAAATACTTTTGAGGAGGGACAAGGTCAAAAGATAGAATAGAATAAATGGGGGTGCAGGAAAGGATGGAGAGAAATATAGTTAACCCTTCACATCATGACTGTTGTGGAAGAGTTTTGCATGACTACACATGTATAACCTATATGAATTGCTTGCCTTGTCAGTAGGGTTGGGAGGGAAGGGAGGAAGGAAGAGATGCTGGAACTCCAAGTTTTAAAAAAATGAATGTTAAAATCTGTTTTTACATGCAACTGAGAAATAAGACATACAGGCAATGGGGTATGAAAATCTATCTTGCTCTACAAGAAAATAGAGGGGAAGTGGATGAAGGAAGGGAGGGATTTGATAGAAGGAAGGGCAGATTAGGGGAAGGAGTAACTGGAATGCATGATGTCTTAGGGTGGGTGGAGGGGAGAAATAGGGATAAAATTTGGAACTCAAAATCTTGTGGATGTGAATGTTGAAAATTAAAAATAAATAAATTCAAAAAAGAAAATAAACAGCAAAAAAATAAATTTCCACAGCCACCCCAACCTTTAGCAACCACCACCCGGCTCAGTCAGCAACCATCAATACTAAGGCAAGACATAAACAAAAAGATTACGATTAGCTGAAGGCTCAGATGATGGTTAGCATTTTTAGCAATAAAGTATTATTTTTTTACTAAAGCCTGCACATTGTTTTTTTTTTTTGACACATTTGATAAACTATAGTATTCTGTAAACATAACTTTTATATGCATTAGGAAACCAAAAAATTTGTATTTCTTACTTTATTATGATATTCACTTTACTGCAATAATCTGGAATCAAACTTGCTATATCTCTAAAGTATATCTATAGTACAAGTATTCATCTCTGTTTTAGAGATGAGAAAAGTGAGCCTCCGAGAAGTTAAGGGATTTATTCCAATAAGTTTCCAAGATGGAATATGAACCCAGGTCTCACGATTTCAAGTCTGGCATTCTGACTATATATATCATACTGAGCACAAGGTTACCTTGCTATATATTCACTTGTTCCTTCAGGGTAGAGACTATTTCATCTTTGACTTTGTATCCCCAGCAATTAGCATAGTGCGTAACACATAATTGGTGCTTAATAAATGACTGTTGATTGATTAATTCATTCAGCAATTTTTTTTGTGACCCAAAGTGGTTAGCGTTGTTCTGTACCTGTTATAAGATACAGCACTGTGCTAGATTCTGTGGGGGATAAAATGGTGAATAAGATTCAATACTTGCCCTAATCAGCTTTATCTAGTAGACATGTGTACATATAATTTTTAGTACAAATTAGAATTGAAAAACACCATAAAAGATGAATAAACAAAATACAAGGGGAGTTTAGAGGAATACTTCCAGATATAGTCATCAAGATTTGTAGAAGAGATGATATCTGACATGGGCCTGGTAGGGTTTCCATAGGTAGGGATAAAGATGTTTTTTGTTCCTGTGACCCCAAAGGCAGTCAGGGGCTAGGCATGGTTTTTGCATATCATGGTTTCTAAAATTCATTTTTAGCTTCATAGTCAGCAGAGGGAGATTAGCTGAGCTAGAAGATGCTGTGTACACTATTTCCATTCTCAAAGGAAGTGACCCACATTTATGGTGGCCAGTGTTTCCAGACTCTGAGACATGCAAAGGCTTGAGTTTATCTGTGTGAATCCTAGTTAGAGGCCTTACTAGAATAGAATAACAACCAAAGGGGCCCCTGAGATCCACAGAGAAGAGACAGACCAGAGAAATGAGCAGTCAAGTCAAATACACTAGATTTGGGTGACAGCTGTGAGTCAACCAAACCATCATTAGCACAAGGTTATGGCATTTCCATGCTGAATAAAGTCAGTTTAGTGACAGGAGTTTTTTATTTTATGAATGGGCAGAGAGCAGCTTGAGAAATCTTTTGGTTGCTTATTATTACTCTTTTAAATTTTATTTGTCATATTCTGATGCCAGAATGTTGACGTCCCCTACTTTTATTGTGCTTTTTGTCTACCTGTCATAGCAATATCCATTTTTCTTTTATGAATTTAATTGTTGTTCGGGTCATATGAGTCGAGAATGGTTACATACTTTTATTTAAAATAAAAAAATTCCTTTTATATTGTGAAATGCTTTTTAGGCTATTTCAGTTCTTTCCTTTTCATTCCGCATGTATCCATATTTTTAAGATGTATTTCTTCTATGTAGTAGATTGTTATTCCTCACCATTTTCATTTTAGTGGATTTGTAAAATCCATTCTCTTCTGTTTACAGTTAGTCTCTGTCTTTTTCTTTGTAAGTTTATCAATTCACATGAATTGAATTTTCATCTGTATGTTGATAACTACAACTCTGGGCTCCCTCTTGAGATTCAATCCTCCATCAGCAATTGCCTATTGGACATTATAAACTGAAGGTCCTCCAAGCATCTAAGATTCAAAACTCATCTTTTTCCCATGCCCACTCCCCTCTTCTGAACTTCTTTGTATCTGTTGAAGGCAATACAATTCTTCCAGTCACCCCAGATTCATAAACTCATTGTTGTTTTGGCTTCTTCACTTCCACTCCAGACATTTTCCAATTCTTATTTCTACTCCCAGCACTTTACATCTGTCCCCATCTCTCCATTCATGTAGCTACCATCTTAGTTCACACCCTCATCCCTTTCCATCTGCACTACTGAAATAGCTTTGTGTGGATAGTTTCCCTGCCTTGAGCTTCTCTCTTTACTCCAAATCATTCTCCTTACAGCTGCCAAAGTTATTTCCCTAGAAGTATAGATTTTACTATTTTACATCCTTAATCAATAAACTCTGATGGCTTCCTATTGCCTCTAAAATCAAATTTATGTAATGCTTCTCTCATACACAAATGGGAGTATAAGGGATTTGCAAACTGGAAAGAATTTGTACTTTTTTCTTAAAATACTTCCAGGTTTCACTGATCTTGAATCTAGTGAAGTTTCAGTCTTACAATGGCAAGAGGGAGGACTAAAGATTTGACCTCGATGATAGTGGAGAGTGGTGAAGGCTAGGCGAAGACAATGTCTGAGCTTGGTTTGCATGTTGAACGTTGTCAGAGTAGAGTAAGCTACAAGCCATACTCTCTATACCTAGTGAAGGAATAGATTTAATGGCGAAATACCTTGCATTCAGAGGGATAGTCTGACATATATGTCTATTGGTGAGACTTCTGTGGGGTCTTCCAGAAGAAAGCAAAGCTCCATTCTTCCCTAGTGCCAGCAATCCAAATATATGTGCAGGCTCCCTAAAAGACAGTTCTGTGATACTTTGTCTATATGGGGAGATGTGCCTCCTCAGTGGCTGAAAGACCTCTGGGTCTATGACTGAGTTGTTATTGTACAGCGTATATAGCAAAGATAAAAATCTATAGAGAAGCAGAAAGGCCTACTTTGAGAGACAAGAGTGAAAGAAAGGCAAAGGCAAATTTTAAATGATTCATGGGAGTCCCCAGATCCATAGACTTGTGGTGAAAGCTGCCCCCTTCAACAAGTCCCTTAATTTCCAGCATCTGCACTCCAAAAGCTCTCTAAGAATGGGCTTTTCTAGTGATATTTGCTTGTAAGAGCTGAGAGTTTATCTTGCTCTGAGTTGGAGCCCATTTACTCATGTTATTCTATCACCTATCTTAAGTTGTAAAACATTCTTTTATTTTTTTGCTTTGATAAATACGTTTGCTTGCTCTCTGTAGTTGCCTTTTGTGTGACAAATGTTTGGAGGGAGATAGCTATGAGTTGAGAATAAGCAATTACCCTCCTCATTAAAATGATTTTATTCTGTAGCTCAAAATGCATTATGAAACCCTATAGAGTGCAAATATCTGATATGTGGTAAGTAAATATAATTTAAGCTTAATAAACCCTTGGAGATAGGAGATTAGACCCCTTCCCACTCCAATCAAAGATGAAAATTGCAGTTTCCCTTGGAGACTTGGAGTGGAGCATCCCAGGTCCCAGATCTTATTTAGGTAAATAAAATCTTGCAATATGAGCCACTCTGGGTCCCTGTGGCCATGGTTAACTTATTACATATGGGGAATCATCTGGGTTAATTGTAGAAAGACCTTTATAATCTTTTGAGGTTTTGTTTTGATCCATGGGGGGAGATTTATCTAGACACCTTCTGGTAACCTCTCTCTCTCTCTCTCTCTCTCTTTGGGTGTGTGTGTATTAGGAGAGTTACATGTAGGGGCTTATTTGGGAAAAAGATTGGACCTTTTGCATTTGCAGGGACCCATTGGAGAGATTTTTTTACCTCTGGCTTTGGTTTTTGGATTCCCTAGTTTTGTGATCCATTAGAGAAAAGAAAATATTTGCCTCTCTTTTTAGAGTGGTTTTACAGTAAATTTTTCTTGTGTTTCTTTTATAAGCTTTTTGAGATAACTTTTGCATAGTTGAATGTTAAAATACCATTAACAGCTATATGAATGACTCTCTTGTAAGTACTGAAGCTAATATGAGAAATATGGATTTTTGCCCATAGAAATGAAGGTACCTAGGTTTTTCCTCTTTTTTAAATAGACCTATTAATAGACCTGCTTGTTTTACTGTTAAGATCCTTAGATGTTGTGGGTCCATAAGGAGAGGTTTGTCCTCTGGCTCAGAAACTCCAATAATCAACCTTAGATGTTCAATAACATTTGGGAACCTTGAGTTTGTTAGGATTTACCTGACCCTGTTTTCTTTAGTTTCAAACTTATCTTGCTTGTCCTATTGTTGAGTGAATTTGGAATTTCATTAATATGGTCTTTGCAGTGACATAAATTCATTTAGGAAAATTTCAGGTACCTTATCACCAAAGGCATTGTCTATAGCACAGGGACCCCGGGAGAAATTTTGATGTTCCTTGTACAGGATTATTTGATTTCTCACCTGAGAGCAAGGGGCTGATTTCTAGTCTGTCCTAGGTCCCAAATATCTTCAGAGAGAGCTCTACATGGTCTAAGACACTCTGTGTTGTTGAGGTGTTTCAGCCATGTCTGACTTTTCATGAGTCCCATATGGGATTTTCTTGGCAAAGATACTGGAGTGGTTTGCCATTTCCTTGTCTAGCTCATTTGACAGAGGAGGAACTAAGGCAAACAAGGTTAAGGGACTTTCCCAGCATCACATAGCAAAGCGTCTGAGGCCAGATTTAAACTTAGGTCATCCTGTCTTCAGAGCCAGCACTTTATCTATGACTCCACCTGTAAGACAGATGATACTAGCATACAGGACTGCAGCTAGCATAGGTTCACTCTTGATCTGGTCAGATAGAAAGACAGCTTTGGAGGGGTTAATAATATTACCTTATTATACTCTAGTCTTTTCACAAGAGGATTGCTGATAATGGAAGCACCTACTCTTATAGCATTCCCTAATAACCCTTCTTACAGGGGCCAGCAAGAAGGAGGGGAAGCTACCCTTACTTGTTGATGGAGTTACTTGAGATAGGCACAGCTTGTACTCTTCCATAAATTCCCTCCAGCCTCAATGGGGGCCAGTTGAGGCAAACACAGATTTCCCTCAAGCCCTGATGGGGGCTGATGAAGGGATATGCGTGAGCATGCACACATAGAGCATTCCAGCTTGTGCATTCAACACTAAGGGTTCCTCACTCACTGACCAGTAACCACATGCTTTATAGGCAAACAGACAAAGAAGGCATACTGCCGGCAATAGCCTCCAATTTTATGTTACCTCATCCCTTTATCTCACTGTGCACAGTGGATATTTATAATTTAAGCACAAATGTTTATATTACTTATCATTATATAATGCTGTGCAAGCATGGTGAAGTTGTTTGAAACTATAAGCATAAGAACTCCCATCTAACACCTGGAAACAAGAGATTATTATGGCTATGGATCCTGGAAAACTAAACTCTAAGAAAGAATAACAAAAATCCACCTTACACACTAAAATCCACCTTACTTAAGTTGTCCCAGAAGCTCTGTAGGGACTCAAGTATCTTCTGAGCTAGGAAGTTGATTTTCTTTTCTTTTTTGCCTTTTGGTTGGAGAAGGCCACTTAAAGTACCAAGACTGGCTCTTGCTAAGTACTAAGAGAGCAGCAATCCCTACTAAACTATTTATTGTAATTGTAAAATATTTATTGAATCTGCATAACATATTTGTGGGTGTGGCAGGAGAGTATCCTTACTACAGGTTAGGCTAGTTTTTCCTTGAGACTTGGTAGACTCAGAGGCCTAAGGGCTTAGGCCCATTGATCTCACTTTCAAACCAGCCGGATGGTGTTGTGGGGGCAGGGCTCTCAGATTCTGGTTCTGTGGATCTCAATGTGGGTTTTCCTTAGCTGAATCAACTCAAGGATTTCTTAATGCTTGTCATTCTTGTTTAAACTTCTGCTATAGATAAGTAAATCTCCCTTAACTGACTGCTAAGTGATCTATGAGTGTCTTGTTTTGTTCCATTTTCAAAACTGAACTGACTTGACTCAAGTTTAGTCCAGAACAGTAGGCAATTATGATTTTTATTTGTACAAGATCTGTGCAAATTCCATCATTTTGAGATTTTTGTATAGTACTGGAGAATCACTAATAAGGGACAATAATTTACACCCCTCTTGAGCCAGCATGTGAACATATGGCCTCCCACACAAGACAGTGTTTGGGATTTCTGTTTGTGCCTTCTTTCTTTTGGTACAAGGCCTCATGACACTTCAAAAGATCAAAGAAGCAGAGCTCCATCCAAGGAGAGGAATCTATACCAGAGTTTGCCAGCAGTGGAGCCTCCTGAAGCCCTGAGTCACCTGCTTGGCCAAACCTGGCTGCGGATCCACCCAGATGCTGAGACACCACAAGGCAATAGCTTGTCCAGCAGCAAGGCCACATTTAGATGTGAACTTGAGGTGAATGCTTTATAGCAACTGCTTTGTGTTTATCCCCATTCTCCCAAGAGATCAAGATGGTAAATGGGAGAATTTGTCTCCAGTTTGGGGAAAACATTTGTAGTTTGATTCTTGTAGCTTTTTAGTAGATATCCTTTTATAAAATATGAATTAATGTTAGGTGGCTAATGAATATTAAGGTGCAATTAACTGGTTAAATTGATAGTGGGGTACTAAAAGGGATGGACTACTAATCACTGACATCAACAATATTAAGGAGATATTAACTAGTGGTATTGGGGTAAACATACGTGAATGGGTGTTGAAGATCATAGAATTGGGAGGACCCCATAACCCTTTAGGGTTACTTCTAGAACTTTAAGGGGAAGATATAGTTTCTGGGAACTAGAACTCCTAGTGATCATATGTTTTAGAAGAGTAAGTCTAGAGTCTCACTACACCTTTTTTATCTGTCTCATGTACTCCCTTGCTTTTATATATTTCCCCGTCAGTCACACTTTCATTCACTCCCTACCTCCCTGCAGCTGCAACTTACATGATGATATTTGGAATTTTCATTCCTTTAGGTAGTATTTTTGGCTCTTTTGCTACATCTCAAAAAAAAAAAAAAAATGGATAGCTACTGAAATCTGTGGCAATTCTGCTTACCTGAATGTAGATAGGAGATAGGAAGAAGGTGTGGAAGCTCAGAGGGGAGCAGGTCTAAAGTATTATGGACTTGTAAATGCAAGATAGAGCTGGCAGAAAAGAATTTGTGGCTCGGGGTTTGAGAGCCTCATATTTCCCTGAGAATGGGTGAAGGGGAGAGAGTGAAGGTGGGGTGGAGAGGGAGAGGGAAAGGGGGGAGAGAGAGAGAGAGAGAGAGAGAGAGAGAGAGAGAGAGAGAGAGAGAGAGAGAGAGAGAGAGAGAGAGAGAGGGAGGGAGGGAGGGAGGGTTATTCTCCAGAAACATGAGAAGGGCAAGAAATCCCTGAAGGTAGTTAAACAGGTGTAGTACAGGTGATTATTTTGGTATGTTGAGTTTGAAAGGAAAACCATTTCCCTCGAGTGGAATGAGCTGCTAATGAAGCTCTAATCCCTCCCCTCCCCCCAACCCCCAACCGCCCTGTCAAAGCAGAGAAGCGAGTTGCTGAGAAAGAAATGTCAGGCCTCTGTGAAGGGAGGAGGGGGTATCTCTCCCTGGCTAAGCTAAGGCTAATTGGCTGTTCAGTCTATCTTGCTCATGATCACCATCTAGTGGTTTATGTATTAAAAATCTCTTTGGGCAACCTTTCACAACATGGCCCTAACCTAGCTTTCAACCTTTTTACAGTTTTTTTTTCAATTTACTTATTTTTAGTTTTCAACATTCATTTCCGTAAGTTTTAAATTTTTTCCCTCTCCCACTGCAGGACGGCATGCAGTCTGATATGGGCTCTACACATACATTCCTGTTAAACATGTTTGATTAGTCATGTTGCATAGAAGAATTCGAAGTGGAGAAAGCATGAGAAAGAAAAAAACAAAACAAAAAAGAAAACAGGCTGCTTTGCTCTGCATCCTAACTCCATAGTTCTTTCTTTGCATGTGGATGGCATTTTCCACTGTAAGTCCTTTGGAACTGTTTTAGGCCCTTGCATTGCTGAGAAGGGCTGTCTATCAAAATCAGCCATTGCACACTGGCTGTTTCTGTGAACAATGTTCTCCTGGTTCTGCTCACTTCACTTGGCATCGGTTCATATAAGCCTTTTGAGGGTTTTCTGAAGTCTGCCTTTTCATCATTTCTTACAGCACAATTCCATTACATTCACATGCCACAACTTAGTCAGTCATTCCCCACCTTTCTGTTTAACCTTATGGCATAGCATCTTCCGTCTTGTGCTTTTTGTCCTAGTTTTCACTCCACATCTAGAACACACTGCTTCCTCACCCTGGCACCTAGTTTCCTTAATACTCAGCCCAGGTATCACATGTAACCTTTCCTCATCCCTCTGGTTCTAGTGCCTTCTCCTAAAATTTTTGTATCAGGGGCAGCTGGATAGAACACAAGTCCTGGAGGCAGGAAGACCTGAGTTCAAACTTGACCTCAGACACTCACTGCGTGACTCTGGGCAGGTCACTTAACTTTGATTACCTTCCGGCCCCTACCCCAAGAAAAAACAAATTACTTTGTGTCTATCTTGTACCTGAGATCTTGGCAACCGATCCTATTACTTTCTGGCAAATAGAAGAAAAGGAAATGGAAACAGTGTCAGATTTTATATTCTTAGGTTCAAAAATCACTGCAGGCAGAGACTGCAGCCATGAAATTAAAAGATTCTTGATCCTTGGAAGGAAAGCTTGCCAAATCTGGACAACATACTAAAAAAGCAAAGACATCACAGTGCTGACAAAGGTCTCCATAGTCAAAGCTATGGTTTTTCCAGCAGCAATGTATGGCTGTGAGAGTTGGTCTATAAGGAAAGCTGAGTGCCACAGAACTGATGCTTTTGAATTGTGGTTCTGGAGAAGACTTTTAAGAGTCCCTTGGTCATCAAGGATTTCAAATCAGTTAATATTTAAAGAAGTGGAAGGTCGAATACTAAAGCTGAAGCTATTTTAATCACATAATGAGAAGATAGGACTCACTGAAAAAGACTCTGATATTGGGAAAGAATGAAGGCAGAAAGAAAAGGACATAGCAGAGGATGAGATAGATATATAGTATCACGGGAACAATGCAAACCTGAACAGACTTTAAGAGCTAGTAAAAGTTAGAAGGGCCTGGTGTGTTATGGCAATGGGGCAACAAAGAGTCAGACGGGACTGAATGACTGAAAAACAAGAAGTGCTCCTTCCAAATGTAAACAGTTTTGCTAATTTGCTGGTTGGAAAAGAAACAACGGACAGTTGTGAGAGAAATACTTGAAAAGATTGTCAAAGTGTCCTGTTTTTCAACATCTAATTTACATTTCACTGACATGAGAACTTTGAAGTTAATCGCAGTGAAACTGATCTGTAGATCTATTTGGTGGCTATGGGACAAATGTACATTGCCTATTTATGGCTTACCTGATTGAAATATGGACTTTGGTTTGTCACCATGAGATGGAAGTGTGTCATCTCACCATAGCATGGGTGACTTGTCATCATGGCTGAGCAAGCTAGCTTGTGAAGGGAGGGTGCGTGTAGTTGAGTCCATGTCTAATATAACTCCCCTAAATTGTAAGCTTCACTCTTGTTTTGGTAGCCCCAGTGTCTAGTATATAAGTGCTTATCTTTTAATTGAATGATACACTTTTAAAGTAATGATTTTTAAGTTTGTTTGCCCTCCTTTTCTTTTTTTCAATGTTTTTTATTCAAATTAGCATTTTGACCCTAAAATTGGATTTGCCAAGCTTCTTTGATATTTGTCTCTTCTCACTAGGTCTTATCTGTCCTATCCCAAAGTCCTTGACTTTAAATTATTTAAAGTTGGTCTTTTTTTTTCATTTATTCACTTGTTTCTTCTCTTTTCTGCCCAAGTTAGTATGTAGTTCAAAGTCTTCCCTTTGCACCATCTCCCCTTGGAGCAACATTCTTCTGCAGTGTCCTTTTCTAAGTTTTCCTTTGCTTTGTCCTCTCTACTTCTCATCCCTTCTAATCTGTTCTAAATTCTACTGTCCTCTTCATTGACTATGCCTTTACTTTACTTATTCCTTTTTAATTCTATGCCCCTTGTGGAGGTAGAGTTTCTGGAATGCTAAATTTTAACTCCTCTGATTTTTATGTTATAGCATTAGTAGATCTTATTCCATCCTCCATTTTTTCTACTTTACTTTGCTCTTAAAAAACATCAGTTCATGAAGGAGGAAGCACTGTTGTATGCTGTGAGTCACTCTGTTTTGAGTCATGAAGTTTACCCCCTTCCCTTCCCATATTCACTCAAAATTCTTAAGGGCAGAATAATCTATCTTTGGCTCTATGTTCCCCATACCACACTGTGTGCTGGCTGCCCTTGGAGACTCATAGGGATGGAATGCAACCTTGGGAAGTACAACTCATTCTCAGAGATTTGCTAACGTGTGCAAATCTTTCCCTCCCCTCCCTCTAACCCTCACCCCCACCTCCCCAACCCCCGCCCAAATACCAAACAAATCATCAAACAACATTAGAGTGGATGCTCACTAGCGACATACTCTCCTTCTAGGATGACATGGGGTGGGACCTTACCTTCTACTCTTCCCGTACCAGTCCCTCTCCTCCATTACCTTTATTCTACTCTCTCACACCCTCAATCTTGTTACAAGATCAAAGAAATTTCTATCCCTTCTCTTATTTCCTGGGTATTGGGCTTATCTCTGACTCTTTCCCATTTCTCAGTCTGTGCAGTTTTACATAGTGTCATCTCCCCCATAAAAGGTTCTGATCACAAGATTAATTTGATGATGAATAAATTCAGCTCTTTCTCTTTCTTGAATGACTGAATTATCCTTAAATCTTTAGTCCTTTCTGTTTCTTAATTATTCCTCTTTGTCGCATTATTCTTCAATCAGTTGCTTCCTAAATGATATTGTATAAACATGAGTATATATATATATTATATATATATATATATATATATATATATATATATGTGTGTGTGTGTGTGTGTGTGTGTGTGTGTGTGTATTTCATCTTGCCAATCAATCCATTAACAGTAATTTACTAAGCTCTCACTATGTGTCAGGCACCATTCTAGGCATTAGAGATACACAGAAAAAGCAAAAGACTTTGCTCTCAAAGACCTTACATTCAAATGGAGGAGAAAACATGCACATGCACACACACATGTATATAATAAACCACGCACAAAGCTGATTTAAGATAACCTTGGAGAGGACTCTTGGTAATTGTACCTATTTATACACATGCTTGTATTTCTCTTATTTGTGGAGGTCTGTAAGTTGAATATTCTAGTCACTACTTTGTTTTTGTGGATATGTTTTAAATGCCTATCTTTGGATGGAAGTCTACTGACTTGAAGTCCATTTCATTCATGATTCAGGGCCACTTGGTTTGATGTTATTTTTGGGTTGCTGCTTTTGCCTTTTGGTGTATACCATTCTATTTCCTTCCATTTCTATACCTGTGGAATAACCTTGGATTTTTAGAATTGGTGCTCCTACATATTTGAGTCTTCTGTTTGGCTGGAAATTTTGTTGTGTGTTATGGAAACTGTGAAAATTAAGCACTACATATCTTAGAGGAGGATTTCTTAATTTGTGCGTGTGACTGAGAAGAATGTTTTCAGGACATAAACAAAATAATAGAATTACAAAGAAAACTAATTATATTTGAAATAACAGTAGTCAGAATGTTAAAAAACCAAGGTCACACAACTGCTTCAGAGACTCTCTTTTCTTCTCTTTCTTCCTATTCTTTATTTACTCATGGCCAGAACACAATTAGATTTTTAGTTATAAACACTGGGTATGCAAGCAAGCATTCCTTTACCTCAAGGAGCTTATGTTCTAAAGCGGAAGACAAAAAAAGTAAAGAGAAATGGAATATTGCAGGGCAGCATGTTTTGGAATTAGCTGGGATATGATGTTGATTCCTGATTCCCTGCAAGATAAGGTCACTACACATTTATTAAAGCCTGGAATCCCAAGACTAAAGTCCAGGTTGTAGTGGAAAGGGAATAAGAAGGATTTATGGAGTGAGGCAATGTGACTTGGAACTTGCTAGAAAAAAACACTATTAGAAGACAAGTCTATTAACTAACTGTTCTTGTTCAAATGGCTTAAGGCTAAATTTGTTGTTTATGTGCATGGAAAATAGTTTCCTTATCCATTCCTATTTCAAAATATTGAGGTCAATATCTTCATTTTCTTCCTAAAGGAGAATTTGGACCATTCATATTTATTTCTATAAATAAATTTATTTTTCTAGAATAATTTTAAAATTAGCAAATAAAAGTTTTATTTCTACTTTTAAAACCATTAATTCTTATACTTCTGTGAGGCTTGATCTCTTTTTTTAGTTTAGGGAGAGGAACTTTGCTTTTCTGATTATCTATCTTTTATCTTTTCCCCTTTAAAGCTCTTTTGTTTCTCTTCTGGTAGTATTTCCTTCCCTTCTATGTTTTTATGTTCCAAAAATGCTATTCTTGTGGAATTTCCACTTCCTTCGAGAGATTTTTCCATCTTGTCTTCTATCTTCTGTACTTTAAAAAAGTAATTCTGCATTGAAATTTGATTTTCAACTTGATTTCATTCTTATTATCTTCTTTTAAGTTTTATTTTTCTTTTGAACCATTCTAGAGTGTCTTGTCATTTTCCCAAGGTCTTGGGCAGTCTGAAAAATTCTCTTTTTAATTAGAGAATTTTGATTAATTTCCCATCATAGTATTCTTGTCCTGGCCTTTCAGTTTTTATTTATTTTTCTTTCTTTCTAAACCTTACTGTTGATTTATCTGCTTGAGAAGCTAGTTATTTACTTAGGATTTCTCCTTTGGACTTGTGGTCTTTCAGCTTTTCTCTTATATTCCATTTGCTGGCTTTTCTCCAATTTGGTCTGTGTTTATTCCATTGCTACCCAGTTCTCTCCCCATCCTCAAACTAGGTGTCCTCTTCTTCCTAAAATTGGGGAGTCTGGCAGCCATGTAAGAATCCTTGCCCAGAGCAAACTCTGTGGCGTGAGGATTAGCCCCAACTCAATTTCCAGTCTTTTTTCCCTCAAACGAGGATGTTTTCTCCTTTGTATCCAGATTTGCCTTGGACTCCGTACTTCAAATTTTTCTAATTTGAATTCCGCCTTTTCATACATACACCATTACTGTTAACCTCTTATTTTAAATCCAGATACATCTTTTTGAGAGGCAGTGTGAAATGGTGGATTTACAGTTGGTGGCCTCACCATTAATGAGACCTGGGTTCAAACTCCGCTAGCTGTGAGAGCCTGAATTAAGTAACTTAACTTCTCAATACCTATGGGTAACTATTTCAGAGTAGTGACCTAAAGTTGTAGGCAAAGTTTCCTATATCAATGAAATCACAGCTGAATTTTTTCACGTTAGAGATGTTTCTTGTAAGCAACATATGCTTGAAGAGAATTTCTATAGTTATGGAATTATGTTTTCATAGTATTAAAAATTAAGGCTTTCAGGCATTGTGGATTTTTAAAGTGCATTAGTGTTTTCAAATCATGACTGAAGGGTTTGTAATTTGAGGGTCTAATCCTATTTTTAAAAATCCTATTTTTTCCCGAATTTTGCATCTTTTCTTTGCTGTTTTTGAAAATTCTGTTGTTATTCTAATTTCTGTTTTTAAGTATGACTTCTTTGTATTTTCTCCAAGTTCAGGGAATTTTTTTGGTAGTTTTATGATTACGTGGCTAGGTGAGTCAAAAACACGTTTTCTTCTTGCTCTGGTGTCTTATGCTTTTGCTCTACTTAGAAAAATTTCTTTTATATTCTCTCTACTTACAAGGTTTGTCTGATGTAGTTCACTGTGGAAATTATTATCCAATTAGGTCCATTTAGAAGCTTTTTGCTGTCTTGCTTAGAGCAGTCTTTAACTTCAGTTTCCAACCAGTTGGAGATTAGATGGGTAGACTGGTTCTGGCCCATAGAGCACCTAGAATGCCAAGATAAGGTGTTTAGACTTCATTTAATAAGTAATAATCTATCAAAGGTTTTCAAACCAAGGACTGATTGGATTTGGGCTACAGGAAGATGAATATGACATCTTTATGTAGAACAGCTTGAACTGGGGAAAGGCTAGAGGTGGGATGGATGATTTGTTGAGATGCTACTAAAGCCTTTTTTTTTTTTTTTTTTTTTTTAACTAAAGATGGTACTAGGCTGCTCCTACTGCCACTTTGGATAGGAGGGCCAGGGTAGGATTGGGTAGAGGAAATACATGTCTAGGGTGTCTCTGGAGTGGGGTATGGGGGAGGAAAGAAGCACTCTGATAGTTTCCTATTTTTTAAATTAATTTATGCTCCCCTCACCTTGTCTTTCCCCTGAAATAAAATGAACAAAACCCAAATCCCTATAACCAATAAGCACAGTCAAGCAACACAAATCCCAATTGGTCATGTTAAAAAATGTGTATTTCTGAACATTAGCCCATCACCTCAGCATCTGGACATACATTTCATAGCTTCCTATTTCCCCACTTCAGTCATAGTTCTTACACAGCTGGGGACTTGAGAATAGATACGGTTTGGAACAGCTATGGCATGGAATATGACAGAAAGTCATAGGCTCTTAAAACTTTGGAACCAGAAGGCACCTTAAAGGTCAGCTGGTTTGGTTTGTAACCTCGTCCTTGGATAGATTTCAAGGGGTCTGGAAACCTGAACGGGAAGAAATTATGTCCTTAGTTCAATTCTAAGTGAGTTGCTTTGTAATCCAACCTATTTTATTTTATTCATTTAAAAACATTTTTCTGAGAAGGGATCCACAGGCCTCAACAGAATGCCTGAGAGGTCTGTGGAACCAAAAATGTCAAGCAGTCTTCATCTAGTCGAACACTGCCTTTTTTATAGATAAGAAAACTGAGGTCCAGAGGGATAAGGAGCTCAAGGTCATAGAGCTATTAAGTGGCAAAGTCAGGACTCAAAACCAGGCCTCCTAATCCCCAAACTACTGTCTTTAGATGCATAAAAAAGATCACTAAACAGCTTTTAGAGAGCACAGACATTTACTTAGTGGATTCAACAGGAATTATATGACCTTTTCCTGAAACATGAAGAAAACTTAGGAATGGCAGCAGAGAAAATGGATGGTAGGATTTCACTGGTTTGTTGGAATCGGTAGAGAAGGAAGTCAAGGGACTGAAGGATTCAAAGGTCCAGTAACAAGACAGGTCAAACAGCTGACCTGGGGACCTGGGAGGGACAGCAAATGAGGATGCCAACTTAATGGGAAAATAGGAAAGGGTCAAGGCTTTGTAACAAGGATGAATCACAAATTCAGAGTGGTGAAGCAGTGGACAGGTTGGTTAGAGAGGTTGTTCCTGATGAATCACAGTCCCTCAGAGTGCTTTGCACACAGTAAATGCTTAACACATATTCATCAAATGAGTAATAAATGAATCAGTATGTATAACAATCCTATACCTGTTTCCTCACCTGTAAAACGGAGATAATACCAGCTAGTGTGATATACTAACCAGTACTACTCCCCAGATTAGGACAATTTGAATTTCAAAACACTTCTGATACCTACTAGATGTTGTGGCCCTGGGTAAGTCATTGAAACTTTCAATCCCTCAGACTGCTCTGTAGAACTTATTTACTAAGTCATAAATAACTGAGATCCGCAGTGGAGGGAGTTCCTATTGAGCTTACCTATGCTGAGGAAACTGCAGAGCCAATGGATTGAATGCTGTACCTGCCATCAGAAATACCGGAGTTCAAATCCCTCCTCAAGTACTCACCAGCTGTCTAAGCCTGGACAAGTCACTTAACTGAGCCTGACTCAGTTTCCTTACCGGTACGATGAGGATAGTAATAGCACCTAGGAGGGCTGTAGTAAAAATCAAATGAAATATTTACAAAAATTCTGCAAACCTTAAAATGCTTCATAAATGCTAGCTATTGTTATCTAGGGTCATTATAGGAATCAAATGCATGTGAAAGTGCTTCCAAAGCATTTACTATGAAAATGCAAATTATCATTATTATAGATACCAATTACACAACTTTGTAATATAGTGATGCACTCATGGCCCCTATTGAGCACCCCTCCACTCCTTCCCCAGCTTCCCCATATCTAATACTTAAAATTTTCTTTTGTCGGGGGAAGAGGAGGTTTTCCACTTTCTTCTTTTCCTGCTCTGTCAGTCAGTTTACCTGGCTATCTTACCCTATCTAACCACTTCTTCGCTGCTGGTTCTAATGTTTGGAAACCAGACATAAAAGCTTGTTAGAATGGCATATAAAATAAGAGTAAATAGACTGTGAATGAAGGCCTTTCCCATTAGTAAAATGCTTGTTTCAAGGTATGAACTTTATGAAATATATTTTGACTATTCCTAGGTCTATTTGTTTCCTTTCTGTGATCCGAATACATGAGGCTGGTGAGCAGTGAGTTATAGATCTGATGAAATCCTACTGTACACAAATACCCCAACAATGTGAGAGTGTGGAAGAGAGCTGACAATTTCAAATGGTTTCAAAGAATCACGACAATCACAATGACATGTTGGGTCTAGAGCAAGTCACTGAACTCCTTGGGGCTCACTTTCCCTCTCTGTAAAATAGAGGTTGCACCAGATGGCTTCTGAGATCCTTCCCAGCTCTGGTTCCACAGTAGCAGCTACTAAAGCATGAACCCATCTTTGCTATTATGTCCTTGCTCTCTCATAAAACTCTATAGAGTGCTTACATCTTTCTCACAACATTCACTCGGATTTTAAGGATTCCTGTTCAAAAGAAAGAATTTTGTTTTTCCATGTTCCATGAAGCAGAGTACCTGATATCCTATGTCATATAATTTAATTTCCGATAGTACGGTCACTTAAAATACGGCATCCTACTGCTTAACATGTGGTCAAACTGAAGGGAGGATAAAAATCACACTTATGCGAAAAAAACTCATTCCTAGGATTACCAAAAAATTCTTTATAGCTCACATAAATAGGAAATTTTCAATAATTCAGTGTAATTGAACAAACAGTATTAACATGCCCAAAACACCGTGCTGGTTATGGGGAATGGAAAGATGAAGAATGACACGGTCCCTGCCCCGGGGGAACTGAGGACTTTGTGAGAGGAATAAGTCAGTTTTCAGTCCAAGTCCTACAGAGCAAGGGATCCGAATTGAAGATCCGCTGGCTACCAGCCCTGTGACCAGGACAACTCACTTCCCCTCTTCATCCCCGTTCTTTCACCAGGTGAAGGGCAGGAGGTCCTGTCTGAGGTCTTCTGGAGGAAGAGGGCCAGGGCCAGGCACGTGCGCGGAGAGGGGACGGCCCGGGCACCCCAGAACAAGCGGGCGCTCCCCAGCCAAGAGCCGTCCTGTCCACCTCGTACAGGTGAAGACACCGGCCGTCGGGGCTTAGCCAGGTAGCCAGTTTGGCTGCGGCGTCCCAAGGGGCTTTACCGCTCCGGTTTGGAGTAAATAAAACAGTATTCCACTTACTCCAATTCCGGTTTGGAGACGGCACGGCATTACGTGCGGAGACCTGACCTTGGAGAAGCCCCGGGTTCCAGTCTCGCCTCCCGGCCCCACCTCCGCGCCCGGACCAGGCCGGCACACCGACCCTCGGGGAGGCGTGGTGGCCCCGAGCCCCTCAAGTTTGCTCCCTACATCAGTGTCCCTCGGCCGTGGCCATTCCCTATCAGCCTCCGGACCCCGCACTTTTGGGGGCGTGATGGCGCAGGTGCCTCCGCGCTCCGCGGGGCCCGAGCCGGGCCGGGGCCGAGCCTGAGCGGGAGCCGGGGGCAGGGAGGGGCCGCACCGGCCTCGGTCCCGCACCGCGTCCCGGCCATGGTTACCGCGCTCTCCTCGGTGGGCCGAGCCCGGGCGCGCACGGCGGCTCAGGCTGCTACAAGCTCCCTCCGCAGATAGGGGGAGAAAGTCGCGGCTTTTTTCTCTCCTTTCTCACTCGCGGGTCACCCACATTTCCTCCTCCTCCTCGGCCAGCGGAGCGCACCGTCTCCGGCCATGGAGGTCACCGTGGACTCAGGTCAGTCCCCCCGCCCCGGGCCCGTTTGCACGCGACCTGCCCGGAGGGGCCGGGGGCGCCCCCCCCAACCCAAGTCAATAGCGGCCGCCGGGGGGCTGGGAGGGGAGCCCCGCGGCCCGGCGGGGAGGGTCGGGGAGCCCGCGGGGGCGTGTGGCCCGCTCGCGACCTCCCACGGTGCGGGGGGCGCTAGGATGAGCCAGAAGGGGGGCGCGGGGCGGCCGGTGCCGGGGAGAGGAAGGAGGGAGGCAGGGAGGGAGGAGCGGGGAGGGAGCGCGCGCGCGTGTGAGGAAGCGGGGGGAGGGAGCGGGGAGGATGGCTCAGCTTTTTCTAAATATAAAACTAAAGGGAGCCGAGCGGGCGAAGCGGGGAGACGCAGCCGCGGCGTGGGGGGGCGCGGGCCCGGGGGGGAGGAGGAGGCGGCTCCGGCGGCTCCGGCAGCGCCGCCTCGCCGTCTGTCCCGGCCGGGCTCTCGGAAAGTCGGGCTAGAGCTGGAGAGGGCGCGAGACGGAGACGAGGAGACACGGAGACGGAGGGCTAGGGAGCGAGAGACAGAGGGAGGGAGGGGGGAGACGGACGGACAGCGGGCGATCGGCAGCGGGCCGAGGCTGCAGCGGGGCCGCAGGAGCCGCGCAGAAACGGTCGGGGGAAGAGCGGCCTCTCTCCCGCTCGGAATTTCGCCACCGGCGGGGAGAGAGGCGGCCTGAAGGGAAGCCCGGGAGAGGTCGCGGCCCGCCCGGCCGCAGGAGCGGCGGGAGCGGGGCGGCCTGGGCCTCGGACAGGCCTGGGCCCGCTGCGCCCCCTCCCCACTCCGCCCGCCCCCGCCTCGCCCCCTCCTCTCCGCCCCGCCCCGCCCCCTCCCACGGCTCCGCTCGCTCCCTCCCTTCCCCGGGTGCAACATGGCTGCGGCCGCCTCCGCCTCTCAGGACGAGCTCAGTAAGTGACCCGGGCGGACTGACCAACGGCTCCCCCACCTCCTCCGCCCCCGGGGCGGCTGCTGCTGCCGCCGCCCCCGCGGCTGCCCGGAGCGCGGAGCCACGCCGTCGGGCCCCCCGGGCGGCGGTGTCCTTGGGCAGGCCCGGGCGGGGGAGGGGGCGCGCGGGGGACGTTTTTTGGTTCTGCGGGCGGGGGTGGGTGGTTGGAGCGGGGCCCGGGCGGGGGAGGAGAGGCCCGGGCTGCCTCCGCCGCCGCCGCCCTGATTGTTTTCAGGCCTCTGCTTTGCAGCGTCATGTTGTGAAACTGAAACCCCAGCTCCGGGCGGGGCCTCAATCTGTGCCCCTCGTGGGGGGGAGGGGGTGGAACTTACGTCCGGACCCCCATCCCCCCATCCCCGGCCTTAGCCTGCCCTGCCCTGGGAGGTTTTGGAACAGGTGGTGCGGAGCGGAGGGATGCGTGTGCGCGCGTGTCTGGGTTATGTGTGGGTTATGTGTGCGTGTGATGAATGTGCATGTGTGTGATGTGTACGTGTGCGAGATCAGTGCGTATGGGTGCAGGTACTCCTCCTCGGGCCCCCGCCCCCACCCCCGGGCTCCTCCAGGAGCGGGGCCCCCGGACTGGCCCTTTCTCTGGAGACCCTGAAGGGAACGCCTCTGCCTCTACGTCCCCCCTTCCTCCATTAATTTTTCGCATGATGCCGGAGGAGGGGGAGGGTCGGTCTCAGAAAGAGCAGACACTTGTCACACTCCCCCTGGTCCCCCCGCATTTTAGCTTCTCAGTTCCAAGGTAGGTGGAGAGTCGGCGATCTGTTTGTGCCTCCTTCGGGGAGAAGGCCTGCACTTCCTCGGGAAGAGGGGTCGTTAAATTCATAACAGGGAAAAAACTCCAGGAGCGCTCGATGCGAGGGAAAGCCACCAAATGCAAAATTTTAACCATTCCAAAGAACAGAGCCATATTGAAGGAGCTGTGACATCACACAAATTGGAGGCCCGACCCACCGGAAAGCCTTTAGATTTTAATGCATCATGGGAAATGTAGTTCTTTTGGAGGGGATTAAAGAAAAGCTTGCGTGTGTGCATGTATATATCTGTGCGTATGTGTCCCCGCCCCCTTGAATGTTGCCATGTAAGGGGAGCCTCGTACTGGCATCTCCATAAAGATGGGTCATACACCTAGAGCTGGAAGGGACTTTAGAGGTCATCTGAAGTCTAGGTGACTTAGCCACAGAGGCAGTAAATTTTCACAGATGGGATTTGGAGCCAAGTCGTCTGACTCCAGAGTTGCTGTTGTTTGAACTGCGCTGCAAGCCTTTTTAATTTTTATAAGTAGGAGCCTTTAAAAAGTCACTTTCATTTCTTTCACTTTTTCTGCAGTGTAAAGAAATGATGTTTGGAAGTCTTAAATGGAATGGATCGTGCAGAAGGGAGAGAGCTTCGTAGAAATTGTTATTTTATTTTCAAGATAATCGTGTTTTGAGAGGGACTTTACGAAGAGGATCTGAGGAAAGTGATTAGCATGATGAGGGGGTTTGAAACCATCTTGTCAGGGAAGGTTGAGGGAACTTAGAGATGTTTATCCTGCATAAGAAAAGACATGAGTATAGGGGCTGGGTAGGACCATGTAGATATTGAATGAGTATCAGTTTAATGTGATTTGAAGGACTGTCGTTGTAGAAGATGTATCAGAGTATATAGGTAGATATGTATATGTGTGTGTGTATATATATATGTGGTATATATGTGTGTATATACATGTACACATACACACACATATGGTGTTATCTGTGACTAGTATAGAACCAGTTGGGTAGTAAGATGACTGACCCAGCATAAGGAAATACTGAGTAGAATCCACTTTTCAGTCATACTGTAGGTCAGCTAAATACATTGAAAAGGTTCTATTGGATGACTTCTGTAATCTCTTGTAAATCTGATTCTTTTCCAATAAAAAATAGCTACATAATAGATTTTAGGAACACATTTTTTTAATTTGCCTATTTTGAAACAAAATGTGATGTGGAGGGAGTAGATAATAATGGTTTAGGATTATATAGCACTTGGAGATTTACAAAGTGTTTTCAGATGCAAGCTCTTAAACAATTCTGTGAGGGAGGCATGCAAGAATTTATTAACCCTGTTTTATGGATGAGAAAACTCAAGTTCAAGTTACCACTTGCCCAAGGTCATATAGCTAGCTTATGAGTACGAAAAATCCAGGTGTTCTAATTACAAGGCCCTACAACACAAAGATAAGGATCCTATGAATTGGAAGACCTGGATAAGATGAACTTGTAGTGGTAAATAACAGTACTTTATTAGCCATTAAATTAGATTTAGTTTTTCTGAGTGACCTTGTCCAAGTCATTTAACGGCTGTAGGCTTCAGTTAGCTGTTAGAATGATAGGAGGAAATCCTTTGAACTAGAAGAAACATTAAAACTTTATGTTTGCTTTTAGAATCATAAAGCAAATTAGGATTATTTGACTGTATCTTCTAAACTGGCCAACTTCCCAGAATTTTGTTTGGAGCCCGGGTTGTATTGATGAAAGTATTTAAATGCAAACTAGATAAATTGTGAGTTATTGGTGATACTATTTGGTGTGAGTTAAAGTACTAGAACTGCATCACATACTTGGTCTATCAATAACTTGCAGTATGGCTTTATACAAGTCTCTCAACTTCAACCATCTATCTTGGTTTCTGAAACTTATAGAACTGGTCAGGTGCATAGCACAAATAACCCTTAAATAACTAGTATTAAATTTAGTGCCATCATTTTTAACCTGAAAGAAAATTTCTGCACGTAAATATCTTGAATTGGTTTAGGACTTATATTTTCTGTTTATAATTTCTTATCAAGAACTCCTAAGTATGTAAGTTACATTCTTATTTAAGATAGTGATAAATGGTATAATTCACATTTATATAGAGCTTTAAAGTCTTAACAAGCACTTTATCATAAAAAAATGTTGTGCAAGTATCCCATCTTATAAAGACCCTGGGGATGAGAGGTCAGGTCGAACTCAGGTCTATTGAGTCTAGTGCTTTTTTCCCCCCAGCATTCAATCTGTTAACTTTTATATAAATGGCAAAGTTTTCTTTTACACAGTTTGGACTGGTGTAGCAAGAAAGAAGAAGCATTAGCAAAAGCCATTTTTAAAATTAAAGCTATTCTTTAACTCTTTTAATTTGAATCTTCAGAGTGTCTGTTTGCGTTTTTTTTCCCCCACTGACACAAATGTCAGTCATTACTCTGAAAGCTTACCTGTTATGGTTGCATCCTTTGCTGTTTTCCCAGGGATCAATTATTTTAATTAAATTCAGTTGTTATTTATTAAGTACCTATTATAGTAGTAGTTGCTGTGTGGTATAAAAGCAGTATGCCAAGGTCCTTGTCTTTGAGGAAGGAGTTCAGACTCTTTGGAAAAACAATACCCACATAGATAAAGTAGAAAATGTGATTAGTTGCCACTAATGTGTTCTATGATTCATATAACTTCTCACTAGTATTCTATGTTAGAAACCACTCTTTCCTTCTTACAGATTTCAAAAGAATTTACCTATGCATGAAGCAATAGTCTTCTAGGATTATAGGATTTCCATGGTTATAATAGAAACTACACAAATTGGGGATACAGGAAATCTAAATATGGCCAACAGCTTTTTAACTTAATACCGTAACAAACTTTGTAGAAACCATTGAAAAGTTAGCTTACCTGAGTGCACATCTTGTCTCAAATGCTCACTAGCTGTATGACCCTGGGCAAACTCCCTAAGCCTCAGTTTCCTCTTCTGTAAAGTGGGGATAATAACAGCCCCTCCCTACCTCACTGGGTTGTTGTGAGGGTCAAGTGAGATAGCGCTGGAAAAGTGCTTCGGGAACCGTTAGTGAAGTATAGGCATATTTGCTTTAATTGTTATCGCTCTGTAAGAAGCAAAGTTTGATGACTAAGTTTTTTGATTTCTGTTTGATGTTGGTGTTATTGATACTGGTACTTTTGGTCAGAAAAAGTGTAGTGAACCAAGGCCGTGATCCCCCTTAATTTGGTTTTATAAAAATATCACATGCCTTGCCGCTGTCTAGAAAAGGGGTTCTTAGCCTAGAGTTCTTTTTTTATATATATATTTTGATAGTAATATGTCAGTGTAACTGATTTCCTTTGTAATCTTACATATTTTATGCATTTAAAAAATAATCCTAAGAAGTGGCCCAAGGAGTCCATGACACAACGGTTAGAGCCCTGAACTGTAAGGTCTCAGGAAGGCATTTCTTCCAGTATGTAACGCTTACTTTAATGGATCCATGCCTCCAGTAAAGCTGGATACTTTCCATAGTTGCAGATTGTAGCCCAGCTGTACTTCAACCTGATTCTTGTCTTTGACTTTCCATAGAGCGGTGGTGCTCAAACTTTCTAAAAGAAAACTTTGGCATGATCCTTGTAAAATTATCTAAAATTTTTATTCTTATTGTTTGTTAAAAAATAGCATAAGATTCATTAAGAAACAAAACCAAAAAAATGTGGTATTTCAGTGTTCCTTTTCAGCAGCTTAAGAAACATGACTACAGAGGATCCAACTGGAGATCAGATCACCTGATAAGTTGGAGATAATGGGAAAGTACTTTTGACAGTATTCTGGTGTCATGTGGGATGTGGAGATTTTAGTTATTTTTAGTATTTATGGGGTGTGTGTGTGTGTGTGAATAAATGCTTAGCTTTCAGTTCTAATCAGGTCTATACAGTAAATTAAATTTGTAGGTTTTGAGTCACAGAAGGGATTGTAGAACAATACTATTTTGTGCCAGCAAGTGGAAAAGTTGGTCTGTTTGTCATATTAATAGGGGACAGATATTGCTTACAAAAAGAGGGGGAATATTTCTGAGTATATTCTTGGTGGTTAGTTTTTGAGTGCTTTCACATTGTGTACCTCCTAATTATATGTCATCCTTACAGCAATTTGATCTTCAGTGAGATAGTGGCAGTTCAAGAAAAAAACATCCTGTCATATTCTGGCAAGTGATGTCCAGTTTGGTGATAGACTTAAAATATATAACCATTGGAAATTAACCGATTGGATATTATGCTGTTCAGACATTTTTGGAAATGCAGGTTTTCTTCATATAAATTTACAGTTGGATGATGAGTGGTTGCCATGGCTAAACTTCATAATTTACACTTAACAGAACTATGAGTATCCGAATGTATTCTTTTGATGTAATACTGTAACTCTAAAGAGAGGCTTGTTCTAAAGGACAGGAATAAAGTAAAGGCATTTTCTAATCTTCCTGGAAAATCTCTTCATTCATTTGTATGTTAAAATCAACCTTTTCACCTTCCAGGTTTTGATGTCAGCTTTTATCTGAACAGGAAGGATAAAAATGACGACAGTTTGCTTTCCAGGTTTTATGAACTGGTTGGTTGAGTTCTTTTTCTTGAGCTCTGGGACTACTACATTCCATTCTGACCTTTCATTCTTTTCTCTCTGTGAGGTTATAATACAACTTGTTACTTTTAACAAAATGCTGTTACTGGTGGGACAGTTGTGAGAGTTGCTAAGGTCATTTCTGTTAAGGTTAATTTGATTCAGTTGAAATGCTAAAATTTCAATCAATATTATTCCATTCCAGTAGTTTGAGCATATAGATTCTATTTTAGTCCTGCCTAGTATATTTTGTTAAATGGCACTTAACATAAAGGGAAAAGTTACTGAACATCATTCTAGCATTTTGAGAATTATTTATGCAGTTTGAAAATGTGAGTTTAAAATACAAATAACAGCGTCAATAAAAAACAATACCATACCTCTGTCCGATAAAATAAAAGGGAGGTTCAACTTTTGAGGAGCTGAGGATTAAACAAATGTGGAAGCATTTATTTTGTGTTACTAAAGAAGTCTTTTTGGACTCTTAATTTTAGTTAGCTTTAATTTTTAGTTAGTGGCATACTTTTGGGATATTTTTCTTTTGTTATCCCAGACAGCAAAATGTGTGCCAGTGACCTTTGTACTTCCTTAATAGATTTTTTTCTTGGCCTCCATCATATCTTCCTTATACTTGTATCAGTTGGAATAAAAGTTTGACAGTAACATAGTTTTGATTATATCTGGTTTGGGATTATTCTATTTAGCAGTATACATTTCATCTTTGACAGGCTTTGGGGAAAAACAAGAAATTCAAACTCTTTGATCCTATATTAGAAACCTTCTGATATTACAAGTGTTTTAAAAAATACTTTTCTTCTCTATTTCTCATTTTAAAAAAATTGTAGGGGTGGTATCTTACGTTTGTGCAACGAACTATCCCAAACTATCCCTGTGGTAGTATATTTTGAAATAAAAGTAGAATGTGCTTTAGTGTTGAATTTTTTTTGTGTTCAGCATTTCATTACCTGTATTTAAAGAAAGTTTTTATGGAAACATTTGTTTTCTTTTTTTTCATCTTGGTGTTAACTAACAGTTTTTCCTTACCTTGGAGTTGAAACCCAAGATATAATATTCAAAGATGTTGGCTTAAAAATGAAATACAGGGATTCTATTGCTTGTGAGGGAATTCTAATCCTTTTTCATTCAAATAAAATGAATTTTTATTTTTATAGTTGTATGCTGTATAGTATACATAAGACCTTTCTACCTCTTTAGATCTAATGTCTTTATGCAATACTCTTAGTTTCTGCAGCAGAATTGATAGCACTTTTGTTGAGATTTTGAAATGTAAACTATTTTAAAGATGTTTAAATTTGCTTTAGTTTACTGATATCTTTGCTTCTTTAAGGATTGAACATTTTTTTACATCATTTTATCAGAAAATTTATGCAGGAATAAATTTTTTAAGAGCTGAAAGGTTACTTAGAGATCATATACTATATATTCCTTTTACTTTATATGTGAGGAAACTCATATGAGGAAACACAAAAATATGAGACCCCGAGAGGTTAAATTGAGCAGACATATAGTAAATAATAGAAGGGAGATTTGGATCTGTGTTTTATGACAGAATTTAAAAGTACTTTGGTTTCTTGAATGAATGCTGATACATTCGTTTACAATAAAACTTCATTAATTTAGCCCCAGGTTGGAGTTTACTCTTGTATAAATGAAAAAGTTTGCTGAGTAAATTAACAGGAGAATGTTAAAACTAATTAGGAGTAATTAAAAACTTTTGATCTCAAATCTAGGTTATGTTTGTATTTGTGTACAGATCTGTACTCTGCTAATTATAAATCTTAACTATTCTTTAAGTGGCAGCCTGTCTCTATGGATAGAAGGTTGGGCTTGGAGCCTGGAAGACCTGGATTCAAGTTCTTACTCTGACACGTTAGCTGTGTGACCTTGGGCAAGTACTTTAACTTTCTCAATGGTCTGGACAACTCTCTGATCCCTAAAAATTACAGACTAGTTGCAGGTCACAGTAGCTGTTTCTACGCAGGAAAGTTCCCTGCAGTGTTCTGGGCTAAAAAACCAAAATGAGCAAATCCTGAAAAGCTGAAACTTTACATATTGTTACTTTACTAACTAATTCACATTCACTTTAAAGTAGTAAGATTTCAAATCTTAAAAATATTCCACATCAAAATGGGCTTTCCTTAGTTCATAATATTATCGATTCAGAAGGGATTTTAGGACCATCTTGTATTTTCCTCTCATGTTTTAGAAAGGAAATGTAGGCCCAAAGAGGTAACATGACCTGACCAAGACAATTAGTGGCAGAAGTGAAGTTCAAATCCGGGTTTTCTGACGCTGAATTCTGTGCATCTTCTACTGTACCATGCTGCTGTGGTAATATATTTTGAAATAAAAGTAGAATGTGCTTTAGTGTTAGATTTTTTTATGTTCAGCATTTCGTTACCTGTATTTCAAAAAAAGTTTATATGGAAACACTTGTTTTCTTTTTTTTATCCTGGTGTTTAACTAACAGTTTTTTCCTTACTTTGGAGTTGAAACCCAAGTTATAATATTAAAAGATGTTGGCTTAAAAAGTGCTTTTTTTTTTTACACAAAGTGGCAGCTCTATAAGTTTTCATCTTAAAATTGTATTTCTTTTTTTCGTACTCTGAAGAATAGATTCTTTATACAATTGCATATGTACGTGTGGATGAACAAATGCCATTGGTGGTCCAGAGGATTTTTATCAAGGCTGGATAAACCATGTCTCGCATTGACTGTAGAGGTTAGTAGATTTAGCTCTTTAGGGTCTCTTTTTATTATGTAGTACATGCGATCAGTTTGAAACTCTCTCAGGTTCCTTATTTCACATTTTCCCCCTGGCAGTCTTGAAAGCCAGAGGAATAAATTTCAGTCTATGCATGCATGTATCCTTCCAGTAACACTGTATTCCATTGGGGGAGGGGGGGGGTCAGGACATCAATGTAAACTAAAGAAATGGCATTTTTTTTTTATTTTAACCAGGTTTACAGAATTGAAAATAGTTGGTTAGCTAGGATCATGAAATGTTAGTCATTTTTATACCTTGCTTTTCTGTTTATTTGTATAGGATTAATTGATAACTCACTGTAAATTTCCTCTGGTATGGGTGGATATCTTTTTTAAAAGGGAATGCTAAAGCACTAAAATTGACATCTTGGTTATTGACAGAGTAGAGTTAGAATTTGGAGCAATTGACTGAATTCGTGTTCTTAGTTACAAGTCTCAAATATGTATCCTAAGATAATAATTATTTTTTGAGCAGTATGAAAAAATTTAGTAAGCAGATGATTAACCTTTCCAAAGATGATTCTCTTTCCTTAATATTTTTTATTCAGAAATTTATGAAGCAGTTGACTTAAGCAGCAGTGACAGAGAGTGGAATTTGAGAGTTTCTATTTTTCAGGTTTCTTAAATTTTTTTTAGATTTGCTGGCAAAATTCCTTCTCTGTGCTTTTTGAACTGTGTTTTTGATTCTTTCCCCTTTAAGCAGTAAGCTATATTGACAAAATGTAGAAGAATATATAACCAGATCATTTTGTTTACTCTTTGGCAATATTTAGGTCTTTCACAGTCATTAAGAAGGAAAATATTCATGTCCAGAAAAGGGAGAAAAAAACCCCTATTTAAGCGATGTTGTATGCTGACAGTTTTTTTTAATAGTAGAACTTCCTGATTATTAGCTTGACTCTAGAAAGCTAATTTGTTTGTTTGCATGTAGAAGTTGGTTTTAAATGTGATTGGAATGGGACATTGAATGGAACTGGTTATTCCAAGTCTGTGGTTAAGAGGCATTTTTGTCTTGATGGTCAGGGAGTTCTGTATTTTTCTATTCCCTTTCTGGCCCTGATTCTCTTAAAGAAAAGAAATGTAACTTTGTTTTAGTTAAATAAAATGGCATTCTTAATTCATGTATAACTGATAACACTTGGAGTTCCTCAGCTGAAAAATTGCTCTTTTGTTAGGATGCTGGTTCTTTTTTAATTAAACATTTGCTTTTGGTGGTATACTCAGTTCTATGCTGGTATGATACATTTAATGTCTCTCAGTGTCACTAGATTTTCTACCATATCACAACTACATTTGTAGTATTTTAAAGATTTTTTCTGCTTATCTTTTTAAAAAAAAAAAATTAATTTATTTTCAGTTTTCAGCAGTCGCTTCCATAAGTTTTAAATTTTCTCCCCCTCCCTATCCCCTCCCACCTTGAGATGGCATGCAATCTTACATGGGTTCTACACTTAACGTTCTTATTAAACACATTAGTCATGTTGCACAGCAGAATCAAAAATGAATGGGAGAAGCCATGAGAAAAATCAAACCAAAACATAACACAAGAGAAAATAGTCTGCTTCATTCCGTGTTCTGATTCCATAGTTCTTTCTCTGGATGTGGAAGGCATTTTGCCTCAGGAGTTCTTTGGGAGTATTTTAGATCCTTGCATTGCTGTGAAAGGCTGAGTCTGTCAGAAACAGTCCTCGTATACTGTGGCTGTTATTATGTGTAAAGTTCTGCTCATTTCACTCAGCATCTATTCATACAAGTGTTTCCAGGTTTTTCTGAAGTCCTCCTGATCTTTATTTCTTATATAGCACAATGGTATTCCATTACATTCATGTGTCACAACTTTGTTAAGCTATTCCCCAATTGATGAGCATTCCCTCAATTTCCAGTTCTTGGCCACCACCAAAGATATAAATATTTTTGTACATGTGGGACCTTTTCCCATTTTTATGATCTCTTTGGGATACAGCCCTAGTGGCAAGATTGCTGAATTATAGTATTTTTTTTTATACATTGTTGATAGTGAGGGCAAAAATTACAGATATTGTGATATAATGCAAGATTCTAGGGAAAAGGTATGGCTTGTGAAATGGACCTAATAGTGTCTAGCAGAGAGTCAATTAAACTTTGACTTGCTTTTTTGCTTTATGGCCCTGGTAAAATGTGTAGGAATATTATTTGCTCTTTTCAAAGCTTTGTTATTTCCTAAGTATGGGTATTCTTTCTTCTCCTCAAATGTTTCCTATTTTTTTGTTGTGGCTGAAGAAAAAAATTCATCAGCACATGCCAGATATTGAAGTATGAGTATCTTACTGACTCTTCCTGTGCTTTGCAGAGTTTATGCATTACTGGCATACAGGCTGTGAAAACCTGGGAAATGGTGATGGCAGGACAGCAGAAATAAATAAGCAAAATTGGGAAGTACAGAGGAAGTGGGGAAGTGGAAGAAGTATTTTTTGGGGGAGGTGAAATAATTATGCTAGCTTTTGTAATGCTGTGTGCTGTCATTTATAATACACTTATTAGAGGCAAATGAATGAGTTTAAGGAGGGACTGATATATTAATGACAAATTAGTAAACCAAATGGTATTGTGAAAAAGTAATGAGGCTGATTTTTTAAAAAAAACAAAGCCAAGCATTGCACAACTCATGCAGGCATTTGAGGGTTTTTCCTTCAAAATAGTCAATTACTTCCCATCTATAATTATATTTGAGAAATAAGAGTAGGTCTAATGACAAAACATTGTGCTTTTCTATTCCTAATGAGTGTTATACATTAGCAGAGGGTCATAGATTTGGGGCTAGAAGGGACCCTTAGAGGTCATCCAGCCCAAATGTCCTTAATTTAGAGATTAGGAAGCTAATGCTTTGGGAGATTTGGTAAATTGCTCAAGATCATTCTATTATTAAGTAGACAAGCTGCTGGTTGCACTAAGGTCCTCTTGACTCCAAATTTAGTTCTCATCCCCTATAGTAATACTGCTATACTTTGTAGTATTACAAGTGTCACTTTTAATGCCAAGTCACTAGAAAAATGGGAATGCTAAATTTATCACTGTGGTTTGTAAATTCTGAGGTCCCTATTCCCTAAGAAATAGTTAGAAATTGGTATCTCAGGATTCTACAGAAGGTGATTTCTGAATTTCAGATGTATTCAGAAATTTCTTGATGAAATCCCATAATGCTCAGTGAGGGTAATACTAGTAATTTATAGGAAATAATCACTTTAACATATAGCCACCCTAGGAATGTGCTATATACATTGTAAATAATAAAATTTCCTTGTCTGGAAGGGATATTTTCTTTTTTTTTTTTTTTTTTTTAATACTAAACAATTGTTCCTAAAACTTTGAGTTCCAAATTCTCCCCATCCCTCCCTCCCCACCCATTCCCTTTGGTACGGCAGGCAATTCATTATAGGCCATATCTGTGTAGCTTTGCAAATGACTTTGATAATAGTCGTGTTGTGTAAGACTAACTGAATTGCCATCCCTCCTAACCTGCCCCTCATTGTTTCTCTTCTGTCCTTTGATCCTGTCCCTCCCCAAGTATTGACTTTCAATTACTCCCTCCTCCCTTTGCCCTCCCTTCCATCATCCCCCCAATATCTCCTTCTCCCCCGCTTTCTTATACTGTAAAATAGGTTTTCATACCAAAATGAGTGTGCATTTCACTCCTTCGTTTAGTCAAATGTGATGAGGGTAAACTTTTGTTTGTTTGTTTGTTTTTTTTTCCTCAGCTCTCCTCTTTTTCCCTCCACTAAGAACATCTCCTACTTGCCTCTTAAATGACATATAGTTACCCCCTTCCATTTCCCCCTCTTTCCTCTCACTACATTTCTCTCTCACCATTTACCTTAATTTCTTTTAAGGTATGGTCCCATCCTATTCAGTTCAATCTGTGCTCTCTGTCTCTGCATGTGAATGCATGTGTGTATGTGTGTGCATGCGTGTACATGTGTATGTGTGGTCCCACCAACCACCCAGATACTGAAAAGTTTTAAGAGTTAGAAATATTGTCCTTCCATGTATGAATGCAAACAGTTCATTTCTGGTAAGTCCCTTAATACTTCTCCTTGCTGTTTACTTTTGCATGCTTCCTCTCATTCTTGTGTTTGAAAGTCAAATTTTCTTTTCAGCTCTGGTTTTTTCATCAAGAATGATTGAAAGTCCTCTGTTTCATTGAAAGACCATATTTTCCCTTGAAGTATTATACTCAGTTTAGCTGGGTAGGTGATTCTTGGTTTCAGTCCTAGTTCCTTTGCCTTCTGGAATATCCTATTCCACGCCCTTCGATCCCTTAATGTAGAAGCTGCTAGATCTTGGGTTATCCTGATTGTATTTCCACAGTACTGGAATTGTTTCTTTCTAGCTGCTTGCAAGAGTTTTTCCTTGAGCTGGGAATTCTGGAATTTGGCCACAATGTTCCTAGGAGTTTCTCTTTTTGGATCTCTTTCAGGTGGTGATCGATGGATTCTTTCAATACTTATTTTGCCCTCTGGTCCTAGAATGTCAGGGCAGTTTTCCTTGATAATTTCATGCAAGACGATGTCTAGGCTCTTTTTTTGATCATGGTTTTCAGGTAGTCCCATAATTTTTAAGTTGTCTCTCCTGGATCTATTTTCCAGGTCAGTTGTTTTTCCCATGAGATATTTCACATTCTCTTCCATTTTATCGTTCTTTTGGTTTTGTTTGGTGATTTCTTGGTTTCTCATAAAGTCATTAGACTCCATCTGTTCCATTCTAATTTTGAGAGAACTATTAAATTCAGTGAGCTTTTGAGCCTCTTTTTCCATTTGGCTCATTCTGCTTTTGAATGCATTCTTCTCCTCATTGGCTTTTTGAACCTCTTTTGCCAATTGAGTGAGCCTATTTTTCAAGGTGTTAATTTCCTCAGCATTTTTTTGGGTCTCCTTTACCAAGATATTGACCTTTTTTTCATACTCTTCTTGCATCTTTGTCATTTCTCTTCCCAGTCTTTCCTCCACCTGTCTAACTTGCTTTTCAAAATCCTTTTTAAGCTCTTCCAAGGCCTGAGCCCACCCAACACCCCCCTGGGGTGTCTGGGGTACTGAGGCCCTGCCCTCCACATCTTTCCCTAATGGGAAAAATACGTTCTCGTCCTCCCCATCAGATCCGAAGGTCGGGATCATTTGCATTTGTTGGAAAAAACTCTCCAAAGTCTTATTTTTCTTCCCCTTTCTAGGCATTTTCCCAGCCAGTTACTTGATTTCTGAGATTCCTTTCCACCCCTGCCTGGATCCGCCCAGCTAGTGCTTGGCCTCTGAGATTCAAATGCGCTTTCCCGCGGCAAGCTTTAGTTCTGGCGCAAGGGTGGGGGCAGGGCCGCCTTCTAATCTTGGGCCCTCAGGGGCTTTCTGCAGAGACTTTCAGGAACCGAGCGGGTGGGGGTGGGGGGCCCCCGCCTGCTGTGCTCAGTTCCCTTGGGGGTTTTATTCAGAGGCGTTCAGCAGTAGAGCAGGGTGGGGGCAGGGCCGTCTCCCCTACTCGGCTCCCTCAGGTTGGAAAGACCTTCAGTATTGAAGATCCTACCTGCTGCTGGGGGATTCCTGAGTCCCGGCCGCTGCCGCCTCAGCCGCCCGCCCACGCCTCTGCCTCCACCGCTTCCTGCCCCCGTCTCTGCCGCCACGGCTTCCTCCCGAGGGGGCCCGAGTCACGGAGACGCTCCGCTCCCCTCCCCTATCGCAGCTTTCTTTCTTACTGACCTGTAGCTTCTGTGGGCGGAGGGACTTTCCCGGCTGCCGGAGCTTCCCCCGGAGCTTTCCTCTCTGAAGTCTGCTGGGTCAGCTTCTCTGGGTCGCGGCCAGGGGTGGGGGTGGGGTCCGCTTTCCGGAGTGCGATGGACCCCGGGGACGGCTTTCCAGGGTTCAGTGGAACGGAAATCTCTTCCCCTATGTTTATGCACCCCCTGCAGAGATTCAGAGTTTATGGGGATCTCCTTTTACCTCAATTCCATGGGTTGTGGGTTCGGAGCTCGTAAATGTGCGTCCTTCTACTCCGCCATCTTGGCTCCACCCCCCCCCCCCGATATTTTCATTTTTAAAGTTTTTCTTTTTAATATGGCTACCTTTTCCTTGGTTCTCTCCCCTTTTCCTGTTGTTTGTCATGTGGTAGGACTTTTTTAAAAGTTCCTTTTTGATTCTTAGAGTACATATGTATTAATTTGCCTTTTTAAAATATGAACTATAAGGGAGTAGACATTAGGGAACAAATTTCCATATAAGTGACAGTATATCTATCTATCTATCTATCTATCTATCTATCTATCTATCTATCTATCTATATATCCATGGTCATTTGACAAATTCTCTCTGAAAATACATTGTATTTCTATATGCTAATTGACTCATGGTGCTTGTAGGCAGCAATCTAGACGTTCTTTTTCTTTCCTAGTAGGAAGGTAAACTTAGTTTCCCATAAAGTCATTAATTTCTGTCTGCTCCATTCTGGTTTTTAAAGAACTATTTTCTTCAGTGAGCTGTTGAACCACCTTTTCCATGTGGCCAATTCTGCTTTTTAAAAGCATTCTTCTCCTCATTGGCTTTTTGAACCTCTTTTGCCATTTGAATTAGTCTATTTTTACAAGTGTTACTTTCTTCAGCATTTTTTTGAGTCTCCTTTAGCAATCTGTTGACTCACTTTTCATGATTTTCTTGCATCGCTTTCATTTCTCTTCCCAATTTTTTCTCCACCTCTCTTATTTGATTTTCAAAATCCTTTTAGAGCTCTTCCTTGGCCTGAGACCATTGTATATTTTTTTTGAAGGTTTTGGGTGTAGAAGCCTTGATTTTTATGTCTTTGATGGTGTGCTTTGTTCTTCCTCATTTGAGAGGATGGAAGAAAATACCTGTTCATAAAGAAAGTAACCATTTTATTTTTCCCTCTTTTGACTTGATTTCTGTGTCCTTTGTCAAGTGGAGGTATAATCTAGGGACCTGTAAGTTCTCAGTTCCTCCGAGGTGGCACAATCAAGGGAGAGGAATTTCCTTCTCTGTTGGCCTGTGTTCTGTTCACACAACTACCAAACTGATATTTCTAAAAAGAGACATTCCTACTAAAAAAAAAAATTTCAATAGCTATCTTATTGCCTCTAATATAAAATACAGTTGTTCCTAACACTTAAAGCCCCTCAAAATCTGTCATCCATGAAACTTTTCATCATTATTTCATATTTTTCTGTCAAACTGACCTGCTAACTGTTCTGTGCAGTTGGTCAACCATGACTTGAATGCACTTACTTTTCACTTATATCCCTTAGAATCCCTAGCTTCCTTTAAAGTACATCTCTTGCATAAAGATTTTAACTTTCCTACTTGAAATTACTTTGTAAAGTTGTGTAGATATTATGTATTTCCTAGTAAAGTATAAACTCATCAAAGACAGGTACTGTTTCAATTTTGACTGTTTCTTCATTTCATAGTACAGTACTTTGTAGATGCTTAATAAACCTTTGTTGAATTGAATTCGCAACTGTGTGTTTATCTCTTGGTGATTGGGTTTTGTGTTTGAAGAGATAGCTTCTGTATTCTCTCTTCCCTGAGTTCTTATGACACTGTTTTGTTGTGCTTTTGTGCCTGTCTGTCTGATCTTTTTGAGTATTCTTGCCATGGTCATCATCCATGTCTCGTTGTCCATGAGTGAGTGTACCCCAGGGATATTTCTGTGATCCCTTCACCTTTCCTACATTTCACTGCCATCTCTATGTAGGTGCCTTCATTGTACTTCAGAGATCCAGGCTTATATCTTCAGTTACTTGCTATAATCCCCAGCTGGGTATCATGGAGGCTTCCCAACACTGACTATGCCATTCCCTTGTTCAAGAAGTTTCAGTGGCTTCTTTTTGCTTCTATTCTAAAAGAGAAATTCCTGTGTTTCCCTTCTAAGGCACTTCACAGTTTTATTCTAACCTACTTTTACAAGCTTATTGAATCACATTACTCTTCTTCATGTACTCAGTTGTACCCAATGCATTTTTGTTTCTTCTCCTAGTTATCCCCCTGTTCTTTCACCTCCAATTGTCACAGCTCAGCTCAAATGATACTGTCTCCAGAAAGCTTATTCTGGTTCTTCCAGTTACCATTTCTCACTCAGAATATACTTTTTAATGTTCAGTATATATTTAGTTTTACTTCTTTATCTATATACATGTTTCTTTCAATAGAACATGAGCTCCTTGAGGGAACAGATTGGTTTTTGCCATTGTCTCCCTAGTGCTTGGACATAATAGATGTTTAGTAAAGGCTTATTTTTTTTAAAATCTGCTTTCTATCTTCAGTTTGTTTTTTATCTTGATTATTCTATATTTTTGCTGTAAAGAGCTTAAAACTTTAATGGAATTGAATATATACATATATTTACCAATAATTTCTTTTGTCTGCTTAATACATTTTTATTTGCCTTCCGATAAGATATATAATGTATATTTTATGCAGTAAAGTGAGCTAAAAATATCTTGTTTTCTTCCTTTGCTTTCTTTATATTTGTCTCTCATCCACTTGAAATTTCATGTGTATTTTTCATGACTTGAGGCTTTTTTAAAAACTTTTTTAATATTACTAACCAGCTTTCGCATTAAAAAATAATGACGTGCTTCTTTAGTTTTTAAAAGCCAGACATTTATATTTGATACCAAAGGCATTAGGGATTCACCTGAGTTTGAGTAGGGTAGTGATATTGGTCACATCTGTACTTCAAGAAAATACCTTTGGCAGCTCTGTAGAGAATGAGACTTGAGGCAGGGAGTCCAATTAGGAGGCCATTGCAATGGTCTAAGGTCAGTAGTAATGAGAGTGTGAACTAGGTGATGTGGCTATGTAAGTACAGGGAAGGGAGTTAGATGAAAGGTAATGTGGAGCAAGAAACAAAATTTGGCAGCTAATTGGATGTGTAGGGTAGGTAAGAATAAGGATTTCAGGATGCCACAGTTGCTAAACTAGGAGATTAGAAGACTAACAGGACCTTCCACGGAGATCAGGAAGTTTGGAAGATGGATGAGTGTGCAGAAGGACTCAGTTTTGTACATGGTGCATTTGAAATGTCTGGGACATCTGGTATAAAATGTCACATAGATAATTGGTAATCTGCTGGAGAATACTGGAAAGAATGGAGTGGAGAAAATCACTCTCAGACTTGGGGAAAGAAGAAGAGTGGGAAATGGTGTCCAATAAGATGAAGAAAAAACTGGTAGTGAAAGGGTTGTTTTCTCTTCAGCTGATAGAATGGGGGTGAGGAGAGATCTGGAAGCTTTGAGGACAGAAGAGAAGATTTGATGTATTGCCTGTGTGTGAAAGAAAGGGAAGAGTAAATTAATTCTTTTGCCATGTTGAGACAGTTAAAGTTATATAAACAAATTTGTGTAATCATCTCAGTTGTGTGACTTCCTTCAGCTTTGTAAAGCAGTATGTGACTAGGAGTGTAGGTGACAAAATAGTGGGATATTTCTGGATTGGAGTTTGGCAAAGTGATGTGAATCAGGAATGGGGACAAGGGATTAGAAAAGACAAAACAGAGTTGAGATGGTTAACTAGGGTTTGGATTAAGAAAGAAGAAGAGATTATGAGAATTGAAATCTCACTGATACCCAAGAATGAGTTGAAAAGGGGTAGTCCAACCCATTCCTGAATGGAATCTCCTACTTTGATATGTTGTTTGGTCATTTTTTAGTTCTGTCCAACTGTTTGTGACTCCTTTTTGCTTTTTTTTTTTTTTTCCAAAGATAATAGAGTGGTTTGCCATTTCCTTCTCCAGATAATGTTACGGGTAAGGAACTGAGGCAAACACGGTTAATAAGTGACTTGCCAAAGGTGTCTGAGGTAGGATTTGAACTCAGGAAAATGAGTCTTGTTGACTTCAGACATGGCAAGTTGCCCACAAGATATTTGACAAGTACTCATTTAGCTTTTGCTTGAAGACCTCCAAGGAAAAGAAAACCAATACTTTGTTTGGGGTATAAACCTAGTAACAGAATCTCTAGGTCAAAGGGTATGAATAGTTTAACAGCTTTTTGGACATAGTTTCAAATCGCTTGCCAGAATGATTGGATCAGTTAATTATTCAACCTGTTTTCCCACAGCCCCTTCAAGCATCTGTCATTTCCCTTTTTTGTCAGTTTAGCCAATCCGATTGGTATGAGGTGGGTCCTCGGTTTTAATTTGCATTTCTCTAATTATTGATTTAGAGCATTTTTTTCAAATGACTTTTAGCAGCTTGGATTTTTTTCTCTCAAAGTGGCCTATTCATATCTTTTGACCCTTTATCAATAGAATGGCTTTTTCTTATAGATTTGCTTCACTTCCCTATAACTTAGAAGTGAGACTTCTATTGGAGAATCTTATTGCAATGATTTTTTTCCTAGGTTTCCACATCTTGTAATGTTAGCTGCATTGGCTTTATTTGTGCAAGAACTTTTAAATATCATATGATCAGAATTGTTTGTTTTATCTCTTGTGAATCCCTCTATCTCTTATTTGGTCATAAATTTTTACATAGCTACAGATCTGACAGGTAATTTCTTGCATGCTCATTGCATTTGTTTATGATATCACCTTTTATATCTAAATCAGGTGCCTAGTTGGAGTTTGTCTTAATATATGATATATATGTATATATTCATGCCTAGTTTCTGCCAAACTACATTTTAGTTTATGTGGCAGTTTTTGTCAAATTGTTATTACTTGCTCTAGTAGCTGAGATCTTTAGGTTTATCAGACACGAAGATATTGTTTTCATAATTTGTTCCGATAATTAGACTCTCTTTTTTTTTTTAACCAGGGTCACATTGTTTTGACAATACAGCTTTGTGATATAGTTTGAGATCTGGTATTGCTAGGCCCCCTTCCTTCCTGCTATTTTTTTTTTTCATTGTTTCCCTTGATATTCTTGATCTTTGATTCCCCCAAATGAATTTTGTTCTCTTTTCTGGCTCTATAAAATAATTCTTGATTGGCATGACACTAAATAAGTGAATTAATTTAAGTTGTACTGTCATTTTTATTATATTGGTTTTGCCTATCTGTGAGCAATGAATATTTCTCCAATTATTGAGACATACTAATGAGGAGAACGTTTTGTAATTGTTTTCACATAGTATGTCTTGATAGGTAGACTCCCAAATATTTCGTACTATCTGTAGTTACTTTTTTAAATTGGTAATTTATTTTTGACTTTCCATAGTTTCTTCATTCCTCTCCCCACCTGCCCCTTCACCCATTGAGAAGGGTTATCAGTTATCAGTTATATATGTGAAGTTTTGCAAAACATAATTCCATATTAGCCATGTTGCCAAAAAATGCAAGAAACAAAGTGAAAAAGGTGTGCTTCAGTTCATTAGTTCTTTCTCTGGAGGTAGTTAAGCATTTTTCCTCAAAGGTCATTTGGAATTGTCCTGGGTGATTGTCATAATCAGAATATTGAAATCTCTGACAGCTGATCATTGTTATAATATTGCTGTTTTTTGTATAATGTTCTCTTGGTTTTGCTTATTTCAATTTATATCATTCTGTATAAGTTTTTTCTGATTTTTCTGAATTCATTGACTTGTCATTTTTTTAATGTGAAAGTTTTTATACATTTTTTCAAGTTACATAAAAATTTTTAACTTTTCTTAAAATTTTAAGTTCCAAATTCTCTTCCTTCCTCTGTCCCCAGTCCATTTAGATATATATTTTACATGTGCAGTCATGTGAAACCTATTTCTATATTAGCCATGTTGCAGACCAAAAAACCCCCAAAGCTCAAGAAAAATAGAGTATAAAAAGAAAAAAAGTACGTTTTGATCTGCATTCAGACTCTCCTGGAGCGGATAGCATTTTTTCATTATAAGCCCTTCAGATTTGTCTTGGATCACTGTGTTGTGGAAAATAGCTAAGTCATTCACAGTTGATCATTGTACAGTATTGCTTTGATTGTGTACAATGTTCTCGTGGTTCTTCTGACTTTGCTTTGCATCTATTCATGAGAGTCTTTTAAAGTAAAAGCTTCCAGATCATCATTTCATTTTTTTTTTAATTTAACTTTTTATATTCATTTTCACAAAATTTTGGGTTCCAAATTTTCTCCCCTTTTATCCCCTCCCCCCACCCCAATACCCCAAGCAATCTAATTTTCCCTATCTCCAATCTGCCTTCTCTTCTGTCATCCCTCCCTTCTCTTGTCTCCATCTTCTCTTTTCTCCTGTAGGGCCAGATGACTTTCTATTCCTCATTAACTGTATGTCTTCTTTCCTAGTAGCAACACAATACTAAACAGTTGTTCCTAAAACTTTGAGTTCCAAATTCTCCCCATCCCTCCCTCCCCACCCATTTCCTTTGGGAAGGCAGGCAATTCAATATAGGCCATATCTGTGTAGTTTTGCAAATGACTTCCCTGATAGTCGTGTTGTGTAAGACTAACTGAATTACCCTCCATCCTATCCTGCCCCCCCATTGTTTCTATTCTGTCTTTTGATCCTGTCCCTCCCCAAATGTTGACTTCAAATTACTCCCTCCTCCCTTTGCCTTCCCTTCCATCATCCCCCCCTTGCTTATCTCCTTCTCCCCCACTTTCCTATACTGTAAGATAGATTTGGCTGTACACCAAAATGAGTGTGCATTTTATTCCTTCCTTTAGTCAAATGTGATGAGGGTAAACGTCTTGTTTTTTTTTTTTTTCTCAGCTCTCCTCTTTTTCCCTCTGCTAAAAAGTCTCCTACTTGCCTCTTAAATGACATATAATTACCCCATTCCATTTCACCCTCTTTCCTTCCACTACATTTCTCTCTCACCATTTACCTTAATTTCTTTTAAGATATGGTCCCATCCTATTCAATTCAATCTGTGCTCTCTGTCTCTGTATGTGTGTGCATGTGTGTATGTGTGTGTGTGTGCACACGTGTACGTGTGTGTGTGATCCCACCTACTACCCAGATACTGAAAAGTTTTAAGAGTTACAAATATTGTCTTTCCATGTGGGAATGTAAACAGCTCACTTCTGGTAAGTCCTTTAAGACTTCGCTTTGCTGTTTACTTTTTCATGCTTCTTCTCATTCTTGTGTTTGAAAGTCAAATTTTCTTTTCAGCTCTGGTCTTTTCATCAAGAATGCTTGAAAGTCCTCTGCTTCATTGAAAGACCGTATTTTCCTCAGTTTAGCTGGGTAGGTGATTCTTGGTTTGAGTCCTAGTTCCTTTGACTTCTGGAATATCCTATTCCACGCCCTTCGGGTCCCTTAATGTAGAAGCTGCTAGATCTTGAGTTATCCTGATTGTATTTCCACAGTACTGGAATTGTTTCTTTCTAGCTGCTTGCAAGATTTTCTCCTTGAGCTGGGAGTTCTGGAATTTGGCCACAATGTTCCTAGGAGTTTCTCTTTTTGGATCTCTTTCAGGTGGTGATCGATGGATTCTTTCAATACTTATTTTGCCCTCTGGTTCTAGAATGTCAGGGCAGTTTTCCTTGATAATTTCATGAAAGATGATGTCTGGGCTCTTTTTTGATCATGACTTTCAGGTAGTCCCATAATTTTTAAATTGTCTCTCCTGGATCTATTTTCCAGGTCAGTTGTTTTTCCCATGAGATATTTCACATTCTCTTCCATTTTTTCATTCTTTTGGTTTTGTTTGGTGATTTCTTGGTTTCTCAGAAAGTCATTAGACTCCATCTGTTCCATTCTAATTTTGAGAGAACTATTCTCTTCAGTGAGCTTTTGTACCTCTTTTTCCATTTGGCTCATTCTGCTTTTGAAAGCATTCTTCTCCTCATTGGCTTTTTGAACCTCTTTTGCCAATTGAGTGAGCCTATTTTTCAAGGTGTTACTTTCCTCAGCATTTTTTTGGGTCTCCTTTACCAAGGTATTGACCCGTTTTTCATGCTTTTCTTACATCTTTCTCATTTCTCTTCCCAGTTTTTCCTCCACCTGTCTAACTTGCTTTTCAAAATCCTTTTTGAGCTCTTCCAAGGCCTGAGCCCACCCGACATCCCCCTGGGATGTCTGGGATGCCGAGGCCCCGCCCTCCATGTCTTTCCCTGATGGCAAGAATATCTCCTCGTCGTCAGATCCGAAAGTCGGGATCATTTGCATCTGTTCAAAAAAACTCTCTATAGTCTTGTTTTTCTTCCCTTTTCTAGGCATTTTCCCAGCCAGTTACTTGACTTCTGAGATTCCTGTCCACCCCCGCCTAGATCCGCCCAGCTAGTGCTTGAGGTCTGAGATTCAAATGGGCTTTCCGCGCCACCTGGCTGCTAATCAATGTGAGCTTTACTTCAGGTGCTGGGGTGGGGGCAGGGCCGCCTCTCAGGCTCAGTTCCCTCAGGGGCTTTATGCAGAGACCTTCAGTTATGGAGTGGGAGGGGGCGGGGCCGTCTCCCAGACTCAGCTCCCTCAGGCGGTTTATGCAGAGACTTTCAGTAATGAAGATCCTGCCTGCTGCTGGGGGAGTCCCGGGCCGCCGCCGCAGCTGCTGCCGCCGCCGCTTCCTGCCCCTGTCTCTGCCGCTGCAGCTTCCTGCCCCTGTCTCTGCCACTGCCGCTTCCTCCCGAGGGGGCCCGAGTCACGGAGACACCCCGCTCCCCTCTTCCAGCCTAGCTGTCTCTCTCACTGACCTGTAGCTTCTGTGGGCAGAGGGACCTTCCAGGCCGCTGGAGCTTCCATCCCTGAAGCCTGCTTGGATCAGCTTCTCTGGGGCCATGGCCAGGGCAGCACTGAGGTGGGGTCCGCTTTCCGGGGTGCGTGGACCCTGGGGACGGCTCTCCATGGCTCTCTGGAATGGAAATCTCTTCCACTCTCTTTTTGCACACCTTGCAGTGATCCAGAACTTATGGGGATCTCTTTTTACATTAATTCTATGGGCTGTGGGTTTGGAGCTTGTAAATGTGCGTCTTTCTACTCCGCCATCTTGGCTCCACCCCCAGATCATCATTTCTTATGGTACAATAGTATTTCATCACAATCATATACTACTACTTGTCCAGCCATTCGCCAAATGTGGGCATCCTCTTACTGTCCGATTCTTTGCCACAACAGAAAGAGCAGTTATAAATATTTTTATATAAATAGACGTTTTCTCCTTTTGTTTGATCTCTTTGGGATACAGACCTCATAGTGATATTGCTGGGTATGCAGCTTTATAGCCTTTTGGGCATGGTTCTAAACTCTTTCAGAATGGTTGGAGCAGTTCACAACTTCATCAGCATTGCATTACTGTACCTATTTTTCAACAACTCTACCAGGGTTTATCATTTTCCTTTTCTGTCATGTTAGGCAGTGTGGGTGAAATGGTATCTCAGCATTGTTTTAATTTGCAGTTCTTTATTCAGTAGTGACTTAGAGCATTTTTTTATGTGACTATTGATAGCTTTTATTTCTTCTTCTGAAGACTGCCTGTTCATATTTTTTTACTGTTTCTCAATTGGGTAATGACTTTTTTTCTTTTAGATTTGACTCAGTTCTCTATATATTTGAGAAACATGATGTAAAATTTCCCCCCAGTTTCCTGTTTTCCTTCTAATTTTGGCTGCATTGTATTTATGCAAAAATCTTTTAATTTCATTTTACTTCCCATGATCCTCTTTATTTCTTATTTGGTTGTAGACTTTATAGAATTTGGTTATAGTCCTTATAGACTTTTCCCCTGTCTGACAGGTATATTTTTTTCTTTTGAGTTGTACTTTATTTTTCTTAATAAATTTTTTTATTTGCAGTTTTCAACATTCACTTCCAATAAACTTTGAATTTCAAATTTTCTGCCCATCTTCCCTCTCTCCCCACCCTAGGACAGTGTATATTATGATTGCCCTTTCCTCCAGTCTGCCCTCCCTTCTATCACATATACCCTTCCTCTTCTTATCCCCTTCCCTTCTATTTTCCTATGGGGTAAGATAGATTTCTATACCCTATTACCTATATATCTTATTTCCTAGTTGCATGTAAAAGCAATTTTTAACATTCACTTTTAAAACTTTTGAGTTCCAATTTCTCTCTTCCCTCCCCATCCATTGCCACTGAGAAGGCAAGCAATTCTATATGCTATACATGTGTAGTTATGCAAAAGACTTCCATTAAAGTCATGTTGTGAAAGACTATATTTCAAGACCATGTTTCCCTCCATCCTGTCCTGCCCCCCATTTATTCTGTTCTCTCTTTTGACCCTATCTCTCCTCAAAAGTGTATACTTCTACTTACTCCCTCCTTCCATTAGCCCTCCCTTCTTATCATCCCCCCATCACCCCGCTTATCTCTTTCTCCCCTACTTTTGTGTAGTGTAAGATGGATTTTTATAGAAAATAAGTTTGCATGTTATTCCCCCCTTAAGCCAAATGTGATGAGAGTAAGGTTTGGGTAGGTGATTCTTGGTTTTAATCCTATCTCCTTTGACCTCTGGAATATCATATTCCAAGCCTTCTGATCCCTTAATGTTGAAGTTGCTAAATCCTGTGTTTATCCTGATTATATTTTCACAGTACTTGAATTGTTTCTTTCTGGCTATAATATTTTCTTCTTGACTTTGGGAGCTCTGTAATTTGGCTTCAATATTCCTAGAAGTTTTCCTTTCAGGATCTCTTTCAGGAGGTGATTGGTAGATTCTTTCAATATCTATCTTACCCTCTGGTTCTAGAATATCAGGGCAGTTTTCCTTGATAATTTTTTGGAAGATGTTGTCTAGGCTCTTGTTTTGATCATGGCTTTCAGGTAGTCCAATAATTTTTTAAATTATCTCTCCTGGATCCATTTTCCAGGTCAGTTGTTGTTTCAGTGAGATACTTCACAGTCTTCTATTTTTTCATTCCTTTGGTTTTGTTTTATGATTTCTTGATTTCTTATAAACTCATTAGTTTCTGTTTGCTCCATTCTAATTTTTAAACAATTACTTTCTTCAGTGATTTTGGACTCTCTTTCCATTTAGCCCATTCTGCTTTTTAGGGCATTCTTCTCCTAATTGACTTTTTGAACCTCCTTTGCAATTTGGATTAGTCTAATTTTAAAGTTGTTTTCTTCAAATTCACCATTTTTTTGGATTTCCTTTATTAGCAAGCTGTTGACTTGTTTTTCATGATTTTCTTGCATCCCTCTCATTTCTCTTACTAATTTTTCTTCTATTTCTTTTACTTGATTTTCAAAATCCTTTTTGAGCTCTTCCATGGCCTGAGACCAATATTTTTCCTAGAGGCTTTGAATGCGGGAACTTTGACTCTGTTGTCTTCTGGTTGTATGCTTTGATCTTGCTTGTCACCAATGACATAAGAAAATAACCTCTTCACCAAGAAAGTAAGAATCTGTAGTCTGTTTTTTTTTTCCTCATTTGCTCTTTTCCCCAGCCAGTTATTTGCCTTTTGAGCTTTGCTAAGTGGAGGGCTCTAAAAGCAGCTTCTTGCTTCACCAGTGACTGCAGCTGCCTTGGGGTGGGGAGCTGGGGCCAGGCCAGACCTCATTCTCCTTTCAGCGGGGTGAGAGACCCTTCCCACTGACCTTTGAAGCTGTCTCTCGCACTTGTGGGTTGAGAAGTCTGGAATCTGCAGTCCCCAAAGACCTGCTCCTGCTCTGCCTGAACTGGTGCCACCCTTGCTGAACTGTGCTGGGCTCCCAGCCCAGTGTGATAGACCCTTCCTGTCAACCTTCCAGATTGTCTGCTGCTGGCAGTTTGCTTCAGCCTGTCATTTTGTGGCTTCTGCTCCTCTAGAATTTGTTTGTAGAGTCATTTTTTGACAGGTTTTGGGGAAGAGTTCTCACTGGTCCCTGTTTTAAGTCTGTCATCTTGGCTCCGCCCCCTGGTACATTTTTCTATGCTCCCTGAATTTACTTATGATATTACTCTTTATGTCTAAATCATTTACCAATTTTGACATTATTTTGTTATATGATATAACCTTAGTTTTTGCCAAACTGCTTTTCAGTTTTGCCAGCAATTTTTGTTCAGTACTGAGTTCCTCCCCAAAACCTTGGATCCTTGGGTTTATCAAACTCCAGATTACTATGGTCATTTACTATACTACCTATACAACTAATGTGTTCCATTAATTTACCACTCTTCCTGAATCAGTGTCAGATTGTTTTGATGATTACTGCTTTGTAATATTGTTTAAATCTGGTACTGCTAGGCTACCTTCCTTCACATTTTTTTTTCATTGATTCCTTGACCTCTTGTTCTTTCAGATGAATATTGTATTATTTTTTTTCTAGTGCTATAATAGTTTAATTGGTATGGCACTGAAAATTAAATTTAGGTAGAATCTTCATCTTTATTATGTTGGCTTAACCTGCCCATGAACAACGAATATTTCACCGATTGTTTAGAGCTATCTTTATTTGTGTGACAAGTTTTGTGATGTGTTTTTATGGTCCCTTAAGGTTTGTCTTGTTAGGTGGACTCCTAAATATTTTGTACTGTTGACAGTTATTTTAAATGGAATATGTCTTTCTTTTCCTTCCTGCTGGGTTTTGTTGGTATTATATAGAAAGGCTAATGATTTATGTGAGTTTATTTTATGTTCTGCAACTTTGCTGAAGTTGTTAAAATTATTTTGATTAGTTTTTAGTTGAAGTTAAGTTCTCTAAAAACTGTCACCTGTGAAAGGGTCTTCCTCCTTTATTGTTGTAGGTCAGTTGTTTCAGTTGTGTCCAACTCTTTGTGACCCCGTTTAGGGTTTTCTTAACAGAGATACTAACATGTTTTGCCATTTCCTTCTCTAGCACATTTTATAGATAAGGATACTGAGGTGATCCTTGTGATATATTGCTGTAGTTTCCTTGCTAATATTTTATTTAAAATCTGAAGTTGATTATTTTGAACCCAGGTATTAGACTTGAACATTTATCCCTACTACATTTCTTATTAGGCTTCCTCCAGTGTCCTCGTTTTTTACAATCTTTTTGCATCTTGACTTTGTCATTCTGTTACCTATCCTCCCAGCTTTTTATTATCTTCAAGTCTGAGTATGCCAGCTTGACTTTCAGCTAAGTCGTTGATAAAATTTAAGTTAAATATAAATAGCACTGGACCAAGCTTACATGATACCTGGGGCACATCACTGGAGGCCTGCTGTTAAGTTGATATTTAAATGTTAACTACTCTTTAGAGTTTTGCCTTTAAACTAGTTCCCAATTCATCCTGATTTATTGTCAGATGTCTGATCCTGTGGTCCTCAAAATTTTAAAATTGTGTATCCCATCAGTAAAAAAATTTGAGCATTCTCCAGCATAGCTGTATATGTAAACTATGTAGCCATATTCCTGTACTGCTTTTTTTATATGTATCATATGATACGCACTAATAGAAATTTTAAAAGGATGAGATAAAGATTAAATAAATAATAAAGCAATTTCTCTTTTATTAGTAATTCAGACCTTTTGTTCACTAAATATTAGTATTTTCAATAAGAACAATATAATTGCATATGTTCATTATTTTTGAAAATCCAAGTTTAACTTTGGTACAGCAATTGAGGTCTATTTCTAAGATTACTTTATTTTAACACTTAGTTTTAATGGTGTCACAGTTGAAAAAGATACTTCAGAAATATGCATAAATCAAATAAGAAGAAATGCTTCATTGACTGCTATTACCAAATCATGATATCCTTTTATTTATCTCATATTCCAGTTATTTAAGGATTTTTGTTGAAATTCATCTAGTAAATTTCCATCATTCCTTGATATAAATCAGTTGTTTTTTGTAAATTAATTGAAAGGTGCTACATTTTTATATTTTTAACAAATCAGTTTAAAATTCATGTAAAATAAATATTTGAATAATTTTGAAACAGATTTGAAAATAATTTCCACATTTTAAAAGTGACCAGAAGAAAAAGTTGTTTTTTAAAATTTTGTTTTCATTGTTCTACAGTTACTTCCATATATTTTAGATTTTCCCCCCCCACCTCCCCACTCCCTCCCTGAGATGGTATACAGTTTTATATAGATTCTACACAAGCATTCCTATTAAATACATTTTCACCTTAGTCATGTTGCACAGAAGAATTAGAATGAATGGGAGAAGTCATAAAACAAACCAAACCATAATACAAAAGAAAATGATCTGCTTCATTCTGCGATCAAATTCCATAGTTCTTTCCCTGAATGTGGAATACATTTTACCTTAAGAGACCGTTGGGAATTATTTCAGTCCTTGCATTGCAATGAAGTACTAAGTCTACCAGAAAAATTCCTCACGCACTGTGGTTGTTACTGTGTACAAAGCTCTCCTGGTTCTGCTCCTTTCACATCAGCATCCAGGCCTCTCAGAAGTCTTCCTGCATCATTTCTTATAGCACAATAGTATTCCATTACATTCATGTACCACAACTTGTTCAGCCATTTCCCAATTGATGGGCATCCCCTTGATTTCCAGTTTTTGACTACCACAAAGACAGGTGCTATAAATATTTTTGTACATGTGGGACCCTTTCCCACTTTTATGATCTTTTTGGGATACAGTCCTATAAGCGATATTGCTGGGTCAAAGGGTATGCACATTTTTGTAGCCCTTTGGGCATAGTTCTAAATTGCTCTCTAGAACGTTTGGATCAGCTCACAGCTCCATCAACAATGAATTAGTGTTCCAGCTTTCCCACATCTTCTCCAGCATTTATCATCTTCCTGTTTTGTCACGTTGGCCAATCTGATAGGTGTGACGTGGTACCTCAGAGTTGTTTTGATTTGCATCTCTAATCAATAATGATAAAGAGCATTTTTTCATACAACTATAGATAGCTTTAATTTCTTCAAGATAAAGTTTTTGTAGATGACACATATACATCCTTGTGGACAAGAAAAGCCTAGTCTTTAAATGTAATTGTGACAGCTTCACTCTGTCATTAGCTAATGTTTCAAGAACTGGGCAAAGGCATTATGGCAGGAGATAGAATTGTTTTGATTTTTAATTTTAATTAAAATATTTTAATTTGTTTTAATACATTCACTATTTTATTATTTTATGAAATCTCTTAAAAGTAATCTTTATATCCTTTGTTTTTATATTACCTACATTTCTCACTGTTTCTCTCCTCTTTTCCTTGTGGAAAGTCATCTCTTATAATAAAGAATAAAAAAAGAGAAAGAGCTAGCAAAAAAAATCAAAATTACATGCTTTGTTCTATACTCAAGTTTTCCCACCTCTGCAAAAAAGGCTGGATGAAGTGTCATATCTTTTGTTTATGATATATCTCAGTTACTTATAATTTTTCAACATTCAATTTTGATTATTTTTTGGTTGTTTTTTCCATTTACCTTGTTGTAGTTATTTTGTGTATTTTTCTTCTGGTTCTGCTTCACTTTGTACATGTTCATTTACTTCTTTTCATTATCCTTTGTATTCATTATTTCTGTGTATGGTGTGTATTTCTTCCAATGATTTAAGTATGCATTTCTGTAGATTTTATCCTGAGACTTTTATACTGTAGAGTTTCTTTGTGTGTATGTACGTCTTCTAAATTCATTTGTTATATGCTTTTTATCTTTTTGATTCTAGGAGTTTTTTTCACGTTCTTCCAATCTTATATTCATCAGAAACTGGTTTCCCTGGCCTCCGTTTTCAGTACTGATTCCTTCTTTCATGTCTTCTTATAACATGAGTAGAAGAGAAAAAAATTGTTATTCTCCTTGTTTCTTCCTGCTACTTCCAGACCTTTCCCGTGCCATCATCACTCGGCATCCTATCTTTATACATTCAATTTTCCTTTTTTACTCTTGGCCTAGATTCTAGTTGCTGTGATCTGCTAGCTTCTCTTGCCTTTCTTAATGGTTTCATTTCCTGTATCTTAGCCTTTCTCTTCATCTCTATCCTTGGCCTCATACGTGGGAACATTAATGATCCTTTCCAATTCATATGGACCTTAGTCATTAACGATTATTTCCAGTTCATCAGACTTGTCAGTTCCCATGATCAGCAGCTTTATTCTATCTTGTCACCCATAGAGATGACCGCATTTTCTTACCATGACCCATAAATGTGCATCTATAGGATTCTGAGTGCCAAAATTCCCCTTTCTGATTATGCTTTCGTTCTTCCATCTCTTTCTCCCTGTCACCTTGACTCTCTTTCTCTCTTGGATTATTGCCCTTCATTCCCTGTAAGTCCATCCTTTGAGTACCTCCAGCCTTCTTTGCTTCTACTCTCAAGCTACTGAGCATTACTAAAAAAAGCCATGCCACTGTGCCAACTGGATACACTACAAATTCATATTATCTTAACTAAATATTCAGAGCTGCAAACAAAACGTTCTTCTACTCTTTCATACTTTTTATTCTCTCAATCCCTCATTGCCTTTCCCATACTACTTTCTCTTTCTGCAGATCTTACCTCTAACTTACTGAGAAGTTTTAGCAGGCTCTTTGATTTTCAATTCTTCATACCTCAAAGTTATCTATATTTTTTTTCTTTTTCTCTTTTTCCTACAAACATTTTCAAGTCTACTACCATCCTTTAGTTGGTCAATCAACAGGCTTTTGTTTATTAAGCACTTACTGTGTACCAGGTAATGTGCAAAGTGCTTAAAAAAACCTACTTCATTTGAGCTTACCATCCCTTTATTTTTCCTTTTTCATATACACACTCTATTTCTACTTCTTCATTTCCCACTCATTTTTCAGTTCAGTCATACTTTTGAGTTCATCACTGAGGTTATGAATAGTCTTCTAACTTTTAAATTCAGTGGTCTTTTTCAATCCTAATTCCATTTGATCCTTCTGTACCTTTTGATAATGTCAGCTGTCCCATGATTCTGGATATTTTTCTTAATTCTTGGCATTCTTCACACTGCCCTCACTTGGCTGAGTATTCCTCAGTCTCATTTGCTTTTTATCATATCTACTACCTCTTCACCACATGTTCCTTAGGGCCCTTGTCCTGGGCCCTCTTCTTTATTCATGGTGATTTCATTTTCTTTTGTGAGTTCAAATATTAGCTCTTTTTAAAAAATATATAATTTATTTGTTTTCAGTTTTCAACATTCACTTCCATAAGATTTTGAATTCCAAATTTTCTCCCCATCTCTCCGCTCAACCACCCCAGTACAGCGTGCACCCCAACCACTCCTGTCCCCAGTCTACCCTCCCTTCTATCACCCCCCCCATTCCCTTCCCTTCTATTTTCCTGTAGGGCAAAATAGATTGCTATACCCCATTGTTTGTACAACTTATTTCCCAGTTGCATGCAAAAACAGTTTTTATTTTTAAAACTTTGAATTCCACATTTTCCCCCTTCCACCCTACCCACCCACTCTCATTGAGAAAGCAAGCAATTCGATATAGGTCATATGTGTGTAGCCATGCAAAACACTTCCATAGCCATCATGTTACAAAAGACTATCCACATTTCCCTCTATCCTGTCCTGCCCTCATTTATTACCAAGTATTAGTTCTTTTTGGATATTTCATCTCATATGCATCCCTAATCTCTTCCCTTACTCCCGACCAGAACTTTTAAAGTTGGATTTAGAGCACAATAGAAATATATAGATAGATAATTATCGGACTTGTTTTGAATATCTCATAGGAATTTCATACTCCCTGTGTCCAAAATGGAACTCATCCTTCCCTCTGTTGAGACTTTCTTTTCTATTTCTATTTAGGGCAAGACCATCCTTTTCCCTTCACTGATGCTATGAATTATATGTAATGTTCAGATCTGGAGGAAAAAGTCAGCTCTAATGATCCAGTATGCTTTGTCAGCTTTAGGGAAAAGGGGGCTTAACTCCTGTGTAGTACTGTGTTTGTAGCAACTATATGTTACTAACAGAGGGTGAAAGGAGTTTTCTTGAGTTGTACTTAATAATAGAATTTTTTAGGATAAAGTAATACCATTTTTGAGCCATATAGAATAATAATAATGGAAACACTCATGAGTAATGGTTAAAATGTGGCTGTTTCGGTGGTTAGGACAAGGTAAAGTGAAGCTGTTGATTATGAGACATTTTCTTGAGTTATATGTAATAATGGTAATATATGTTAAGATAAATAAAATATAATATGTAACTATGTAACTATAACATATAACAGTATGATGTGTTATATGATTATTATGATCATATAGCTCATAGTATAATGGTATTATTTTATACAACTCAAAAAAAATTCCTTCACCTTTGTAAGTGATAAACTTATACTGTGTTCTGTGCTTTGGTGGCTTAGAGCTAACGAGAACTGAGTGCGCCTAGATAAGAGCTAGAAATCATGCAAATTTTGACTTTTCTTAGGGAAATCCTTGGTAGGATTATGAGCTCAAAAGATGAATTATTTTTGAAAAGTCTCTGTTAGGTTTGTGTAGCTAGACCTTTGATAAGAGGTGATGGGTTATGTAGTAATGGGGTGGTGGAATCCTTTATTAATGGAGTAGAATCTATTTTTGTGATAGGGGTGGTAGAGACCCTTCTGAAGGCTAGAGGCCAAGCTGAACAGAGTAGCAGAGGCTCCCATTTAAGCTAGAGGGGAAAAAAATTACTTCCCATAACCCCTTGAGCAGAAGCAGTTTGAAATCTGTAGCTTCTACAGTTTCTCCTGTTTCCCCATCCTCTTTTCTCCCATTTCCTGGAGACTGATTTTAATCTTTTTTTTTGTTTTTGTTTTGTGGCATTTTTATGTTATTGAAGAGATTCTAGAACTTTTGTTGATGTTGTCACAGTATCATTTATTTAAAAGATCATCTCTCTGTACCATTTAAAGATAAGAAGGCTTAGGTCAGTAACTTAGCGATCACAACTCCAAATGATCAATCTGCTGGGGAAATAATGTATTATTTCAGTGAATTTTCTAACTATTTGAGGATTAAACAGAAAAACCTTTCATTTCAAACCATATTAAAAATCTTTCTCTTATTTATTCCTATCTTAAAGTATGAGTTACAGTTTTGAAGTAATAGTTTGAAAAAATAGAAAAAGTTTATAATATCCTTATGTCCATTATTTTTCAAAGCTCAAATACTCTTATTCCAATGATGCCATTGCTCTGAACAATTTTGGTGTTACTTTTGAGACATCTTAATTTTAAATATGCTCAGCTATTGTAAATATTGGTCCTTCAGAAAGGGAATTTGATTTTTTGAAGGAACCGTTTCAGTCGTTAAGCAGTCCAGTCATTTGGAATAAAGTCTAGTGATTACATTGGATCATCAAGTTGGATAATATTCTTTTTTGTTGTTGTTAAAAATAAGGTCTTATTAATGAAACGTATGTGGTGGGGTAGTGCTCATTAACTAGTTGTGGAAACCTTTTGAGAGAGCAACTCAAAATATTTTAAACAGTAGCAGCATCATTAGGGGAAGCTCGGTTGCACAGGATGTAGCGTGCCAAGCCTGGAGTGAGGAAGACTCATCATTGTCTTTATTATCAGGAAGACTCATACACTTACTAGCTATGTGACCCTGGACAAGTCATTTAACCCTGTTTATTTCTGTTTCCTTATCTGTAAAATGAGCTAGAGGAGGAAACTACAAATCACTCTGGGATTTTCTCCAAGAATACTGCAAATTGGGGTCATGCAGGGTTGGATATGATGGAAGTGACTCAACAACAAAAGCAGCATCATTAGAATAAGTATATTCTTTCAAATTGATGGCTTTTAATTTGTTTCAGTTTTTTCTTCTGATTTGGCTCAAGGAATATTAAAAGTCATTTAGAAAATTCTCTTCTCATAGACATATAACTGAAGAAACTGAAGACTTTGTCTAAACTAACACAACTAGTTAATAATAGAGGTGGAACTAGAGACCATTTTTTCCAGTCTTTCTATTAAACTATACTGTATTTGCTAAAGATTCAGTATCATGGGACAGTTGAAGATCTTGGAGTCCCTGTGGGACTTTACAATTTTTTCTTTTTAATGTGATGAACATTTTTTTTTCTTGATTTTACCTCTTTTCCTCTGTAGTTTGAATTCAACATAAAACTTCAATTATTTAAAGATTCTGGCTGTTTGGGTTTCTGTTAATCAGAATTTATTGGGATAAACATACTACACCTGTAATTAGGAGTTCTCTTTTTCTTCTGGCTTGGGTCAGAATGTTTTAAAGATTTATCATGGATCAGAAAGGAACACACATTGTGGTATTTTCTTGCTTAATATTTTCATACCACTTCTTGTCACATTCCAATGTAAAGGAACATTTGTAATTCTTAGAAAAAAGGGTACAAATAAACTTTCAAATCACTGTTCTCCCAGACCTTGCCAAGATATCTAAATATGTATTTTAAAGCTCAGAGTCAGGTTGTATTCATCACATACTTTTATTTTTGCTTGTGACATTCCTTCAGGCACTGATTCCTGATCTTTTTGGAATTATGATAGTGACTTTGCTTATAGAGTGAAACATTTGGACAGAGAACCTGAGTTTGAATTCTGACTCTGTTACTTTATTTGTGAGTGACCTTAAGCAGGGCGCATAACCTCTCTAGCCCTCGGTTTTCTGTTACATAAAATGAATGGATGGAACTAGGTATATATTGGGATCCTTTCCAGCTAAATCTTATGATAATTTAAAGGGTCAGTAGACCTCAGTGCTAATTCTGATTCAATTTAAAAGAGCCAAAAATGTGAGAAAAGCTTGGGTTCTATCAAAAGCTATTAGCTTTCCTCATATTCCTATTTTGGATAACATATATTATCAGTTTATCAGCCTGGTGATGCGTTTGTAAGTGATCAACTTATTCTGGGAGGGATGTCTAGGTTTGGTATTATTGCTATAAGGTATGTAAATGATAGGATAAACTGATAATGTGTGTTATCCAAAATAGGAATATCAGGGAAGCTAGTAGCTTTTGATAGAGCCCAAGCTTTTCTCACATTTTTGGATCTTTTAAAAATTATGATTATTAAAAGCCCACATTTGAGTTCAGTGTACTTCAATTTTTTAAATTAAGAATTTGTTTTATTTTTATATTTTCTCCTCATTGGAAAAAAACAAGTAAAACAAAACTTGTTGTAAATATGTATAGTTAAACAGAATAAGTCCCCAAATTAGACCTGTCCTATGTATGTGTATACATATACATCTATATGTGTATACACACATGCACACATATGCATGCATATATATGTATTATGTTTGTGTTATGGGGCTATAGAATGTAGATAAATTTGAGCCCTGCTTTCTAATTTATATAAAACATACCAACACTTAAGGAAGGATAGTGTAGAGAAAAGAGGATAGAAAAGGTTTTTTTTGAGGGGGAGGAGCCAAGATGGCGGAGTAGAAAGACTCACGTATGCTAACTCCGAACCCACAGCCCATATATTTTCTGCAAAAAGAACTCCCCACAAATTCTGGAGCACTGCAAGGCATGCAGAAACACAGTGGAAAAGATTTCTGTTCCAGAGAGCCCTGGAGAGCCGTCCCCAGGGGTCCGTCGTGCTCCGGACAGTGGAGTCCACCCCTGCCCAGCCCTGGCCATGCAGCCCCAGAGGAGCAGATCCAATCAGGCTTCAGGGACAGAATTTCCGGCAGCTGTGAAGGTCGCTCCACTCACAGGAGCTACAGGTCAGTGAGAGAGACTTCTGGGCTGGCCGAGAGGGGAGCGGGGTGTGTCCGTGACTCGGGCCCCCTCAGGAGGCAGTGGCAGAGGCAGTGGCGTCGGCCCAGGACTCCCAGAGCAGCAGGCAGAAATTCAGGGCCGTTACCAAAGGTCTCTGCATAAACCCCCTGAGGGAACTGAGCCCTGCCCCTACCCGAGCACCAGAATATAAGCTCACATTGAATAGCAGCCGTGCCTGCTGCAGAAAGCCCATTTGAATCTCAGACTCCAAGCACTAGCTGGGCCGATCTAGGAGGGGGTGGACAGGAATCTCAGAAGTCAAGTAACTGGCTGGGAAAATGCCCAGAAAAGGGAAGAAAAATAAGACTATAGAAAGCTACTTTGATGGGGTACAAATGTTCCCGCCTTTCAATTCTGATGACGAGAAATAATTCTTACCATCAGGGAAAGATGTGGAGGTTGGGGCCTCTGTATCCCAGACATCCCAGGTGGATGTCCGGTGGGCTCAGGCCATGGAAGAGCTCAAAAAGGATTTTGAAAATCAAGTTAGACAGGTGGAGGAAAAACTGGAAGAGAAATGAGAGAGATGTAAGAAAAGCATGAAAAACGGGTCAATACCTTGGTAAAGGAGACCCAAAAAAATGTTGAAGAAAATAACACCTTGAAAAATAGGCTAACTCACTTGGCAAAAGAGGTTCAAAAAGCCAATGAGGAGAAGAATGCTTTCAAAAGCAGAATGAGCCAAATGGAAAAAGAGGTTCAAAAGCTCACTGAAGAGAATAGTTCTCTCAAAATTAGAATGGAACAGATGGAGTCTAATGACTTTCTGAGAAACCAAGAAATCACCAAACAAAACCAAAAGAATGAAAAAATGGAAGAGAATGTGAAATATCTCATGGGAAAAACAACTGACCTGGAAAAAAGATCCAGGAGAGACAATTTAAAAATTATGGGACTACCTGAAAGTCATGATCAAAAAAAGAGCCTAGACATCATCTTCCATGAAATTATCAAGGAAAACTGCCCTGATATTCTACAACCAGAGGGCAAAATAAGTATTGAAAGAATCCACCGATCATTGCCTGAAAGAGATCCAAAAAGAGAAACTCCTAGGAACATTGTGGCCAAATTCCAGAATTCCCAGCTCAAGGAAAAACTCTTGCAAGCAGCTAGAAAGAAACAATTCCAGTATTGTGGAAATACAATCAGGATAACACAAGATCTAGCAGCTTCTACATTAAGGGACCCGAAGGGCGTGGAATAGGATATTCCAGAAATCAAAGGAACTAGGACTCAAACCAAGAATCACCTACCCAGCAAAACTGAGTATAATATTTCAGGGGAAAATATGGTCTTTCAATGAAACAGAGGATTTTCAAGCATTCTTGATGAAAAGACCAGAGCTGAAAAGAAAATTTGACTTTCAAACACAGGAATGAGAAGAAGCATGAAAAAGTAAACAGCAAAGAGAAGTCATAAGGGACTTACCAAAAGTGAACTGTTTACATTCCTACATGGAAAGACAATATTTGTTTTAAATTATTATTTATATAGTATATATATAGTATTAAAACTTTTCAGTATCTGGGTAGTTGGTGGGACCACATACATAGACACACACACACGTACACGTGTGCACGCACACACATACACTCATGCACGCACATACATACAGAGACAGAGAGCACAGAGTGAATTGAATAGGATGGGACCATATCTTAAAAGAAATTAAGGTAAATGGTGAGAGAGAAATGTAGTGGGAGGAAAGAGGGTGAAATGGAATGGGGTAAATTATCTCTCATTCAGGAGGCAAGCAGGAGACTTTTTAGTGGAGGGAAAAAGAGGAGAGCTGAGAAAAAAACAAGAAGTTTACCCTCATCACATTTGAGTAAAGGAAGGAATAAAATGCATACTCATTTTGGTATGAAAACCTATCGTACAATACAGGAAAGTGGGGGAAAAGGAGATAAGCAAGGTCGGGGGGATGATGGAAGGGAGGGCAATGGGAGGAGGGAGCAATTTGAAGTCAACACTCTTGGGGAGGGACAGGATTAAAAGACAGAATAGAAACAATGGGGGGCAGGATAGGATGGAGGGAAATACAGTGACTATTATTGAAGTCATTTGCAAAACTACACAGATATGGCCTATATTGAATTGCCTGCCTTCCCAAAGGGAACGGGTGGGGAGGGAGGGATGGGGAAAATTTGGAACTCAAAGTTTTAGGAACAACTGTTTAGTATTGTTGTTGCTACTAGGAAAGAAGACATACAGTTAATGAGGAATAGAAAGTCATCTGGCCCTAGAGGAGAAAAGAGAAGATAGGGACAAGAGAAGGGAGGGATGACAGAAGAGATAGCAGATTGGTGATAGGGAAAATTAGATTGCTTGGGGTATTGGGGTGGGGGGAGGGGATAAAAGGGGAGAAAATTTGGAACCCAATATTTTGTGAAAATGATCGTAAAAAGTTAAATAAATAAATTTATATTAAAAAAAAAGTTTTTGAGTTATGAACTAAATTGAGATATTCAGTTTTCTGAACTTGATGGAGGTAGTGCTTGATCTGAACCTTAGATTGAATGTTTTAGGTGATAGTTATCAGTTCATTCATGTCAATAGTGGTTAACATTTAGATACCCCTTTTCATATCTATGTGTGTATGTATGTGTGTGTATACGTTATATATATATATATATCTGTGTGTATATATACATATTCATTTGATACAGCCACCTGTAAACTAAGTGCTATTATTTGCATTTTACGTATGAAGGCTTAAAAGCAACTTGTTCTGGGTCACACAACTGTTAGGTTTTTTATATTTATTAGGGTACACCTAATACACCTTGTGTACACCTCAGAGGTACAGAATTCTTGTGATCTGTGTCTGTGAAAGTATTGCACACACAGATGGAATCATAAATCTTTTAAATACTTAACAATAAGTATGGTTATCAGTACATGTTATTGCTATCATAGAGTAAACTTCATGAAAGCAAAGCCCTTGTCTTTCTAAATTTTGTGTCTCCTATAGAACGATGTTCTGCATGCAGTGGGCCCATAATAAATGTTAAATTGAACTGAATTAATCTCCTGTTAAAGGATTACTCAAAAGTCTCATCCTGGGCAAGAGCCCTTATGTAAACAATCAATACCAACCCAAATTCAGCATGGAGTAGTGATTTATAGTGCTAGACTTGGAAATCAGCAGGATCTGAGTTCAGATGTGTCCTCTGATGCTTAATAGCCCTGTTACCTTGAGTAGTATTCATGAATTTCTATGGACAAAGGACTTTATCACTTGGTTATGTGCCTATGCAAAATTAGGTTGATATTCAGAAAAAAGACATGGTCTTTCATGGGCCCTGTGTTCAGAATGTTTTCAGCGTGGTGGTAGGTTCTGTCAGAATTTGCATTTTGTTGGTTTTCGGGCACTCAGAATCTTCTCTGTATCACAGTGAGATGTCAGAGTAGGACTTCGCAGGATGACAAAGATAACTACTAATTAAGTAATATAGTATAAATGCACAAAATGGTACAAAGGGGTACGAGAAGTATGTTAGAAAAAGATAATTATGTGGTGGTCTGGAAATCAGGGAAAGTTTAGTGATCGCATTCAAGTTGGGTTGTTAACAAATTTTTTAGAATAGATCGGGAGGAAGGCATTCCAGGAGTGGGGAATATGGACATGGATTTGGGAAAGCATGTTTATAGGGGAAAGCAGTTAATTTGTCTTACAGTTTTATAGAAGTTGAAATTGATGATGACAGGTTAAGTGACTTAACTCAGGGTTGCATAGTGAGTAAGAATTGGAGACAGGACTTTAACTTGGTCTTCCTAACTTCTTTCAAGTGTGCCTGGAGTCAAGGAAAGCCTTGTGTGGGAGCTAGTATCTGAGCTGGGCTGTGAAGGAAGCCAGGAATGCTATATAACAGGTGGAAAGAAGTACATTCCAGAAATGTGAGATCACTTATGCAGAGGCACAGAACAGGGAGATGGGGGGAACACTCAGCAGTCCATTGGGAAGGGGAGTAAAAACATTGCTGTTTTGAACATGGAAACTTTGTAAACTTTAAAGCTATATTGTTGTTATGTTAGCCTGGGTGAAAGATGATGCCAGTCAGAAGGAATTGTGAAGTCGGGACAAAGAGAAGGAACAGATTCGTCAGGGGAGAGATAGGTTCTTTTTCAGATGTGGGTGTGAGAAGCTATTACAGATGTGGATCTTGAGCTCATGAGAAAAGTCAGAGCTAGAGAAGATTGGGGAATGTTCTGTCTACTGGTGCTAATCAGAATTATTGCAGTAAATCAAATTAAAAGGATAGAGACTACAGTATAAAGAATGAACCTGAGAAAAGAATATTGGAACATCTCTTCAGGTTTTAAGAACACAAAAAGTAAGAGGAAGTTAGAGAGGTAGGAGAAAAATCAAGAGTATGTCTGAAAAAGGGGTTGTCAGAGAGTCTTTTTCTAAAGAGAGGTGAAGGGGTGATCAGGATAACAACCTTTTTTCTGAGCAGTTTCAGGAGAGTGATCAGTGATAGAAGCTAGATATGCAAAAGGTTGAAGAAATTGTAGTGAAAAAACAGGTATTGGGCAAAGTACAGTTCTTCAAGAAATTGTGATTGTGAAAGGGATGAGAGAAATGGAGAGAGAAGCTGAACATCAAGGGGAAGCTCTTTTTAGGAGTAGGAATGACATATATCTAAGCAAATTTGTAGGTAAGAAGCCAATGGAGAAGATTTTGGAAGACTTTTGTTGATGGCTAATGACTCATGAAAATGGTAGATCATAGAGAGTCATAGTTGGATATGGGAATAAGCAAGGCCGTATTGGGATGATGGGCCAGGAAAATTGAGAGGAGCTAAAAATAGGTTATTTGATCTTACCATACCTCCTGGAAGAAAAAGAGGTTGTGGCAAGCATGCTGTTGCCCAAAAAATACTCTGGCAAGGGAGTTCTTGGACAGCCCTTCATTTTGCTGATGCCTTTTTTCTCATCATGGTGTGTTCCATTTTACTTTTTGCTAACTTCTGCAGCATTAGAATGTGTTTTGGTACTTAATTTCCTTCTCCACTTGATTTGCTATTCCTAGTAAATTTTGACTTGACCAGGTCTGGCTTGTAGTTTACACTTTCTCTGAGACCTTTTCTCATTCCCGTCTCTCCATCCCCCTCTGCTGTTTTTAGGGGTTAGGATTATAATAGATTGATTTGATATCTAACCTAAACAAATACTTTAAATATAAGATTTATAGTCAGTACTTACCTGCAGGCCCTCATCTGGGTGCCCTCATCTGGGCACCCTCGGAGAATTATACTGCAGTGCTCTTTGGAGCAGACATTTCCCAAAGCATACCTATCAATTCTGTGAATATTTGCAGTCCTGTAGGAAGTGAACTAGTGACTTTGAACAACAGGTAGAATCAATTGCCTGGCACATAGTAGGTGGTTAATATTTTGAAGCACATTATTATTGGTAAAAGTAATAATAGTATATGATTATGAAGCTTAATATTTTGGAGCACACTACTACTCATAGGAAAGGAATTTGCATCAGAGAAAGTTATTTCACCAGCACCTGCTACTTCTAATATTATTTTCTCTGTACTGCCAATTTAATTTCCCTGGATTTAGAACACTGCTTTATACACTGTATTTGTTTATCGAATTGTTGACTATTGATTATTACAGTAGATCTTCCCAGAAACCCAGAGAAGATGGGTGATAGGCATTTTCCTGTCATCCATGTATTTCAGTCTCTTTGGTCTAAGATCCCTTCCAGTTCTGGAGATTTTGAGATCTGTAAAAACTAATCTGCCATATAGGGTAGTTATGAGGGGAAGCATTTTGCAGTAACATATAGCACTTAACCCTGTTGGCCTCACTTTCCTCACCTGTAAAATGATTTGGAGATGAAACACCAAAATAGGGTCATGAAGAGTTGGACAGGACTGAAATTGATGATGGAGGGGGGGAGGGGGAACAGGAACTCCAAGATTGGAATTCCCTGCGTGGGCTGTCTAGAGAAGAGAATTCATGGACTCAAGCATTATTGAGGCCAAGGGCAAGATTCTTAGGGAACCTGTAACCTTAGAGGGGTTACAGGTAAAGTTTGTATAGGATATATGCTAATTAGGTGATTCCAGGTGGGATTGGGGAGTTAAGAAGGGATTAGTTCTTAAAGGAGAGTGCACTTTTGGTATCTAAAGCACAGGTATTTTACCCAGGGGTCATTGGGAAGTAGCCCAAGGAGGGGCTACATGGAGGTACGGTTTTAGACCTGAAACCAGGATATACATATGATTGATCAGTGAGTAGTAAATGTTGTTATACCCAGTACACAGCCAGCTCAGCCAGTATATTTCTAATGAGCATTATTTATATAATCCCTGTTGCTTAAAAGTACATTTTCTGTAATAGTATTAGGTTTTGTTTTGTTTTTATCATGAACTAACTACCCATTTTATGAATAAAGTGGAAGAAATTGCAAGATTTTAAATTATGTGTGTGATATAAAATGTACCCTGCAAAAATTATGAAAAATTCTGTCATGAGACTTAACTTCTTTTTTTCTCTGTCTTAGAAAAAAAATGCACTTTGTTCATTCCAAGGTCATTCGTTGTTAAATGCAGTGCTCTGTTTTCTTTCCATGTCTTTCCATGGCATTAGAAGATATTAAATACCACATTCTAAAAAAAAAAGTTTGACTAAAAATTAGTAGTGAACATCAGCACAACTAATCCAACTTGCTTATTTGTATTATGCCAACCTAGTATTAAAAGACCTAGAGGACAGCTTCCTGAACATTCCATGAGTGGCCTTTCATTGGTGGATTTATCAGAACACGAGCTAGAGTTCTAGGAATGATCTTTGCTGTTGGATGTGGAACTCATATTGATGCAATCACAGACAGTATCCATTCACAGATAGTATTCATTGAAATAAGGTTAAAGGGATGATTTTTGAGGATTTTATTAAAGGGATGATTTGTAAGCATTTAGAAAGTATAGCAATGACCATTATTAAGATTCATCCTGGCTTCACTAAGAATAGGTCATAACAGACTTAACTTCCTTTTTTGTTAATTAGAAACTTGCCAAATTGCTTAGAGTTAAACTGTAGGTATAATTATATGTAGATTTAGGCAAAGAGTTGATAGTTTCTTATGGACAAGATGAAGAGATGTCGACTAGGTTGTTAGAGATAGGTGGGGTCAGAGCTGGATCCAAATATGGTCTGATTGACAGCTTTTTATTGTTTCCAAGGTATCTGTTTGATCATACCAAGGCTTTATCCTTCACCCTATGCTGTGTAGCATTTTTCTTAGTGACTTGTTTGAAGGAATTGGTAGATGCTTGTCAAATTTTCAAGGACACATAGCTTGTAGGAAAAACGAACATGTTGGATAACCAAGTCAGGATTTTAGAAAATAAAATATTAGTATTCACTTGGTGGATCTGAGTTAAAGTCGATGTTACATTGTCTGTGGATAATGCCTTTGTTAAACTGATAATCCCATCAAGGTTGTGATATAATGAATAAATAACGTTAAAGAACTTTTGTAGCACTCATTTGTATTCGGTCAGTCAACTAGCATTTATTATGTGCCAGGCTCTGTATTAAGTGCCCAATACAAAGGCAAAAATAAATTACTGTCCTTGCCTTTTCTTTCTAATGGGAAAGAAACATAAATAATTATGGACATACAAAATATAGTTTCAGGCTGTTCATTCGAACAAGATTTCTTTTTGGCACCTATTTCCTCTTTGTGTTCTTCAAAATATCAAAATAATTTTTAATTAAAGTGTGGAAATTTACTAAGAAAAGCCTCTCAGTACAAATGAGTAAGGTTTCAATGTGTATTCATTGATGAGGAATAAAGTTGATGAGTGATTAGAATATGAGATTTCCTACCCTTCTATGACTTCACTCATCATTCATTCCTGTATTTTTTTAAGTAATTTTTTTAATTAACTAAAAAACCCCTTTTTCATACATACAACTTCACAAAAAGAGGATTTTATATGAAATCATTAATCTCTCTTTTATACAGCTTGCATTAAAAAGAAGTTGGATAATTTTACATGTTACTTTAAAAACTCTTACTTGTCTCTGATTCTTTCTGAAATTTCTTCTGTACATTTAAAAAATGTTAAAATAGCCCTCTTTTTGGTGTCGCTGTTGGCCGACATAAGAGTTTACTATGTGCCAAATAGCGTCCACTCTACTAGAAACTCCCTCAATTAAAAACCAAGAGAAGGAAAGAAGAAACCCTAAATAAGTATGGTCAAACGAAGTAAATCTCTACATGCACACAAATGTTTGACCATGTCCAAAAGTATATTTCCATGTATTATGTCCATCTTCTCTTTCCATGTTAAGAAATGAGTACATGCTTCATTATAGGTGTGATTGGTAATTACATCGTTTGGATTCTCTAGTCTTTCAAAGTGTTTTTTTTTTTTTTTTTAAAGAGTTTCTGTCCTTGCAAATGTTGTACTGATTCTGCTTACTTGACTGCAGGTCAATTCATTCTAGTTCGGATTCTCTGAAATTGTGTTTTTTGTTATTTCTCACAGCACAATTCCATCACATTCATATACTATAATTTGTTTAGCCATTCCTAAGGTGCTCCCTTAGATTTTAATATTCTTATGGTTTACCCTCACTACCCTTCCCAGCCCACTTTGGTTTAACTAATGCTCATTCCCACCACACCTTCCCCTTTGTTTGTATTGTTTTCATGTACTCCAGTTGTGAGGAATAGTTAATGAGTTTCAACTTCTTCTTCCTCCTTTCTCCTTTTATCCTCCCTTGTCTTTCTCCTCATAAAATGCTCTGAACAGAACCAGTCTGCCCACCCCCAAGACCTCTCCTTCCTATTGAACACCTTTTAATAGATTTGTAAGACATTAAGGTTCTGAAGAGACACTAATTTTTTTCGCTCATTGGAATTTTAGCAGTATCATATATGTATGTATATCAGTATATCATATATATCTCTTTCTGTTGTTCAAATTTACCTTTCTAGGTTTCTCTTGACTCTTAAGTTTGTTCCAATATTTCTTGTTGCTTTGTGAGGTTATTGATTCCTATTTGGTCTATTCTGATTTTCCGAAAATTCATTTCTTGGGTAAGATGTCTGACCGTTTTTTCTTGTAAGTACCTTATTTGCCTGATTCCTTCCCCTGAGCTTTTATTTCATTATAATGATGCCTTACTTCTTTTCTTCCTGCCATGGTATGTAGTCCTCATGAAAAATAACCATTTTTTTTTTCCTTTTAGTGTCTGATTGCAGTTAGAGTTTACAGCGTTGGTGTCATACTCCCATTTTTTGCTTTCTGTTACTCCACATATCAGGCTGGGTATCAAAACTTGCTATTTTTACTTCTTTTATCATCTCTCAGCTGCCATCTTTGTACACAGCCACTGTTCTAGTTTAGCTGTTGCATCATCTCTTGCTTAGACTATTGCAGTAACCTCTGTATTGGTCTCCCTTCCTCAGGTCTCTTCCCTTCTCCCCTCTCTGCTCTCTCCTTTACACTAAATAATCCTTTTTTTTTTAGTGGGGGTAGTCTCACAATCAGTAAAACTTTATTGCATTCTTTCATCTTTAACAGAAGATCAAAGAAAATAAAAAGTGTTTTATGTTCATAAAGTTAAATGTAGCCTTGTCCCTCAGAGCAGATCATAACCTGAAAATAGGATGGGAAAACAGAGAGCATGGAGTATTCCCTCTTTGCTTCCCTGCCTCCTCACCCTTCAGTCCACCCCAGGCAAGTCGACATACTCCTCAAGTCCAAGTCTGACCCTATCACTCCAGTGAGTGAATTAAAGAAGCCTTTAAGAGTTTGCTATGTACCGGAGGCTGCAGTAAGCTCTCAGAATACAAATACCAAAACCAAGATGGTCCCTGCGTTCAAGCAGCTTGTGCCCAGTATGGGAGTAGAGTGGTCAGGGAAGCAGGAACTATTTGGTCTCCTAAATTAGAGGGGTGTTGAAGGAGACTCTAGGGCAGTAGATTGACACACCCCATTTAGGAACAGTGGTACAGTTCTTTTTTTCATAGTCATATTTCCACAAGTGGAAGGGTAGGGAATGAGAGGAAAGGAGAGTTTTCAGGGACAACAAAGGGGAAGATGACTAGGGAAGTGAGGTGTGGTGTCTGAGTCTTTGCTGGAACCTAATCTGGGAATGACAATCAGCAATTCAGACAGTTTGCTGCCCCAGAACAGAATTTTCTATAGAGTGGCAAGACTGTTGTGGTATTCTGGGGTATAGGGCGTGAGTTGGGGCATGCTGGCTGGAGATTTACAGAAGTGTAGTTTATAAGGAGAGAGCTAGATCTTTTTGAATCTAGCATCAAGTATCATTTTTTATCTCATCCTTTATCAATTTCTGATTTTTCAATAAGTTTTATAAGAAATATTACTAGTATAGTAGTTCATGCATGTAATTTCTAAATGAAAAAGTATACCCAGTGAGGTTATGTGTTAAACCTTTTTTTTTTTTTTTTTAAATTAATTCATGATGTCTGTGACCAGAAATGTTTGGATAGCACTACTCTAAAACTCAGTCTTGGGCCCTCTTCACATTCTCTTTTTAGTGATCTCACCAGTTCCCATTGACTTCAGTTACTTATATTCATTTAGATGATTCCTAAGTCCAGCCCTGAGCTACAGTCGCACATCACCAGCCACTGTTAAACATTTCTAACTGGTTATCCCCATGGCATTTCAAACTCAACATGTACAAAAGAGAACTTACTCTTTCTTCTTTCCCTTCCCCACTTTGACTCTCCCCCATCCCCCTAACCCTATTCCACTCTAAATTTCACTGTTTCTATTGAGGCTAGTGCTTTCCTTCCAGATACTCAACTTTATAACTTTGGAGACACTGTTGTTAACCTTTCTTACTTTTCATATCCAGTCAGTTATAGAATATTGCATAAAGATTCTTTCTGCAGAGCCTCTCTTTCATCTGTCCCTTTCTGTACACTTACAGGGCTGCCACCACAGTTTAGGCCTTTATTGTCTTGCCTGGACTCCCCTGATCATTCCCCTCCACTCCACCCTCCCCCAAAAAAATCCTTATCTGCCCTCCGCACAGTTGCCAAAATCTTCCCAAACTACAGGTCTGACCTTGTAATTCTTCTGTTTAAGAACTTTTTTGCCTGTAGGATAAATTGTAAGCTCCTCCGTGTAACATTTAAAGCCCTTCCCAATCTCTTCAGCTTACCTTTCCCATTTGTGTTCTATTACCACCTACCCCATGCTGTGCAAGCTTATCAAACTGGACTACTTACAAAATTCCCAAACTTGATAAACGGTTGACTTCCTCAGTGTTTTTGTACGGGTACTGGAATGTACATGCCTTGGAATACATTCTTTTTTCATCATCTATCTTTTTCATCTTCTTCCATCTCCATCTTTTGTCAATCCTTTCCTAAGTTGTCCTCCAGTTGTTTAGGAGAGAGTTATTCAGGTTATTTATATGTTATGCATATATTTACCTCTCTGCTTGTATATACTTACATGGAAGAATACAGGGGAATGGAAAGAAACTTTGCTTTATATTTCCAATATTTTGCCTAATATTAAAATGGTGGTTGTATTGTATTTTTTTTTCAGAATGGGTTAGAGGACATGTTTGGGAATCTCAACCTTAAAATGTCTGTCCATAAGTCTTTAGAGCAATAATTCACAATCCTAGTTGAATAACAGCCCAAGGCTTCGGTAATTGTCTTAAGCAGTATAATGAAATTCTTTCTCTCTCTCTCTCTCTCTCTCTCTCTCTCTCTCTCTCTCTCTCTCTCTCTCTCTTTCTCACTTTCACTCTTTCTCCCTCTCACATACACATACACATGTGTGCACACACACACAGACACACACACACGTATATATACAGGATAGGATAGAGACTATACCTGTGATTTATTGATAGAGAGAACTCCTGGAAGAGGAAATATCTTCTACCACTTTAAGTCAGTAGTTCTTTCTCTACTATACCATACTGCTTCTCATTTGTGTGTATTCTACTAGGTTTTTCATTTCATTCTCAGACCTAGTAAAAGAAATGTCAAGAACCTGTGTCTATGGTTGTGTATGTGTTTATACATGCATGCATACATTTTAGCACAGGGAGAGAGTATAAGGGAATCAGAGAGCTGCTCTTATATTGCATGATTCTGAAGAAGTTGGAAACCACTGACTCAATTCAAAGTAGGTAGGACTGTGGGACTGTGTGTGAAGTGGCTCAGGTGCTACTGACTCCAGACTTGGTGAGATGTAGAACTGGGTTTGAGCTTCTAAGGCTATTTTAGGGTTCTTTGCCATCTTCCCCAAAGGCAATGGATCTCTCTTCTTTTCTATAATCTCCTGAACTTAGAGTTATATTTCACAGAATTAGAAGATTCTTGTACAGGCTTAATGACAAAGGGTTCAAAAGTCACTCAGAGTTTAGTAAAGAAAGAAGACTGGGAGTTACCTTTCCCCCCTTCCTTTTACAGAGAATTTTGTAGTTATATCACTCTTGGATATGAAAAAATCCTAATAGTTGAATCAGAGACTAGTTATATGGTTATGGCCTCTGAGTCATCACTTTCTAACCAGTTCTCTTGCTGACTTTGAGGATGAAGTCGAACTCTACATTGGTTCTCTCTCTTGTTATTTTGTTAATGTGTTAACTTTACAAAATGGTAGTGCCTGAATTCTTGGATATTTGTCTTTATTAGACCAACACTTCCTTCCCCTTCTGTACTTGTGTATATATATTTTATCAGCAGTCCTAATTGACATTCTAATTCTTCATTAATAGTTGGCCTTTGCTTAATTATTAGTGATGTTTGATACCTTGATGAAGAGGGGTAGAGGGGCAAAAACAAATCCTGAAACTTGAATTTGTGATTTGCTAGGTTTTCATACCGTTTTTCCTTTTCATATTACAGATCAACTTGAGCGAGTCTTCTTACGACTTGGTCATGCTGAAACAGATGAGCAGTTACAGAATATTATCTCTAAATTCCTTCCTCCTGTTTTGCTCAAACTGTCTAGCACACAGGAAGGAGTGCGCAAAAAAGTAAGTGTGCCTGTTCTATCTCTTGCTAGAACAGCCTATCTGATTTGAATACTTGATTAAATTGATATGTATTGTGAGATTATTTTTCAGGTTCTGTAATTATCTATTCTGTATGGTATTAGTGACTTGTCTTAACCTTCACTTATTTAGTAGGTACTTATTAAGTATCTACTACAAGTTTAATTTCTGCTTTTTGGAATATCTGTATTTTGGTAGGCATGCCAACATTTTTACATATAAAGTAGTTTATCCTGGGAATGATTCTCCCTGCCTAAAATTGTATACCTGTTTTTCTTTATAAAACCAAAGTAAGCATGCTTAGAAGAAAACAGTTCTAGTCCCTTACAGTCCATGATAAACAGTGAGTGAGTTAAGGTGAACTCTTTATATAACTTGGACATTAGCCAGGTTTTAAAATTTGAGATCACTTTTAGTTGCCATTTTGACAGTAAGTGATGGATATATTTTACCTTCAAAGCAGGATGTTGCTTCGTAATTTGTTATGTATGTGAAGTTATATTAAGGAATTAAAGACTCTAGAATTAAGGCCAAATCATTTGATTTTAACAAGTCTTTTTAATGTTTTTTTGCTTCTTAAGGATTAATGCTTTACAATATATTATAAAGAAGTTGAGAAGTGATCCAATCCAATTCATACCTAAAGAGAACTTTTTTTTCTAACATTCTTAACTAATGTCTTTAAGTTGTACTTTAATATTCTAGTGATAAGGAAATCACTATTTTTGAAGACAGTTCCAATTTTGGGTGGCTCTGATGGTTAGGAAGTTTTCCTTGAGCCAAAATTTCTGTCTAGTCACTTTGTCAGAAAAGAAATTTTAGTCTGCCAGGATCTGTCTAGAGTGCCATGCTGCCCCTTACTTGTCATTGTTTCCTTTTCTGAGATTTTTCAAAGACCATCTTTTTGATAATAGGTTCTAGAATTTTGTCAGGAAATTGAAATCAAGAATATTGGCATGTGGTTTGAAAGAAACCTCTCTCCTTTTGACTTTTTTTTGAAAATTAGGACATTTTTCTCTTTGTAAGCTTTTTTTTTAGGATTTTTTCATTGGTTTAGAAATTTCTTCTACCCTTTCAGTGTCCTGGAATTCTATCCATCAGAATATGATGACCATTAGTATGACTAGGTGCTCTTTTACAGTCCCTTTACTTACCTTGGACTTACTTGTTCTTAATTTCTGTTCTCCTAGTTAGGGTAGCTAGGTGATGCAGTGGATAGTGCACTAGGCTTCGAGTCTCAGATGTGAGCTCCCATCTAGCCTCAGATATTTGTTAGCTGTATGACCCTGGGCAAGTCACTTCCCCTCTGACTGCCTCGGTTTCCTCCTCTGTAAAATGAGGATAATAACAACACCTACCTATTAGGATTGTTGTGAAGATCCAGTAAGATAATCATTATAATTATAGCATATTTCGCACAGTGCCTAGCGTGTAGTAAGCTCTCCATGAGTGTTAACTGCTGTCATTATCATGAACCAGTTCTGTAACTGCTGTTGTTATCATGAACCAGTTCTGTTCTTTTTCCCATTCTGGAGATTGGATTCAATTGGACAAACTTTTGAAAGCATTTACTCTCTGCAAAACACTGTTGTAGGTGCTGGGATACAAAGGCCCCTCACCTTAAGGAGTTGATCTGCTATCTGAGATGATATTGCACATGCATACATAAATAAATAAAAGGTAATTAGAAGAGGAAAATAGTCCATACGTATACATAGAAATGTATATATGTAAACATAGAAAATACATATTACAAAAGGCTTAACATCAAAGGTGGCAGACAAGCTTTAAGAAAGCTAGTAGTCTACTATGCAATAGCAGCCTTTGAAACAGAGAGTCATGTCACTGAAGAATTTTGCTGGAGTAGTGGCACAAATGGTATTATCAAAGAAATGTGTGACTGGAAAAGAAGGTGGGCCTATCACATAGGAGAGCATGTGATAACCACTGGGTAGACTTTTTGCTTTATTGGTATCTATGTAATATCAGGAGATTTAGAGGTGTCTTCCCGCCACCCAGCACTTGTGGTGTTTCTTATGGGGAATTTACAGCGTGATAGGACAAGACCCTCACAAAATGAGAAGGTGCAGATGAAATTTGATTTGCCCCTCTGGAAGTAGTAAACATATATGTGAAATAATAGAGCTTTTGCAGTATCTTCTCCAAGATAACATTCCCAGTTCCTTCAACTGAAGCATCTTTTGAGACCCTTTTGCTTTCCTGGTCCCTCTGCTCTCCCCATACTTCAGATTTTTAGTGTCTTTGCAAAAAGACATTCTGGGCAACTCAGCCTAGAATGGAGCATAATATTCTAGATGTAACCTAACTAGGGCAGAGTATGGTAAGATTATCATTTTTGTAGTTCTATACATTATATCTTCTCTCTGCATCCTGATGATTGAACAATTTGATAAAAAAAAAAAAATCTAACCACAACAGATATGTACAGTTCAACAAAACAAGCTCCTATGTTGGCCATGTCCAAAAATGTATGTCTCTTTCTTAATTTTAAGTCTATCACTTCTAGCAGGAAGATAGTGGAACAGACTAGACAAGGGAGAATCAGAAGTAATGGAACTCAGTATCCTGATGTTTTATAAATTGGATAACATAAATTACATAGGAAATTACTTGTTCAATAAAAAACTGCTGGGAAAATTCGTTGAAATTAGCCTTAGGCCAACATCTTACACCATGTTCTGTAGCATAGGCAGCTAAGTGGTACAGTGGGCAGAATACTGGACCTGGAGTCAGGAAGATCTAAGTTCACATCCTGACTCAAGCACTTACTAGCTGTGTGACCTTGGGAAAGCCACTTAACCTCTGTTTCCTTCAGTTTCCTCATCTGTAAAGTAAGGATAGTAACTATAGCTACCTGGCAAATGGAATGATATTTGGAAAGTTCTTGGCATAGTACCTGGCATGTAGTAGGTACTAATAAGAATGCTAATGGTAATAACAATGGGTATATGATTTCACTATTAAATATCATACCATTTAAAAATTAGAAGAGAAACATCATATACCTTTCATAGCTATAGGTAAAAGATATATTCTCAACCAATATAAGGTTTAGAGATAATTATAAAAGAAGAAAGATAAACATGTATCTTTGATTACATGCAATTGAAAAGCTTCTACACAAACTAATTTAATGCAATTAGGATAATAGTCAAATTAGACGTGTCTTTGTATCAGATTTCTCCAAAAACAGTTTGCTATTCAAGATACATAAATAGTTAGCATATATATGACTTGAGGAAAACGATTTCCCAGCAGAGAAATGGTTGGAGGATATGAACAAACAATTTTCAAAAAAAAATTGCAGAGGGGTAGAGCTAAGACAACAGAGTAGAAAAGCCAGGGACCTTCTGGAGCTCTCCCCCTAAACTTGTCAAAAAACCTGTGAAAAATGACTCTAAACAAATTCTAAAGCAGCAGAAGCCACAAAATGACAGACTGAAGCAAATTTCCAGCACAAGACAATCTGGAAATCGACAGGAAGGGTCTATTGTGCCACACTGGGAGTGGAGCGCAGTTTGGCACAGGCTTGCTCGGGCCTTAGAGGACTGAATTATTGGCGGCTGCTACTGTTTCCACACTTCTCAACCATAAATGCCAAAAATAGCTTCGAAGGTCAATGGGAAGGGTGTCTCACCTGGCTGAGAGAGGAGTGTCGTCCTAGGGCAACTGCAGCCACTGCTGAAGCAGAGGCTGCTTCTGGAGCCCTTCCCTTAACAAAGAACTCAAGGGTCAAGTAGTTGACTGGGAAAATGAGCAAACGGGACAAAGAAACAGACTACAGATTACTTTCTTGGTGAAGAAATATTTTCTTACATCATTGGTGGCAAGGAAGATCAAGACATACAACCAGAAGACAGCAAAGCCAAAACTCCTGCATCCAAAACCTATAAGAAAAATATGAATTGGTCTCAGGCCATGGAAGAGCTCAAAAAGGATTTTGAAAATCAAGTCAGAGAAGTAGAGGAAAAATTGGAAAGAGAAATGAGAGTGATGCGAGAAAATCTTGAAAAACAAGTCAACAGCTTGCCAAAGGAAACCTCCCAAAACGCTGAAGAAAATAATAACTTTAAAATTGGCCTAACTCAAATGGCAAAAGAGATCCAAAAAGTCAGTGAGAAGAAAAATGCCTTAAAAAGCGGAAGTGGCCAAATAGAAAAGGAGGTTTAAAAGCTCACTGAAGAAAATAATTCCTTCAGAATTAGAATGGAGCAAATGGAAGCTCATGAGTTTATGAAAAATCAAGAAATTATAAAACAGAACCAAAAGAATGAAAAAATAGAAGACAGTGTGAAGTATCTCATTGGAAAAACAATGAACCTGTAAAAGGGATCCAGGGAAGATAATTTAAAAATTATTGGACTCCCTGAAAGCCATGATCAAAAAAAGAGCCTAGACATCATCTTCCAAGAAATTATCAAGGAAAACTACCCTGATATTCTAGAACCAGAGTGTAAAATAGAAATAATCCACCAGTCACCTTCTGAAAGAGATCCCAAAAGAAAAACTCCTTGGAATAGTGTAACTAAATTCCAGAGTTCTATGTCAAGGAGAAAATATTACAAGCAGCCAGAAAGAAACAATTCAAGTATTGTGAAAACAGAACCAGGATAACACAAGATTTAGCAACTTCTACACTAAGGGATTGGAGGGCTTGGAATATGATATTCCAGAGGTCAAAGGAGATAGGATTAAAACCAAGATTCTCTTACCCGTCAAAACTGAGTATAATACTTTAGGGGGAAAAATTGAACATCAATGAAATAGAGGACTTCCAAGCATTCTTGTTGAAAAGACCAGAACCGAATAGAAAATTTGATTTTCAAATACAAGAATCAAGAGAAGCAGGAAAAGGTAAATGGAAAAAAGAAATCATAAGGGACTTAGTAAAGTTGAACTATTTACATTCTTACATGGAAAGATGACATTTGTAACTCATGATACCTTTCTTAATATTAGGATATTTGGAGGGAATATATGTGTGTGTATGTGTCCATATATATATACATATGTGTGTGTGTGTGTGTGTGTGTTTGTGGAGGGAGGAATGGGACACAGGGTGAGCTGAATATGAAGGGATATCTAAAAAAGAAAATTAAGTGTTGAGAGGAATGTACTAGGGGAAAGAGAAAGGGAGAGATAGAATGTAGTAAATTGTCTCACATAAAAGAGACAAAAAAGAGCTTTTACAAAGAAAGGGCAGAAGGCAAAGGTTAACGGAATAAGTGAGCCTTTCTTTCATTGAATTTGGCTTCAGGAGTGAATAACATACACACTTAATTGGGTATGGAAATGTTAGCTTACCTTACAGGAAAGGGTATAAGAGAGCGGGGATAATAGAAGGGGGAATCAGAAGTAGAGGGACAGGTAGACAATAGGATAATGGAATGTGGGATAGGATAGAGAGAAAAATAGTTTTTCATAACATGACTGTTACAGAAGTGTTTTGCAGGACTTCACATGTATAACTTATGTTGAATTGTTTACCTTTTCAATGAGGGTGGATGGGGCGGGGAGAAGGGAGAGAATGTGAAACTCAAAGCTTTAAAAGTGAATGTTAAAAATTGCTTTTGCATGCAACTAGGAAAAAAGATACATAAACAATGGAGTTATAGAAATCTATCTTATCCTACAGGAAAATAGAAGGGAAGCAGATAAAGGGTAGGTATTAGATGGGAGGGTAGATTTGGGGAAAGAGTAATCAGAATACACACTGTCCTGGGGTGGCAGAGTGGGGAGATGGGAAGAAAATTTGAAATTCAAAATTTTATGGAAGCGAAAATTGAAAATAAATAAATAAATATTTTTAAAAAGTGCAAACTCTTAACCCTGTGAAAGAATGCTTCAGATCATTCATAATGTAAATCAAAATGTCCCTGAAGTTTCATCTTGTACTCCGAAAGTTGACATAGTTTACAAAACATAAGCATAATCCACGTTTGAGGGATTATGTGGAGATAGGTACACTAATTTAGTATGGGTGAAGCAGTGAATCAGTGTAGCCATTTTGGAAGGCATTTTGGTGTTATGTAAATTGTGACTAACATCTGCATCCTTTGACCCAGAGATTCACTACTAGACTTACACCTCAGGGAGCCACATCCACATCCACTCCCCAAAAACCCCCGTTTCTTTGGCTAAACACATTGTGGTATGTTAATGTAATAGAATATTTCTAGTATGTTGTAAAAATTATTACGAAGAATACAGAGAAGCATGGGAAAAAATTTGATGTACAGTGAAGTAAACAGCTAAATAAAAAAAACATACACAATGACTACAACAATGTAAATGGAAAGAAAAATGAGAAAAAAATTAAAACTGAGTTTTGCAGAATAATAGAAATTAAGTGTTGCTTAAAACAAGTACTATACAGACAACACTCCAAACCCACAGCCCTTTGCAGAGGTGGGAATTCCTTAAGAGTTGTATATGATACAAGTTTTCAGACTTTCTGGTATTTTGGTCAGTTTTTAATTTTTTTTTTTACTTCTTTATTAACCTTGAGCAGTGAATCAGTAACCACCATTATTATTTTTATACCCTTACTGGGTCTTTCACAGCTTAAATCGTTTGTTGAAGGATAAGCAACTTTTTGATTTGGGTGCTCCCTCTACTGGTGCAGATCACAATTCAAACCCCCTCCCACCCTTTCCATACTGTGCAACTCTTAGCCATGTCCTTCTCTGAATCTTCTAGTATCCAGTGAAATGAGACCCTTCCTCTAAATCCCTTGACATTGCGTGGATTAAAAACTCTGCAATTCCCGAAACGTAACAGCTCATCTCCTTTTAAACTTCAGGCCTGGTTCACTGACCATCTGTAGTGTCTGACCAATATATATGTCACCTAACTGCATTAATCTGAGCAATAATCATTTTTCTTTCCAATTGTTTTTTTTGTGTGTGTGTGTGTGTACATAGTTAAGCTTAATTTTTCTGAGTAAATTTGACTTTCATGCAAGAGCTTGATCTAAATTTAAAGTCATTAGCCAGCAGGAGCACCTGAAGGACCTTGCTATCTATAGGGAATCCTTCCATTTGACTCTTTTTGGACATCTTCTCTGACAATGGTAAACATACTTCCTGGGCATATACCTCCTTGTTTTATGTCATATCAGTCAGTTGAACCAAGTTTTTTTATTATGTTTTTCAAGCAGTCTGGTAGGATTTTAATAAATGCATGTGAGATACTAATAATATGAGATATATTTAACGATGTATAGGATCAAATGTCCAAAGCAGAAAAATTACTTTTATTAGAGCATTTAAAGCTGTATTTTACTTGGCTTTTTTGTATTTTGTATTCTGCATTATGTTGTGGTTTTTTATTATAGTTAATCAACAATATGCAAAGTATAGAATCTAAAAAGATGTGGTCTGCTGTTCTTTTTTCAAATATTCAGCAAGGTTTTCTTTCAGCATGTGTACAGATTATTCTCATAGAGCCTTAGTTAATAACATTTTCTCACTTACCTTTTCCCAGTTGTAATGAAGTTTGCTTTTTCCCTTCTGTTTTGATATTTCCTTCTCTTTCAGATAACTTAGTATTCTACACTCAGAATCGCGTATTCCTCGATGAATCTTGTGTTTGTTCATTTGTTTCCTTTAGTGCCATTTCTACTTCCTCATACACACCATATGTAAGACTTTGATGTTAGGTTATGTATGAAGTCATTCCATATGGTTTGCTATGACAGTCTTGGAACATCTTTTCCATTTCTCATCCATTTGTTGTCACCCTTTTACCATAATACATTTGGTTTAGATATATTTCTTTTTCAACCCTTGAAAAAAACCTGATGTATATGGTTTAACTTTTATGGACAAGATAAAACAAAAATTTATCAAATATTTGTTGAAGATTTACAGTTAATAAATTTAGTTCCTATGTTTTATTAGCCTTCCTAGTTTGAGGTTGTGCATACAAAATCATAGTCGTGGTATTCTGTGATGGATGACTAGCTAGCAAATCGGGATAATAGAAAAACATTCTCCAGCTCCAGGGGTCCATTGCTTCTCTGGTTGAATTCATTTCCCATTCTAAGGTGAGAGTATGTAGGAAAAAAACATTTTAGATGGTTAATTTCATCGTACATCTTATATGGCAAGTATTTTGTATGTTGAGCAGTATTTATACATAATGCCTCTTTGAGCTTCAGAAATGGATATTATGGTAGTAGCACTTCCCTTATGGGTATCAAATTACTTAATATATGTAAGTCAATTTGTAGACCTTAAAGTACTTACAAAGGTTAGTTATTATTATGTTCAGAAGCATGCTCTTTTGGCATTTGAATTAGAATGAGTAGGACATTAAAACCTTTTCTGTTAGGTATAGTTTTGCGCATATGTCGTCACCTTGTCATTCATCTTCTGGTGCCTGGGGAGATGACTAGTTCAAATTTCAGATAAGGCTTAGTGCTGTTGTTTGAAACCTTTTCTACTTTCTCCAGGTTCCCATTTTTCTTTCCCTCCTTTCCCTTCAACAGACATATTAAAAAATATGCCGATCTTAATATAGTCTCTATCTGGGTAGTGACTGATTTCTTTTGATTCTTCTTTGGAATTGATTGCTTGATACCCACTTCTTTTCTGTTTCTTCTGCCTCCATTCTAGTCCAAGCCCTTAATGTATCATGGCTTATTTCTTGTTACTCATCTCTCTGTCTCTAGTGTTTTTCTGACTGGTGCCAGATTCAGTGACTTTATGTTTCTTACAAGATAAAATCCAATTTACTTTAGTTAGCATTCAGGATCTTTTACAGTCTTGGCCCACCTGTATATGTGTAATCTAATATTAGTTTAGGTTATGTACCTTCGGGTCCACGTAGACTGTTACTTTAGTATATTTCAAATATATTGTGCTGCTTATTGTATCTGAAACTTTAGTAAGGTGGTTTTTTTCCCCCTGGGATTCCCTTCTCCTTAGGCTGTGTCTTAAACTTATTTTAACTTTAGAGTTCAACATAGATTCTGTCTCTTTCATGAGACCTTCCTTGGCCACTCAAAGCTCTCATTGATTTCATTGTTCCCTGATTCCTGTAGAATGTATTATGTGTATCACCAATATTCACACTTAATTACTTTTTTGATTTGTATTATTATTTGTATTTTTTCTACTCAGTAAGTTTGTGAGCTCCTTAAAAGTCAGCAATGTTCTTTGCTACTTTGATAGTCTGTTAGCAAATTTTGTTAAATTTATTTTACTCATTGTATCTCCTCTTGTGATCTGGGGAGGTGTAGACCTTGAAAAAGACATGTGGAACTATATGAACACTGATTAAAATGAACATGTCTTTAACAGTCCAGCAACAGAGAGATATTTGTGTACTAATGACAGTTTTAAAATACATTATCTCTTGCCCTTGTATGAATTTTGACTTCTGTCAGTTGTTGGATTCCCTAATATTGTAATGGTATTTATTCAGTCTGAGAGTTGATGTGGTATAAAGAGCCCTCAATCCCATATACAAGAAAATCTGAGATCAGGTTTTGCTCACTCTGTGACTATGCAAATTGCTCTTTCTGTGACTTAGCTTCCTAATTCATAGAATTGGTGAAATAACACTTATGCAACTTATCATGCAGGGTTTTTGTTTTTGAAATTATAAATTGTTATGTGTAAATTTAGGCTTATTAGTCTTCTACATAAAAGTTTTTAAACTGCATGGAAGCTAGCTAGGTTTCCTTGTGGTTATTAGTTTCTAAATTAAGCCATGGTTTAGGTTTGTTTATGAAATTTATTAAAACTGATTTAAAATTTTACCTATAATTGTATAAGAATATTCTTTCCAAATCCAGTCCCATTCTCTTCTGTTTCTACTTGTACTCTCCAAACCTGACCACATAGTTTGTTTCTTAATGCAAGGATGGTAACAGAGTACAACTCTATAGGTCTAACATTTGTGTTTTTTTTGCTGTAGTTCAGAAAAGTAACCACACAGAAAGGAAAGAAAAACGTTAACACCTGTAAGATTCATTCCTATTTTGAACACTGTAACACTTAACTATTATTACTATTATTTAGAATCCCTCAATTAAATTGCTGGCTGATGTGCAAACCATGTGAATATTTTATACTACATTTATTGTTGATGTAATAGTTAAGAATTTGAAAAATTCACTCTTCTTTACTGTAGGTCATGGAGCTATTGGTCCACCTGAATAAACGTATAAAGAGCCGTCCAAAAATACAGCTTCCAGTAGAGACTCTATTGGTTCAGTACCAGGATCCTGCTGCAGTTTCCTTTGTCACAGTGAGTGGTCTTCTTAGGGTATTCGGTGGCTAATAATATTTTCTTAACATATTACAAAATCTGAAATTTAGTCTCAGATTTTTTTTTTTAGTTAACATTTACAAGATACTTTATTTTTTAAGCAGTATTCTAGTTTTTGATAAACACTTCCCCACAGAAATGACCTTAAAGAAAACTCTTGAGAGTAGACCATTGTGGGGCATTATACAGCAGAAAAGGAAATTTGAATAAAATAGGTTGTAAGATTCAGGAGAATGATGTATTAGTCATAAAGTAAGTTATTCTTTTCTTAGCAAAAGAAAAAATATAGAAAGGGTCTTAGAGCATAAATGTATGCATAAAATAGGTGACTAAAAATAATGAAAAACAAGAATATAGAAACAAGAAAGGCAGTTTGCTTTGAATTTTTTTTTATGTGTCTTCCATTTTATCCTGTTATTTTAGGGGATTTTTGTAAACCAATCTCTTACTTAGTAAATAAGAATAAAGTAAGCAAAGGCTTACTTATCAAGAAAGATTCTTCATAATGAGATTCAGATCACACCAGTATTATCTGTTTAAAAGATTTTCAGGGTATATACATGTAAACTGTTTTGATACCATGCAATAATCCCAAATCTCTTTAACAAATATCCTTGCTACAGATGTAGTCACTTTTTTACCCAATAAGGTCCAGGTGTCAAGTGTCGTTCTTCCGCATGTTTAGTCAGATAGGCTGCTCACCTTTCACCACATTATAGATATATTTTGCTTAAAATTAAGTACTAGATGCTGCCAGAAAAATTGTGTGAGTTTAATTTTGGTAAATCAGATGATCGTCTTTGACCCCTCCCTTTTTTCACTTCCCACATCCAGTGTTTCACAAAGCAGTACTGACTCCATTTCTGAAACACCTCATCTGTTTCTTTCCATTACCACCATTCTGATTCGGACTGTCATTACCTCCAAGATTCCTCTAATTTTTCCTTTCACCAGTTCAACCAATACATTCAATCAAGTTCCTGTACAGAAACATTTTAAGTGCTTTCCTAATGCCCATCATGGAGAGCTCCAGACTGCCTTTTGAGCCTCATTTCTCATTTATGTACTATATATTTCAGCACTGTAGCACTTTGCATTTCCCAAGTAAATCTTGATATTCCTGTTTTTTTGTTTAGGCATATTTATAATGTAAAAGTATTTTTAAGGTAGGCCTCTTCACCGATTTCAGAAACAAAAACAAAAATGTCAGCTTTACATTGCAGAAATTGAATACTATAACTTTAGGTCTAGTAACAAGAATTCTTCAATAACAGTAGAGGCAAATTATGTATGAAAAATTGCTTGACCTAGGAATGTTAATGTAGTTAACAAAGATCTGATGAATCTGCCTCAGTTTTACTGTGCAAATAAGCTGTGCATGAACAGGGTATCCCAAAAGTAATAGTTTAGTTTAAAGCTGAATTAAAACTGTATGTAAGAATAGACTGTTTTTATCAGTGTCAGTGCTAAAGTCTGAAGAGAGCATCAGATTGTAATTCTTCCTCAAAACCAGTAGTCCAAGTATCTGCATTCCTTGATGGATTGGTATTTTTTTCTTCATATTTAATAGTTGACTTAAAGTCTAGAAGCAAAAATATTTAGGGAAGGGAAGATGTGATGCTATCAGTTTCCAACAAATTTTAAACTTTGTGTTTTGATTAAAGTCAGATTTCATTTATTTTGATATTCGGTTTTCCATTTTCCTTTATAGAATTTTACTATAATTTATGTTAAGATGGGCTATCCTCGCTTACCAGTGGAAAAACAGTGCGAGCTTGCCCCTACACTTCTTACTGCAATGGAAGGGAAGCCTCAGCCTCAGCAGGATAGGTATGATTTTTCTTCATTACTTCTATCTATAATAAATTAAAGTGCTAACATTCATTTAAAATAGGAACTATATACTTTTGGCTTCAATTAGGAAGATTTGAAACCCCTACCTCTTTTGACTGTCTCACAGCTGTATATTAGATAACTTTTCTTACCTCTATTGTTTACTAAAATGCTGAATGCCAACATAACAGAAGTGTGCAAATTCAGCATTTTAGTGATGTGAGTATTTTGAAGCCTCTAATTTATATAACTGCTAAAATTATATGTGTGGCATGGTATTTCATCAACATATTAGTCTCATAAAACAGCTTATTTCTGAACATGGTTGCTTTTGAAGGATAAAATACTGGGAACATTTTAAATGAGGGAAATAAGTTCCCTTTTTCATTGTCACATATAGATCTAAGTTAGGTGACTTGAAATTTACGAAGGGAAAATAAAGTTGAAAAATGTTTTTAACAGATCTTTCAGTAGATTCCTGACTCACATGAATCTTTAAAGGAAAGACTATATATGTATATGTAATAAGTAACAAATAATCACCTCAAGTACTATGGGTTTATAGTTATTTTAGGACTATCAGAAAATATGTAATTAAAGGGAAATCAGTCTATCGATACGTCCTTTCGTCCATTCATCCACCCATCCACCCATCTGTCTGCTTGACAGTGTGATTGATGTAAGGGATAGAGAGCTGGCTCCCCAGTTAGCAAGTCCCACACAGTTTAGTCTCAACCCTGATTTGGACTTTGTGACCCTGGCACCTCCCTTCCTTAAGAAGAAGTTTTTTTTAAAAAATGGTGCTATTCTGTATTACTAGAGAAAATTCCTTATTGGGAGCTCCTCACAGTCCTTTTAGTAAATCCGAAGACCATAAGGCCTTCCCAAATGACCTACTCCTGCCCATGAATGACACTTTGTCATCCATCTCACCAATGAACTCTTAGGATTTCCAGGATTTTGTTCCTGATCTCCTGTTCTAAGCATTCATATGTATTGCCTTTCCCAACTAGAATGTGATCTATTTGAGAGCAGGGAGTGTTTTGCCTTTTTTTCCCCCTTTAATATCCTCAGTGCTTGGGATTATGTTTGACATATAGTAAACTCTTAGTAGTTTTGTATTCTTTCATACATCGATGAAATTACAGGTTTGGTCCCAAAATATTTGCCCATACATGTTCTTACATGTTGTTAATCTGTGTATAATGTGTATGTCTGTGTATACACACTCATAGTTACATAGTTTTTTGTGTTAAAGTTATATACATAGTTGACTTTAAATGACATGATTTTTAATTTTTAAAAAATTGATCACATATGTAATAACATTTGATATTTTAAAAATAGGATACTTATTTTTTCTATGAAAAAAATTTAACTGAGAAAAGTATTTTGTAATATTGCTGTCTGATGAGATTTTTTAAAAAATCCTCCAAGAATGAATTTTAAGTTTTTTAAACTTTAAAAAAATTGACCATATAACCCTGAATGCCCTCTTCAGGTTGTTGCTATTGCTTTTATTTTTATAATACTTTTAGTTGCCTAAACTAGATGAATATATTGTTTTTCATGAACAGTGCTAATGTTTATGAGAAGAATCCCTATTGGCATAATGATCATTTGTTAATGTTTGCTGCTTTGTGTCTTACATACTAAGTATACAAAGTTATTTTTAAATAATTGCGGTAAACAATTATCTTTTCAGCTTAATGCATCTTCTAATACCAACCCTTTTTCACATGAAATACCCTGTTGAACCGTCTAAAGCAGCTTCTCCATTTAATCTTGCTGAGAAACCAAAGACTGTACAGCTGCTTTTGGACTTCATGTTAGATGTCCTCCTGATGCCTTATGGGTAAGTTAAAAACTCTAATCTCATTTTTTATTGTTCCTTCTTTAAATACCATTTTAAAGGAATAAATCGAACTATTTTTGCTATGTGGATTACTCCTACATCTGTATGACTCTAACTTTTCCCTTTTGAGTTCCATTGCATGTATCTGTAACTCCAACTCTGCTGTTTCCTCAAATTTATCAGATCCAAAAAAGAACTTGTCATATTCTTCAGACCATTTCTGTTTCATGATTCATAGTTTCTATTGATATCATTGCTCTTTCTCTTATCTAGGGTTGACAAACTTATGAGTAATCTTTAGTTTCCCTGTTTACTCTCATATCCAGTCCATTCCCATACAAACATGTATAGTCAAAAGAAAAAATATATACGTGTACATATATATATGTACAAATATATACATATACATATCTCTGTTCATATACGCATATCTTATTCTGCACTCTTGAGTCTTTCACCTCGCTAGTCAGCATGTTCCTTAGTTCTCTGGAATATGGTTCATCATTAAACTGATCAGAGTTCCTAAGTCTTTCAGAGTTGTTTGTCTTTATATAGCACTGCTGTCATTGTGAAAAATGTTCTCCTGGTTCTGCTCACTCCACTCTTTGTCAGGTCATATAAGTCTTGCCATGTTTCTTTGAAACAGTCCATGTGATCATTTCTGTTAGCACAACAGTATTCTATAACATTTATATACAATAACTTATTCAATTATTCTCCAATTGATGGGTGCCGTGTTAGTTTCTAATTCTCAGCCACCATGAAAAGAACTATTTTAACTATTTTTGTGCATCCTTAGAATTTGTCTTACTTAGGACTAATCTCTCCCTTAGGCTCCTCTTCCTTTAATTCCCCTTTTTCCCTTCTCATTTCCTTATTGAGTGAAATAATTTCTGTACCCACATGTTTGTGTGTATGTTCTTTCCCCCTTTAATCAGTATAGATGAGAGTAAGGTTCAGGTGTCAGCACTACCCCCACTTCTTCCTCCTTATTTGTGTAGAGTTCTATTTGTACAGCCCAGTTAGGTAAGAGGATTTTTTCTGACTTTCTTTCCTTACCTTCCTTCCCCCTAGTGTAGTCCTCTTCCCCTCCCTTTCCATTCTTTTGAGGTCATCAAGCCATAACAGAACCACTCCCAGGACTCTTGATGATATTAGGATTGAGAGGGGATATATTATATATTATTTCATATTAAAATATATTATCTCATATTAAAATGTAAGCAGTTTATCCTTGTTTGGTCTTTTATTGTTCATTCGTGTTTAACCTTTTTATGTTTCTTAATTTCTGCATTCCAACTTCAGCGTTTCTACACAGCTCAGGTCTTTTCATTAGGAATGTTTGGAAGTCCACTGTTTTATTAGAGGTTCATTTTTTTTCCTCTATAGAATACTCATTTTTTTCCTGGGTAAGTCATTCTTGGATATAAGCCTTTATCTTTTGTCTCCTGGAATATGGTATTACAAGCTTTCTTCTCCTTTGTAGAGGTTGCTGCTCAATCATGTGTGATCCTGACTGTGATTCCTTGGTGCTTGAATACTTTCTAATTGCATGTATTTTTCTTTGACCTGTAGGTTGGATTTTTGTTAAAATTTTCCTGTGAGATTTCATTTTGAGATTTCTTTTAGGAGGTAGCCTGTAGATATTTTTTTCTTCTACTTTGCTATCTGGTTTCTTTTAAGATTTCTTGAAATATGCTGTCCAAACTCTTTTTTTGTTTATGGCATTCAGGCAGTCTAATGATCCTTAATTTTTTTCTCTTCAGTCTGTTATCCAAATCAGTTGTTTTTGCTGCGAAATACCTGAATGATTTATATAATTTTTTTCTGTCTTTTGATTTTCATTTTAATGTTTTTTATTATCTCATGGAGTCATTGTATTATATCTATTTGAATTTTTAGGGAGTTTGAAGTTTGAGCAAAGTTTTTTTTGCCAAGATGTTAATTCTCTTTTCACTTCTTTCTTATATAACTCTTTAATTTCTTTAACAGTTTATTTTCTTTTAGCATTCTCATTTATAAAAACATTAAAAAAATTTTTTTTTGACTGTTGCTTCATGTTTAATTAGAATTCCAGGAATTCTAATTAAATTTTTGCCCATGGTATGTTTTACTTTGAGCCTTTGCTTGGAGAAGTTTTCAAGTCATTCTCTTCTAGGTTTGTGGGTTTTTTTTATCCCTACAGACATTATAGATTTTTATATTGGAGCTCCTTTTTTTCAGCCTTCCATCCTACTTTATGATTTTCAATTTTATGTTAAGTCCAGGCTCTACATACTAGAGGGAAAGTTTTGGTTTTCCCTGGGCTAATCCTGTTGCTGTTTTCTTTTGTTTTCTTTTTTCTTTGTGTAATTAATTTATTTTTAGTTTTCAGCATTCATTTCCATGAGATTTTGAGTTTTAAATTTTCTCCTTCTTCCTCTCCTCCCCCCTCCCCAAGAAAGCAATCTGATATAGGCTCTACTTATACATTCATATTAAACATTGTTACTTTAGTCATGATGTGAAGAATTAGAACTAATGGGAGGAAACACAAGAAAAGAAGAAACAAAACAACAAAAGAAAAGGAGAGCATATAGTATGCATCCATCTGCCTTCAGACTCCAAAGTTCTTTCTCTTTATGTGGATAGCATTTTCCATCATAAGTCTTTTGAAGTTATCTTAGATCCTTGCATTAAGAGCTTTGTGTCATCACACAATGTGGCTGTTCCTGTGTACACTGTTCTCCTGGTCCTGCTCATTTCACTCAGCATCAGTTGATATAAGTCTTTCCAGGTTTTTCTGAAGTCAGCCTACTCATCATTTCTTATAGCACAGTAATAGTATTCCATTACATTCATATACCACAACTTGTTCAGCCGTTCCCCAATTGATGGACATCCCCTCTATTTCCACATCTTTGCTGCCACAGAAATTTTTGTGCATGTGGATCCTTTTCCTGTTTCTATGATCTCTCTGGGATACAGTCCTAGAAGTGGTGTTACTGGGTCAAAGAGTGTGCACAGTTCTATCTTTGGTATCTATCTTTTAGCAGGATGTAGTCTCCTTCCTTATCTCTTTTAATTAGATCTCTTTTTGTCTTAGATCTTTGTCTGATATCAGGGTTGCTACCGCTGCTTTTTTTTACTTCAGCTGAAGCATAATCTATTTTGCTCCATCCTTTTACCTTTACTCTGTGTGTATCCCTCTGCTTCAAATGTGTTTCTTGAAAACAACATATTGTAGGATTATGGTTCTTAATCCACTGTGCTATCCACTCCCATTTTATAGGAGAGTTCATCTCATTCCCATCCTTAATTATAATATCTGTGTCTCTCTTTCATCCTGTCACCTCCCCTGGCCCATTTCCTCTCCCTTCCTCCCCCCCCCCCCATTTATACTTTGCCCTCTCATATCTCCCTTTCTTTACTCACTAGAGTTTTTCTTTCAGCCACCGCCTCCCTTGGTTTGCCCTCCCTCTATCCACTCCTTCCCTTTTCTTTTCCCTTTCCCCTCCTTTCTGTAGGGGTTAGAGTTCTACACCTAAGTGATTATGTTATTCTCTCTCAGCCAAATCTGATGAGAATAAGGTTCAAACAATGCTCATCTTCCTCCCTTCTTTTCCTCTACTGTAATAGATTTTTGTGCCTTTTCATGTGATGTAATTTATCCTTGTTTGCTTTGTCTTTTCCTCTTCTCCCAATATAGTCTGTTTTCACCACTTATATTTTCTATCATCACATCAAAGTCAACTTATATCCATACCCTCTGTCTATATATACCCCTTTAAAATGGTGTAATAGCAATACAGTTCTCAAGAGTTACAAGTGTCACCTTCCCTTGTAGGGATGTAAACAGTTTGCCCTTAACATGTTTTTATTTTTTTTCCTTTCCTGTTTACCTTTTTATCCCTCTCTTGAGTATTATGTTTGAAGATCAGATTTTCTGTTGAACTTTGGTCTTTTCATTATGAAGGTTTGGAAGTCATGTATTTTGTTGAATGTCCATCTCCTCCACTGAAAACTCATGCTCAGTTTTGCTGAGTAGTTGATCCTTGGTTGTAACCCAAGCCCTTTTGCCTTATGGAATATTGTATTCCATATCCTCCAGTCTTTTAATGTAGAAGCTTCAAGGTCTTGCATAATCCTGACTGTGGTTCCATGCTATTTAAATTGTTTCTTTCTGGCTGCTTGCAATATTTTCTCTTTGATCTGGTAATTTTGGAATTTGACTACAGTATTCCTTGGCATTTTCAATTTGGGATGTCTTTCAGGAAGTAATCAGTAGAATCTTTCGATGACTATTTTATTCTCTGGTTCTAGAACTTCAGGGCAGTTTTCCTAGATGACTTCTTGAAAGATGCTATCCAGGCTCCTTTTTTCATTGTGGTTTTCAGGTAGACCAATAATTTTTAACTTGTCTCTCACGGATATATTTTTCAAGTCAATGAGATATTTTGTTTTCTTCTGTTTTTTTATTCTTTTGTTTCTGTTCGACTGATTTTTGATGTCTCATGGAGTTACTAGCTTCCACTTGCCTGATTCTAATTTTTCAGGAATTGTTTTCTTCTATAAGATTTTGTACCTCGTTTTCCATCTTTTCCATTTTTACTTTTTAAGGTGTTTTCTTCAGTGAGTTTTTGTGCCTCCTTTTCCATTTGGCTAATTCTGCTTTTTAAGGACTTGTTTTTTACAGTCAATTTTTGTCCTTCCTTTTCCTAGCCATTGACTCTCTCTTGCATACCTCTCATTTCTTTTCCCAATTTTTCCTCTACCTCTCTTACTTGACTTTTGAAATCCTTCTTGCACTCTCCCAAGAAGGCTTTTTGTGCTTCAGACCAGTTTATGTTCCCCTTTGAGGGTTCAGATGTGAGTATATTGACAGTGTTGTTCTTTTCTGAATTTGTGCCTTGAATTTCCCTGTCCCCATAGTAAGAATCTATGGTCATTGTCCATTTCTGCTTTTTTGCTCATGGCTTTTGCCTAATTCCTGACTTTTAGAGCACAGGGGGCACTGACCCAAGCTTCTTGTGCTGGGGTCTCCCATACTGGCAGCTGGAGGCTTACCCTGTGCTGAGCTGGATTCAGCAACACTGGAGCTCTTGGGGTGGGAGTGGGGAGTCTGACCCTTGGTGGACGCCTGCTCACCCCGGCCTTGCACTAGAATGTTTGGCTCCTGCTTTTTGGGTCTTGCACTTGAATGTTTGGCTGCTGGAGGAAGTCTGTTAGTCTGGAACTGTGCTTCCTGAAATTATGCTGAAGCACTGAGAGATTTGGTTGCTGGAGAATGCAGGCACACATGGTGGTTTTCCAGGCTGGTGTCTATTGGTTCCCCTGCTTTTGCTGACGTACTTGGGGGTTCTTGGTGTTGGCACTTGCCTGCTCCACTGCCCTGGTTTGCTGAGGTGGGGCTTGCTCCTGGCTTTCTGGGATGCCTCCCTTCCTGTACTGTTCTCCCTCCCCCAGAATGAGAGGGACCTTTCTTGTTAATTCCCCAAGCTTCCTGGGCTACAAGACTGCTGCACCCCATCTTTCTGCTGGCTCAGCTGTTCCAGGGTTTTTCCTGGGGCTATATTTTCTGGACTTTCAGAGGTCAGTAAGGGAGGGTGAGAGTGACTTTTTGCACTGTTGTCTTGGGTTCCGAAAGCACAACTCCTCTATTGCTGTTTTCTTAGGATATTGAGTGTTACATTTTTCTAGGCTCTTGAGGACAGCTCAGGCTGGAGATCTGTAAGGTTTCAGTGTTCCCAAAGTAGTCTGATCCAGGGTAAAGTCTAATCACTGATCTTCTATTCTCTGCAAGTTCCTGACCTGAGTCTGAGTGTGAACAGAACTATAGGCTTCCCTTTGGTCTGGTTATTTCTGCTGTGGCTAGTCTTCTGTTGGGATAAGAGCTGTAACAGATTCTGCTCATATCTTGGGGTCTGAGCCACGTAGTTGCTACTTGTATCTAAAGTTGCTACTTGTATCTAAATTTGCTACTAGCTCGGTAAATGGTCCGTCTTGGATGGCCCCCCCAGGTTGCAAGTCTTCTAATTTGGCTCCCTGTCAGTGACCTGGAGCTAAGGTGAAAGAGACCATAGGGGTCTGAGACCTCATTGTGCCACTTGATTTCCTGATCAAGGTTTGGTCGGAGCATCTTCTGGTTCTTTTATAGTAGTTTTCTTTATAAGGAGCAGGAGCGTTATGTACATCTTCCTCCCACTTCTTCGTAAGCAGTGGAATACAACACACCCCAGAATATGAGCACCTCAAGGGAGGTACAAGAAGTACATATTGGGTGTTAGAGAAGGGATATACCACTTCAACAAGGGAAATTGGAAAGCCTTCATGTTGGGGAAGGATGTTTTCCTGAAAGCCCTGAGAATTAAGTTCAGGCAGCATTTATTAAACCTCTACAATGTTATCACTGAAAAGTTAAAGAGACAAAAACCAGCTAGTCTCTGTCTTTAAGGAATTTATGTTCTATAGAACTAGGGCTAAGATTTGATAGAGATTGGTCCATACAGCACACAACTGGTTTGAAGAGCGTAGACGATGGCACCGTGTTGGGAAAATGAGAGGCCCATCCTCAGGAACATAAAGTAGGACAGTTGGGCCGTGTGCATGATGTCAGAGTCATTGGATTGAAATGTGATTGCTACCTTAATGGCAGGGAACATTTCTTCCTCAGGCATGTTAGTGTTGTTTGGGCCAGGAATGGGATTATTCTGGATTATTACACTTGGTTATTAGCTGAGATTTTTAGTAGAGATGTGTCATAAATAGGATGAAAGAACTTTGTTATAATAGACTACTTATTGGGCCATGAATATAATTTTGTCATTCAGGTTTTTTCTTTTTAATGAAATTATGATTTCTTACATATGTTTTATCCCTCCGAGGCTAAGGAAAAAGGTAATTTAACAGAAGAGTTAAAATTCCATTTCCTTTGTAGATATGTGTTGAATGAATCCCAGAGTAGGCAGAATGTGCCCTCTGCACAGGGCTCCTCTTCCAGTGGTGCTGGAGGTTCCGGGATTCCACAGCCACCTCCAGGAATGAGTTTTTATGCGGCAAAACGAGTCATTGGAGACAGTCCATGGACACCTGAACAGTTAGAGCAGGTATTGTGCACTGGGCTTTCTGATTTCATATACACGTGTATCTATAGCTGTGGTCTTCTCTAATATATGCAATTTTTTCCTTTCCTTTTAGTCTTGATCAAGACTTTTTCCCTGTCAAATCTCTCAGCAATGTAAACTGGGTGTAGTCTTAGGCCAGTAAAACTTGTTACCTACCACCCTTTTTCATGATCATCTATAAGTTCTGTCATTTTATAAAACATGTAATAGGGTATTTTCCTTTGATAAACTTCGTTTTAGAGATTTTAAAATGGGCATTAAGATTTTATTCTGAATCTAAACGAAGTTCAAATTATTGTTGGAGACAGATATTTTATTAGTGCTAAAGTATTTACATGTCTCATATAGTATTTTTTTATAAAGTCTGGGCATATGATAAATATCATGAAATAACTTTATTTATAGAGAAATACATTTAGAAGTAGGCAAAATAGCCAGGTGCTTACGTACTGAGAATAAACCTGCCCGGGAATATTAAACAAATGTTCAAAAAGTATTAAATGGAAAACACTTAAATTTTAATCACTCCCAGGTTTGCCTCCCAATTTTCCTGTGGCTTCTAAATTAGGAGATAATCTTTTATTAATGTTTACATTTTTCAATTGACCAACAAATGTTTCTCCTTGTAGCTCTTTCAGTCAGGAAGGGCACTTTTCTCTCACTAATATTAGAGAAAAATTAATCTTTCTATAGAACATTATGTTGATTGGACTAGTCACTGCATGCCTTTTTTTATCTATAGAAGAAATAAGTTGGATTAAAAACTACTTAAGCCATCTTGCCATAATTGTTTGGTTTATTTTATATAGTTTTTCAGCATCAAACCTTTATGTTGAAGATAAAAAGATTTCTTTGGCTAAAGGATATCCTCTCCTCTTAATAACTTTGTATGGATGGCATTCAGATTACAAACTTCCTTTTCATTTAAACATTGTATCAAAGCTTTCTAATTCAGCATTTGGGGGAAAGAAAGCATTTTTAAGCTCCTTATTAAGTGTGCATACTTTTTCTCTTCAGGACCTTTGTTTTCTTATAACGCAAGTGAATTTTTTTCTCATATGAAATCTGATGTAATTGCTGATTCTACACAGGATTAAGAAAAGTATCAGTTTTAAGTCATGTGCTAGCCATTGTGTGCCAAACACAAGAACCTAAAAAGCACATCCCTGATTCCATGCAGCTTACATTCTTTTGGAAGAGACAACATGAAAACAATTAGGTACATACAAGAGATATGTAGAGTAGAAGAAATGCATTCTGAGAGAGGGAAGTGTTAGCAGGTGGAGGGACTAGGTGGAGGGACCTCTTGCAGAAGGTGGTGTCAGAACTGAGTCTTGAAGGAATTCAGGAAGATTCAGTGGTAGAAGCAAGTGAGCAGAGTAGGTGGGCATGGGGGATGACCATTGCAAAGGCATGAGATGAGAGATTTGAGGATCTTTGGAGAAACTGTGCCTTGGTTTAATGTGTATTGCATGGAGGAGGAGAGCAAAGTATAAGTATACAAGGCAGGGAAATACTGAGATATGAAGAGCTTTAATTGCCAAATTAGGAGTTAAAATTTTATCCCAGAGGCAATAAGGGGCCATTGGAGCTCATTTGTTCAGAAGAGAATAGCATAGTCAGACCTGGTTTTGAAAAGATCATCTTGGCAGCTCAGTGTAGGATGGGTTCAATTGGGGAGAGATCTGAGTCAAGCTGACCAGTTAGGTGACTATTGAAGTAGTCTAGGCAAGAGGTGTATGTGAGGGTCTGAAGGTGGCAGTGTGAGTGGAGATGTCTCATAACCTATTTGATGGAGGGAAGAGTCTCTGCCACTGCATATGTGCTTCCTGTCTTGGTTTTCCCTCCTCCGGCTCTTGGTGCCCAGAACCTATTGTGCTAACCAAGCAACAGGAAGGCCATTTCTACCAGCGCCACCACCGGTGAGAGTGGCTCCACTTACTGCCTGGTTATCCCCTGTTCTGGTCTGTGATGGCCCAGAACTCAACTGGATGACTGGGTGGAAAGAGTACCTTAGCTACTTACTCCTTACTCTTCCTGTCTGTGCCGCTTGACTTCTTGGCACTCAAAGGTTTGAATAAGATGGAAATCACAAATTCCATTCCTTTTGATGAGTTGGCGTTACCATCTCCCGTGCTGACACCACCTCCTAGGAGCCTCTGGGCCTTAACGTTTACTTTGCTTCTATGCCTTGGAGTGCTCTGGCACTGTCATATCAGCCACCTAAGTAACTCAAGGACCTTTGGGCCTCTCCATCTGCACTGTGACTGAACTTTATTTTTTGCGTTGTTTGACTGCCTAGCTTTTTCCTCTTTGTATCCCTAATACTTAGTGCAGTGCTTGGCACAGGGTTCAGTACTCAAGAAATTCTTTTTCATGTGTTTATTCATGGCAGAAGTGGCAAAGTTTGATCAAGGTTTAGGTGAGCAGGGGGAGGGATTGAGAATAATACCGAAGCTTCAAACCTGCTGGAAACCAGGGTGGATGGCGATGCTCCCGCCCACAGGGAAGGTCAGTAGAGGGCAGAGTTTGGGAGAAAGGGAGAGTTCTCTTGTGTATGTGCTGAACTCGGGTATGAGGTTCATGTGGTAGGTTCAGTTCAGTTAAGTAGGTCATAAAGACAATTGGTGATTAGGAGAGGTGTTAGTACTGGAAAAATAGACCTGGAAATCATTTGCATAGAAATGATAACTGAAGTTATGAGAATTGATGGAACCTCCAACTGAAAGAAAACGGAAGGAGAAGAGCCGAGGATAGATCTTTGGGAGACACCCTCAGTTGATGAGTGTGACAAGTGTGGAGAACCAGCAGAAAAGACTGAGCAGGAGTGGGTTTGGACGGATGAGAGGAGAACCAGGGTGCCACAGAATCATGGAAACATGGTGAGGTGAGACCAATAGTGTGGAGTGGTGTAGAAAGCCCAGGAAAAGGTTGAGAATGGAAAAAGGACTTGTGACTAGATAAGGTGACTTGGGGAAGGGATTTGAGATCAGATAATGTTTTTAGAGTGAATTCAATCATCACAGTTAGGTGATTTGTTTTGTCTAGGTCAGCAGCATGTGATTAGGAGTAAAGAAGGCAGAAAGTGGGAGTGCTTGATTCGGGTTTGGTGTGAGGCATCATCAGCAATAGTATAGACAGTCAAAGCAGAGTGGAAGGTGGTGTAGAGTGAGTTTGTGCAGCAGAGGGTGGAAACAGAAGGGAAGAAAGTGTAGTCAGTGCAGGATGTATGGCCTGAGAGACAAACAAAGGCACGGGAAATGGCGGTCACAAGGAGGAGAAAAAACAGGGTTTAGGGCCCCTGAAGTCTAGGGGGAAATGGAACAATAAAAGAACATGATTACATAAAGGAATTTTAGAAATTATCTCACTAAAGTGTGAGAAAAAAGTCTCTATAAATTTAACTATAAAGAAATTTCTAGTTCAATGAAGCTTTACCCAAGTTGCAAGAAGTGTCTTACTGTGTTTTGTAGCTCTACTGAAATTTATATTACATCTTGTAAAATTATTAATTGCCCCTTGAATGTGTTGTTTTAAAATTTCACATGCATTGCCTAGAATGTGGTGTTTTGTAGTGTGGGTTTTTTTTAATGTTAGAATACAGAATTGAACAGATATTAGCTTACTAAAATGAAAATAATTTAGCAACATCTAGTTTAAGGTTGTTAATATTCTTTGAATTCTTATTTAACTATTATGAAAACCAGCAAAAACACTCTCTTCTTTTTCCCAGTTTTTTAACATGTTTAAAATTTTCAGTTCCAAATTTTATCCCTCCCTCCCCTGCCCCTGGATTTCCCTGATTTGAATTTCAAGTTATGTTTTCACCTCTCAGAACCTTAAGCTGTAATTAATGCAGACTGAATCACATTTATTTATTTTTTTCATAATATATCAACTTATGTACTTCAGGAGTCTTAGTAGTTGTGAGTATTCTTTTAACTGAAGATACATACTTAAAATGTATAAATGTAAATTAATTCTTTGTCTCATATAATCCTATTGTTTTTATACCTTCCAAACCTGATTTATCTTTGCCCTTCTTTTAATGCTTTTTTTTAAACATTTTCTTAACAGTGCAAACTGGGTATAGTGAAATTCATAGAGGCTGAGCAGGTGCCAGAACTTGAAGCTGTCATACACCTGGTGATTGCCTCCAGTGACACACGACACAGTGTAGCCACTGCAGCTGACTTGGAATTGAAGAGCAAGCAAAGGTAAGTGTGCTAATATTGCAGTTTGTGTCCCTAAGCAGACTTTAAAAAATATACACTGGATGCTCTCTGTAATATTGTTTTCTGCAAGTCTTAGAGACAGAAAAGAAATGTTTAGAAATGCTTTTAAAAGAGAATCCAGTGTACATGTAGGTAGAATATTTTTAAAAATTCATGTCTGCATTATATTTTCTTATCCCAAGTAAAATTAGCTATATGAGTAACAAAATACAAATCATGTTTTAGTTTGCTTAGTTTTGAAATTCAGATTCTAAGGATGATATTTAAATTAATCTTAACAAGTAGAAGGTCATAGTAGAGAGGACCATGCAGTGTGATAGCCAGAATGAGTGGTACTCAAGCGTTGCCTGATTGGGCTCGAGTTGCTGGTCACTAGTTCAAGGTGTGTGAAAGGCAGAAGTATGAGATTGGAGGTCAGCAGAAAGGTTAGGGCAGGATAGGTAGCTTTGAGACTCCTCAGCATAGAGGTGCAAAGTGATGAGATCACCAAGTTGAAATAGTACAGACAGAGAAGAGAAGAAGGCTCAGGACAGCTACATTAGAGAGTATGGTCTGGAGGAAGATCCAGCAAAGGAAATAGGAGGAGTTGTCAGGTAGGAAGAGAGCCAGGAGAGAGTGGTATCCTGAAAACCTAGAGAGAGGAGGTGGAGAGAGAGATCAGGGAGAATGGTATTTGAGAAAAGACCATTGAATTTGGCAACCAAGAGATCACTGGTAACTTTAGAGAATGTCATTTTGGTGGAATGATAAGCTAGATTGAAAGGGATCAGTAAAACAGTTGTTAGGGCTGGTTAAACTACAGGGTTTTTTTTTAATTCCACGTGGACCACTTTGGTTAAATAATACATCATCTGTCTGTTTTTGCTTAACCTTAAATCAGAAATAAAAGTGTTCAGAAAGACTATTTAACGCAAAGAATCTGATTTCTAGGCAGAAGAGTAATTTCTTAAATTCGGAGAATACATGAACAGTGAAATATGAGGGTGAAGTATTGCAAAAGCATGAGTAAATACTTAAAACTCAACAGAATGTTTATACGTAGATAGAAATGAAGCACAAGTAAATGCTATGACCAATGCCAGTGACAAATTCTTTTCAGTAGGTAGCTTGCGGTATCCACAATGGGGATATAACTTTGCCACAGATTAATTTCTTATTTTGTTTGGGGTTTTTACTAACAAATAATGAAGCTACAGTTTTATAAAATGTAAAAGTGAGTAGTAAAGATCTCAATTTTAATGCACTGAATTGAAACATTCCATAGCTTAATTGACTGGAATAACCCTGCAATCATTAACAAGATGTATAAAGTATACCTTGGGGACATACCACTGAAAACAAAAGAGGTTAGTATGTTTTTGCTTTTTCTTTTAACGAAAAATGTTTTATTTACAGGAGCTATATATCTCCATTGCTTCTTTCTGTTTGACTTAATGAGAGTTTATTGTATGCTAGAGCATGTGAATTATACTGTGAGTAAGCTATGATCCCTCCTCCCCTCCCCAACAATTTAAACTAGTTTTTCAGCTATTTTGTATAATTGTCAGTGATGAATTTACATTTATAGACAACAGATATCTCTCTAATTCCCAAACTAAATTATCAGGCTAGTTAGATGGGATAGACATACTTATGTAGTTATAGTTATATACTCTGTAGTTATAGTTCCTATTAAGATTAGCAACATTTCAGAAAATGTGAAGCATTATGGTAGAGTGGGAAGTGCCTTTGACTGACTACAAAGACCTGCTGAGACCTTTGGCCTCAACCCTCTGGGCCTAAGGTTTCTTTAAGGATGAGATGAGAGTATTGGACTCAATAGATTCTCATTAATGGAACATCTCTCTGATAGGGGGCTGTTCTGAAACCAGAACTGAAAAGAGATCCTGTCAGCACACGTGTTAAGTTAAAGATTGTTCCTCATCTTCTGCGATCTAAACAAGCTGCTGAAACTTTCCCAGCTAACATTCAGGTAATCACCCCTGTTCCCTAAAAAGACAATGGCATATTGGCAGTGCATTCTAATGTTTTGTGGGTGTGATGGGAGGGGGCCAGGCATGGATTTCCATTGTACACTTAAGCATGGTACTGTGGAAGGAATATTGGAATGGATGTCAGAAAAACCCCATGAGGTTCAAATCCTGACTCTAGCTTGCTTACTGTAAGATCTTGGACAAGTCACAACATTTTTCACTCTGAGCTTCTTCATTAGTAAAATAACAGAGTATAACTAGATGACCTCTGAAGTCCTTTTGAATTCAGAGCAGTCAGGAACTAGGTTGGTATATTTGAAAAGAATGAATAAGATTTTTGATATTTTCCCCTTTTAAAATTAAACAGCTATTTTTAGCTACAGAATTATGTCATTCTTTATAAACTCTTTATCCTTTTGTTCTATATTAGAATTAAATTGTTTATTCTCGTTAAGTGTTGTATTCTGTAGCCTGTAAAGAGTTTTTTGTTTTAAGACTGTTCAAGAGTTTTTTGAGAAAATTTTTTGCCAGATGTGCCTCTCCTAGTAAAATTAATTATTGAAAATATTTTAACATTTTTATTTAGGTACTTAAATAGTCATTTTTATTATGAAATTCTTTTCTGGGTTTTAGCACTAATAATATAATATTTTAATATATGTAAAGTGCTTTACATATATTATCTAATTTTATATTTTCCAGGACACATATTGTTTTTAAGACAATCCCATCTTAAGTTCCAACCATGAATTATGCATATTTTAGCTTTGTCTATTCAGACTGCATAATGTTATTAGAAAAACTAAACAAAAAAAAGAAAAACTGAACAGATGTGTCTCATTATTGGATTATGCTATCCAACTACCTCTCAGTCTTTACAAAGTCTACTGTCTGCCTTTATAACTTTGGCCTTAATCCTCATGAAGTTTGTACCTGACTATCTTCTCTCTTGAGGGGCAAACTCACCCCATTTCTCTTTAAATTATTACCTCATTACCTAAAATTATTACCACTGAGATAAGACAATATCAGGATCTCTACAGTATTTCAACTTTCTTCATCTCATTGTATGTCTTCACATTTATCTTTTGAAAGTGAAAGGAATGACTTCCCTAAAATTTAGTCCTTCTACTAGCTCTCTGAATCTTATCTCTCATTCACTCCTTGGTTAGTTTGTTCTCATTCTTACCTTTTCCTTCATTTCATTTTTAGTCATGCTTTGTCAAGCACCAGTCCTAAATCAATGCCCCACTGTCTGCCTCACTATTCTGCAAAAACTTATTGCACCAAAATCATACTACCTCCTACATAACTACCTCCTACAAATTCAATGACCTCTTCTTTGTCTTCTCTGCTACATCTGATCACCACTTCTTGAAATTCTTCTTTTGTTTCTTAAGAAATACTCTTCTGATTTTCTAATTTCATTGTATACAATGTATTTAGAATACTTCAGTCACTCCTTCTAAGTCCTACATAGGATTCTTTATCCATTAATTCTCATTTGTTTCTCTTCCAGGGCTATAGATAGAGACACCTCTTTTCTTCTAGTTCTCCTTTTTAAAACTTTGCATTATTTTAAACAAAATCTTTCCAGAGTTCTTGACATTCCTTATACTTGCTAGTCTTATTTACACATGCTATTTATAGTTTATATCATTGCATTAATATAACACTATTTAACCTTTTCAGAAATGTTATATGCTTAGGTTTTTTCTTGTTTTAACTGTTGTTATTTTTTATAACATTCTTATGTTTTATTTATTTATTTTTGAGAGGGCAACAGTGGTTTTGGTGAATTTATTGACATTTGTTTGTCAGTTTCAGACACAGTTTTCACCCAAGAGCTAGGCTGCAGAATTCAGTTTTAGGTTTTATTTTCAACAATAGAATTGAGTCAAAGGGTATGATTATTTTTTAGCTTCCTTTGTACTTAGGTTGCTTTCAATTGCAGTTTTACCAGCAATGAATAAATGTACTTTTTTGTTCACAGTTCAGATAGTATTAAGTTTCTTTGCTTTTAATTTGATAGGTATAAGGTGGTACCTCAGAGAGATTTTGATTTGCATTGCTCTGATGATTACTGAGGATAGCTTTTCTACTTTCAAAGCTTCAGCTGTTATTTCTGAGGATGTTATCCAAATGATCATTTTAGCTTAATATCTTACTGGTAACTTCATTTAGCATAAGGACTCTTAGGGTTAAGGCTCCATGAATTTGTTTTTTATTTTGTTTTTTTTTCCAATTTTTTTTATTAATTAATTTGTTTTCAGTTTTCTACAATCACTTCCATAAATCTTAAATTTTCTCCACCTCTCTCCTCCCTTCTTCCCCCCTCCCTCCCTGAGATGGCGTGCAGTTTTATATGAGTTATGCACGTACATTCTTACTAAAATACATTTTCACCTTAGTCATGTTGCATGGAAGAATTAAAATGAATGGGAAAAACACCAAAACAAAATACAAGAGAAAATAGTCTGCTTCATTCTGCAATCCACTTCCATAATTCTTTCTCTGGATGTGGAAGGCTTTTTGTCTCAAAAGTCCATTAGGAATTTTTTAGGTCCTTGCATTGCTGTGAAGGGCTAAGTCTACCAGAAAAATTCCTTACATACTGTGGTTGTTGCTGTACAACGTTCTCCTGGTTCTGCTCCTTTCACTCACCATAAGTTCATACAAGTCCTTCCAGGCCTCTCTGAAGTCTTCCTGTTCATCATTTCTTAAAGCACAGTAGTATTCCATTACATTCATATACCACAACTTGTTCAGCTATTTCCCAGTTGATGGGCATCCCCTTGATTTCCAGTTCTCGGCCACCACAAAGAGAACTGCTATAAATATTTTTGTACATGTGGGACCTTTTCCCATTTTTAGGATCTCTTTGGGATACAACCCCAGAAATGATATTGCTGGGTCAAAGGGTATGCATATTTTTGTAGCCCTTTGGTCATAGTTCCAAATTGCTTTCCAGAATGGTTGAATCAGATCACAGCTCCACCAACAATAAATTAGTGTTTCAAATCTCCCACATCTTCTCCAATATTTATCATCTTCTTGTTTTGTCATGTTAGCCAACCTGATAGTTGTGATGTGGTATCTCTGAGTTGTTTTGATTTGCATCTCTCTAATCAATGGCGATTTAGAGCATTTTTTTATGACTATAGTTAGCTTGAAATTCTTCCTCCGAAAACTGCCTGTTCATATCCTTTGACCATTTATCAGTTGGGGAATGAATTGTATTCTTGTACATTTGACTCAGTTTTCTATATATTTTAGAAATGAGGCCTTTATCACAGACACTAGTTGCAAAAATTCTGTCCCATTTTTCTGATTCCCTCCTAATCTTGGTTGCATTGGGTTTGTTTGTGCTAAAACTTTTCAATTTAATGTAATCAAAATTATCCTTTTTGCATTTCATAGTGTTCTCTATCTCTTGTTTGGTCAAAAATTTTTCCATTCTTCATAAATTTGACAAATACACCATTCCTTGCTCCCCTAATTTGTTTATAGTATCAGTCTTTATACCTAGATCATGTACCCATTTGGACTTTATTCTTGCGTATGGTGTCAAGGCATCAGTCTGTATTCAGTTTTCACCACACTGTTATCCAGTTTTCCTAGCAATTTTTGTGAAACAGTGAATTCTTATCCCAGAAGCTGGAGTCCTTGGATTTATCATCGGTAGATTGCTGTATTCATTGACTACTGTGTCTTGAGTACCTAACCTATTCCACTGGTCTATCCCTCTATTTCTTAGCCAGTACCAAGTGTTTTTGCTGATTGGTGCTTTACAGTACAATTTGAGATCTGGTAGGGCTAGGCTTTCCTTCCCTCTAGCATTTCTTTTCCTTAGTTCCCTTGATATTCTGGACCTTTTGTTCTTCCAGATGAATTTTGATATTATTTTTTCTAACTCTAGGAAATAATTATCTGGTAGTTTGATTGGTATGGCACTGAATAAGTAAATTAATTTAGGTAGAATTGTCATTTTTATCATACTAGCTCAGCCTACCCATGAGCAACTGATGTTTTTCCACTTACTTAGATCTGATTTTATTTGTGCGAAAAGTATTTTGTGATTGTGTTCATACAGTCCCTGAGTTTGTTTTCGCAGTTAGACTCCCCGTTATTTTATAGCATCCACCATAACTTTGACTGGGATTTCTCTTTCTATCTTATGCTGTTGGGCTTTGTTAGTAACAAACAATCAAATAAACAAATTAAAAGGACATAATACCACATCAGGTAATCTAATTTCTAATTGGGTGAAAGATTAGGAACTTTCCAAGTGGAGAGGGGGAGAGCAAACGGGTATAATTCCCTGAATTCAGTGTCTGTAAACACTCAAAGGAACATGGAAATATTAACTAATTGATCAGTATGGGGCCAGTTTTCAGATAAGACATGGGTTGCTTGAGATCTACAGTTGTGAGAAAAAACTCCTTGCTTCAGTCTTTGGGTCTGCCTGGATTTCTGGTCGGCATAACCTTGGCCCTTAGTTAAGAGTCAGCAATAGAGGTGGCCCAATTTCTCAATTAGGTTTTCTTCCAATTTACCGCTATTGAGTAAAATTTTTTCACAGGACAGAATTTGGTCTAGACTCATAATTGAATAGAAAGTGAACTGAGCTAACTACAGATTTGAGTCACAAGATGGAGTCAGTTTGGTTCACCCAGTTCCTGCAATTAACCACTTGCTTTCCTAATCCTCTCAGTTCCTGTCCTACAAGGTCAGTTTGTTACAGGATGTTTACTCTAGGTAATGAATCAGCTAATCCTTTACTAATTATCTAAATCATTACTAATTAACTAATTTATTACTAATGAATTATTCTTTTGGGAAGTTGAATGTATGTGTGCTTTAGTGACTAAGGTGCTTAATGGGGAACTCTGAATTGTATTTTTTCCTTCAGGTTAGCTATAATTAGATTTCCTTTTTTAAAGAAAGAATGATAGGTTTCTGCAAAGCATCTGCATCACAACAGCCCTGTGAATTATGTTGTATCAGTGTGATTACTCTTTATTTTTCATTGGTCAGTTGTTTCTATATATTTCTCACTCACCAGGGGGCCTTCCCTCACCACCAGAGGTGGAAGAGGTGGTGCATTTTTTCAACCTTTTTCTGGGACCAAGATTGATAATTTACATAGTGTTCTAAATAACTTTTTAAGCCAGATAACCATTCACTTCACTTATATTAGACTTCAAATTTAATATAATGAATTTTTATATGTAATTTTTAAGAATAAGGTATTTGAATCCAAATGAAATGTGTTACAAGGGATCTAGTTTGGGAATATTGAATAATTTTTGATAATAGAAAATGGTATCTCTGACTTTTCTCTCTTCTCATAGGTGGTATATGATGGACTGTTTGGTGCAAATACAAATGCAAAATTAAGAACATTATCCCTGCAGTTTGTCCACCATATTTGTATAATGTAAGTTTCTCAAACTATTTCTATGATAAAATTTTTTTACATGGTTACAGATATTGTATTTGTCATACTATCTGTTTTACTCCTTATATTGAAGGAATGATTATTTACTCTTTAGAAAAAATATTTAAGTACCACGGGAGCTAAATCTTTGACTTTATTTCCAGGTGGTTCAGCCATAATATCTATTATTTCAAACAACTGCATTTAAAATGATCAATATAAAGACTAAACAGTGACATGGATATTTTATCTTTTTATAAATTATATATTATAAATCATATGTATTACATATGAAATTATACAATATATAAATATGCATATCATTTTTTTATAAGCAGTAGGGATAATTTGTATTCTTTGTTTTATTTTTCATTTTAGATGTCCAGAAGTCAAGATTAAGCCATTAGGTCCAATGCTTTTAAATGGTCTCACTAAACTAATCAATGAATATAAAGAGGTGAGTGGCTTCTCTTTACATAAGCTGAAATGATGTCTTATAGACGTGGCTATTTAAAATGACTTGGTTATAGGATTACTATTCATAATTCTTTGAAAAAAGAAGATAATTTGGTTATTTCTAAATGTAGCTTCTGAAAACTGATTTTGAGTCTTTGTCTATGCTCATTTAGATTTGGCACATATTGGGATATGATTTTTTCATTATTTGGGAACTAAATTTTTGATGTTTAAAATATTTGTCTGGTTTCTTAATGACTTCTTCTAGTGGGGTTTAAATTCTGGCAGCTTTTGCCTTATTGAGAAGGTGTCCCACTTGGTGATAAATCCTTTGACATCGCAACTCTTGAAACAAACCAGAATACAAAATGGATCTTACTCTTCTGTGGCTGTGCTTTTGCTTGCACTACACTAGTGCTAGACATACATTAAGGTAATTTTTAAGTAGTCTGTAAACGTTAGCTTATCTGATGGTATTTTAAGTGTGAGGACTTGATTGTTGACAAAGTACTAGAGAACTGAATCCAGTTAGTATTGACCAGTGAGTCAGATGGCAAAATAAAATTGCACTTAAGTAGAAAGAAGGCTCACATGCTTTCTTTGGAGAGGCACCTCAAATAGTTGCCACAATTAATGGCATTAGAAATACAGTTTTAGGGGACATTTGGTTGTCATATTGAAGTGCTCATGATAAGCATTTGCACGGCCACTTGGAAGGTAAATTGTAGCTTATTCATCAGCAAAATTTACAGAAGGTGAAGAGATATGAACGTTCTAGGAAGAACTTGATGATACTGTCCAAAATAAATTCATATGCAGTTTAATATTTTATGATATCCATACAAAGGAGGGCATAGGAAAAGATTTCAAAATAGTATGTTGGGAGTATAGCTTACATGGAATAAGGAAGAGATGTCAAAGAAGCTTGACTCTGATATATATCATGACTACTTCAAGAGATAATTGGAAGGTGTCAGAGCTGGCAAGAACCAACAACAGCAGTAGCTCACATTTGTATAGTGCCTACTGCATGCTAGGTGATATACTAAGCATTTTACAAATATTTATCTCATTTGATCCTCTCAACCACCCTGGGAGATAGCTACTGTCTTTGAATTTAGGTCTTCTTATTTCATCCCCAAATGCCCTATCCACTACACCACCTAGCTCATATCTGTGAGTAGCCAATAGAATCCACCAGTACAGACACCATGGATGGACAGTGTTCTGTGAATGGAATAGAACACAAGAAAAACAAATGAGTTAGACTGCCTTTGGTCCGTGATAGAGTGATTTTAATGACCCCAAGCTTTTCCCTGAAATAATACCAATATTATTTAGGTAATGCTGCCTGGCTGCAAGTTACGGAATACCAGTTTCCAATTAAGATAAAAAGATCATAGATTTAGAGCTAGAAGGCACGTTAGTTTTAGAAAGGACCTCCTAATTTTAGAAGGAGAACCTGTAAATGACCTGACAAAGGCTGTACAACTAGTAAGTAACAGAGGTACAATTTCTACCCAGGCCTTCCAGACTCCAAACCTAGGACTCTGTACAATATACCAGGAGTTTCTGATCCAGGTCCATGAACCCTTAAGGAATTGTGGATGGATTTCAGAATGTCTTGAAACTTGAGTAGAACAAAATTTTTATTTTTATTCACTTCTATTTGAATTAGTATTTCTTTCAGTTATTAATTTAAAAAAATATTCCAAGGAGGTTTCTGTTAGCTTCTTCAGAGTTGCCAGAAGAGTCCATTGTCACACAAAGGGCTAAGAATCCCTGCACTATACCAAACTACTTCCTCAAATTATACTAATGGTCATCTACAAAAGAAAGGAGAGGTATGTGGTAGGTATTAGGTTGCCTCGTCTTCCTTCTCAATGAAGAAATTGTACAAAAAAACTGCCACTTCTTACATATAACTGAAAACAAAGGTGGGCTTCTCATATGGTTAGAACAAATGATAGCAGGTGGATAGCCATCATTCTCCATTGGTATTCACATAACATCAACCTTTCTAGAGGAAGGACCCCTAGTTCATTTGGTAGAATCCTGCGTGAATCTGACTTACTGGAACAAATGGGCAAATTTACACAAGATGAGAGAACATGAAGATGATGTAGTTTACATTGTTGTAATGAGTACCCTCAGTGGTGAAATCATAGATCCGTTGAAGTAGCAGTTTGTATTCATAATACATAGAGATAGATTGGTTACTTATTTTCCTCGTGTACTGTAAGTAAGACTTACAAGTCACACGTCTCTGCATCACATTTTCCTTGTTGTATCTTTTTTATAATCTGAGGATTGTTGTAGATAAACTAGATTGGGCTAGCATTTGGTCTTTCAGTTTTCAGGATTTGTGACTAAACGAGATGTTTGCTCTGATATGTGAAAATATGTGAAATAATGTATTAATGTATAAAAAAAATTGCCTTCAGAATCACATATTAGACGTTGTAGTTCTTAAAGTGTGTACTTCTAGGCATAGTGCAAATGCTAGTTCTGTTGTTTCTCTGGCCAGTTTGTATATCAACATTTATGATAGGTCTTTTTAATTTAAAATTTTTATTTTCAGTTCTATATTCTCTCCCTCCTTCCAGACCTTTCTGCATCCATTGAGAAGGCAAGAAATATGATACCCTGTTCAGCATTAGCCATGGGTTCCCTCTGTCCCCCCAAAAAAAGCATTAAAGGGAAAAAAAGTGCTTGTCTATACTCTGAATCCATCAGTTCTTTGTCCTAGCATTTTACACTATGAGTCCTTGTATGATAGATTTGTTTTAAGGGAGACTGTTTAATATGATAACTGGCTATTGATGATCATAGAAGATCTGGTAAAAACCTTCAAGCTATTTTTATTTCAAAGATAGCAGGGTATTCTGAACTGTCTGGCAAAAGGGAGAAAAGCAATTTTAAGTAGAATTACAGTTGAGGATTAAGAATAAATTCAAGTCCTCAAAAACATATCATTTGTGAGAACTTTGCCCCTTCTCTATTATGATTAAAACAGCAAAAGGCACTTTTATAAGTCATCAGTACTTTCCTCCCCTATAAAGTAGCTGTAAATATTGTACTTTTAGTATTAGAAATTTGGGTTGGGGGGTGAATGGAGCCATGATGGTAGTGCAGAGGAAGCTTTATAGCTGAACTCTCCAGTATTCCTTTCCACACAACTTTAAAATAACACTTCAGATTGATTTCTGGAGTGGTAAAGCCAACAAAAGGTTGAGGTGAATCTGTGCCACTGGGGTGGGGGGCTGGCCTGTAGAACATGTGGTGGCAACACAATCACTGGATCTTGGAGGTGGCAGTGACAACAGCAGCTTTGGGAGCTCTCAGCCCATTGATAGTAAGATGATTAGACAGCTGGTTAGAAAGAGATGACAGGGACCCCTGTGCTGGCACTAGGCCTAGGACTAGCTATTGTTTGGCAACTCCATTGCCCATACTACTTCCTGATCACAATTCCAAGGGAAAGAGGAGCTCTTGCAGTCTTAAGCAGTCAGGAGCCCTTCCAGGTTACAGACCAGAGCTGAGACCAGGAGAGCAATGACTACATTTCTCCCTGGGTCACGCCACCTTGGAAGCACCACAGACATCTAGACCCTCCAGAACTAGTTCTGAAAATGGCAGTGTGAAAAAGTCTGAAGCTTGAGATAGTACTCCTCACCCTCGAAACAGAACCCAACATTAACATAAAGTTTAAATTCAGGAAATACACTGGAAAGATGAGCAAACAACAAAAAAAGAACTTGACTATAAAAATATGACGGGGACAATCAAGACAAACTCAGAAGAAGGCAATGATGTAAAAACAGCTACAGGCAAAGCCATAAAGGAAAGAAAAAGTGAACTGGCCGTAAGGCTAACAAGATTTCCTGAAAGAACTAAAAAATGATTTTAAAAATCAAATAAGAATGGTAGAGGAAAAATTGGGAAAAGAGATGAGAGGAATGCAAGAAAATTATGAAGACAACATCTTGGTAAAAAAAAAGAACAAAGGTACAAAAAATACTGAAGAAAATAATGCCTTAAAAAACAGAATCAGACAAATGGAAAAAGAAGTACAAAAGCTCATTGAATAGTTCCTGAAAAATTAGACTTGGGCAACAGGAACTAATGACTCTATGAGACATCCAGAAACAATAAAAGCGTCCAAAAATTCCGGGGAGGGGAGGGGCTGGAGAAAAAGTGAAGTATATCATTGGAAAAAGCAACTGACCTGGAAAATAGATTGAGGAGAGATAATTTAAGAATTACTGAATTACCTGAAAGCTTAGACATCATATTCCCAGAAATTTGCCATGATGTCATAGAACCATATTGCAAAATAGAAATCAAATCCACTGATCACCTGTTGAAAGGTATCCCAGAATGAATATTTCCAGAAATATTGTAGACAAATTGCAGAGCTCCCAGGTTAAGGAAGGAATATTACAAACAGAAAAAGACCATACAAATTTCATGGAAATACAATTAATATCACACAAGATTTAGCAGCTATCACATTAAAGAATGGAAGTCTTGGAATAGGATATTTTGGAAGGCAAAGGAGCCAAGATTATAACCAAGAATAACCTACCCAGCAAAACTGATTTATCTTGGGGGAGGGGGGGCAGGGCAGGGGGAATGGACAGCTAATGAAATAGAAGCATTTCAAGCATTCCTGATGCTTGAGCCAAGATGAATAGAAAATTTGACTTTCACATACAGATTTGAGAGAAATCACAAAAAAAGTAAGATAAATCAGAGGGGGACCTCGTAAGGTTAAGAGATAGCATAAAAAGGTAAACATGAAAGACATATCAAAAGAGACTACCCTGTATGAGAAGTTAATACATGTAACTCCCAAGACGGATCTCATTATGAGGACAGTTAGAAGGAGTCTAGCTAGAGGGCATGGGTGAGATTCTGTGATGTTGGGATGATCTCAAAAAAAGGATTGAGAAAGAAGGATGCACTGGGAGAAGGGGGAAAGGAGAGGGACAATGGGAGAAATCTCATAAGAGGCATACAAGAAAGAGTGTTTACAGTAGAGGGAGAAATGGAGGGTAGGGGCAGACAATGCCTGAACCTCTTTCTCGTGTGAACTAGTTCAAAGAGGAAAGACTGTACTCTTAATTGGGTATAGAAATCCATCTTATCCAACAGGAAAGGAGAAGTGGGTGGGTATATTAGAAACAGGTTGGGGGAAGTGAAAATTGGGAAGGTATATTAAGGGGGGCAATGGTCAAAAGCAAAACAGACTTTTGAGGAGGGACAGGCTAAAAAGAGAGAAGGATAAATAGAAGAAAATAGGAATGGAGAAAAATGCACAACTAACAGATATCATTGTGGCTGTTGATGGGATAAACTCATCCATAAAATGGAAGTAGATAGCAGAATGAATTAGAAACCAGAATCCTATAAGATACTGTTTACAAGAAATATACTTGAAACAGAAAGACACAAGGTTAAAATAAAGTCTGCTAGAGCAGACTCTATTATGCTTTAGCTAAAGTTAAAAAGGCAGGGGTAGCAGTTACAATCTCAAAGCAAAAGCAAAAACAGACCTATGGAAAGAGATAATCAGGGAAACCACATCTTGTCATAGACAGTGAAATGATGTCAATACTAAATATTTATGTACCAAATGGCAGAGCATTCAGTTTCTTAAAGGAGAAGTTAAATGAGTTATGGGAGGAAATAGATAGTAAAATTATGCTAGTGGGGGAATCTCAACATTCTCTTCTCTCAAAGCTAGATAAATCTGAAAGAAGCTAAGTAGATAAATAGAATTAAAAAAATAGATATGATAGACATATGCAGAAAACTGAATGAGAATAGAAAAGAGTATACCTTTTTCTCAGCTATACATATCACCTTCACAAAAATTAGGGCATACTAGGATATTATTAAGAGCATAAAAACCTCAAACAGATGAAGAAAACAAATATTAAAAAAGCTATTTGGTTGAAGCTGAGTTTTCAGGAGGGTACAGTGTTTTACATTATTACAATAATTGTGGATTATAAAAAATTACTGTATGTAATTTTTATATTGAGGTACTAAGGAAGCATGTTTAAAAAGGAGAAATTATAAACTAGTATGTAATATAGCCTATCCTGTAGTCAGTCCTATGTTCAGGAGAATGAGTTGTGGCTTCTTAGTTGTGCTGTCTTCCCTATTTAGAGAACGCAGGTTTTAAGGTCAGAGAACATGCTGTTAAAATATCCTCTTGAAAAATAGCTGGCAAAGAAGAAACATTCCGTTTCAGCCATGAACTTATGGCTTCCTTCCTGATTTTGACAGATATTTTTAAAAATTTTGAGTATTATACAATTTAATTTTGTTAGATTTTATGTGTGAAGATATATTCTAAGATGTGGTAGTTGGAAGTATAAAGAAAACTAAAGCTTTGATAGAACTTAGGTACTGTTTTAATGCTATCGCAGTCATTAGTTTTTCTTAATATTCATCTTTTAAAAAATTTCTAGGATCCTAAACTACTATCGATGGCATATTCAGCTGTTGGAAAACTTTCCAGGTGAGTAAACTATTATCAGTAAAATTACTTGTGTCATATCTAAATGAATATGTAATTATATGATGTAAGAGATGGAGAATAAATGTAGCCTTTTCTGGACTTGGAAAGAAAGATTTTTGTTTGTTATATCTTCTTTTTTGTAGAAGAAAGGAAAAGTCTAGAAATCTGTGTCCAGTCTATTTTCTAAGTTTGTTAAGCATTCTTCCCTTGATGTATTCTGTAGTCCATTTAAAAATAGTCTTTTTTCTGTTGATCACACCTTGCTGTCTTTTCTCAGCCTGTCTCTCATGCCTAGAATACACTCCCTCCTCACCTCTTCCTCTTCAAATCTCTTATTTCTTCCCAAAGTTCAAAGTATCCTCTCCTTCATAAGGCTCCCCCCTCTACTCCCTATCTCACATGCTAAGTCTTCCCTGTCTCTGAATTTTAAGTTATATTTCCTTTTTGTGTGTTTATGTAGTATGTTTTGTTTCCATGATAGAATATAAGTTCCTTGAGGGTAGAGCCTTCCAGTTTTGTCTTTGGTCTCTTGCTCCTGGCGTAGTGCCCGCCATGGAGAGGCACAGAATGAATGTTTGTGGGTTGATTACATATTACTGTGCCACTGTGGCTAATATAATAAAGTTCTGTATTAAGCGTATTATGTTAATAGAGTACTTTGACATTCTAACCATAATAAATATCTACTTTTAAACCTATGTTTTATGGTAGAAGTGGTTTCCTTTACTTATATCCCTGTAATTATTAGCTAAAATCACTTGAATTTGAGGGAGAAAAGGAAGTCATGACAAAAAATAAAACGTTTAGCTTTGCCTTTTCTCAGACCATAGAATTGTAGGATCACAGACTTCAGAGATTGTCTGATCTTACCCCTTATTTTACAGATGAAGAAACTTGAGACCTTGGGAGGTTACTTGACCTGTCTTAGTTCGCAGGTACATCAGAATCTGCATTTGAATCCAGGTCTTCTGTTGCAGAGCCAGTCCTTTGCTGCTTCCCTCCCAGCATGTTTATTTTAATAATTTTTGTGTGTCTGTTTTCTTGTAGTCGAATGCCCCATTTATTTACCAAGGACATTGCTCTTGTACAGCAATTTTTTGAAGCGTTATGTAAGGTAGGTGAACAGAAAGATTAAATAAGATTTTTCTTCTTGGAATGCTTCCCTGCCCTGAGGACATTATTAATAGAAGGGCTCAGAATATTTTGTCTTTCATCTTTTTTTTTTCTTTTTTCAGGAAGATCCTGATACTAGACTTGCCATTCAAGAGGCTTTATCTATGATGGTTGGAGCATATAGTACTTTGGAAGGAGCCCAGCGCACTCTTATGGAGGCACTGGTAGCTTCTTACCTAATAAAGGTAGAGTCAAATATTTGAATCTGTTTTAAGTAATTTGATGACGTGTAAAAAAGTATTGTGCGGTTTTAAAATTCAAATTTGTTTTGAAATGGTTCTCATTCCTTACAGAACAGAGAAAGGAATTTATATTTTCACTTACCATTGTGATATAGACTTCACAGAACATTTTTTCTTGTTTCCCACTATAATAAAGGTCTTTTAGCTTTAGGGAAGAATAGGATTGTGGTGATATTTTTAGTGTAGCCTGGTATAAGACCTAGTTGCCTTGATATTTTTTCCCTTAAAATAAATGGTGCTTTGTTTAGTTAAATAGCAACTAAGCATTTGAACCTTGTCATGTACAATTATGCATGTATGTGTGTACACACACACACACACACACACAGTGAAACACATAAAAACCATGAAAATAAGCAGATATTCAAGACTTAAAAATAAATTAATCAATAGCCTAAAATAATTGCGTATACTCTGCCCCTTTTTCATTACCTTTTTGTTTGCTTTGAAGAATGAAAATATTCTGAGTGTATTTGGCTGTAGACATTTTTGAATTACTGGTGATGATAGGTAGAGAGGAATGGATTTGATAGGAGAGGTTAAATGTGTTTGAGATTAATATAAATCTTTGGGTCAAGTTGACTTAAAAGGCCAGTATTTTTAAAATTTGTTAATATAAATATCCATCTTTTGGCAGTATTTCAGAAGGTTTTTTTGAGCATTCTAGTTTTAGGATAGCATGGCAAAGGAATTAGGATAAAGTATTTGTATGATATTCACAAGGGGCAGTTCAGGCATATTTGTAAGTACCATTAACAATGCATGGTACATATGATTATATAATATTGTATTTAGCCATGGAAGTACTTAGGTCTTATTTGAGGGCTTCCTGAAACATAACTTGCATTCCTGTGTAGTAGTTTCATCAGGAGTGAGTGTAATAATTTTCAGTCCTCGTACAACCAAATTGTCAAGCTTGAGACAATTGACCGCTTACTGAGAAAATTACTAAAAATGACAAAAATCTTAATTTGATCAAGGAATTTAGCTGTCCTTTGAATTTCACTGTCATGTAATTAAGCTAAATTAGGAAGACAGAATTGTAAAGACATACTGAGACATTCTTGTGCTTCCTCATTATTACTAATTACTTACTGCCTTATTCTTATCCTCCTTTTATATTTCCACTTTTGCTAGCACTTGTGACTGAAAGAACTTAATGGTTTGGGGGCAGAGTTCACTGAGAATTAGTCCTCAAAAATGATAATATGAAACTACTTTCTTAGTCATAAAGATTGTGTCATTAGATCTATTAAAATTTATTGTTTGGTTAAATTTGGAGATTAGAAATATTGAGATAGTGCAATGTTCTTTCAAAAGGAAACCAGTATCTTTAGGACTGTAGTTCAGCAGCAGTTTCTGTTTTTTAAGTTACTTATTTTACTTCAACTATGAGGAGCAGAGGAAGTCTTCTGATCATATTCTAATTCAGCTCTTGAAGAGCTATTTCTGGTTCTTACGTATAATTCAGAATTTGGCAATTGTCTTAGTGAGAAAGGTTTTTTAAAATTGCTCCAGAAGCACAATTTCCAGGAGAGGGGCTTTACATGGGATAGATATATATATATACACACACACACACTTAATAGAACTTTTCCTAGTTACCAGAACATTCTTCATAGGACATAAAAACACTTTTAAATGAGGCCACTTTCCAAAATTTATTGTGGAATTTCTTAAACAGTAGCGTTATTCTGATCAGATTACCATCTGTCAGTATGTCTAGTTAAAAAAAAAATCTTTCTGTGGCAACATTTATTTATAAGTTTTAAAATATTTAAATGATTGCATGAACTTAGGTGAATTGCTGATAATTGATTTGTTTTTTATATGTCAAATAGCCTGAAGTCCAAGTTCGCCAGGTGGCTGTGAAATTTGCCAGCACGGTGTTTCCCCCAGATCACATACCTTCCAGATATTTACTTTTACTAGCTGCAGGAGATCCGTAAGTTTCAAAAGTGTTATCCAAAATTTGGATTCCATTGTAGTTGCTTAAAAGTTTTGTCAAATTACAAATGGTTAGCTGTACCCCACTTTGATGAAAACTTTTATAGAATCAAGTAGAACTTCTTGAGGATAAAGGTGAGAGTTATTTGATGAACATCAATAAAATTTGAGGGGCTTTCATGGTATTATTTCTTAAACTGAAAAATTGGAGTGGTGGTAGAAATAACATTTTCCCCAGACAAAGTGACCTTCTAAGATGAAAATTTGAACTTCCTCAGACATTCTAAAAAAAAAAAAATGGTCTCATGATGTCAAGTGATTTGGTCTAATACCTCATTTTATTTTATTCTCCCTACCCTGCCTAATTTGATTCAGTTATGGCAAAATAAAGAAGTGAAAATGAGGTAGGGCATCACTGGAAGTAGAAATAGGAAAGGGTATTACTGGCAAGGTTTTTAATAGGGGACCATATTATATATTCAGATAATTTTGTGGTCTGCTTTCAGAGACTATGCCAGAGGAAGATCGGAAATACCATTATTATGACCAGTAAAGTAGAATATAATTTTGGGTCAGACATTGTAAGTGTATTAAGCTCAGTATTTTGGTAGCGATACTAAGACACGTGGTTAGCCTCATTGTACTTTACCTTATGAAAGTGACCTGAAATGCCTAGTGGTCCCAAGTTTTTTGTAATGAATTCATTTGTAGAACTGTAGTAAATCCAATCCGATGCACGGTCTGTGCATGTTTTTGTTTGTATCTGGGATGGGATCAACATATCATTTTAAGTGTTTGATTTTGAGAGAGCGTCTCTTTAGAGTATTGTCATTCCCTCCTTTTTGTTTGTATGCATTCCTGGAAATTGTGTTTTAAAACCGATTATTTTACAATAGGAACAATGTTATACTTGGGAAATGTGTTTCTGATCAAAGACTTGCCATTAAACAGATTAAAGATGTGATCAATACTGCAATTAAAGGAAAGGTAGCTAAAATCCGTTGTGATCATTGAAATAAAATTGGGCCTTAATTTCCATTAAATGAGAATAATTGTACTAACCAGTTAGATTCTACAAGGTTCTTCCCATACACAAGTACATTTCCCTCCCCAGCCTGATTTCACTGATGCAAGCAGATGCAGGTAGTCTCTAACCTATGTTCACGTAGCTTACTATGTGGGGGTTAACTTCTGTTTTAGTGTTCTTTCCATTAGGAAACTACTAATCAGCAAACAGATGCTACTAAATCAGTTTACTCAGCACTTGTTTGATAGATATTATACATTCAAAGTATTGTAAAAATTAAATTGTAAAAAATAAAGCTGGTAAAACTGAGTACTTTCTATATTTTTACTTTTCCACCCTGACTTTCATTTGAACTTTTTTTCATATTTTTATATTTTTCCTTTAGGTCTGTGATTTTATTAGACCTGGTGATGAGAGCTGTCTCTGTAAAAACACTCTACCATGCAAATCAGCAACTTACCTGTAATTTGGAGTCTTTTTAAAATTGGGGCAACTTTAAAAGAGGTCAGAGGAATAAGAGCTTAAGTGACTTTTCCATGGTCACACGGACAGCGTTGTCTTAGATTTTTCCTTTTTTCACTGTCAGACTCCTAGAAAGAGCTATATATACTCATTTCAAGTACTTCCTCATTTCTTAGTACTTCATAATCAGATTTCTCACTCAATTGAAATTGCTTTTTTCAAGGTTACATCAATCTTTTTACTTCTGATTAATTCTTTATCCCAATCTAACAGTGGCTGTTCCAAATCTCTTCTCAAGCTCCTCTATCACCCTGCTTCTGACTCTCACAACTGAAGATCTGACTTTATAATTTTTAGAAGGGAGAGTACCTTTTCTACCAGTTCTTTCTCCCTCCCTTTCCCTGCATCTCACAGTGCCTTGTCCTCATCTTCCTTTCTCTCCTCCTTTACATTCATTCTCCTAAATGCCATGGTTGGCCATAATATTTCAATAGTTTTCTAATAAAGTAAGTATTAAATTATGTCAGTGGAAGTAGAAATAAAAGAGGAAAGGGTGTGGCTGGAAAAGTTTTTAATAGGGGATGAACCTAAGAGGTGACCTACAACCATCCCTGCATTTTACAGATGAGAAAACGGGGCCTAATGGGTTAAATGATTTCTCCAGAGATACATTAGTAAGTAGCAGAGATTGGATTAGAATCCAGGTCCTTTTGATGCCCTATTTTTCAACCCAACAGATGTTTATGTACAAACCAGATGCAAATAATGACAACTTTCATAATACATTAATGTTAATTTGATTATGGTTATTCTAAATGTGAAAACTTTAGACAATATCCCTTGAGAAGACATGTTGTTAAAGGAACTGGTTTATAGCAATATTAATACTGTGAATAAACCCAGAAGTTCTAAAGAAGTTAAAACCAAATGGAAAGATTTACACCAGTATAATGCCAATGCAATACCCATAGCGTTGATATGAATATGCTTACGTACTTCTAGGGTAAATTAGCAAAATACAATAAACTCTTCCTCAAAGGCAAAACCAGCATATTTATTTGGGAGATCATTAGAATACCAGGAGGTAAGATAAAACAGGGTACTTCTCACTAATCCGTGGAACACTGACATCTTAAACCTTGTTTCTGTCAGACGTCCCCACAAAAACAAGTTTTTCTAGACAAATTCCTCTTTCCACCCACTCACAGCTTGCTTTCCCACCCCCCCTCCTGCCTCTCCCTTCCTTGGGAAAGCTCCTCCCAGTCTGAATTCCATGTGACCCACGCTTTATGTATTAGGCCTGTTAACGGGTGGGGTGGATCTTCCCATTCTACTAACATTGCAACCAGTTCTTTTTGAAAAAGTGTAGAAGGAATTTTAAAATTGTGCACAGAAAGGCAACAAGAAACATCAGTTTCATGGACTTGCCCATCTTACCTTGTAGTTAGTACTCAAGATGAACAACAGCAAAATCGTAATAGCATTGTCTTATTAATGGAGGGCCTCACACTCTTAAGAAGTTAGGATTTGGCTAGCATCACACAAACAGGAAGTGACACAGTCAGAATTTGAATCAAGTCTCTGTCTAACAGGTCCAGTGTCCTTTGATTATGTTACAGTGACTATACTATAACAGATATTCAAGTATTAGATATTGATATAGAAATCACTTTAAAATCAGATCATACCAGCTTGTAGACAAAGGTCAACATTAATACCAAAATCAAAATAGAACCAAAGATAAACTTGAGAAGATGCTGAGTCATCATAGCGATTCCACCCTAGCATATTTAAACAAGCTTGTGATTTCAAAAGTTTTTTAAGTGACTAAAAGTGAGGAAAATGATTTTATCATTTTTTAGAGAAGACATAGGGAGGCAAAATAGTTCATGAAAGGAGGTTAAAGAGCCAGGAGCTGCCTGAGCCTGCAAACACTTCATCTCCTTGCCAGAGCCTACAGAAAACTCAACATGAAATCCACTTAAGCCAGATCGTCACAAGAACATTTGTAGATGAAATGGAAAGGGTCACAAGCAGATGTAAATAAAATATCTTTTTAATGGAATTGATAATGCAATCACTATATTTAGACTGTTACCACTTTAGGGCCATAGGGCAGCTAGGTGGCACAATGGATAAAGTGCTTGGTCTGTTATCTTTGAAAGTTGAAATCTGGCCTCAGGTACTTACTAGCTGTGTCACTTAATTCTATTTGACTTAGTTCCTTATCAGTAAAGTGAGCTGGAGAAGGAAATGGCAAACCACTCCAGTGTCTGTCAGACAAAACCCCGGAACAACATCTAAGTGCCATATTTGTTATTTGAGGACATTTACATCTTCCCACCTTAAAATGTAGTGGGGAAAAACATCTAGACTTACCAATACATGGAGCAGAGATCTGTGCTGTAGGCATTCTGCAGTCACTTTTCAAGATATTTCAATTCAGACATAAAATGTCTCTGTTACCAAAAAGATGACAGAAAAATAAGCCACAATCAAACCATTGACCTACCTTCTTACCTTTAAAAAATGTTTGAGCATGGTCTATACCTGCAGGTTGTTGCTAGAAAATGTCATAAGGGTACAGACAGACTATTATAGATAATTTTGTATAGCATACCAGATCAGCAGGTTTTTACAATTGACTCTAAGGTATAAAGAATTTAAGACCCCGCTATCCGTCACCTGAGTGATTAAATAGCCACTTTAGCAAAAAGGTGTAAAGGTAAGGACTAGATTTTTAGGGGAAAATGAATTTAGAAATGACTTTGAATTTGAGGCCTGATGGAATATCTAAGTAGAGAGAGATAACTAGAAAGCTGTTGGTAAAATGGGCCTGCAGCTCTGAGAAAGGTTTTGGGTCAGTCAGTATGCATTAAGTGCTTATTCTGTATGGGAATACAAAGAAAAGCGAAAATATAGTGTCTGTTCTCAAGGAGCTTACATTCTGATAAAGAAAACAGTATACAAAAAACTAAATACATACGTATGCTATATAAATGGGAAGGTGCTTTTTCAGAGGGACTGATCTCCTTAGCTTCCTTTAAGTCCCAGCTAAAATACCTTCTTTTATAGGAAGCTTTCCCCAACTCCAGGCTGTACACAGGATAGCTTGCTTTCTGTTTGTTCATGTTTTCTCTCCTATTAGATTGTAAATGCTCCTGGAGAGCAGGACTGTCTTTTGCCTCTTTTAGTTAGCAGTTAGCAGTTTTATATCGTCAGGCAAAATGCGAATTGAGCCTTGAAGGAAGATTGTGAAGCAGTGAGGCAGAAGTGAGAACAGATGATATTTTAGACATGAAATACAGCTAAGGAAAAGCCAGAAGATGGAGTGCCTTATGCAAGGAGCAGCAAGGAGACCCATTGTTACTAGGTTAGAGTCTGTGCTGTGGGATGTAGTAAAATGTAGACAGTAAAAAAAAAAACCAGGTTGTAAAGGTCTTTAAAAGCCAAACAGGATTCTTATATTTGATTCTTTAGATAAATAAGGAGTCACTGGATTTTATTGAATTGGGGAGGAGGTTTGTGTGACCTGGTCAGACCTGTACTTTAAGATCAGTATGACAGCATAGTAGAGAATGAACTTGAAGTAGGGAGAGAATTGTAATAGGGAGACTAACCAAGAATGTTCTTGCAAGAGTTCATGCATGAGGTGATTATGATATAGCACCTGTACCAGGAGAGTAGCTATGTCAGAACAGAGAGCAGGGCATATATGAAGATATGTCATTAAGCAAGAATCAGTGAGGCTTGGTGACAGACTGTGTATATGGTGTGATTGGGAGTAAGGAGTCAAGGATGAAGAGTTATGAGTCTGGGAATAGGAGAAAGTATGAGGAAGTTAGATAACGATTTTGTTTTGGATGTGTTGTGTTTAAGATGTCTGTGAGACATTCAGTTCAAAATTCTAATGGGCATGTGGTGATTTGAGACTAGAAGGCAGGAGAAAGGGCAGAACTAGATAAACAAATCTGAGAATCATCTGAATAGAATGATAATTAAACCCATTGGAACTAGTGAGAAGCCAATGGATCCTTTCTTATGTTCTTCAACCATAGTTGAAATAATAAAATGAAATGCTTGTGTTATGACTTATCCTTGGTTCTTGAAGACGATTATGATATCAGGAAGATGATGCAATGGCTTGCAAGTCAGTTGGATTTAAGTGAGGGGTGCATTCTGCAACATCACCAGCCTAACTTTCCCCTCTTCAGCCATCTGGATTCAGTAGCCAGATATAGATCAGGACACCTGGAGATGTCTCAGGATGCAGTGGAGACCTTGACCTTTTTAAGCTCTGGTCTTTCTAAGTTCTCACTTTGAGTGAAGTAACACCCATTCAGTGATTTAGAGCTATTTAAGACGTAAGCCTTGGGATAACCCCTTTAATACTCACCAAAAAATTCAAACTGGGAGAGGAAAGCCCTCAGGGATTCTGGCCAAGAGAGAAACAGTTAACTATTTACATTCACTCTGAGCCTTCTGGCCCAAGAATAACCATTAAGTAGTAGGCTGGGCCCTATTGCCGGCCACTCTGTGAGCGTCAGAGTGAAGAAGATCTCGCACTGCTTGCTGGATCATCTCTAGTTGTCCTGATCTGTATCTGACCGCTGGACCCAGGTGGCTCTCAAGGGAAGGGTAAGATGACTGATGACTCTGTGCAGCCCTCCCTCTCTTAAGTTCAGTTCACTTGCAAGTCATAGCATCATCTTCCTGATGTCATGGTTCTCGTTGAGAATGAAGGACAAACCGGAACCTGTGAGTACTCTGAGCTGCCCCACTGGGGATCCAGTTCCAGTGGGGCAGGGGCAGCTAGGTGGTGCAGTGGATAGAGCACCAGTGCAGGAGTCAGGAGGACTTGAGTTCAAATCTCACCTCAGACACTTGACAGTCACTAGCTGTGTGATGTTAGGCAAGTCACTTAATCCCAATTGCCTCATCCTGGGTCATCTCCAGTCATCTTGATGAATATCTGGTCACTGGATTCATATGGCTCTGGAGGAGCAGTGAGGCTGGTGACCTGCACAGCCCTCCCTCACTCAAAAACAAAGTCAGGTGCAAGTCATGTAATTACTTCTTTGATGGGTTGGTCTTCTTTGGCAGCGAAGGACGAACACATCCACTGGGGCAAGTCAGCTCTTGGTCCTGCTCTCTTCCCCTCTCCTGACCTCTCCCTTCTCTCTTCTGTAGATTTTGATGGCTAAATTTCTTTCCTAAAGACCATACCTTAAATCCAGTTCGCTCTGGCTCTTGCTGATTTTCCAATAATAGGTTCCTCCCTAAAATGAAATGCTAGATTTCTGTTAGAAGGCGCAATGAAAATAAAGATGTATTTTTTTTCCTATCCAAGTTTATGAGCCTCTTAAAATCTCTTCATGGACTCCTTGAGAGGGGATATCTTTACATCCTAGATTAGGAACCTAAAGGCCATGAGACTCTTGGAGAGCGCCCATTTTTAGTGGGTGTGAGTTGGAGAAAAATCCAGCGGGGGAGACCGAGGAGTAATCAGAGAGGTAGGAGAGCCAGGACTGGGAAAGTTTCATTAAAACTTTCAGAGCAGAGAGAATCCAGGAAGATGCGGCGTCCGACTGTGTCGGAAGGTTCAGAGACGTCAAGAGAGGATGAGGAGTGAGAAAAGGCCGTTAAGAGATCACTGCTGACTGGAGAAGGTGGTGTCACTTGAGCGATGAAGTTGGAAGCCGGGCTGAAGAGAGTTTAGAAGGAAGTGAGAAGAGAGAAATCAGGGGTTACTGATTTCAGTCAGCTTTCTCAGAGTTTACGTATGAACGGAAGAGAGAGGAGGGTAGAGTAATGAGAGGAATGTCCTTGTACTCTGCTTCAAAAATTTAGAGTGCCTTAGGCTCAGGAAGGCAGCGCTCAGAGAACTGGCTTAATGCTCTAGAGGGCTGTAGTAGTGCCAGGTGGCTGAAACAATAGTGCACATTTCTTTTCAATTCTTTCTTTAATATTTTTTTAAAAATTAATAAAAATCAGGTTTTTTTCCCTCTCCCTTTCCTTCTTTCCATGTTGGGGATGAGAGAGGCCATGCTGGGGAAGAAAACCAAAATCCTTGAAACATCACCATAATGAAGCAAAACCAATTCTTTCATTGCCCGTGGCAGATAGATTTAAAAGTGTTTCCTGTTTTTACAGTGTTGCTTATCTAGAAATTGTTCTCCTTGTTCTGCTTATATCCTTCTGCAGCATTTTATATGTTTTCTCAGTTTTTTCTGAAACCATTCATCAATTTTTTTTACAGCACAGTAATATTTCATTACATTTCTATACAGTAATTTGTTTAGCCATTCCTTAGTTGACAGAGTTGATGGAAACACCCCTGGAGTTTCCTCTGATACCACAAAACATAAGTACTTTTGTATGTGTAGCACTTTTTCCTATTTCTTCCTTCTTATCTCTGGGGTCTAGTAATGATATTCCTAGCTCAGTATAAGCACAGCTCAGTGACTTTCTAGGCCTAATTCCACATTTTCCATAATGGCTGAACCAATTCATACCTCTACCAACTTGGAATTAATGAATCTTTTTTCCTTCAATTCTCCAACATTTGTTATTTTTGTTTTTTGTGTATTTTGCCAGTCTTTTGGTGTGAAGAGAGTCTGAGAGTTGCTTTAATTTGTATTTATCTAATTATAAGTGACTTGGAAATTTATTTCCTTCTGGATGAGTACATATTTTAAGGATTTTATCTTGTTTTGTTTTTGTCTTTGTATCCTCATCAATGACCCAGCATAGTCTTTTGCATTGTTGTTTCCAGTAAATATTTTTGAATTTCAAAGATTGTGGATACTGACATTTTAAGGATGAAGTTGGGAGAAATGGTTAGAAGGAAAACTGAGATCTTGAGGGTAGTAGAATGACCCTGATATTTTTGAGTTATCAGTGGCAGAGAAAAGAGTGATGTGAGAGTGTGGGAGCATGAAAGAAGTAAGGAGAGCAGTTAGAATTCTCCAGGGATGTCAGCTGTTCAATAAAGAACATTTGTTCAGCACCTGCTTTGTACTAAGTGTTGGACTGGACATACAGGTTCAAAGAATGGAGCAACTTCTGCTCTCCAGAAGCTCCCATTCTCATGACGGAGAGAAGTATATAAAAAGAATAAACATAGATGGTTAGGGAGAACAGCTACTAACAGTTGCAACTAACAGTTCTTGAGGTATTCAAGAAGACTGAAAAAAATTTTTTTAAACTTAAAGTGCAAAAAGCACTTCTACATGCACAAGCAGAACAGAAAAAAAAATTTACAGAAACTGTAAATAAAAATGTATACAACAAGTAACTGCCCTCCTTGTCTGTGATTACTTCAGAGCTTCTTTCTCTTCTCTGTGCATTTAAAATGGGTTTTGTTGCCCCTCCTTTGGAGGCAGGGGGGCTTTACTGTTGCTGGACCCCTTCTCCTGCTACTAATTCAAAGAAAAAAAACTGTAGAAAATGAGCATAGTCAAGAAAAAGGAATCCATACCATGATCTGTGATGTTTAAAACTCTGTTTTGTACCTTGTATCTATCACCTCTCTGTCAGGAACCAAGTAAAATGCTTCTTCATATGTCCTCTTAGATCATAGTTAAAATCTTTCTAAGTTACTTTTCTTTTTACAGTGTTATCCTTTTATAAATTCTTGTCTTGGTCATTTTACTGCATCAATTGATATTATCCAAGGTTCTCTGAAATCATTTTTTAAAACCATTTCTTATGTTACAAATTATGTTTTATTACATTCATTTACCGCAGTTTTTTCATCTGTTCCCCAGTTGTCCTTAGATTCTAGTTCTCTGTTTTGTTCTACCACCACCCCTGCCTCCCCAAACCCACCTTAGGATCAGAAAGTTTATTTTGCTTGGTTGTTTTTGTTATTTCCTTCCTTGGTATTATCCTCCTCATTTCAGATCTTAAGGTTCTTCTGATGCCCACTCTCCCCACTCTTTCCTCTATGTTATATACAGACTGTTCTCCTGTACCCTGATTATAATAAAGAACAAGTTGTATGCTATCTTCCTCCTTTTTTTTATCAGTTCCTTTTACACCTTCCTTTTCTCTCTTCAAACCTAAGAACAATCAATCTATCCCTGCAACCTTTTTTTTTTCTCCTTTAAGGTCTTTAACAATATCACGGTTCTGAAAAGACACTTGTTTCTTTACTCAGTAATAGAATTTTAATGCTACATTATCACACACCCTTTCCAAATACTTAAATTTGCGTGTCTAGGTTTCTCTTGACTTTTGAGTTTAAATTTCAAAAGTTCTTATTCAGCACTGAGCTTTTCCTCAGAAATACTTAAAAGCCCTCTATTCTATTAAAGGTATCTCTTTTTTTTTCTTCAGTAGGCTTCTATTCAGCTTTGCATAGTAAGTTGTTCTAGATTGTAATCCTTTATCTTTCACCTTTTGGAATATTGTATTCCAAGATATCTTCTTATTTATGGTGGAATCTTTTAGGTCTTATGTGAGCCTTACTGCCGTTCCTCAGTTGAACTGTTTCTTCCTATATGCTTGTTTCATTTTTTTCTTTAAAAAGAATGTAAGCTGATATAAAAGAACTGACCGAGAAAATAATACAAGCATTTTAACAATCACTATTAAAAAAAAAAAAGCAACCTGCGTACTCTATTTCAAGAAATCATAAAACTACCCAGATCAATTAGAACTAGTGGGCAAAGTGAGGATAGGAAAAAAAAAATCTTCCGATCACTTCCTGAAAGAGCCAAGAATGACACTGACAAAATCCAGACATCCCACATCAAAGAAAAAAATGAAAGAAGCATATCTTTTTTTCAATCTTTTGATTTTGTTCTAACATTTCTTACTCCTTTTGAGAGTCATTGATTTTGTTTGCTTTATTCTGATTTTCAGGAAATCTGTTCCTTGGGTAAAGTTTACCACTTTCTGAACTTGAAGGACAAACATTTTTTTCTAGTTCTTCAGAGCTTTTAGGATGTTTTTTTATTTGTCACTTCATATCTTCTAGCTATTCATATAGTCCTTGTGAAAATCTTTTTTTTTTAATTTTAAATCTGTTTATAGTCATTAGTAAGAGAGAGGAAAGGAGAGGAGTCAAGGATAATACATGTAATATCAGTGTATATAGTTGCAGCTCCTAGTACATGTAGCCTTATACTTTAGCAGTTAAATATTACTTTATCAAGAATTAAAAGATCCTTAGAAACCTAACATGTTTTTATTTTTGTAGGAGATGATTGATGAAGAGTTATCCATAATTTCTTTTATTTTTTTGGAAGTAGGAGGTGAGGCAGTCAGGGTCACATAGTTAGAAAGTGTCAGGTTTCTGAGGCTGGATTTGAACTCTTGACTCTGGGGCGATGCTCTATTCTTTGCTCAACCTAGCTGACCCAATTTATTTTATTTTTGAGAGTAGAGGATGTTTCTCTCTTTGTATTTATATCCCTGGTCCATAGTTCCATCTGTGTCTGGTGCTTTGTAAATGCTTATTGAATATTTGTTAACAGTTTATATCTTTGGTTGTAGGGTAAGGGTACAGTGACAGAGTAGTTCATCTTTGAACATCAGAGTAAGTTGTTTATAATGTATTTGAGCTTGTAGGGTGTTACAGAAGAACAAGAAAATTTGTGTAAAGAAAGCACCAGGCCATTGCTAAATTGTACTGTGTTCTTTATTTAAAAATCCATATTCTTGTAGTTGATAAATACTATACCTTTTCTCATCTTCTTTTGAAAGACGAGAAGAAGTCCATGGAGAAGCACAGCGTGTACTAAGAACTCTTCCGGGTAAAAATGAAAAAGAAAGTACTTCCAAGCAAATGCCTTCCTTCCCAGAGATGGTACATTATATTCAAGAGAAGGTATAGTATGTAACTTCAGATAAATTTATAACTTGAATAAATCCAAAATGAAACTTAAGTATTTTGCCTCTGTTCTTTTCATATATTATTTAATTAAAGTAATAAATGGTTTATGAAGATTGAATAGAGAATATACCAAAAAAAACCAGACAGTGTGTGCATTTCTAAGCTGTCTTGAGAGGGGTAAGAAGGTATTGGAAAGTTCGTTTTTCGATACTACCTAATCAAAATTACTGAACTTCAGAAACACATTGAAGCTAGTGTATGTGAAACAGTGACATGCTATTCTTGTAATGGTTTTAGAGTTGGTTGTTATTTTTTTTTTAATGTCAAAACTGAAAGACTCTTTCCCGCAGCCATATCTGCTTTAAAAATAAACATATAGCTCTCTCTTTTGGAAGCAGAAGTAGATTATAGACCTTTATAAAAAAGCTTTTGCAGTTGAAGATAGCAGGAGGTTGGATCTGTTTTTGCCTAGTTTGTACTCCCTGTTGAATAATAGCTAACATTTATACAGCGCTTACTGTGCCAGGTGCTGTGCCAAGTGCTTTACAAATGTTATCTCATTTAATCCTCATAACCCTAGGAAGTAGGGCTGTTATTAACTTTATTTTACAGTTGAGGAAACCGAGGAAAACAGAGGTTAAATTACTTCCCCAGGATTATAATAGCCAGCAAGTAGATGAGGCTGTATCTGAATTCAGATCTTTCTGACCTCAGGTCCCAGGTCCTCTATTCATGATGCCCCTTAGCTGTCCCATAAATCATAGAACGTCAGTTGCACTGGCCCTGTCTACCCCACCCATCCAGTCGGCCATCCCATCACATTAACCTTATCTTCAGTGTTTTAATGACCAATTATGTCAGGGTACATTTACATAGGATTTCTTGTTTTACTGTAAAATGAGGGAGATAATACAAGCTTTGCCACCATATAGGTTCTTGCTTAAATAGATATTTGTTGAATGAATGAATATTTCCTTAAAATTCCTCTCCCTTTCCCTTTATCCCATTGTCACATTCTGTCTATATTTACAAGCCATTTATTATCATGCCTTGTGAAAGCTGGTATGAGAAGACCTGGGTATAGCATAGCATTGCTATACCTGTGGTGAGTTTATGGAGTAGACTCTATGGTTTTAAAAACAAACCCTTCTGAGTATTCAATGTGTTAAATTGAATGCATACTTAGCAGAATTCTTATGAATAGAAAGTATGAGGGAAAATTTTTGTTGCCACCAAATGTATTTGTGACCTGGAAAGTGCACATGTGCATCATTTTTAATCATTTTTCTCTCCTACATCCTACTTTTTTGACATAGTCCTTTTCTTTAGGCTTCACATCGAATGAAAACTCCAGCTAAGTACATGACAGGAACTGCTGTTCTTCCTTTTAATCCCGCCACGTTTGGAGAGGTAGGGTTTTCACTTCATTTTATGTGTTGATTTTCATAAACATTTAAAATACGCATTTGTGGGTTGGTAATTGTGTATGTGTGTATGTATGTACTTAAGCATGCACACATGCACGCAGTTACTGCTTTTTAAGAAGCAAGTTTTAGAAATAGCCAAGTCTTTTTTTTTTTTTAAAGTTTCATGGATTGGTTTTGTTTTTGCATTCCAGTTATTTCCAAAAGTGCCCTCCTCTCTGCTTCATGTACCCTTTCTTATAACAAAGAAAAATAGTTAAGCACAAACACCTCATATATTGGAAAATGGTTTTTCTTTAAAATATTATTGTCATCTTAGTCATTGTTCTGATTCTGCTCGCTTCCCTCTATGTCAGTTCACAGTGTCTAGGGTTCTCTGAAATTCTCTCTCATCATTTCTTCCGGTGCAGTAGTATTCTGTATTCATATACCACAGTTTGTTCAGCTGTTATTTTCCATTTGATGACTCCCTCTTTAGCTTTTTAAGGTTTATTTTTTTTCCTTGCAGAATTACATTCAGCTTTGCAGGATAAGTTATTCTAGATTCTAAGCCTTTTTTAAACTTTTGGAATATAATATTCCAAAATTTCTTAAGCATTTTACAGATATTATTTCATTTGATTTTCACAACAACTCTGAGAAGGGAGGTGCTATTTTGATCTATCCATTTTACAATTGAGGAAACTGAGACAGACTGGTTAAGTGACTTGCCCAAGGTCACATAGCATTTAATTGTCTGAGATCAGGTTTGAATATAGGTCTTCCTGCCTACAAACATGGCACTTTTATCTGCTACACCACCTAATTACTTAATTAATTAGTCATTTAAAATGTTTTCATATAGTAATGATTTATGATTTGCAGTTTTTTCTGAAACTGATCTCCTATCTGTTAGAAAATAGCTCTTGGCGTTAAGTATTTATATCAATTCCCAATGTAGCCTGCATTTCAGACTTCTATCCATGATTTGCTTTAAAAAGTCATCCCCATTCAATGGTTTCTTTCCTTCCTCTGTCTTCATTGACTATTCATGTGAAAGCTTTTCAGTTTGATGTAATCGAAACGATCTGTTTTGTCTTTATAATCATCTCTACATTTTGTATGTTTCTGTGTGTTTATTTATTAAGCACTCTCCCCAGACTCCTAGTTGTGAAGTGTTCTTCATATTCTTTATTTCTTTTCGGATAATGTGTCCCTTTCTCTTCCAATTTAAGTTTGTTGTGTTTAATGGGTAAAAGTCTGATTTAAACCTAAGGAAAAGGGTGATTCTTATCAAAGACAGAAAAGAATATACCTATGTGTTTTCAGTTCAGAGTGAGGTATAGTAATTCGACCCTCACAACATTGGAACCAATAACTAACAATCCATACCCTTACATTCATTGATAACTACTAATTTTTCTAACAGTATATTTTTAAATTTTATAATCTGCACAGAGTAGTAATTTGTGTTCATAGAAAAGTTTTGAAGATCAAGAAGAAGAGGGTAATGTGTAGTATAATTTATTTATAAGTTTATAGACATATAAAAATTATATTGATCTAACAGGGTTATCTTGCCCAAGTCCTTATAGTATCAAATAAATAAAATATTCTTAAAGGATGATAACATTCCTTAAGAGTATATTCTATTTTTCTTCAGCATCAGTAGATTAACTGATTCTGACTTGTGGTTGTCCTGTGGTACTCTGCGTTCATCATTTTCTTGGGTTGTCCTTAGTGGCAATTGACAAGGTCTAGGAATCTTCTTTGATCATAATAGTTTTTCTGAATGCTCTGTCCCAGAATTCTGCCTAAATATATGTTTTATATCTTTGGTTCATAAAAACGGTAATTTTTAGCTAAATCAGCATGACCTCCAAAGTTGATTTTGGATTTTAACTATAATTCAGAATGACATGCTTATATGTTAATTGTGTTTAACAAATTTTGATAGCTTGAAGTAATATTAATGGGCTTTTCAGGGTCAATTTTTCATAGCTTCGTTAAGGAAATTTAAGTTCATGTGATGGAAAATGGGAGAGGCTGGAAGCCCTATTTTCCCTGTACATTTCCTGAGTAGCTTATCTAGAGTCTTCTTTTTTCTCTTCTCAGATCGTCTTGTATTTGCGGATGTGTCTTGCTCACAGTGCAGGTGTGGTTCCCACCTCACAGAGCCTGGCAGATATGCAAGACCATGCCCCAGCAATTGGTCGTTACATAAGAAACCTAATGTCTGGCAACCACATCACATCATCATCTTCCTCCAAGGGTGGGGAAAACAACCCGGTACAGATTTATATTGGTCTCCTTCAGCAGCTTCTAGCGGGTGTGGGAGGTAAGACACCTCAGTGCCAGTGAAAAACAATAAAGATCTTACAAAAATAATTCAGGTGATTCTCATATTTCACTTTTGAAGTTAAAGGGAAGATACTCAGTTTATGCTAAAATGTTTTGGAATGAGTTTTTGTTAAAAGCTTAGTTTTTTGTCTATATAGTCTACCCAAAATTTTCTGTGGTTTATCACATCAAATGGTCATATGAAAGTTGCCTTTGTCCTTCACGGTGATAGAAGTCATCTTTGAGTCTGAAAGTTTTTAAGACTATAAATGCAAAACCAAATTTCCCATAAAAAGGAAAGGAATTATGGACCCAAAAGAAGAGATTTTTCTTGGGGAATCTTCAGGTTACATAGTAATTAATAAAGTCATTCCAAAGTGAAGATCATGATATATTAGATGGGCAAAGGAAAAAAATACTCTTCATACATTTGGACTGAAATTCTGATGCTGGGATTTTTAATCTTTCTTTCATAAAGGACCCCTATGGGCCTATTCTTATTCTAAGCCCTTCTCATAATATTTTTAAATGCATCAAATAGAATATATACAATTAAAAAGAAAACCAATTACGCTGAAATACTGTTATCAAAGTATTTAAAACCTAAGTTCACAGATTTCAAAACAAGAACCTCAGTGCTCTTGGTTTCTTTGACTTTATTTTAATGATGGTAATGATAATATAATAGTTAGCATTTATGTAGTGCCTGCTATGTGTCAGGCACTTTTCTAAGCACTTAACCAACATCTCATTTGGTCCTCACCACAACCCTGGGAGATTGGTCTATTATTATGTTCCTCATTTTACAGATCAAGAAACTTAGGCCTAACAGAGGTTATGTGACTTCCTCAGGGTTGCACAGTAAAGTGTCTGAGGCTGGGTTTGACCTCTGGTCTTCCTGCCTCTAAGCCTAGCTATTTAATCTACTGTGCCACCTAGCTTGCCTCCTAAGTCACAATAGTCTTGACCCTTAAAGTCATGCTTGCTGTGCATAATTGAGAAATAAGATACTTGTCTTTAGAGCAACACACTTTATAATGATCAACTTAAAAAAGGAATTTTGAGAGAACTTTAGGGATTATTTGATGAAATGTGTATTTGTTGGTTCTGATGGTTTTTAATATGATTCTGAATTTCTGTTTAGGATTGCCTGTCATGTATTGTCTTTTGGAAGCTGTTTCTGTTTATCCAGAGAAATTGGCAACCAAATTTGTAGATAAAACAGACTGGATAAAGGTAATTCCAATGCATGCATATGCTTGGTTCTGATGATTCTGCAGAAAGTGCTAGTTTAACTTAAGTTAAATTTAAGTGTTTTTCAAACTTGGCTCATATGACCTTTATGGCCCCCTACCATAAAAAAATCTTGTAATTTTTAACACCAATGAAACATATTCAATTATCTCTATAAGGTAGATTTTTATTCCCCTCTCTGCTCCCCTCAGCCTCCCTGAAAATTCTTTCATGGACCTTTCTTATCCTATGTCTGAGGAGTGCCAACATACTTCTCTGGGATTGTGGCAGGCTGTTATTGTCAGTGGCATATTTCTTACAGACCAAAGAAATTTAATGACGACTGATGTTCGCGTAGCATATTCACGAAGTGTTTGCCGTGTAGCATCTTCGTTTTATAGATGAGAGGTCATGGTTCCTGAAATTAAGTGATTAGCCACTTAGCAGCTCAGCCTAGTGACTGACTTGAACTCAGATCTTAGCACTCTTAGTCCAGTCTTTTTTTCAGCTAAGGGTTTAATTCTGCTCCTTTAGTTGATGGGTTATCAGAGTGAAAGTTTTTGATCTGGCCCTGCCCTAAAACTACAGGCCAGATGTTCCATGTTTTCCACACTGATTCATATGTGACTTAGTTTCAAGTCTCTGCGCTAGACTTCATAGGTTTCCAGTTTAGAATGGGCCACAGGAGAGACGTGAACTAGGAACACAGCAGATCTTGAGATAATAGTTGAGATATTCATAGGAGAGAGAGTATAGAGTGAGGAGAGGAAAAAGAAAAATATCCTGAGAAAACACTGACAGTAAGAATTCAAAGGGTCAGTGAGAAAAGGAGCCAATGTAAGTATCTGAGGTGAGATTTGGGCCTGGCTATCTAACAACTCTACCATGCAGCTGCCCTGTGGTAGCAGGCCTTTATGGGGTTATGCATTGTAAATCTGTAAAAAACATGTTGAAAGTTTTAAAAGATTTCTTTTTCTGTTTTAAATTTGTTTTCTTTTTTGTTATGAACTTAAGACAACAAATGTAAACATTTCAGTAATACAGAGATCAGAAAAAGGATTGTATATGTAACTGAACTTCTTTTAAAGAATTTATTTTTTAAAGAATATATTTGGCACAATATGAATACAATTTCCCTGATTATTGGTATATCCTCCTGAATTTCCTCAAGTTCTCATCTGTTTTAAAAATGTTTCATTGATACTTTTTTTCTTGTTTCACTGTCTACCAACTCCTCACCCTTTATTTTTTCAAAAATGTGTTTATTAATTTACATATTTTAAGGCTGAATCTCCCTGATTCAAATAGATTGGAAGTGCACTGGCTACACATAAGCCCTGTCTGACAATACGGCTGCTTTGACCTGCTGTCTCCCTCCTGGGCTATTTCACTCCTTTTAAAACCTCCTACTAACCCATTACTCAAATAGTGTCTGTATTTATTGGAAAATATCTGTGGCCAGGAAGTGGTTTGGAGTTAAAATAGAAAAATTCTTTCAAATTTATTTTGTTTTATTCTTTTTAATTACATTTCTAGTTTTTCAATATTCTTTGATTTTTGCTTTATAGATTACCTGTTGTATAACGACTTTATTGGTGAAGTAAGAGTAAATTAATTTGTACTCCTCGGTAATTGATGGTTGAAAAGTTGTTTAGCAACCATCAGATCGTACTACAGTATATTATTTGTAGTATGTCTTTGTAACTCTTTCATGTGGAAGAAATTGTTGAATGATTATTTTTCCTGTAGGCACCAAACAGATCAGAACACTGCATCAGGTATCATTTACTTTATTGTTTTTGATCTTTTTATTTTTACATTTCAAGTGCAATTTACCCATGTTACTATATCATATAATTTGTTCTTATATTTCATAAAAATGCATTTAAACCTTAGTGTCGCAGTGAAGAATTCTTACCTGTCTTATCTCTTATTCCCTTTATCGGTACATTTTCAGAGTCTTATGAATACTAATAAGGAAGAGATGCGGGAACTGGTGGCATTATTTTATTCAGTGGTGGTATCTACAATGTCAGGAAATGAGCTGAAGTCAACTATACAGCACCTTATGAAGACTACAAAGGACAATCATGTAAATAATACAGCTTCCTTCCTTATTACTCTTCGCTATATCTGTGATCCCGAATTGGGTGGTAGGTGACAAAGCGGTCCTGGTTCCCTAGAATGCCTCTGGGGGTGGCCTGATGTGGCTGTAGGACCTCCAGTGGTACTCAGCCTCCCCCCATGCACTAGAGTGCTTCTGGCCAGGCCTTTTCTCCAGGGTCTGCAGACCTCCATCTTTATCCCTGTGCGAACCTAGGCTGGAAAAATGCCTCACTGTGACTTTTTCTTGGATTTCCCTGTCAGGATTCGATCTGTGTGATCTTTCTAGGTCTGGTAGGTGGTATTTTGGTGGGGAGTGGGATGTGTTTCTTACTACTCCACCGTCTTGACTCCCCCTCCTTTTTTGCATAGTCTCTAATGTAATCCTACAAGAATAGTTAAAATTTATCCTAATAGCTAGGTAAAGCTGTTGCTTAATAAAAATTTTTGTGCATTTTTTTCTTAAAACAATTGAAAAGTAGATACTTGTCATTTATCTTATTTTTTTTTTTTACTGGATTGCCTTTTTGTAGTTTTTGTATAGGGCCCATATAGAATGAATAAACTGTTGACAGTAGAAGAATTAGAATAGAACATAATAGCATCTGCTAATAATTTGTCTTGACTACACAAGAAGTCTTAGCATATTAAATTAGGCATCCTTGGTTAACTTATCAAATAGAAGGGACCATGAACATTTTGTGCTTTTTTCCCCCATGTATTTGTGATCCCCATATCTGCCCTTTATATAATTCTCATTGTTTTGCCTTGAATTTTTATTTGAGGCACTGATAGTTTGACCTGACTTCAGCTCTCTGAAGGGACCTGTGGGTTCCTGACAGTTTGACACTGAAAAAAAATTTATTTCTACTTCATAATTGATTTAATTCTGAATTACAACTGACATTTTTGTAGCTGCTTAAGTCATGTTTTATTGTCTCTGAGTTAAGTTTAAAAGTTCAGGTTTTCTGTGAAATCAGTGCTCTGTCAAGGAAATCTGTTACCTCTTTCTTGCTAGTTGTCCTTTAAAGAAGTCTGGTCTATTATCTCTGTTCTTCAAGGAAGTCTGAATTATTATCCACGTACCAGTAACTAACCTTGCAGGGAGACACAGCAGTCAGCAACAAGGTGGAAAGAGGGGTGATCACTAGCCCTTACATACCTCATCTCCAGACAGTTAGGTTCTTTTTCTCATCTGCGATGCTATCTTTTACTGTTCCCCCTCCTCCTTTTGTCTGTAAAAATGACTGTAAACCCCACCTGAGAGGCTTAGCTATTGATGAGGAGGCTGAGACCCTATTTCTTGGTAAATTCACAGTTGGCTAATAAATTGATCATGCTTGAAATTTGCATTTCAGTTTACCTTGATTGTAATTGCAACACTACATTCCTGCTGATGTAGTTGTGTGTGCAGTGTTGTCAAAGAGTCACCATCAGATGATGTTAGAGTGTCTAATTTTGTAACATAAAGAAGCCTCTTGTTGAAATGATCCAGCAGTAATAATCTATTTTGGAGTTCTTCATGCTGGAAGAATTTATTTTATAATTATCAGGGTTTTTTTTTTAATAATGTTTATACTTTAGGCCTGTCTAATTAAAAGCCAGTAAAGTGACTTTGGAGCCTTTTGACTGTGGAGAACTTTTCATTCCTTTGTCCATTGATCTGTAATCCGAAGAGCTGCCATAATATGTATTTGCATAATTAAGATGAAATTATGAGGAAATATGACAATGACATGCTGTCGTGTTGTCAATTTTAGAGCCCAGAAATACAGCATGGATCCTTGCTTGCTTTGGGATTCACAGTGGGACGTTATTTAGCTAAAAAGAAAACCAAAGTGGTAGAGCTACAAGACACAGAAAGTAATACTGCATTTTTGCCAGAACAAGAACAACTCATTCAGAGTACAACTGAAACAATAGGTAATTAATACCTTTTATGCTGATTTAACTGCATTTTTATTGTTAATGTTAAATCTTTTTAAATGATATTTTCCTTTTCTTTTGTGGCATGACACTTTTGAAAGGTACATTGTTTTCCCAGAAAGCTGTTTTGAAGCAACAAAATTTTAATTTAAATTGAAATGTCTTTCTATCCAAAGATTATTCTGTTTTTTTAGTAGATATAATAGTACAATACTTTTAGCATACATGCTACTTTTCATAGTTTTTTCACACTGAGATAATCCACTTGGAAGATTTTGTTGTTTGGAGCATTGAAATTTAAAAATTCACTGTACTCCGTTCCCTCAATATACAATTTTTTGAAAATATGAAAACATATACATCCATTTCAAGCTATTATGAGACATTTAGTATATTTTTCAAGAGATACCAAATAAGATACCAGCTTTCAAATACACCTAAGTTTCACTCTGATCAAAAGAGGACAATGTAAAATATTCTGTTTATGTTCTTTTGTGTTTTTTTACAGGTTCATTTTTGGATAGCACTTCTCCTCTCCTGGCAATTGCTGCTTGTACAGCCCTGGGTGAAATTGGTAGAAATGGCCCTCTTCCCATTCCCAGTGAGGGCTCTGGCTTTACCAAACTCCATCTCGTAGAAAGCTTACTCAGCAGAATACCTTCTGGCAAAGAAACAAATAAGGCAAGAGCATTAAAAAGAAATTCCAGTTCAGTTCTGTGCCTTGTATCAGTCATTTACCATGTGTAGTCGTAAGTGTTGGGAAGGCACTGCGAAAAATAGCAGTAACTGGGACCCAAAATTAAACAAGAGGAGGAGTTTAGACTGAATGTTACCCTTCATGACATTAAGAACAGGCAAGGCAAGTCTCTGATTTATTAGGTAGAAACTGAACCCACTCTTTCCATAAAGTGAGCTTATGGGGGAACATAGACAGTATTGGTATGGGCACAGGTAGTTTGTGATTTATGTCACTGGAGGGAATGTCTGCATCAAAGAGATCCATTATGTCATTGCAGTGTTTGATAGTATAGAACAAGTTCATCAGTGCAGAACAGATGCAGTTGACCTATTAGAAGAAATTTGAGGGGGAAAAGATTATTTTGTTCTAGAGATATCCAGGAAAGCGTCATGGAGGAGATGAGCCTTAAAGGATGGAATTTTAGCAGTCAGAGATGGTGTCTGGCTTTGGGCAGTGGAGTCAGTCAATAAACATTTATTAAAAGCCTGCTTTGTGCTAGGCACTGGGCTGAGTGGAAGTCAGGTGGAATAGAGGAGGGAGAGCATTCCAGCCTTGGTGGACAGCTAGAGAAAATGCCCAAAGCCCTGAGTCCATTGTGGTTATGAGAGATGACACAAGCAAAGGTGGAGTTGGGAGGAGTCAGGACGCGGAATGACAAGGGCAGGGTGGGGAGTGAGTCCTTTTACCACCCAGTGTATATTTGTGAACAACTTGTGAATAGCTCACATAATTTATGGTCATGCCATTTTGAAAAGAGGAATGGTAAGAAATTAGGTTGGATTTAGATCAGAATCAGATTGTGAAAGAAAAGAAAGGGGATTTTACTTTCTTTGGTAGGCTGACATAATCCTAATGGTATATGAGTAAGATGACTCCATCTTGCAATAAAAGGACTTATTGAATCCTCAGGGGGCTTAGAAGTAGCAAGCTTAGTTAGAAAGAAAACTTTTTCAGTAACCTAGGTGAGAGGAAATGATGGCCAAAATGTTGGGGGATTGCAGTAAAAGTGGAGGAGATCCCAAAAGAAGTAGACATTGAAGTGGTGAAGTCGGCAGGATTTATCAATAAATTGGTGGACATTGGCATAGAGGGAAAAGTTAAAGAATCAAACTGACATGCTATTTATAAACAAGTACATTAATGTGTATAAATAAGCTAAATGATTATTCTGTAGTTAAAGATAAAAATTAAAAAAGCATTGGATTTATAGTCAGAAGGCCTGGGTTTGAATTTAGGCTTCTTTTGACCTTGGACAAGTCACTCTCTCTTTTAGGCTATTTTCTTCTTTCAGATGAGCAGTTTGGATAACATAATCTTTAAGTCATGTTGTAGTTCCAGCACTCTCCTGACATGCATTATGTGCAAAGGAGCAAGTGAGAAATGAAGTAGATGAATCGTGTGCATTTGGGATGTTAGTAACTGATTTACTCTGTACAACTAGTTTTACAAAACTGATTCCTGTTATCAATTTGGGCAAATTAGGTGTAGATAATGTGCCTGTTGATTCATAAAGAAGGATTTCAAACTTGAGATTTCTGCAAATATTAAAAAGCAGCCTAAAATTTTGTTTCTTCCTATTGTTAGATTAGGCCAATTAACTTCTGGAGCCATATTGGTTATTTTAAGAAGTTTATGTCTCAGCTAACTCTTAGAGCACTCTTTCAGAGAAATAGTAATTGGCATTTTAAAAAAAGTTTTAAAGAACTATTTGATTTTAAATCTGTATTCATAAGAATAAAAACACCCAAAGATAAAGGTATAAAAAAATTATGAACTAAAATAGCATTCAATATGATGATAATAAAAAGAGGGTAAATCTTATAGGCTTTCTGTAGTTTCCACTGTCATATTATAATACTATCATATAATTCACTGTTAGAAGAACAGTTACTTAACAGTGGTACATACTAACTGTTTTTCATGCTTAATTTCTGATTTTAATGGAATAAGAAACTGCAACCAATGTAGACTTCCACCTACTTTGCAGTGGGCTTCCACCCCACTGTGTATCCAGCTTTCAGTTTCAGAGAGTTGATGGAGCTCTGAGCAGTTTATCTCGGGGTCACACAGTTAATCTGTGTGGGAGGCAGGACTATGAAACCAATTTTTCCTGGCACGGAGGCTGATTCACAGTCCACTACTCCATGTGTACTCAAAACTTTAACTTACAAGATTGAAATCAAAATTTTTAGTTCAGCAAGCATAGAGTAAAAGTCTCACATTTTTTTCTCTTTTCTTTAATATGTAACTAATTTTATGTATTAAGTCTTAGGAGTTATTATCCTTTCTATTCCAAAGCTAGTAGCTCATGCTTAGTGAAATTGGGTACTTTGGGATGAATTGAGGCATCTCTATAAAAGTTATGGAAACTACCCATTTGAATCTCACTGTTTAAGAATAAAACTTGTATTATGTTTTTAAAAGAAGAAATTTTCTCCGTTTAGATGAAGGAACGAGCAATCCAAACACTGGGTTATTTTCCAGTTGGGGATGGAGATTTTCCTCACCAGAAACTCATTTTGCAAGGCCTCATGGATTCTGTTGAGGTAAATTTCAACTGCTACCTTGAATTCTCTAAAGAAATTATTAATCTAGGATCAGTTATTGGTTACTAGATTTTAATATTACTGATTTAATTTGTAATCCTCTGTGCTTTTAAAAATATTCTTTTGAGAAGACCCATAGCCTTCACCAGACTGAGTGGTAAATGACAAAAAAAGGTTAAGACCCCCTTGATCTGTTTTATTTATCACTTGATTTTTATCTTGGTAATTTTGTCCATAAGGGAATTTGATTAAAGCTCTAGTATTGTTTGGATAATCTAGTTCACTTTGCTTTTATATACAAAAGAACAGCAATACTTAAGCTCATGTGACTTTTTTCCCTTAAAGCAATTTCACCAAATTCTCAAGTTACTAGTTGCCAGCAGCTGCAATTTAAAATGACTTTTACCCTTGTGTGTTTTTCCCTTCTCATTGGCTTTATATACTGTATATTAAAAAATGCTGATTCATCTCTCAAATTTTTATAGAGTTTGAGTGTAATTTGTGTTTACTAAATGGTTTGTGGTAAAATAACTTAAGAGCTTACATAAATTGTATTGTTAGCTTTTGCTTCAAATAATTGAAGTAATTATTTTGACAATCAAATGTAACCAGTATGTCATGAGATAATCTTTATAAGTTATTTTGAACAATTAACTCTTGGGTGGTAGTTGTGTTAAGATTTTTCCAGAAAAGATTAAAATTAGTCTCTGGGGTTTCTCTGCCTCTTAGATACCCTCCCTACCTTTACTCTAATCAATATGAGAAAAAGAGTGGTAAAAGAAGCAGAAATGGGTATAATTGTTGACATGATTAGATTCACACATCTAACTTGTGATCCTCTCCTATATCTCAGGTTCTGAGAAGAAATTTTTATTTTGATTCTCCTCTGAGTTTAAAAATAAATGCATACTAAGTAGGACTTAGGCATAATCAGGGAAAGAGTGATAATATTTCATAAAAATAGAAGGAACTGACTCAGGGAATGGGGTGAAAATCAGACACATTGGGAAAACAAGATTTCGGCATCTTTATTTTCTGTAGGAATATTAATCCTGTAGAAATCCTTGTTGGATTGTTGGTTTAACAATTTCTGCATTTAGGGAAACACTCTTCACCCTGGGAGCTATCATGGATATATTTTATTTCCTTCTTCTTTAGGCAAAGCAAATAGAACTTCAGTTCACAGTTGGTGAAGCCATTACTAGTGCTGCAATTGGCACAAGTTCAGTGGCTGCCCGTGATGCCTGGCTGGTCACTGAAGAAGAGTACGCACCACTTACTGGTGAGCCTTTCTCAAAAGCTGCTTCTGATTCTCTTGCAGAGGCTTTTATTTCTCTGTTCACTTAAAAGCCAAACTGGTTTATGGATATCTGATTTCTGGTTCACTTAAAAGCCAAACTGGTTTATGGATGTAAGAGGAATTGTAAGGGCCTGAGGGAGTATGTGAGTATGCCATTGAGGCAGGCACACTGAAAAACTTGATTTTAACGTGAATACAAATTTTGTCTGTCTCTAGTTGAAATAACAAAATTAGCTAATGTTTGAGCTGAGTATCATTCAGATCTCACCAGCTTTTTCTTTAGATTTCCAAACATCTTCTGTGTGTGTTTGGGGCTTTTTAACATCAATCCAAAAAGCTTTGAAAGGCCTGTGTTATAAAATGATCCCTCCTTTAGGGTTCACTCACTTTGAGTGTCTGTTTCTAAAGGAGGAAACCATGTAAGTAACCTGGAGAATCCTAGAATTGGTGGCTATGGAAAACCTTCCAGGAAGTTTGACTGGCGGCTTTAGGGTTTCCATGCTCTTTTGTGTTGCTCATCTATTAAGTATGTAGGGCTAAAAGAAGGACTCAGGCTGGCAGGCTAGTTAGCAAGTTGCTTGTCCTTTGGGGACAGGACCTGGACTAACGAAGTATACCTGCACAAAAGAAAAGTAAGGGACAGAAGTCCCGAGTTACATCTGCAATGCCAGAAGCCTGCCTGTCACTGCTTTGTCTGAAGATAGCTCTAAGAACAGATGGGGTGACAGTTCAGAAATTCCACAATTTTAAATTGAAGAAAGGGAACACAACAGAAAAACCCTCTGCCTGCAAAAGAAACCATTGGAAAAGAAAAGCAGGCAGGTGAATTGTGATGTAATAATGCATTCCAGCATTTGCTGTATACTATGCTATATATACCTTGCCGTTAGTCTGCGTAAAATGTGAAGAGGCTGGATGAAGTTTAGTGACTATGCTGCTATCCCAGTGTCACAAAAATAAAACTGACTGACATTAGTTGAGGTATAATGCCTCTTCTCTTTTGCTTTTCTGGTTAGTTTGGATTTTAATTGTGTGAGAAGACCTTACACAGTGATAAAAGGAGAACCTGGGGAAGATTACAATAAATCTAGTTAACAAAGAGTAAATAAAATGCAGGCTTAGAGCAAGATCCTGGCAAGTTGTAAAGTGCAGATAAGCATGTTTTTTGTTCAGATGCTTTTTTATTATGAGAATACAACTTTTAAAAAAAATATTAAAATAAAGTTTTAAAACTGGGGAGGAAAGGTAAAAAGAAAAGAAGGTATATTTGGAGAAACCTTTTAGATTTATTAGAGTTGGTAGAAACAAGTGAAAGAAGGAAATTGAAGATTATTTTAATCAAATTTTTGGATCTGGTGGATTTCGAGTATTTCTGATTACAGTGCAGAAGATGTCTCTTCCCCCCTTCTGCTCCTCACTTCAGTTTCAAGTATCATCAGTACACAAATGTGGAAATATTATAAACTGGATCATAACAATTAAAGATTGAAGGTGGGTCCCCTGTGTGACCTGCGCATCATTTGACTTTTATAACCCTCCATTTTCTCATCTATAAAGTGAGGAATTTGGACTAGATGGTGTCTATGATTCTTTTTCAGGGTCTATAGATTCCACAGTGACAGGCACACTTGAGGCAGTTGAAACCATGAGAATGTGGGAGTTGTAGGAAGTTATTTTGGATGTAGTAGATGGAACAAAATCCTAGAAGCCAAAATTAGAGTACCAAGGAGGAAACAGAAAAATGGTCAATAGCGATGTTCCTCCTTCACACTCTTAAAAAATTGCTTTACATACAAACATCCATTTCACATCTTCCACTTTGGAGAGGGGAGGAATCAGATACTGTTTTAAACAGTGTATCTGTTTCCAAGTCATACAAAACATCCTTGGCACAGAACTAAATTTCCCCTGGAAGTAATATGTTTTCCCCTTCCTTCCTTCATGGAATAATAGAGTACATTCTTTCCCCTTGTGAAACAGATATTTCTGAACTTTATCTCATAATTGTTTCAGGAATTGATGATCTATTGTTTTGGAAGGCAATAAAGTAATATTAATCATTTAATAAATCACCAAGGAAAATTCAGATTCTACCTCTGAGACCATTGAGTTGATGGGTATGAGAGAATGTGCAAATAGGATAAAAAGAAAGGACAGGGATACAGTCTCATTGGCAGAGCTAGGACTGAGTGAGAGTCAAAAGAGGTCTGAAGTGAAGGGAAGTTTTGTTCATTATAGAACCAGAATTCCAGGGGATCAAGTGGACCAAGATGCATTCAGATATGGCCTGGGACTTGGGGAAGGAAATTGGATTAGGTTGGATGGGGATGGGAGAAAAGGCAGCATGGGTTAGAGAAGAGAGTTTGCTCTTTATTAGCTTAGATTTAATTTCACAGGGTTTAGGCATGGATGAGGGTGTAACAATTTGCTAACTGGCCTAAGAGCTCACTCCAGAAGAGCCCAGTGACAGACTGTGTTTGAGCATCAGTCTTAACAAAGCGAGGGAAAGCCTCACACTAGTGTGGGGAATTATTTTTAGGCACTGCTATACTTAAAAGAGATGAAGAAGTGCTGTGAATTGCCTTGATACAAGAGAGTGTGTGTCCACATCAGTGACATCACTGGTCATTCTAAGGATCAGAGTTTACAGGGATTATTACCTTCAAATTTTTTTAGGAGGAATTGAGAATAACTAAAATGGTTAAAATATTTTTTTTCTTTTTTACCCTACAATGATCACATCCAATAGAGGCCAAAGTGAACGATGTGGTGCCCTGGGTGTTGGACATAATTTTAAATAAGCACATTATCAGCCCCGTCCCCCATGTGAGGCAGGCTGCTTGCATCTGGCTCCTTTCCCTAGTGAAGAAACTGAGTAGTCATAAGGAAATCAAGGTAAGCAGCATTATTCATCATTGTGAGCTAGTAATATTGAAACTCAAATCTGATATTTCTAATTTAGAGATATGTAGACGGGTAACAATATTTTATTTTTAAGATAAAGTAGGACAATGAGATAGAGACCTTTAATCAGACATCATAGACTATGTCAGAAGATGGACTTGAAGTAAAGAAGGGAAGGGTCCTGGTATTTTGACAGACGTCTGAAATCCTGAAGGTACAGTTACATTCTAAGAAGATCATGAGGAGGAAGGATTAGGCAGAGTTGAGAAAGAGAGCGAAAGAAATGCAGGATAGTACAGTAACAAGATGAGCACTTACCTAGGGAGTATTTTGCCCTACAGTCTTGTACATCATTTTAATTGGAGGTTGCTTCAAGGATGGAAGTCTAGATTGGACCGTCCTGAGATATTTGGCATTGTCCTAAGTCATCCCCAATCTTGAGAGCTAGGAATAATATTTGAGTGAAGGTTTATGTACCAGCAAATAAAGTCCACTTTTTTCTTCCAGTCGCATCTCAAGGAGATTCAAAGTGCATTTGTTTCAATTCTATCAGATAATGATGGTAAGTAGTTGGTAAATATAGGCTTTCATTCATGTTTATTGAAGAATTATTTTGTAACATACTTTTACCAAGTTTGAGATAGAATTTGAAGAGGAAAAGAAAATCATTTTTATCTGTATTTTTAAAAAGCAAATAGAGTAAAAAGAATCTAATACACTGATATTAAAGAAAGCCAAGTGTTTATAGAAAAAAAAACTTTTTCTATGAAACTTTCTCTTTAGAAGGGTTAGAGAAGTTTCAAAATGATTAGTTTTTAAATTGAAAATTCAGCCATCCCCCTTGCACTTAAAATTTTAATTTTAATTAAAATGAATTTTAATTTTGGAAATTTTAAACTTTGATTTTTGTTTTTATTATTTACTTTATAATTCTAATGGCCTTTGTCTTTTATTCTGCAAATGTGTTGTTAGAAGAAAGTGAGAGAGGAAAGGGAGTGCATAATGTTTCTCTTCACCTTTATGAATATTTTCTTTTGCATTGATTTTTCTTAAATTAATTTTTATGTGGAAATGTTCAAGCTTAGTTAACCTGGGTGAAAATTTTAATTTAATTTCCTTAGAATATAGAAATTTGTTTATGAGTGTAATAATTTGGGTTTTTATATAATATTCATATGTTCGTGTCAATGTAATCTTCAATTCTGAGTTTCCAGAGAAGCTCTTTGTGTGTGTGTGTGTGTGTGTGTGTGTGTGTGTATGTAGTATTCATTTAAAGTATCCAATATAAAATCAAATACACTAATCAGGCAAACAAATGCTTTTTAAAGACAGTGAACTCAATTATGTTGTAATACTATGTATTCATTTATATTATAACTAGTTATCAGCTTTTTTAAATGAAATTTTAACTTCTTTACATGTATTTAATGTACTATGAATATCTACAAAATAACATTTCTCTGTTCACATTTTTTTGTAGAACTCAGCCAGGATGTTGCTTCGAAAGGTCTTGGTTTGGTTTATGAACTGGGCAGTGAACGAGATCAACAGGAGCTAGTGTCCACACTTGTAGAAACATTGATGACTGGGAAAAGGTGAAGTAAACTGCTAGCATGTGTGTATGCAGATACTTAGAAGGGAAATGTGTTGTGGTGTCATAGGCCTGATACTTACTGACTGGATGGATCTTAAAGAATGGAAGTTGGAGAGAATGCTCTGTCTGCATTTCTGGAGGAAGGTCTGGGGAGTTGGTGTTATCAAAACAGAAAAAGGCAACAGTAAAAGCATTCAGTAGTTACTGGGAAGATTAGAACATTGGATTTGAAAAATGCAGTAATTAAACTTGGTTAGTTGAATGGGAAAGGCAAGCAAACAGAAAATGCCTCAAGAAGATCGAATCTTGCCATCTGTGTTAGAAAAGTTGTGCTCCTACAGTTTGTATCAGAGATTGTAAAAAGGACAGCGATTTTTGACTATTGGTGTCTGCTGTATTCTGTCTTTCTTAGATATAAATGTTTATTCTCAGTAGCCCACAGTTCAGTGTAGTTTTAATTGAATCTGTTTTTAATAACATAACTTATTTAGAGCTGATTAGTCAAATAAAATGGTAAATTAATATTTGCAGACCTGTTACATAGTAAGCAGTCAAAAGTATTTGCTGCAGTTCAGTCAAAAAACATTGGTGTGAAAAAACTTCCATACTAATTAATAGACTAACCAGTATGGGAAAAAAATCTAAGGCCAGTTCTGTTTTCATTCCAGAACTAAGCATGAGGTTTCTGGCGAGACTGTGGTATTCCAAGGGGTATCCCTTGGCAAAACACCAGATGGGTAAGTCTAATAGCACAGAATTCAATCTTTGTAACTGAATATTATCACTTTTCATTGTAAATAGTTTTGTATCTGATGTTTCTTTAAAATTCCGCAAACGTTAGCAGGATAGGATACTACTAAAATTATTGTATATATGTTCTTTTTAAACCTCATTATTTGGGATTCCACCAGTTCTCCATTTAAAATTGTATAGTCCTCTTCCCCTCAACCTCAGTCCTCTTAATTTCTCAACAGTCTGTTGTATTTTTGTGCTGCCATTTCTCTTCTTAGAGCCCTGCTTAACTGAAACTGCAGCCCTGTACGTGTCTCTTTCACCATTCACCAGTCTCTTCCTTCCTAATTCCTTATGGTAGTAATCTGCTTTGCTCAGAGTCCTGCCTCAGTTTGTGTTGCAGCATCAAGAAAAACCAGGTCAAAGTTTGCAGAAACTCATTCTCCATTGTTTTCCTGTTCTTGAAATTCTCCCACAACCCAGCTGTTCTCAGTGCTTAACCCAAACAGGCAGCTTTCCTCCTGTCCCTGATTGTTGCTATATTCTTAGGAGGGTTCCTTCTCTGACTTTTCCCCTACCCTCTACTCTACTAATTCTCTCTTGAGCTGCTTTTATACTTCAATTTATAATATATACTGTATCTGAAAGTAATATGAAAAATGCTTTCTTTGTCACTTTAGTGAGTTGAATTGGCTGTATTTTCCTATAATATTGATGAATGTTTTTTTATAGCTGAACTGTTAAATTTAATCGAACTGTAATGAATTTGGGATGATAATATGAAAGCCTCATTTTTTTAGCCCAAGCTCTCCATTTTTGCAAATTTAAGGAAATACACTTTTAATTAACTATGTATAGTATTTGCAATATTAGTTACATAAGTAGATTTTTTTTAAAATAGTAAATTAGGAGAAATGGATTACTGCTTTTTTCTTTGTTTCCCAAGCCAGGGACTCTCTACCTATAAAGAGCTTTGTTCTCTGGCAAGTGATCTTAGCCAACCAGATCTTGTCTATAAATTCATGAATTTAGCCAACCATCATGCCATGTGGAACTCTAGGAAGGTAAGCTGCTGCTCTTTACAATAAAGCAGTTTTTATTTTTTTCTAAGATCAATCTGCTTCATTGACAATAAAGGTGCTGTGTGTTTTCCAAAGAAACACTTTTGACTAGCATGCTATTTGTTACCTTCAGATACTGTTCAATTCAGGAAAAGACACTAGTTCAGGCTACTCTTATTTGAAAGTTGGTGGATATAAGATCTTGGGGGTGTGTTTACAATGGCCTGTTTCTTTTGAAAAAACAAATGTTTGTGATTCACTTTAGCATATATTTCTCTTTTTTGTGTGTTGCTTTTAGGGAGCTGCTTTTGGTTTTAATGTGATTGCTACTAAAGCAGGTGAACAGCTGGCTCCTTTCCTGCCTCAACTGGTCCCTCGTCTTTATCGCTATCAGTTTGATCCAAATCTTGGAATCCGGCAAGCTATGACAAGTATTTGGAATGCACTGGTCATTGACAAATCCGTGGCAAGTATTTATATATTAATTTCTATATTTGTCACATGTTTTATGTCCCTTATCTCCCAGCACACTATATTAGATTGATTTATTGACCCAACAAACATTTGTTAAAAGAGATAGGAAAATAGTTAAGGGATAATAAAGACTTGAAGTATGCCATGTGGGAGGCAACCTGGTTTAATGGAAAGAGACTCTATAAGTTGGATTCAGGGAACCTGGATTAGAATTCTAATTTTGTTACTATGGGCCATTCTCATTACTTCCCTAAGCCTCAGTTTCCGTATTTATAAAATGAGGTTAATAGTACTTGTTTGTATTTCACAGGACCGTTTTGAGGAAAGTGCTTTGTAAGCCCTAAAGTACTCCATAAATATGTACTACTCTCCTCAGTTCCTTGTCCTAGATTTTGACTCTTGAGAGCAGCTGGCAGTCCTCTGTTCCAGTATTGAAAGTCACTTGATAGGCACTTACCATTATAATTCTTTTAAGATTTATAATTTTAAATTACCGTTGAAAGAACTCTTGCAGTCCTAGCCCTTATGTATTATAGAAACACAACTGTACAAAAATATAAACAAATTTTAACTGCTGTAAAGTACTAAAATAACCCATAAGTCTTTTTTGCATAAAATATTTAATAGATTCATTGCAGTTATTATGATATCTCCATAAAAAGAATATTTGTAGAACCTTACCATCAATCAGGAATCATTTTTCTTTTCACCTTTAATATTTCCTTGATATTGATAAAAACTTCCTGTGACCATCTACCTCCCTATTTTACATCTCATTTACTGTCAATACCCAGTGAATTCTTTTTAAAAGTTAACTTTCTATGTATACATGGCAAATATCAGACTTATAGGAAAAGTGATGTGAAATATGGCTGAGGTTAGTCTTATACCCCTAGAAACAGGTTAGGGCAGGCACCAAAACTGATGAACTATAAATCTACCCTAGTATGGGAGAAGGCTGAGGCAGCTTTGCATTCCAGTTTTTCATGTGTATCAGTCTTTTAAGGAGGTAGAGTAATGAGAAAGTGAGTGGCAAGGGAGTATAAAAAAAATACTAAAACAGTGAACATTTCAAGAGTAAGAAAATGCAGTAAAAATAAATCAACACAGAGGACACTAAAACTATAGAAGGATTAGTTTACTAAATCCTCAGCAAGTATTATAAAAGTGAATTAATACCTAATGAAACAAAGAGTACTGTGGAATCCCAAGAGAACAAGAACTTCCTAAATAGTTCAAAAGAGAATTAAAATCCATTAGAAGAGGTATTTGCAATGAAAATGTCAGAAATTAAAACTCTTAATGTAGTTTTTAAAATACTCAAAAGATTAGAAAAAATGAGTCTACTATGGACAGTTTCTGCAAAGAAGCAAGAAAGAAATGAACAAATTTGAAATACAAATGGACTTGAGTGGAAAAAAGTCTGGTGAAAGAGAAGCAAAAGACAATATTTAAAAAAAAAAACACATAACCTCTATGCATATCAAAGCCATTGCCCTGGAACATAGTACAAAGACAACTTTAGAGACCATAGGTCTCCCAGAAGAATGTGACAGATAAAAGTCCTGAACACTGCAGTACAGAAAATAATGTAAGAAAATTTCCCAGAATGTTTGAATACCGAACACAAAGCATGTAATGAAAACATCTGTAGATCACCTGCAAGAAAAAGCCCTGTTGTTCAGACTGTAAGATATATGATGGTTAAATCTAACAGTTCTAATGACAAAGAATGTAAATGTAAAGGAAGGTAAATTTGAATAATACACTATTATTCTCTTATCTGTTAGTTGCACAAAGCAAAGAAGCCCAAACTATAACCAAAAATGACAAGCTTGCAAACCTGAACTCGTCATTAAAAAGATGTATATTCAACAGAGGAGAGACATTTGCAGAATTAAAAAATAAAAAGACATGAAATGAATATTCAATATGTAAATACATCAAAAGCATAAACAGAAAGGAAGGCAAATAAGGTATAATTACTATATAAGGCATGAAGTAAATTACCCCATGTAAATACTTTAAAAAGTACAAAACTGGCCTTTAAGATGAAAAAAAGTACATAGGAATAAATCTGCAAATGAAATTTAAAAGGAAAAGAGAAGCGAAGGTGGAGGAACAGAACTGGAACACCACGGAATGAAACTTAGAAACCCCCTTCAAGGTGACTTGAGTTTTTTAATGGGACAAAATTACAGAGTAGGTGGGTGCATAAAAAGGGGAGAACTTAGTAGTTAATAAACACCTTTAAAATGTATGGGTGAATTAAAACAAAGGATTTAATCTTTTCACAAAGAAGGGAATAGAAGCAGAGAAGATATAGCAGAGGCAGAAGTTTTTCTTCAAGAGGATCATGCTTTTGTGGACAACATTCTCACCCAAGATAAGAGACGTGATTTCCTAAGAGCAGTTGGTACCCAGAATAGCAATAAGGTTCATTATCACAGAGATAAGCTGTCACAGCCAATAACAACAGAACAATCATGAGGAGAATCTAATATGTTGAAATTTGGACACAGGGAGATTTGTACCATAGGCCGCTACTTCCATCCACATTACTTCCTTACATATTGATATTTCTAAGAGGGATAGATGACAGAACCAACCCCCTCCCCCAACATGAGACAAGATTGATCTCTCTCTCTCTCTCTCTCTCTCTCTCTCTCTCTCTCTCTCTCTCTCTCTCTCTCTCTCTATATATATATATATATATATATATATATATATATGTATATGTATGTATATATGTATTTTAAATAATATAGCTAAAAATTGAGCTCAAATCAGGTACTTTAGAAATTCAGTCCATGAGGAACACAAAGAAATAAGTAAGAATATAGACTTGATCAGAAAATAAAATGTCCAGTTTGATAGGAATGGAAGAGAATTAATCAAGAATATAAAAGAAATTCTTTGAAAAAGATGCAAGGTAGAAAAACTAACGAGAGAGAGGGAAGGAAGGAAGATTACAGATTCTGAACTTATGACATAACTGTGGGTTGCAGGTTGTGGAAGGGAGGAAAAAATAAGTCATCTGAGTAAAATCTTTAACTGGAATCTAAGAGGAGTGAAGGGAGGAGTCTGTGGGAATAGACTTGTGTTTATTTTTAGTTTTCAACATTTATTTCCACAAAATTTTGAATTCCAAATTTTCTCCCCATCTCTCCCCTCCCCCACCCCAAAACACTGCATTCTGATTACCCCTTCCCCCAATCTGCCCTCCCTTCTGTCACACGCCTCCCTTATCTTCTTCTCTTTTCTTGTAGGGTAAGATTTCTATACCCCATTACCTGTATTTCTTATTTCTCAGTTGCATGCAAGAACAATTCTCAACATTTGTTCCTAAAACTTTTGAGTTCCAACTTTTCTCCCTTCCTCCCTCCCTCCCCACCCATCCCCACTGAGAAGGCAAGCAATTCAATACAGGCTATACATGTGTCATTATGCTAAAGACATCTGTAATAGTCCTATTGTATAAGACTAACTATATTTCCCTCCATCCTATCCTGCCCCCATTTATTTTAGTCTCTCTTTTGACCTTGTCCCTCTCCAAAAGTGTTTATTTCTAATTACTCCCTTCTCCCATTTGCTCTCTCTTCTGTCATCCCCCTCACCCCCACTTCTCCCCTTCTCCCCTACTTTCCTGTAGTGTAAGACAGATTTTCATACCAGATTGAGTGAGCATGTTATTCCCTCCTTAAACCAGATGTGATGACAGTAAGCTTCACTTTTTCCCTCTTATCTCCTCCCTTTACCCCTCCATTGAAAAAGCTTTTTCTTGCCTCTTTTATGAGAGATAACCTGCCCCATTCCATTTCTCCCTACCTCTTCCCAATGCATTCCTCTCTCCTTAATTTTATTTTTTTTTAGATATCATCCCTTCCTACTCACCCTGTGCTCTGTGTGTGTGTGCGTGTAATCCCTCCAACTACCCAAATACTTAGAAAAGTTTCAGTAGTTAGAAATATTATCTTTCCATGTAGGAATGTAACCAGTTCAGCTTTAGTAAGTCCCTTATGATTTTCTTTCCTGTTTACCTTTTCATGCTTCTCTTGACTCTTGTGTTTGAAAGTCAGATTTTCTATTCAGCTCTGATCTTTTCATCAAGAATGCTTGAAAAGTCTTCTATTTCATTGAATGACCATGTCTTCCCCTGAAGTATTATACTCAGTTTTGCTGAGTAGGTGATTCTTGGTTTTAGTCTTAGTTCCTTTAACTTCTGGAATATCATATTCCAAGTCCTTTGATCCCTTAATGTAGAAACTGATAGATCTTGTGTTACCCTGATTGTGTTTCCACAATACTGGAATTGTTTCTTTCTAGCCGCTTGCAGTATTTTCTCCTTGACCTGAGAACTCTGGAATTTGGTTGCAACATTCCTAGGAGGCTTCTTTTTTGAGATCTGTGTCAAGAGGTGATTGGTAGATTCTTTGAATATTTATTTTGCCCTCTGGTTCTAGAATATCAGGGCAGTTTTCCTTGATAATTTCATGGAAGATGGTGTTAGGCTCCTTTTTTTTTTTTTGATCATGTCTTTCAGGTAACCCCATAATTTTTAAACTCTCTCCTGGATCTATTTTCCAGGTCAGTTTTTCCAATGAGATATTTCACATTGTCTTCAATTTTTTGTATTCTTTTGGTTTTGTTTTGTAATTTCTAGGGTTCTCAAAATCATTAGCTTCCCCATTCAAATTTTTAAAGAAGTATTTTCTTCAGTGAGCTTTTGAACATCCTTTTCCGTTTGACTAATTCTGTTTTTTAAAGTATTCTTCTCTTCATTGACTTTTTGCCATTTGAGTTATTTTTAAGGGTATTGTTTTCCTCAGCATTTTTTTTTTTTTGCAGGGGGGAGGTCTCCTTTAGCAAGCTGTTGACTCATTTTTCATGCTTTTCTTGCATCACTCTAATTTCTCTTCCAAGTTTTTCCTCCACTTCTCTTACTTGATTTTCAAACTCCTTTTTGAGTTCTTCCATGACCTCAGATCATTGCGTATTTATTTTGGAGGTTTTGGATGCAGAAGCCTTGACTTTTATGTCTTCCTCTAATGGTATGCATTGTTCTTCCTCATTTGAAAGAATGGAAGAAAATACCGATAGAAAGTAACCTTCTATAGTCTTATTTTTTTTTCCCTTTTTTGGGCACTTTCCAGCCATTTACTTGACTTTTGAGTCCTTTGTCAAAAGGAGGGTATATTCTGGGGACCTGTAAGTTCTCAGTTCCTCCAGGGTGGTAGAGTTAAGAGGGAGAAGTTTACCCCTCTCCTGGCCTGTGCTCTGGTCTGGGAGTTACCACAAACTTTTTGGCCCAGGATCTGTGAGTAGAATTTCCTTTCCAAAGCCTCCACCAGCTCTACCACTTCAGTGCTCTTCTCACCTCAGGCCTGAGATCCAGATCAGTGGCTCAATTCCCCTACGGGTCTTTAGGTGGAGAGTTTCAAAAATGAATGCTGCCACTGCAGTGACTGCTGCTGGCAGGGCCAGACTCCATTCCCTTCTCCTTCAGGTGAAAGAGCTTTCTCACTGACCTTTCAAGCTGTCTTTGGCATTTGTGGGTTGAGCAATCTAGGAACCACTGGGGATTCTGCCCCCCTGAGGCCTGTTCTGGTCCTGTCCCTGCTGCTGTGTGAGACCAAGGCTGGGCTGCGCTCCGCTCCATGCCCAGTGTAATAGACCTTTCCTGTCAGCCTTCCAAGCTGTTCTGAGCTGAAAATTTCTTTCACTCTGTCATTTTGTACTGCTCTAGAATTTGTTTAGAGCCTTTTTTACGTATTTTATGGGCTATGGAGGAGAGCTTTTACATGTCTGTCCTCCTATTCCACCATCTTGGCTGTGCCCCTCAAAAGAGATTTTTAAAATATAACTTTCAGAAAAGCAATCTTAGAGATGAAAATTGAGGAAACCTTAAACCTCATTCTTACAACTTTAAATGTGAGCTAAAACAAGCCAATAAAATGAAAGAAAAAATGACAGAATGGTTAAGAAAACTCAAACTACTGCTTACAAGAAGTATCAAAAAAGCAGACATACATAGATTCAAAATCAACGGCTCCAACAAAATTTACTATAAAAATGAATCAAAAAAGTAGATGGAACCACAGGCATTCTGGTATCAATATATGCCAACATATAATCAAGTATATGTCAAATATCATAAGATCTAAATTAGAAAATTAAATTACAAAGGACAAGAAACTTCAACATTCTTCTTTTAGTTCTGGGCAAATCTACCAGAAAGGTAAATAAAAGGAAAAATAGAGACCCCTGAAAACTGTCAGAGAATGCGTAGCTAAAAGATTTATTGAATCTTTTGAATATGATCACTACGGATTATGTTTGCAATCTTTCAGTGTGGCTCTTTTATGAAAATATGCCATATTTAGAGAATAGGAATGTTTCAAACAAATGTAAAAGATCATTTTTACTAAAACACATTCTTTCCAGACCATATTACTATAAAAGTAGTACTCAGTCTTGGGAACAAAAGCAAAAACATAGATCTAATTAAAACTTAACAGTGAAATCTTAATGGTGAATGAATTCAATATAAAATTGTAGATACAGTAAGAAATCATAACAAACAATAACAACATACATTAATAAGATAAGAAAGAACTTAAAGACATAATGATAGTAAAAAATGAGATAAAATTATTCCTATTAGACAATACTATTGGATAAACAGAAAAACTAATTGATACAGTTAACGGTAAAATTTTAGGTTCTAAAGTAAACCCATAAAAATAGCATTTTAACATGATAACAAAATCCACGAGAGAGCAATAGAAAGGAAAGCAAATAGAAATAGAAATACCCATAAAGAGTAACTACAAAATGCATAAGATGTTTGGAAGTCAGTGAACATACAGCACAAATCTTCAGTAACCAGAAAAATAAGTGCCATGCCAATATAATAAAAATTATAATACTGCCAGAGTGAATTCCATAACCAGTTGAGTTACTAAAGGAACAAATACTTTACAAGGGTAAACAAGTTCATTTGGAGGAACAAAAGATCTCGAAAAATAAAAGGAAATAATTTTAATTAAAAGTGGGAATGCAAGAGGGAATAAGGAGAGAAGCACTCCTAAGACCTCAAGGTATATTATGAAGCAGTAATCAGCAAAACCATTTGATGTTAATAGTTAAATAATAGATGGATCAGAGGAACAGACTAAACAAAGACGAATTGAAATAAGTCGATAGACCAGTGTTTGATAAACTTAAAAATATCAAACTCTTTATATGACAAGAATTGTAGGTAAATTAGTGTAGCACTACAATAAATTAAAAATCACATGATTTGAAAAATAATTTAAAAGAGAAGTAGAGTATAACTTTTCATAGCTATGAGGAGAGAGGAAATTGTTAAACATGGGGCAGTTAGAAAAGTAAATCTGATTACATGAAATTACAATGCCTTTGAATGAACAAAATTAAAGAAATTGGGATAAGGAGAGGAGGAGTCAAATGGAATAAAATCTTTGTTATCAGATATTTGTAACAGTGCCTATGTCCAATATTCATGCTGGATTGATATCTCACAGATATTTTGTAAGTGGTCAAAGGATATGAACAAACAATTCTCAAATCATAAGAGAGAGACAAATAAAAGCGACAGTTGGATTTCACCACACACTCAGCAATTGTCAAGGATTACAAAATATGGGAATAGTCAGGGCTGTAGAGGTTGTGTAAAGAAAAGCACATTATCATGTGGTTAGGAGAGCTGTGAATTGGTCCAACATTCTGAAAAGCCATTTACACGTAGACACATGATAGCTATTATTTTATTCTTGTGCCTGAAGAGAAATATTATAATAGACTGTGAGATACCTTGCTGAAGTATATCATACTGTGTGTGAACCATTCCTCTGATAATACAAACCTAATCATCCTGTCAAAAAAAATGAAATTGGGTTTGTCTGTCTATTTTTGATGGAGTTGTATTGGCTCTTTTAATCCCTTATTCCTTGTCTGGATTTTCATTTAATGATCACTCTTTGATATAATATGTTCTAGGATTTTGTCAGAAACTGAAGCCAGCTTTCCTGGACTAGAGAATTTAAGTTCCCCTCCTCTCTTTTTGAAAATGAGTACATTTGCATTTGTCCCATCTTGTGGCAGTGATCCATTCTCCCTAGTCTTTCATTAATCATTGACTGTAGTTCTATAATCACAACTGCCAGTTTTCATGACCCTGGGATTTGTTTTTTCTGGGTCTACTGACTTAGATTCATTAAATTCGTTAATTCAAATTAAATATATATTTTTTACCATCTCATTTATCTTGGATTTCAGCTCTTTATTAGCCGTTTTTACTCTATCCTTAGTAAAGGTCATTCTCAAGATAACAAAATCAAAGTAGGAGTTGAATAATTTTCTTTCCCTCTTATTATTCTGTTTACTTTGAGCAACTGTCTTGTTCTTGCCATCAGCAGAGTTTTTGGAAGAACAATAATTTTTTTGTTCCTTTTACAGTCATTATCATCTTTAGTTCCCTGTGATCTCTCATATATATGATTCTTTTCATAAGCCTGTATCACTCATTTGAATTTGTATTGTTACCCACCCTTGCTTTCATCTTTATACTGGTTCTTTAAAAAAAAATAAAAACAAACCAAAAAACTAAGTTGCTTGATGAGTTCCCAGTATTTCCACATTTGACCCTAGATAGCACCTCCTTTCTTCTCATGGTCTAATTTTTATTCATGTCAGAATTTCATTCTTAAAAAATTCTTGTCTGTTTTGGGTCAGCTTGCCCTGTAGAATTTTATCAGCTGTTTTTTGTTCTTCAGTTGTGTCTGATTCTTCATGACCCTGTTTAGGTTTACTTGGCAGAAATACTGGAGTGGTTTGCCCTTTCTTTCTCCAGCTCATTTTACAGAGAAGATGAAGAAACTGAGGCAGATGGGTTAAATGACTTGCCCAGTGCCACATAGCTAGTAAGTATCTGAGGCCCGATTTCAGTTCAGGAAGATGAATCTTCCTGACTCCAGCCCAGCCTTCTATCTATTTCAGCACCACCTAGCTGCCCTGTCATTTTCTGTAAGTCTATCCAAGAGAGAATTTTTATGATTTTTCATCATCTAGGATACTTGTCAGTAACAAAGTAATGGTACTTGGCAACATAGAAAGAAGGTTGAAATTTTCATACTCTTTGATGTTGTCTCACTTTTATCTTTAACTTTTTTTTTTCTGTTAGGTGGATAAATATTTGAAAGAAATTCTTCACGATCTAATTAACAGCCTAACCAGCAATATGTGGCGAATTCGAGAATCCAGGTATTATATTTTTAAAATAAGATTTGTTATAGACATTTCAGAAAGTTTTGAGCCTTTTGTACTGAAGAAATAAAATTAGAATAAAATATATAATTCCACATATTTGGTTGAGACAATTAGGAGATAACTTTTTCTTAACAGTCATACATCATTTTTATAAGGGCAATGAATCATGAGTTTTTTCTTCATGTAGAAACTGGATTATGCCTGAGATCTGCAGCAGGCGAGCTAATGTGCTTGGTTTTCTATGGAGTCATGAATGTCATCATTCATGACATTTTAGATTAGTCTAGGCTACAGGCAGGGAACCTGTGGCCTCAAGGCCATATTGGCCCTCTAGATCCTTGTGTGTGGCCCTTTGGCTGAATCCATATTCCACAGAACAAATCCTCTTAAGAAAATGATTTGTTCTGTAAAATTTGGACTCAGTCAAAAGGCTGCCCACAAGGACCTAGAAGGCCACATGTGGCTTTGAGGCCTCAGGTTCTCCACCCCCTGATCTAGACAAGGGATCTAAGTAGGGAAGATGGATACTGTATCCCTCTTCAGAATGGGGAGATTTTGTCATTTTTTTTCCTGTGTAGGTTAATAAAGTTGTTCATCTATTTGGATTACATATTTGAATCTTTGTTTGCAGCTGTTTAGCTTTGAATGACTTACTAAGAGGAAGACCATTAGATGATATCATTGATAAACTTCCAGAAATATGGGAAACACTCTTTAGAGTACAAGATGATATTAAGGTACTTGGGTTTATATTAAAATACACTTAAGTTGATTTCATAGAGAATTTTGAACTTAAAACATTTTTGTCATGTAAGACATAGATACTATGATGGATATATGTATTTTCTAATATTGTATTGTGCCTTCTGGGGAGCAGTCAGTTTTGTAATTTCCCAACATCCTTGCAACTCTGTATTTTTTGAAACCTACCAGTACTACAGATATGTTTTATCCAGTCTTAAAAATTTGGTCACTATGTACATTAAATCAACATAGAAGAGGTCTTATGTAATAGAATTGACTTATGAGATATATGCAGAACACATTGAAATAAATTTCAAAGTAACACTATTATGATAAGTTACATAATGAAGTCAATTCTGTCCATATGCCTTTGATCTGACATATGAATCATAGGTATTTTGAGCTGCTTCAGAAAATAGATTCTTTCAGATTTGCCTGTGATATAAAACTTTGTCAGTATAACAAATAAATTGATTACCTAGTTTGTACATTTCAGGATTAAAAACTGATTGAGTCTCTCCTTCATAAAAATACAGAAGGAATATTTGATCTAATTGTAATTAGGAGGTTGAAATAATGTACATTAACTTTCAATACAGAGCAGAGGACCGCTGGGTAGTGCAGTGGGTGTAACCTCAGCCCTGGAGTCAGGAAGGTCTGAGTTTAAATCCAGCCTCAGATACTTAAAATTTGTTTGACCTTAGGTTAGGCAAGTCACTTTTAACTCTGTATGCTTGAAATGGCAAACCTCCTGCATATCTTTGCCAAGAAAATCCCAAGTGAGGTAACATAAAGTCAGATATGACTAAAACAACTCTAAAGCTCAAAACAGAATATTATAGCCATGAGAAGAGAACAGACAAAATGCTTTGTGTTTCAAAGGAATACAGTTTATCTTATTGTCCAAAGTGAAATTCTCGGAGGAAGTGGCCTTTGGGCTTTCCTTTAAAGAATAGGTAGGATTTTGATAAGGTAAGGGGATTTGAAATTGTAGAAACAATATAGTCAACAATATGATCAGTCATGTGGAGATAGGAAGGAATGGATTGTGTGTATTTTGAGGGAGTAATGAAAAGAGTATAGACTTGCTTGACAGGGAAATTGCAGGATATAAGGCTGAAAAAATGAGTTTAGGCTATATTGGAGAGGCCTTGGATGCCATGCTGAGGAATCAGAACTTTACTGGGCAAAAGTGTGTTGAGAATTTGACATGAAGTTAGGAAGCTGTTGAAGTACAGGTAAGAAAGAGGTAGTAACGAGGGCCTGGATTGAGGTCGATAAGAGGATTAATTTTAAAGCAGAGAAGGATGTAACACTGCAGATGTAGAACCCTTAGGACTTGATCATCAACTAGATGAGAAAGGGAGTCATAGATGTCATACAATTCAAGGGAAATAGTATGATGACTGTGTTGAGTTTGAAATGATAGCATAGCATTGATGGGGGGCTTGTTAGGCAGGTAGTTGGCAGGACTAATTTTAGGAAAGAAGTAGCTTGAGTTGACTTAAAATATTCCCACCTAGTAGTTGAAGCCATGGCAGCGCTTGAGATGGTTAAAGGAAGCAGCACCAGGAAGGCATTTGCACTTTAGACGTCAGAACAAGAAGAGCTTGTGAGGCTCTATGCCAGAATGGGGCATACGGTGGCAGAAAGTGAGGAGAAAGCCAACTTGCAGGTACTGTTGCAGTATCTACTGCAGTACCTACTGTGTGCCAGGTGAACTGATATGAGGAAGAGAATTTGTTTTGGATGAGGATTGAAAACAAGAGGTGGGATATGGCGAATAAGAGTTCAGCCGTTATCTTAGTAATATAAAGGGTGGAATATTGAATGATGGTAAGTAGAGATTGTAGTTAAAGACTATACTTTGAATCAGTTTAGCAATTAAAAGAAAAGGAGAAATTATATCTGGAAGGGTGTATCTAGTCAAAGGGAAGGCTCTTTTTTTTTTTAAGGGCAGGAATAAAATCAGATGTAGGCATCAGCTTAGATAGTGTAGATAAAAGAAAGATGTGGTCATTAATGGTGAAAGATCCTAGAAGAGGCAGAAGGGTTAGGATAGTATTCTTGAGTCAGACTGGAGGATTAATCCTTGACAAGGAGAAAGGGAAGTTCTTTCTCAGGGACAGAAGTGAAGGGAGTAGGATAATATAGAGGGATTTTTTAATTGAGTTGAGAAGTGGAAATAAATCTATCACGTGACTTAAATAAATTTTCTCATTAAATAGGATAAAAGTAATCCATAGATTGGAGGTAGGATATGGTATTGTATTAGGGTTTGTGGGATTGAAAGGAAAGTGGAAAAAGTCTGAAATTACTGCTGTGAGAAATAAGTCATTTGATGAACTAATTGCATAAATATGTTCATACTCATTTTATAGTACATCTGATTTCATTTTTTTATTAAAAATAGGTGAATTATATTTAATGATGTAAAAATCTGAGTCTGTAACATATTTTCTGAAACATAGTGGAAACAAAACTCTGTGACTTTCCTCTAGTAGTGCTTCTATGTAAGCATTATTTCTTCTGTGTGAAAATTTAAATTTGCACAAACCATAATTTGGGGAGACATGTCTGTATTACAGTATTAGGTGCAAATAAACATTCCTCCTCTGACTCATACATGATGTCAACCTTTTCTTTTTAGGAATCTGTACGAAAAGCCGCAGAACTGGCTTTGAAAACTTTAAGCAAGGTAAAAACACTTTATCTTATTGATACATTTTAGTACAAATGTAGTAGAGAAAAATAAGCATTTTTTTGTCCCAAACAACTATTTTGTTGTAAAGCTGTTTATTTGATATTTATCATTGATTTAATTGTGGCAGAGAAGGTGTTACAACATTCAAATAAAGATAGTCATGTAACAACTCCTAAACCTCTAATAATCCATAGTTTAAAGATCAGTTGTTTCACCTTAAAATAAATAATGAGATATCTTGGTACACTTAAATTTAAGTTTAAAATTGGATATTTGCTTAATTTTGAGGAATACATTTCTTGCTTAAATCAAAGAGCAGCTATCTCCTTGTCATTTCTTAGTGACTTTTTGACCTAAAACTATCCATCATATCATCTCATATTTGAAAAAAAGTACAATAATGTAATTTCCCTACCTCTAAGTTAAGCTTGCTTTTATTAAGAGAAATTAGTTATTACAGGAGATGCTTTAAAAAGCATTTCTTAAGGTGACCTGTTTTAAAGAAGGGATTACACTTTCTTAGAAAATGTCCTTTGTAGCTTATGGAACATCCAGTTAATTTGACTCCGTTTTAATTTGATTCTGCATTTTTTGAAATGCTTGTTTTAAGGCTTTTATATTCTTTGTTGTACCTACATATATTCTGTACTTTCTTGAAATGTAAGACCTGTTTGTAAGGCCACCAACCTGTTTATCATTTCTTGCATTGCACATATCAATTGTATCGGTAATCTTTGCTTTTGTTGTTGCTTCCTTGACAGTAATCTGTTTGGAATAGAAAAGCTGACAGGTTTGTCAAAAGTTTGGCATGTTGAAGTGTTTTTCTTCCAAACAGATGAAATTTTAAGTAGTCACTATAAAACTAGTCTTTAGAATAAGAAAGGCATGGAAATGAACATAGCATGTTCATTAGCATGTTCAGGTTCTCTCCTGGCACTTTAGTTTTCAGCCTTCTCTTACATAATTTTTACCTACCAGACTCTTAATGAAGAGACTTAATGAAACCTTGATTGTAATTATATTCTCAAAATAGTAGAAATATGGCATAAATGAATAGCTATTTTTAGGTAATGTTAGCTTGCACCTTGACTTAACATATCCTTTGAGATAATTTTACAGCTGGTATATCAGCCCACAGTTTTTCTCTGTGTAGTTTAGATAGCAAAAGAAAGAAAATCAGCATTTCTTGTTCTGGGTTTACTGTTTGCTGTTATGGGTTGTAACCATATAAGTCATGGACTGATTTCTGGGTTGAGATGACTACAATTAATTCAAGTCAGGTGTTTTGTTTTTCTTTTAAATGGAAGATTGTTTACATTTAAAAAGTGGGTCAACTCATTTGGCCCTCAATCACAGTAGTTTGTCAAATGAATGCTGTTAAGTGAGAACCTGAAGTCCCTTTCACTGATTTCTGTCCTGTTTATATGTGAGGTTTGTGTGAAAATGTGCGACCCCTCCAAAGGAACAGCTGGCCAGAGAACCATTGCTGTCCTTTTGCCCTGCCTCCTTGACAAAGGAATGATGAGCACTGTGACTGAAGTTCGAGCCCTCAGGTTTGTTTTTTTTTATGAAACAAATATATTTAATCTCCATGCCTGGGGCATATAGTACATTGATAGATGACAGGAAGATATAGCTAGAATTGTCTGGTATGTAAATTTGTGACTTGTTTATTTTCTTAGATAAATTAATCAAGCAGCAAGCATTTATTAAGCACCTACTGTGGATCATTCTCTCTGCTAGGTGCTGGAGATAAAAATATGAAGAATAAAATAATACCTGTTCTCAAAGAGCTTACATTTTGTTAGGTATCATTAAAACATTAAAAAATGAATTTGAGATAGTTTTTAAAAGTGACCCAAGAGAATTTGGGTAAAGGCATGGGGCAAAACTGACCCACATACAAAACCCTGTATCCTCCTACATCAGCACATACATTTCTTTATGAATAGGGATAGGAACTGAATCTGTGATTTTATTGGTATCTAGAATATCTATATGAGGAAACTTCCTTTACCAGTGCCTTTGAGCATCTTTTTTTGCAACTTAGTCTTAGAGTTACCTTGTGCACTGAGAGAGTAAGTGACTGACCCAAGATCATACATCTAGGATGATTCAAAGGTGGAACTTGAGTCCAGGTCTTCTTGGCCCTGAATGCAGCTTTTCCCTATACCACAAAGCTTTCCATTCCCTATTGGTGTTGCCTTTGCTGACAAGTATCTTTTTTTGTTACTAAACAGCTCCCTTGGAATTATATATCTTAGGGATTGGTAAACTTGTTGGCAAATTAACTTGTCTTGAATTTAAACTGTATGTTCTAATACGAATTTTCAAAAAAGCCTCATTTACATACATATATTTGTAAAGATATTTGAGGCTGAAACTGATAAATGAAAGATTGAAGCATTTTAGAATGTTTTCTCAGAGGCTCTTAAAAATACTCTTGTTAAACTGAGTTCTGTGGCTGTCACGAAGAAATATTCTTGATTTGATCATCTGAAACACTTTCGAATGGAAAATCAGGACAAGTTTAATACTTTACTGGGAATGCTATAATATAGAGTAAATAAGTAATACTTGCACACTTTATACATCTTTCAAAGACAGGGAAAAAGATTATGTGGAGTAACTGTTTTATAAGCAGGAAGGACTTGGTCTGTTCTATTTTAAAATCTTGTTCTCTGAATATTAACAAATAATTTAATTAATTTCACCGTATTTGACAACTTTGGAGTAACAGAATAAGCATTATAGAACTAAGACAGTGTTCTGCATTTGTGTATTTAATAGGGAAAGAGTAGGAGACTTATAGGCAATGACATTGCAACAGGTCATAAGAGAGTTCCTGTTACAATGTAGTCTCAGAAATAACAGTTGAAATCCCAGAAAGAAGCAAAGCTTAGGAAATCCTCAGAAGAAAACTGAACTTGTCAAAACTAAAGAGATCTAATATGATGAAAAAATATTGAATCAAAAAAGGAGCAACAAAATAATCAGAAGAGAGATGTAGAAACAAATTTAGGACATAATAAAATACATAATAGATTGAGGAAATTAAAGGAAGAAATGCAGTAAAAAGTGACAAAGATGGGAAATTCCACTAAATCTTAGGAAAAAGACATGATGTAATTTAGCAATTTAGAAACTGGTTTAAGAAAACCAACAATAGCCATAAAAATGAATTTAAAAGCTAGTTCAAATGGAAAAATAAATCCAGATAATAACTAGGGAAAGAGGGAAGTGATGCTCATGAAAATAACAGATGACGAAGGGGGTCCTTTGAATAAAGTGTAAATTAGAATTGATGGACATAGAAAATTAGCACAGAATACATTTTTTTCCTCCAAATACACATTGGACAGTCACAAAAAAATATTAACCTCATAGGATCATTAGAACCTTGCGATTTATTGTTTAAAAGTACCTTAAAGATTACCAAGTCTAACCTCCTCATTTTACAAATGCAGAAACTCAAGTCACATAGTAATGTAACTTTCCTAGAATTCTATAGGTATGAAATGAATTAAACTAAGAATAAACACTAATTTCCTCAATCCAGATCTGGTGCTGTGCTATACCACTTTATATTAAAAATAACCCAATTATATTGCTTCAAAGAGAGTAACGATATCATTCCAGCATATCAGAATGTATGCAGTGCAAAGTATTAGTCAAATGTCAAAATAAGGAACAAGAAATGGGAGACCACAATGAATGCAAAAGAAATGAAGACAACTGTCAAACTTCTTTATATGTAACTGTGTGAAGGACTCATCGTTTTCTCCATCCTCAGAGAACTCCCTCCTCTGATGCAAATTAAGAAGTCTTAGAGAAGCTAGAAACTAAATGACATGCTCAGCTCCACACAGCTATACCAACCAAAAATTTTAATAGATGAATATGTATAAAATATAAAATACCCAGTTTGAGTAATCAGGAAATAGATAATTCAAACCTATCTCAGAAGGGTATGTTAAATACATGTTATTTATGAGCCTGTTATTAAATATGCTATTTTCAGACATTCAGAGAACCAAATAAATCCTACATTATACAGATAAAGAAAAAGGAAGTATTCTCCCTAGTATTTTCTAGGAGACAAAAGGTTTTTAATTCCCAAATCTAACAGATAAAGCAAAAAAAAGGAAAAGTTTGATCAGATATCTTTAATAAATATGTAAAGTATTAAATAGTATATTGACATAAAAATACTTTAAAATTATTTATTAAAATAAGTATGAACTATACCAAGAATGCAAGAATTGTTTGATAGTAGGAGAAAGTTAATCTTTTAATAATTTGGGTTTAAGTTACTAGCTGTATTGTAATTGGCAAATTACTTTTCTTATCTGTGAAATGGGGACACTTCACCTGTCTACGTCACAGATTTATTCTGAACCATAATCAAGATAAATTGTGAAAAAGTCCTTTTTAAACCTTTAAATCATCATGTAAATAAATGTCTGTTGTACTTATTTTTGTTATCCTTAGCTACTACTACTCTTAGCACTACCACCATTACTATTATTTGGAGGATAGTGGAATATCAATATAATGGAATATTACTTGATAAAAGTTACAAATATGAAAAGTATAATGAAATTTGAAAAAAATTAAGTGATACAGAATCAGAATAATATACACAAAGAATATGACCATATTCAACAATATCAAAATGTTCTTAAGATGTAATGATCACTTAGAGACACAAAGAATCAAGACATTATTTTCTTTAAGTTAATATGAATTGTTTTAAAAACAGATTCTTAGCTTGTTTTTAACAAGCTACATATGATTTTTGAATGTTATCTTTTGATTATGACTATTGCATTCATAATTAAAATGATTCCTAAGTAATAGCAACAAATGTAAAGTACACAGAAGAAGAAAGATCCGAAGAGAATACAAAATTCTATAGAAAATTATTTCATGTTAAAGTCAGTATAGGTACATATATGTATATTTGTAGTTTTCTTCAAATAAAGAATTTGGAGCTAACAGTTTTGCATAAAATTATGTAATGAAAATGAGAGTAAACTAGGAAATGTCCTCACTTTTTTTATGGAATTCTGTACTTTTGTTTAAGAGGATTCAGTAATAGACTAAGGCCTTTCTTGATATTTAGCATTATGTAAATAGTATTCTCTCTGTGTCCCAGCATTAACACCCTGGTGAAGATCAGCAAAAGTGCTGGTGCCATGTTGAAACCACATGCCCCCAAACTCATCCCAGCATTGTTGGAATCTCTCAGTGTACTGGAGCCACAGGTTCTTAACTATCTGAGCCTCCGGGCCACAGACCAGGAAAAGGTAAGTTTGAAAGCACAGTTTTATTTTTCAAAATAGCACATAAAAAATTTTGCCTATTACTAGTTCAACTCATCCAGATGCCGGATAAAATTGGTCTTTGAAGGTACTAAAAGTGCTTTTTTGAGCACATTAGAAAATTAGAGACTAAAGAAATTACAGTGGGTATAAAAACCATGGATGATTCTTCCTGTCTCCCTGTAAAATGTGACTTTTAACCCTTAATAGTTTTGACAAAATCTACTTAGAGAAATTGTGTGTGTGTGTGTGAGTCTGACTCTTCATGACCCCATTTGGGGTTTTCTTGGCAAAGGTACTGAAGTGGTTTGCCATTTCCTTCTCCAGTTCATTTTACAGATGAGGAAACTGAGGCAAACAGCGTTAAGTGACTTGCCCAGGATCACACAGCTACTAAGTGTCTGAGACCAGATCTGAACTCAGGAAGATGAGTCTTCCTGACTCCAGGTCCAGCATTCTATCTACTGCCCCACCTAGCTACAGGTAGAACAGTATAAAAGGATTAATAATAATTAAAGTCATAGTTTATACAGTGCCTCACTGTTTGTAAAGCACACGTCTCATGATAACCTATTTGGTAAGGCTCTTGAAATTATGAGGAGGTATAGTAAGTACTTCTCTTCAATGATAGAAATACTGATCATTAAAGAAGGTGCTGTGATACACTAGCTATACCTGGCCCTGGATATTTGGACAGAACATTATACAAATCAGTTTAGATTTTAGAACTGAGGAAGAATTAAATATCTTAAATAGTTTCTGCGTTCAAAGTATATCTCTCTATCTATGTATGTATAAACATGCATATATATTTGAAGGGAGCTGCTATTTATGGTAGCTTAAGTATGAATTCAGGAAACAGTGAATGTTAATCCCTTTACTTTCTCTTAATGGTAAAAAGGTAAGGTTTACAGAGGAAGAATCCTGGTAAGGTGTTTAAAAAAGAACTTTCTTTCATAGTCTAAACAAATTGTCAAGTGTTTTGGGCAAGTTGCCATCTTTGTACCATTTTTTAAAACCCTAAATATATAAGGAAATAAGATACTAATTGAAGTATAAAAATTAGTAGAATTAATAGCTCACTTTGAGGATATGGCTAGAGAAGAGAAAGACAGTAAGACCAAAATAATCTTTGTTTTATAAACCTGAAAATTAAAAAAGGATTAAATATGAAGAATTGTTTTACAAAGTATATTCCATTCATTATTTTGTTCTTAATAGCAACCCATAGAGCATTTTCAGTGGGGGAAAAAACTAATAAGTCTACATAATTCACTATAATTTTGTCTTTTTCATAGTGACCATAGATTGTTTATCAGAATGTCAATTAAAGTTAGTGTGACTATGCAGATTTAAGAGTCTCTGGATGGTGACCCCCTTAGGATGTTTTGTTGAACATGAGCAGGAGACGATAAACAACGTTTAAATGTGGGGGTGTCAGTTTAAAGTTCAAACTGGTTACCATATATTTGGATATGTGGGAAATACTAGAAAGTAAAGCTTTAAAATTTTCACCTTAAAGGAATAATTCTACTATGCAGACTTTTTAATCAGGATATTTTTAACTTTATTTATATGGAAAATAATCTGTTGCTTAGCTTTTTGGTTTCCAAACTTTTTTTTTTCCATTATGAAAATGTAGAAGATTTTACAATATTGTTATCTTAATCTCCTAGTGAATAAAATGTTACTTCTTATGACGCTGGACCTAGCATACCAAGCATACTAGATTTAAGGGGATTTGAAACCATATCATATGAGGAGTAATCATAGTCAAGGCAACCAAAGATGTTTAACCTAGAGAAGACAACATATTGTTTTCAGATATCTGAAAGGTTATCATGTGGAGATTAGACTTGTTCTTTATTGCATCAGAGAGGAAGAATAGGACCAGTGAGTGGCAGTTATCAGAAGGAGCCTTCTGGCCAGTATAAAAAAAGAGTTTACAGCTTCCTCCTTCTGACAGGGCATTGGACTGGAAGGGACAAGTGTAACATGGTATATCTGATTCTAGAATCTTTACAGACTTTCAAAATGAATCATGACTTTTTCTCTTAGTGGGACCAAAGTAAAATAGAATAAACCTATGTTTCTTTTTTCTAATACACATCATTTAAAAATATTCTTTAGAATTCACCCCTTAGCAAAAACTGCTGGGAAAACTGAAAAACAATATAGCAGAAACTAAGCGTAGACCAACAGTCTTATACTTTATACCAAGATAAAGTAAAAATGGGTACATGATTTAAATATAAAGGCTGATGTTATAAGCACATTAGTAGAGCAAGGAATAGTTTGTCAGATTTATAGAGGACAGAAGAATTTATTACCAAACAAAAGATAGAGAACATTACAAAATGCAAAGTGGGTAATTTTGACTACATTAAATTGAAAAATTTTTGCATAAACAAAGCCAATGAAACCAAGATTAAAAGGGAAACAGAAAGCTGGGAAGGAATTGTTACAACCAGCGTCTGATAAAGGCCTCATTTCTAAAATCAGAAAAAAAATTTCCCAGGAAGTTTGGTCCCTCTGAAGAGTAAAAACCTCCAGGGTAGGGCTCCTTTTAACAATAAGCAACAAGCCCTAGGGGTAGTTGGTTTGGGAGGCTGCCTTGGTCCCAACCATAGAAACTTTTACCCCCAGATAGTGCGGGGAGTTGGTTATCTGAGTGGGAGAAGATTGAGGGAACCTCTGCTGACACAGAACACCAGACCCTATCGTACTATGAAGAGTGGTGAGGGAGATAAGGAACGGGCACTTGCCTAGTGAATGCAGAAGCAGTGGGGCAGAAAGCGCTAGCTGTGGGCACTTAAAGGAGGTTGGAGGTTTGGCTTTGATTCCGGGCCGGAGTGGAAAACTGAAGATCTGGGGCAAGAGGCACCATCTATGGTATCCCTGGGTCAGAGATAATTATAAAAATTAAGGTATTACCACAGAAATTCACAGGCAAAGGAGAAAGAATCCAACCACAGAAAGCTCTTATGGGAATATAGAAGACTGGGGTTCATCTTAAGAGGAGGATATTGAAGTTAAAAAAAAAAACAACTCCAAAGAGTAACATTAAAATGTTCACCTGCCCAAAAAGAATTCTTAGAAGATCTTAAAGAAAACTTTAAAAATCAAATGACAGAAGAAAAACTAAAAAAAAAGAAATTAATAATCTAAGAAAAATGAGAAGATTATAAAAGAAAAACCAACCATTTAGAAAAGGAGGTCCAGAATCTTGAAGAGGAAAATGACACCTTGAAAATTAGAATTTGGAAACATTTAAAGCTTGACCAGAATTCAGAGGTGGAGCCAGTATGGTGGAGTGAGAGCAACTACTCACCTAAACTCTAAGACAGACTCCTTCAGATACCTCTAAAAAGAGAATCTAAATGGATTTTGGAATGGCCATTGGGAGACAGATTGCAGCATATTTCCAGCCCAGGACAAACTGGAAGGTCGACTGGAAGGATCTGTTGCGTGGGGCTGGCGGAGAACACAGTGCACAGGCTGTACCAGTATGGTCCCCTGTAGCAAGGCTGAACAGGAAGCCCCAGGCTCTCTGAGGCCCAGATTAGATGTCTGTAAGTCATTTACTTGAACTTCTGGGAGCCAAAGTGGCAGAGTAATCAGTAAATGCCCTACCCCTCCCCTTGATGACCTTGAAAAACCCATAAAATATTTCCCCAGGAAGAAATCCTGGAACGGTGGGATTAGCTGAAGGGACAAACAGTCTCTTGGCTTGTGAGGCTAGGAAAATCGTAAAGGGGGGGGGTCTCTCTTGCTGTGGCTGAAGGGGACTAGTGCTGGACTGGGGCTGTCCAAGACAGCCCCACCTCAGCAAACTGGGAGGAGATCCTGAGCCCAAGTAGGTAGAGCCTGCAATCGCCAACACCGGGACCCCAGGTGTGTCTTAGCACCCCAGGGGAATTGAGATGATACTAGCGTAGATAGGTTCGCCAACCACTGAGCTTGTCTATGTTCTAACTCAGCAGAGGAGACTTCCTGTGACCAGACCACCCCTCCCCTACACTTAAGGGAGCTAGCTCCAGGGAAACTCAAAGATTTTTACCTGGCCTCTGCTTTCTGAGCACCAGCCTGCTCAGCACCAGGCAAGCTGTAGCATTTTAGCTTGTAGCTGAAAGAACCAGAGGCTACAACACACAATGCCTCAAGTTCTAGGAACAAGAACTGTGGGACAGAGCCCCCTGTGCCCCAGAAGCAGAGATCTGCTTTAAAAGCCAGGAAAAAGGTGATCATCATGAGTAAGAAGCAAAGCAGAAAATACCATAGAATCTTTCTGTGGGGACAATGACCAAAACACAAATGCCAAAGAGGTCAGCATTGAGACTGTACTCCCATCTGAAACTTCAGAAGGGAATATGAACTGATCTCAAGCCCAAAGAGCACTCTTAGAAGAACTCAAGAAGAATTTTAAAAACCAAATTAGAGAAATAGAAGAAAAGCTGGCCAATTATTTTAAAAATATGAAAAAAGAATTCACTGAAGAGAACAGCTCCTTAAAAAGGAAAACTGGACAAATGGAAAAGGAAGTACAAAAACTAATTAGAGAAAATAACTCCTTAAAAGGAACAATTGGACCGATGGAAAAAGAGATGCAAAAAAATCAGGCAAGTGGTAATTACTCTATGAGACATCAAGAGTTAGTCAAATAACCTAAAGAATGAAAAGGTAGAAGAAAATGTAAAATGTCTAATTGGCAAAACAACTGACACAGAAAATAGATCTAGGAGAGAAAAATCTAAGATTATTGGCCTACCAGAAAGCCAGGGTGCAAAAAAGAGCCTAGACAGTATCTTCCAAGAAATTGTCAAGGAAAACTGCCCAGAAGTCCTAGATTCGTGAGCGTAAAATAGTCATCAAAGGAATCCACCTTTCACCTCCTGAAAGGGATCACAAACTAAAAACACCAAGGAATATCATTGCCAAATTCCAGAACTATGAAGTGAAGGAGAAAATACTGCAGGCAACCAGAAAGAAACAATTCAAATATCGAGGAGCTGCAGTCAGGATCACACAAGGCGTTGCAGCTTCTACATTAAAAGATTGAAGGAATTAGAATATGATATTCCATAAGGCAGAGGAGCTGGGACTACAACCAAGGATCAATTACCCAGCAAAATTGAGCATAATATTTCAGACAAGGAAATGGACATTGAATGAAATAAGGGATTTCCAGACCTTCCTGATGAAAAGGACAGAGCTCAATAGAAAATTTGATCTTCAAACACAGGTCACAAGAGAGGCATAAAAAGGTAAATGGGGGGAAAAAAAACCCTTTTTATTCAATATGGGCAAACTGTTTACATCCCTATAAGGGAAAATGATACTTGTTAATCTTGAGAATTGTATATTTATTATTATATATAAAAGGGATATACATAGATACAGGGAGCAGCTATAAAGTAAATGATGTGATGATAAAAATGTGATTTAAGGGTGCAAAGGAATTGTAACAGGAGGTGTGTAAAGGGGGAGCAGACAAAGGTAAATTAAATCACAGGAAAAGGCACAAAAATATTACGGTAGAGGGAAAGAGGGGAGAGAGATGAACATTGAGATTTACTCTCATTTGATTTGGTTCAAGGAGGGAACAACAAACTCAGTTAAGTATAGAAATCTAACTAGCTCTATAGGCAGTAGGAGAGGAAGGAGGAAAGAAAAAGGGGGGATGTTAAAGGGGAGAGAAGTAGTAGTAAGGGAAAAGGGGAGTAAAAGAGAGGGGTTCTGAAAGAAGGGAGGGAAGACTGAGGAAGATGGTGGTCAAAAATTAAAACTATTATGGAGGGGAATGCAGAAGGGAAAACTGAAAGCATAAACGGGGAGAAAGACACAGATAGTAATCATAACTGTGAATGTGAATGGGATGAACTCTTCTATAAAACGGAAGTGGATAGCTGAATGGATTAAAAACCATAATCCAGCAATATCTTGTTTACAAGAACACATTTGAAACTGGGGAGATACATACAGGGTAAAAGTAAAAGGTTGGAACAGAATACGTTATGCTTCAGCTGATGTAAAAAAAGCAGAGGTAGCAATCCTAATCTCAGGCAAAGCAAAAGCAGAAATAGATCTAATCAAAAGAGATAAGGAAGGAAACTATATACTGCTAAAAGGTACCATAGATAACAAAGCAATATTGTTACTAAACACATATGCTCCAAGTGGTATAGCATTCACATTCTTAGAGGAGAAGTGAAGGGAGTTACAGGAAGAAATAGACAGCAAAACTATACTAGTGGGGGACCTCAGTTTCCCCCTCTCTGAACATGACAAATCTAACCTCAAAATAAACAAGAAAGAAGTTAAGGAGGTGAATAAAACTCTGGATAAGGTAGGTATGATAGATCTTTGGAGAAAATTGGATAGGGATAGGAAGGAATATACCTTTTTCTCAGTGGTACATGGCACGTATGCAAAAATTGACCATGCACTAGGGCATAAAAACCTCACAATCCAGTGCAGAAAGGCAGAGATAGTTAATGCATCTTTCTCGGATCATAGTGCAGTAAAAATTATATGTAATCAAAGGCCATGGAAAGATAAACCAAAAATTAATTGGAAACTAAATAATCTAATCCTAAAGGATGAGTGGGTTAAACAATAAATCATAGAAAAAAATTACAACTTCATTCAAGAGAATGACAATAATGAGACAACCTACCAAATCCCATGTGATACTGCAAAAGCAGTTATTAAGAGAAGTTTTATATCTTTGAATGCCTACATGAATCAATGAATTGGGCATGCAGCTGAAAAAAGCAGAAGCAGAACAAATTGAAAATCCCCAAGTAAATACCAAATGGAATACTGAAAACCAAAGGAGAGATTAATAAAATTGAAATTAAGAAAACTATTGAACTAATAAAACTAAGAGTTGGTTTTATGAAAAAAAGCAATAAAGTTGATAAACCTTTGGTCAATTTGATTAAAAAAAAGAAAGAAGGAAACCAAATTATCAATACCAACAATGAAAAGGGTGAACTAACCTCCAGTGAGGAGGTTAATAAGAATAAGAACAATAAGAAATTACTTTGCCCAACTCTATGCCCATAAATTTGACAATCTAAATGAAATGGATGATTATTTTAAAAAAATATAAATTGCCCAGATTAATAGAAGACGAAGTTGAGTCCTTAAATAAACCCATCTCAGAAAAAGAAATTGAACAAGCCATCAGTGAACTCCCTAGGGAAAATATCCCCAGGGCCAGATGGATTTAGAAGTGAGTTCTGTCAAACATTTAAAGAACAGTTAATTCCAATACTATATAGACTATTTAGGAAAATTGGGGAAAGAATCTTACCAAATTCTTTTTATGATACAAATATAGGTCAGATACCTAAACCAGGAAGAACCAAAACAGAGAAAGAAAATTATAGACCAATTTCTCTAATGAATATAGATGCAAAAATTTTAAGTAAGATATTAGCAAAAAGAATATGGTAACTTACCACGAGAATAATACATTATGATCAGGTAAGATTTATACCGGAATGTGGGGCTGGTTCAATATTAGGAAAACAACATTATTGATCCTAACAACAAAACTAACAGAAACCACATGATTATCTCAATAGATGCCAAAAAAGCTTTTGACAAAATACTGTACCCACTACTATTGAAAACATTGGAGAGCATAGGAATAAATGGAACTTTCCATAGAATAATAAGCAGTATCTACCTAAAACCATCAGTAAGTAGTATATGCAATAGGGATAAGCTAGATGCATTTCCACTAAGATCAGGGGAGAAACAAGGATATCCATTGTCACCACTGTTACTCAATATGGTACTAGAAATGTTAGCAATAAGAGGAGAAAAAGAACTTTAAAGAATTAGAATAGGCAAAGAAGAAACTAAGTTATCACTCTTTGCAGATGATATGATGATATACTTAGAGAATTTCAGAGACTCAAGGAAAAAGCTACTTGAAATAATAAACAACTTTGGCAGAGTTGCAGGTTACAAAATAAACCCACACAAATCTTCTGCATTCCTATATATTAGCAACAAAGTCCAACCGCAAGAGATAGAGAAATCCCATTTAAAGCTAGGGTAGACACTATAAAATACTTGGGAGTATACCTGCCAAAACAAACCCAGGGACTGTACGAGCACAATTAAAAGACACTTTTTGCACAAATAAAGTCAGATCCAAGTAAGTGGAAAAACATCAGTTGTTCATGGGTAGGCTGAGCTAATATAACAAAAATGACAATTCTACCTAAATTAATTTACTTATTTAGTGCCATACCAATTAAACTATTAAATAATTATTTTCTAGAGCTGGATAAAATAATATCAAAATTCATCTGGAAGGACAAAAGGTCCAGAATATCAAAAGGACTAATGAAAAGAAATGCTATGGAAGGTGGCCTAGCACAACCAGATCTCAAATTGTATTATAAAGCAGCAATCATCAAAACCACTTGGTAATGGCTAAGAAACAGAAGGGTAGACAGGTGGAATAGACTTGGCACTCAAGACACAGTAGGCAAGGAATATAGCAACCTCCTGTTTGATAAACCCAAGGACCCCAGCTTCTGGGATAAGAACTCACTGTTTGACAAAAATTCTGGGAAAACTGGATAATAGTGTGGTGGAAACTAGGCATAGTCCCATGCCTGACACCGTACACAAGAATAAAGTCCAAATGGGTACATGATCTAGGTATAAAGATTGATACCATGGACAAATTGGAGGAGCAAGGCATAATGCATTTTTCAGATTTATGGAGAAGGGAAGAATTTTTTACTAAAGAAGAGATAGAAAGCATTATGAAATGCAAGGTGGATAATTCTGATTACATTAAACTGAAAAGTTTTTGAACAAACCCAATGCAACCAAAATTTGGAGGGATGTAGTAAATTGGGAAACAATTTTTACAGCTACTCTCAGGGATAAAGGTCTCATTTCTAGAATATATAGAGCATTGAGTCAAATGTACAACAATACAAGTCATTCCCCAATTGATAAATGGTCAAAGGATATGAACAGGTAATTTTCAGAAGAAGAAATTAAAGATATATATAATATTAAATTAGACATATAATCATATAAAAAATGCTCTAAATCACTTTTGATTAGGGAAATGCAAATCAAAACAACTCTGAGATACCACATCATACCAATTAGATTGGCAAACATGACAGAACAGGAAAATGATAAATGTTGGAGAGGATGTGGGAGAGTTGGAACACTAATTCATTGTTGGTGGAGCTGTGTGCTCATCCAGCTATTCTGGAGAGCAATTTGGAATTATGCCCAAAGGGCTACAACAGTGTGCATACCCTTTGACCCAGCAATATTGCTTGTAGGACTGTATCCCCAAGAGATGGGAAAAGGTCCCACAAGTACAAAAATATTTATAGCAGCACGCTTAGTAATTGCCCAAAGAAAATCAAGGGGAGGCCTGTCAATTAGGGAATGGCTGAATAAGTTATGGTATATGAATGTAATGGAATACTGTTGCGCCCATAAGAAATAATGAACAAGAAGACATCAGGGAGTCCTGGAAGGACTTATATGATCTGATGCTGAGCGAAAGGAGCAGAACCAGGAGAACTTTGTGCACAGCAACGACTACAGCATGTGAGAGTTTTATCTGGTAGACTTGGGACTTTGTAACAATGCAAGAACTTAAAAAAAAAATCCCCAATGGTCTTCTAAGGCAAAATACCTTCCACACTCAGAGAAGGAACTGTGGAATTCATTTGCAGAATGTAGCAGATTGTGTGTGTGTGTATTATGTTTTGATTTGTTATATGATTTCTTCCATTTATTTTAGTTCGTCTGTATTCAATAGGAAAGTATATCTAGATCCTATATAGAATTGTGTGCCATCTTGGGGAAGGGAGGGGAGTGGGGGGGAGATAGGTGGGAGGGAATCTAAGTTTTATGGTAGTGATTATAGAACTTAATAAATTTAAAAAGGATTAATTTTTTGGCTGTAAAATGAACTGGAGAAGGAAATGGGAAACCACTCCATTATCTTTGCTGAGAACACCCAAAATGGGGTCATGGAGAGTCAGACACAACTGAACAATAACATAGGACTCTGAAGCTAGCTCCCCCTAGACAAGATGATCCTCTAAGAGGACTGGCCCATGCTTATAAGGTACCATGACACGGTGTACAGAGTGTTGGACTTGAAGTCAGGAAAACTTGAGTTCGAATCCTACCTCAGACGCTACCTACATGACCATGGTTAAATCAAATTACCTCTCGTGGTCTCAGTTCCTTCTTCTATAGAATGGGAAGAGCGGTGCCTGTAACAGCTGCTTTGGGGTTGAGCTCATAGAATTGGTATGAAGGACATAGAACCTAATGATCTCCTAGAATATGGAGCCATTTTGTGCAGAATAAAGTTACAGAGGCTAAAAATGATCCTCCCCTGGGTTTCAGGCCTTGCTGAACCACCAGGGGGCTTCTGTGTCTTCATTTGCTTTAACTAGGATAAATTGCAATCAATAAAACTGGAGCCAGAAAGAAAGAAAAGAAAACATTGGAGAGCATAGGAATAAATGGAACTTTCCATAAAATAATAAGCAGTATCTACCTAAAACCATCAGCAAGTATTGCATGCAATGGGGATAAGCTAGAGGCATTTCCACTAAGATCAGGAGTGAAACAAGGATGTCCGTTATCACCACTGTTATTCAGTATGGTACTAGAATTGTTAGCTGTAGCAATTAGGCAAGATAAAGGAATTGAAGGAATTAGAACAGGCCAAGAAGAAATTAGGTTATCTCTCTTTGCAGGTGATATGATGATATACTTAAGAGAATCCCAAAAAATCAAGTAAAAAAACTACTTATTGTAGCCTTCAAGGTTGGGGGAGGGGGGAAAAGAACATAGTTTAAAAATGCACAGCAGAGAACAAAAGAAAACTAAAATTTACAAGAAAGCAAAGAAAAATTGGACAGTTCTCAACACAACATGTATTATTTATCATGCAGGCTTTGTTGAAATGAAAACTCATCGTTACTTATTTTGAATCCTCTCTGATGTTCTGCTATGCACATAATGCTTTTTTTTCTTACTTTGTATTTGAGTTCCAATATTTAAGTTTATGATATATTTTTGTTTCTTTTTTCTATTCTGTATTTGTGTTTTGGTGTTTGAGTCTAAAATAAATTTTTTTTAAATGCTCTAAATGATTACTGATTAGAGAAATGCAAGTCAAAACAACTCTGAGGTACCATATCACACCTATCAGATTGGCTAACATGCAAAACAGGAAAATGATAAGTGTTGGAGAAGATGTGGGAAAATTGGAACACAAATGCATTGTTGGAACCAACTTGGAGAACAATTTGAAACTATGCCCAAAGGGCTATAAAACTGTGCATACTATTTGACCCAGCAATATCACCTCTGTATCCCAAAGAGCTCATAAGAATGGGAAAGGGTCCCCCATGTACAAAAATATTTATAGCAGCTCTTTTTGTGGTGGCCAACAATGGAAAATTGAGAGGATGCCTATCAATTGGGGAACGGCTGAACTAGTTATGGTATGTGAGTGTCATGGAGTACTATTGTTCCTTAAGAAATGATAAACAGGCAGACTTCAGGAAAACCTGGAAAGACATACATGAGCTGATGCTGAGTGAAGTGAACAGAACCAGGAGAACCCTGTACACAGTAACAGCCACAGTGTGCGAGGACCACTTGGATGGACTTAATTCTTCTTAGCAGTGCAAGGATCTAAGACTACTCAGAAAGGCTCATGACTAAAAATGCTGTGCACATTGAGAAAAAAAAGCTATGGAGTCTGAAGGCAGATCGAAACCATACTATTTTCTCTCTTGTTGCTGTTGTCTTTTCTTTTTTGTAGTTTCTCCCATTGGTTCTGATTCTTTTTTATAACATGACCAATGTGAAAATATGTTTTAATATGAATGTGTATGTAAAGCCTACATCAGATTGCATGCCGTCTTGGAGAGGAGAGGTAGAGGGAGAAAATTTAGAACTCAAAATCTTATGGAAGTGAATGTTGAAAATTTAAAATAAATTTTAAAAAAGAGACTTTATAAAAAATATTTTTTACTCTGGGTTGAAAATGAATTTATGCAAAATTTCCTTTTTTAAGTTTAGGAATTTTTACAACTTGGTTTCTATGTATGAACTTCTTCATTTGTGCTTAAATGAACTCTAGAGAGAAATGTTTCTAAGCATTCCAGAGTAATTTCACTATTTTTTTCTTCAAGACTGCAATGGATAGTGCTAGACTCAGTGCTGCTAAATCCTCTCCCATGATGGAAACAATCAACATGGTAAGTATCTAAAGAACTTCAGGCTGTACATTGCTTCTTTAAGAAACAATATACTTTTCAGATTTCATTTGTTAGCTAAAACTATGTCTTCCAAGTAACTTGTCCCACAAGGAAGAGACTTTGTCCCTAAGGAAGAAACACAAGAAATTAAGGAATCTTGAGCAGTGATTCTCAGACATATTCCTTGTACAGACCCTCCTTAAGCTCACATAACCCCTTCCAGACACCAAAACTAACATCTCAGAATTATGTTTTATTCAGAGTAGGTGAATAGTAACAATATTCTTTTACTTTTGCCAACTTCATAGAAAGGTCAGGTTGTATTTCGCCACTGATGAACTACTTACCTAATTGGGGCTAATTGAAAAGCACAAATAGGGAATGGTGGGTAGGTGTCAAGGTAAATATTGGGGGTGGAATAACTCATTGTTGTGGTTAGGAGAAGAGAAGGGGTAAAACTGATGTTGCTGATTCATGTGCTTAAGAGTGTGAGGAACTGAAATTGGTTTCTATAGTGACTGTGCATGTCTCCTTCAGCTTTGGGGTGAGAAATTATTTAAAAGCCTAGACTATTCGTCCTTATTTGTGGTTATCTGAGAACACTTTTGATCTCTTGGAAATGGTACCTTTAATTCAGCTTGCTCTTTAAAATATTTATGTACTTTTCGTTGGGTCACACAGGATTGGGCAAATGAAGTGATTTAACAGTTGAGTATGAGTGTCTCCTGTGCAGAGTCCTGTCCTTGTTTGGGGAAGGAAAACAAAAGAGCTGCAAGACACAGTCATGGCCTTTAAGGAGTTTATAACCTAGTTAGGATACAAAGAGTATATTTTTAAAAAGGCAAATATTAAAAAATTTTAAAATATATACTCTTAGGGAACTTTGAGTAGAAAAATGCTTATGTTACTGAGGTGAGGTAGTTGAGAAAGGCTCTCTAAAGGAAAGTTTTAAGCCATATCTTGAAGTATGCATTGGATTAGAATTGACAGGAAGAGGAGTAGAAAGTTAAGGTAGAGAACTACTTTGTTCATGATTAGTTTTTGGTAACATCTCTGCTATGCTGTTATTTTCCTCTGATTTGTAGAAACACTGACCAGGCCATTAGCAGAGAGAGTACAGTTCACTTACCTTTCTGTAGTTGGTGTTTTGAAATCAGAATGTGTAATATGTGAAAACCTCAACTCTTCCAAATTAATATAAACCCTATAATCATGTAATTTGCACAGTGTTTTCTTACATCTCTGTACCTGACTACACTTTCCTCTAAAGGTTACCTTTGCATTTTTTCTCTTAGTGCCTGCAATACCTAGACGTGTCTGTCTTGGGCGAACTAGTTCCTAGGTTGTGTGAATTGATCAAAAGTGGAGTAGGTCTTGGTACTAAAGTAAGTATACCTAAGGGGGAAAAACAATAAATTTATCAAGTTTTTTTGAGTACTAGTCATGATGGAAATACAAAGATAAATCAGTCATGGCCTCAGCTTTTTTTTTTTATTTAATCCACAAAAATATAGCCATCTACTTTGCAATATATGTGTATCTATAGTATCTGTATGCTAATTTATGTTTTTAAATGTTCAGTATTGTTACTCGACATTCATTTTCTTTTCTTCAGGGCTGCACTAATAACTCATTTTTAAAAATTCTTATATTATGCAACTTGGATATTCAGTGGAATTGTTAATGCAGAACACATCAGTGAAATCGTTTTTAGTTGCCATGTATGTACCTTTTGAGTGATCCAATCAGTATAAGTTGATGATTAAAGGTTTAGAGTAGCTAGTTTCTCTTGTTGTTAACTTAGTACATCCTCCTCTTTAAATGATTACAGCCAAAACAAGGGATTTGGTTTTGTGTTTTGGTTTTTTTTTATGAAGAAAAATGGCTATCAAATTTAGATGTTTTCCTCTGTAATCTTACAGGGAGGATGTGCCAATGTAGTTGTGTCATTAACAACTCAGTGTCCTCAGGACTTAACACCTTACTCTGGTAAGTTTTTAAATTCCTTAATCTTGTGTGCATATGGTAATGTCTTGTGTTTTAAGGTTAAACTGGATCTGTCAATGACTGATAGTTGCCCAGGTTCCTTCTTTCTTTCCCTTTCTCATTTTGATTAATCACTACCTAAACAACCTTAGTGACTTCTCTAGTTTTTTAGGCCCCTATTTTGTGGGTGACGCCTAGTAATTTCTCAAGAGAATTAAAATATGTTGGATTGTATCCTCCTTGGACAATTAGTCACTGGCCATTGATTTATAGAAACATACCAGGACTTTCTATGAAGTAACAGGATAAAGCTCTCAATATACTTATCAATCATGTAGACATAATGGAATTTTAAAATAAAAATGTGTTAACAAGTGAAAACTCTGGATCCTTCCAAATTAATATAAATCATATGGTTACATAATGTGTATGATTGGTTGTTATTTTCTTCAAGCTGTAAGACGTGATGTGACTTTTCTGTCCAATGATTGATTACAAATCAGAATCTTCCTTCCCTAGAGGATTCCTGGATGGGTGAATGGGCTTCACTTACCAAAGCTTCATTTTATTATCTGTCCAATTTTTACTTGTTTGCCAAAGGTACTTTCCTCATTAACTTTGCAGACACTTTCTATTGTAATTCAGTTTAATTGAATAAGCATTTATTGAACAAGTTAATTCATTAATTAAAAAGCTTCTACTGTCTCCCAGATACTTTTATCAATTGCTGTGTCTTATCAAGTGGAGAACAGCTAAGCCATAGCCAAGTCCTTTCTAATGCAACAGTCTCAATTCCTGTCGAGTAACTACATGAGCCTTCATGTATTACAGGCTATTAATTGTTTATTAGGGTTTTATAAGTAAAAGTTTTAGTCATAGTGTGGTACACTTTATTCTGTGCTAAATATCAAAGAAGTTAGCTAAAAGTCTTAAGCTGTCTTCTGCCTTTTGCCAATAGGGAAACTCATGAGTGCATTGCTCAGTGGCTTGACAGATCGGAACAATGTGGTACAAAAGTCCTTTGCATTTGCCATGGGACATTTAGTTCGAGTAAGTGGTTGGTCTCTCATTTAATTGTAAAAATAATTGTAAAAAAAATTAGTTAATTTTTAAAAATTATTTGAATTCTTTCCTTTTCAGACCTCACGGGATAGTAGCACTGAAAAACTGCTACAGAAGCTTAACAGCTGGTATATGGAAAAGGAAGGTACTCTCAACTTTGATATCAGCAGCTCAGTTCAGGTTTTTTTGTTTATTTTACCAAATCCTATTTTTGTGTCCCCTTGTTTTTAGAACCGATCTACAAGAGCTCATGCGCTTTAACCATTCATGCTATTGGGCGGTACAGCCCTGATGTGCTCAAGAGCCATGCCAAGGAAGTATTGCCATTGGCATTCCTAGGCATGCATGAGGCAGCTGGTGAGGACAAGGGGGAGAAGGATGAGGCCACTCTGTGGACCGAAGTGTGGCAGGAAAACGTGCCAGGTCTGTGACCCTAAATCCCTTCTTTCCTCCCTTTGGAACTGAAACTCTAACTTGTTAATCATAGGATTATCTTCCTGTGTGTCCCATAACCAGGTCTATATAGTTTAATCCTTGATCAGAAGTTAGATAATAAATAATTTAGCAAATGTCTGTATACTCATTTGAAGTGTTGAACTTCTGCCTCTTTTTTACAAACGAAAAATTTTGTCATATGTAAGACTGCATAATAGTCTAAAGGGGCAGATCACTGTTAAGAAAATCACTTGACTGAATGTATAATTTATTCCTTCATAATTATATTAATCTTGCTTTCATTAATGCAGGTTCCTTTGGTGGCATTCGATTATACATGCAGGAATTGATTGTTATTACCCAGAAAGCTTTGCAGTCTCCATCTTGGAAAATGAAAGCCCAGGGTGCAGCTGCCATGGCATCTATTGCAAAGCAAACAAGTTCCCTGGTACCTCCGTATCTGGGAATGATAATGACTGCTTTATTGCAGGGGTTGGCTGGAAGAACATGGGCAGGAAAGGTAAAAGAATCATTTATGTCAAGTTGATTTTGAAGGTATCTAATTCTTGACAATAGACACTTAGCATGGTTTCAAGTATTGGTATTTCCAGTAAGAATAAATTAAATTCTTTATATTCTGTCCTTTATCAATTATACACCTGTTATGTGCTAGGCAATATTTAGATATTAGGATACAGATACAAAGAATGAAGCATTCCCTACTTGTGAAGAACTTACATTCATATATATCTTTCAAAGTTTGATTACTACTTAACTGGAAATAGTACTGCTTTTCTATACTAGATTTTGCATATGTCTGCAGGTAGACTGAGCTAGTCAGTCTTTTACTAATTCAGCCACATCTTAATTAAATGTCACCTGTTTCATATATGCTGAAAGTTAAAACTTGGAGTAGTATGGTCATTATGTGGCATTCATATATCTTAGTCTGACTTAGAAACCAGAACAGAGTTCTCTAGGGTTTTCCCTAGGGGGATGATGGAGAGGCACATTAGATTAACAGCTGACCCTTGATAGTGCATAGTTATGTGCTTGTAGGCCTAGAGTTAAATAAAAATGTTGACTGTTTTTTGTAAATGGGCTATATAGCATCATATTTGACAAGAACAGTCATTGGAAAGAACGAAACCTTAAAAACCCTGCAGTGTGATAGAATGTAGAATATCTTGTTTATTGTAAATGAAAATGAAATGATTCTGAGATAGCTAATAGAGTCATTATTTGGAGGATGCAGGTGGCATGTATGAACCTGATAAATAATGTTTTCATAAAGAAATGTTTTCTCTCTTTTAAATCCCCCTAGGAAGAACTCTTAAAAGCCATTGCGTGTGTTGTAGTAGCCTGTAGGTAAGCATTCTTTCAGTGAATATGTCATTTGCTGATTTCAACCGAAAACCAAAACTTTTAGTAATCAATGGTTTTTTTAATGTATCCTATAGTGCAGAGCTGGAAAAGTCAGTGCCTAATCAGCCCAGTATAAATGAGATTGTTCAGGCTGTTCTGAAGGAGTGTCGCAAAGACAACATCAAATACAAGATGGTAGCCATTAGATGTATAGCTGATATACTCAATGCCACTAAAGAAGATAGATTCCAGGAGTTGTCTGACATTGTTGTTCCAATGATTAAAAAGGTAACAATTGCTATTCTGAAGCTATTCTCATGGTGAAATGTTTGGTTATCTTAGTTACAAAAAAAGAAAAGGGGAAAATGTTTTCTCTGTCCTTTTCTGATCTTTTTTTTCTTTTTAAGTAGCCTTTGACATGAAAGCACATCTGAGAGAAACTGGCTTCAGTGGTGCAGAACAGGAATCTGGCATCTAGATATTTCACTGCCAACTGCAGCGCTGGCAGTGTATGCCAGTTCATACAGATCTTTCCATACTTCTGTAGTCATCACATTTATCACTTCTTAAAGCACAGTAATATTCCATTATATTTTTGTACACTGAGCTTGATGTGAAACCAAGACCTTCATTCATTAAGCAGTGCATGTAACTCTGTGCCAACTGGTAGTCAGAGAACCTTGGCTCGGTGATAAGCTGTGCGATATAATTTTTGTAAAATGCATAGGAATTTTGGTAGTTGAGGATTCTTGTTCACAGTTCTGAACCTTAGACTTCATTTCCACAGTTGGCAGTGAAAGCAATTAGAAGTTCTGAGTTGGAGCCATTAAGTACAAGACATAAGCATCAAGCACAGAAGCATTAGTTTACTTAAAAGTGACACGGCGACAAGTTTAGTGCCTGAAGCAAGATCAGTGGTTCCTAGTCCAGTTGTTGTTATCACTAGACCTATATAAGAGATAAATCTTTTTTTCTTTTTTAATGCAAGTTTTTATTGATAGCTCTTCTTGTTACATTGCCTCAATTTCTCCCCATCTCCTTTCCTCTCCCTTCAAAGGAAAAATAGAAAAAGGAGTGGTAAAATCAATCAGTGTATCAAAAAAGTCTGAAATATCTGCAGTATTCCATAACTCTAGACTTTATCCCTCTGCAAAGGAATTGAAGGAAGTGATTGGTATCTATTTTTTGGGGCCATGATGTTCTTTCTAATTCCACAACATTCACTTTGTGTTTTGTGGTATTTGTTCTTCCTGTTCACATTGTTATAGTCATATATATTGTTTTCTTGGCTCCACTTAATTCATTCTGTATCAATTCATGTAGATCTTTCCATACTTCTCTGAAGTTACCATATTTGATATTTCTTACAGCACAGTAATATTCCACTACATTTTTGTATTGCAATGTGTTTAGCCCCCATTTCCCAGTTATTGGGCATCTATTTTGCTTCTAGTTCTTTGCTACCAGAAAAGTATTACTGTAAATATTTTGGTCTTGATGGGGACTTTCTTCTAATCAGTGACCTTCTGGAGGTATATGGTCCACTGTGAAATAGAATCTCTGGGTCAAGGATATGTACAATTTGAATAATTCCAGATTGTTTTACAGAATGGTTGTACTGATTCTGAGTTCCACCAACAATACACTAGTTTACCTATATTTCCATAACTCCTCCAACATTGACTTCCTACAAAAGATGACATTTTTTCACTTTTCTTTAACGTGTCCTAGAATTCTCTTGAAAGTGTTGGTGCCCGGACATCAAAAAATGAAGAGGATGATAATGAGAAGGAAAAGGAGCTTCAGATGGAATCTCTGCTATGTGCCTTTGAGAGCATAGGCAAAGCTTGGCCTAGAAATGTGGAGACTCAATGTAAGCACATCAGGGACTCTAAAGTTTGAGGAAGGAACTTAGTAAGAAAGTGCTTCTGGGGACGGCTCATGATTCAGAGTGAACAGTTTCTTTTTTATGTAATCATTGACTTCTTGTCTGCTTGATTTTACATATGGTCAAAGTGAACACAATATTTGATTCTGCTGACCTGTGAATATTCTTATCAGCCTCTTTGTGACAGAGTTTAACCCACTAATGTTACTGACATATGTCCTTTTTTCATTGTAATGATGCGTGCAGATGAATCTATAAAACATATATAATCTTTAGCCACTGTAACGTATCCAGAAGAAAAATCTCTCCAGTTTGAAATTATATTAGCTTCACTACATAATTCTCATTAGGCACATGATTTCTATAGTTGGTCATTTATGACTAAGATGAGCCTTTTTAGACACTGATGACTTTTTTGGGAGACTTCCTCAACAGCGACATAGTATCCCCATGGGAGGAAGTGAAATGGAAGTGCTTATTTCAAGAAACATTTAGCCAAACTTGCTGCCAGTTTTACATTCTGGACAAAATGAAAAAACATTTCTTGGTTTAGGGAGGGCTGATTGGAGTTCACACATCCTACTTTGGCATGTTTCAATGTTTTAATTATTATACCTTGCATTTATACCCTGTTGCTTTTTTCTTAGTATTTTTAATGTTTTTCAGTTTGCTTTTCTGACTTTGATCTGGTTTGACGACAACCAGAATTAAGATTTTTTTTTTTCTAAGCCACTGATTTCCTAATTTTTTAGAGGAGATATTTTTTTTTCCGTCATAATTATAGCACAGTGGTAAAAAAAAAATTAATTTTTTTTCCAAGGAAAGGAATTATATCTTAAAATAATATGAACTTATGGGTACTCTCTTCACTGTTTGATAGTTAGATATGAATGCTTAAGATAAGTCACTAGTTAGTGGGTAAAATCTAGTTTGAACTAAAACAGGTTTTTTAGGAAGGGAAAGGTTTTGGTCAAGTTAGTTTGAAAGTTAACATTTATGGTAGACTCAGTGGAACAATTAATAAATATATTTTGAGGAACTGTACGTAGAAAATAGGCACATTAAGACTTGGCTGAATTATTCTGGAAAATACTGGGAAATATCCAGGAAATCCTCATTTAAGTTTAAGGAGTCAATTTGCACTTTTTCTTAGGTTGCTACCGTCAGGAGTTGTGCAGGCTAATGTGTGAACGACTGAAACTCAGCACATGGAAAGTACAACTGGGTGTCCTGAGGTCGATGAATGCCTATTTTCAGGGGTAATTCACTTTTATACTTCAAAGGTTTCTTATTTTTCTTCTGGCATGATTGTGTAACCAGTAGCATCCTGGCTTTTTCGTCATGACACCAGCTAAAAATGACTTAATATGATGGATGCAAATATTATGTTTTAGTCAAAAAGATGTATTGGAATGATTTCTGTTGCTTAAAAAAATATCTTTATTCTAATTTCGTTAGGTTAATGCTTTTAGAAAAGGAGCATGCAGATCCTGAGGCTTTGACTGAAATCCTGCTTGAGACTTGTTCATCAATCACACATTCTTTAGGTAAGCTTGCTCTCAAACTGGTTGATGTCTTGGCTAGTTTTGCTGTTTTGTATTATTTTTGTTTTTTAAATTAGGCAAGGGATGGCTCTGGATAAAGAAAGAGGGGAAAATATATTTGGAAATGAAAGTGATAGGAAAACAAAAGCTCAATTACACTGATCAAATTTAAGACCAAATTAAACTTAGTTTTTTTTTTTAAAGAATATATCTAGTAAAGGTTTTGACTAAAAACATTTGATTATCTGACTCTTGAAGTGGATTTTCAGTGACACATCTCTTGATGAGTACTGGAGACAAAAATAATCAAGAAGGAGAAGAAAGTTGAGTCTTCAAATTGCAGTGAATTAGATTTGAATTCCTAGAAAAATTCTAGGAATTTGCTATTCAGAGGATGATTTCTGTGCCTTTAGCTTACAAACTCAAAAGATTTAGAGCTCGTTGGGACCTTAGTCACACTCCTCTTGACCCCCTGGAATTTTGCAGGTAAGGAACCGAAGACCCAGGTAAAAGTGAATAGAAATATGGTTTGTGGACAGGGGACTGGGAGTTAAGGGATCTGGCTTCCTCTCTAAGATTTTTCCATGGTTCAGTCCTTTATCCCTCAACAGGTCATAAACTCTGTATTCTTAATGCCTACTGTTCTGATAGAGTATCTGTCCTTTGTTTTTCAGTTGTATTGTACTCATTGTGATCCCATTTGGGGTTTTCTTGGCAAAAGTATTGGTATGGATTGCCATTTCCTTCTCCTGTTCATTTTACAGATGAGGAAACTGAGGCAAGCAGAGTAAATTGACTTACCCAAGGTCACATAGCTATTATGTGTCTGAGGCCAGAGTTGAATTCAGGAAGAATCTTCCTGACTGCTGACCCAGTGCTCTATCTACTGCACCACCTAGATGTCCTGAGTAACTTAGGGGTGTTTTTAATAGGTATATAGTGATGAACATGGAGAACAAGAAAATTGTGGCATATTGATAAAACTATTAGATTTGAGTCAGAGGACATGGACTTAAACACCCAGCTCACTATTTACTTGGTTTCTGTTAAGCAAATCAGTTAACCTCTAATAATCAGTATTTTTCACCTAGAAAATAAAGGAATTGGACTAGATAATCTTTAAGGTCCCTCTTTCCATCTCTAAATTTTTTAATCCTAGTAGTACCTCTGTTTCCTTAAAATTAGCTAAATAATAGAATTTCTTGTTAGTATTTCTGTCTCCTTACTTGGATATTTTATGGTAAGACATATGACTGTGTGATGCATACACAAAGCAGCATTTGGTTCATTTTGCTACAGGAGCTCAGAACATGGTTTCATATTGGAGGAGGTATTGTTAGTTGAATACAAAAGACAATAATTTTAAACATCATTTCCTTCTTAGAAAATAAAAGCTACACATCTATAAGAACAGAAGCGTTGTCTGTGTTAGAGTTGGTGCTTCAAAAACTTGAAGGTGAGTATTTCACTTGACAGGTGAGAATTATCCTAACTTTCCTATCTTTTGGTCCAAGCCAGTTTTTGTGTCCTACTCCTGTAACTGTATATCTGGATGAGAAACCTGAGGACTTCGTGATTTAGAAAAACATACATAATAATTTGCAGTGTGTAAGCAAAGATTATGTAATGCCAATTTTTAACCTTTAAATATCTGTAGGGTTTTATTTTCAAGTATCTTTAATATGTGACTTTTGTACTACTTTGGTTACAATTCTTTTGAGGAGTTTTGTGGGGGTTTTTTTCCAGTAGTATTTAAAGATTGCAGAAGTTATTTTTTTCAGTATGACAACTTGATTTCCATTATTTACAGTATTGGTAACTATGACAGCAGCCTAGAGAAGAGACCTTAATGTTTAGGTTAACCAGAGCAGTAGATTGATAGATTAAATAGAAATAAATCTATGAATCTAATGTAAAGCTTTTTCGTTACAAGTTTTGATCTGTTTAATGCATGTTGAAGTTTGTGTTTTAGAATCTCTGAAAAGATGATCTAAAGCAACTTCTTTTAGTAGTAATAAAGGGAGAACTGCCAAAGTTTTATTCAAGGCCCATTTTCCCCCGTCCCCCAACGTAATATCTATGAAGTAGACTAGCTTCCTTTACATGTCACTTTCATAAGTAAGGTCCTGGGCATCTATTGCTTGCTTTTCTGGCTTTTGTTACAATATTATTCAGTTTATTTATAGCAACACTTAAAGAAGACTTTGTACAAACCTCAAAGAATTATGTGAACCTTTGGTGTTAACTGTAGAACTTGTCCAATTTGAACCTATTTTGTAGAAGTGATTGGTGTTTATATATAAATATAAATTTTATTTTCCCCCCTACATTTAAAAAGGGTGAAAGAGTCCCTTTTTATACTGATTCTAATTATTGGTATTCTTTAAAATAGTTGATGTTTGTAGTTCTAGAAAAGCACGTGGAATAATTTTGTATGGAGACTTAATGCATAGGAAGTAACATTGTTATTTTTATGTCTTTCTTGCAAAGATATGGCATATCCTTTTAGAATAGAGTTGTATTTATACTGTAGGATTGTGCCCTATTATTCACTTAAACTTTGCAAACTTTTTGGTTTAAACACTTCACAGTCTTTAGTGTGGCTGACAGGACTAACTTATTGGTTTATAGTATATCAGATAGTTCTAACATGTATTTATAATGATTCGGTCATTGTTATTTCCAAATATATTTAATTAGTTGCTCTTGCCATGGAGTAGAGTTTCTCTACTCACAGTTTTTCCACCACATTTCTAACTCTTATTTTTTAATAAACTAGACTAATTTTTTATTTTTTCCTTTTAAATGTTTTGTTTCTAGAGTCTAAACAGTGGAAAAGTTTGACACCTGACTGCCGAGCACAGCTCATTGAGTCTTTAACTACCATGGAGAAGACTGACAGCAGACCTGAGCTGCAGGAGAAAGCATCATCTTTGAAGAAAACGCTTGAAAATCTGGAGTAACTGAAGGGAGACAGTTCTCCCTCCCTCCATTAACCAAGTGCCATGTAAAACAAAAATTGAAAGAAAAAAATTTGTTGTTCTCAGACAACCAAGTGGGGAAAGTAAAGGTTAATCTGTAGCATGCATCATTCCTTGGCCGAAATAAAAAAAAATGCCTTAAATTCTGTTCCCCATTAGCTTTATTTTACTGTGGTATTTAAGCAACTTGGCTGAATGTGGTCATTGTTACCTCAGATTTGAAAAAATTAGTTGAAGAAATCTATAGTAATTGCTGTTTGAAGGACTCTTAAATGGACTAAAGTTGGATAGAGTTTTAAAGAAGAAGGATATTCCTTTTAGGATTAGTTAGGGCATCTGACTGTGGCTGATCAGACCAACAGTGGTGGTGTTTGGGTCCTCTTCGAGAATGAAGGACAGCAGTCAGCCAACCAGCCAGCTAAGCATGTAGATGGATTTGCTTTAGAAAGTTGTAATTCTCATGCAGCAAAACAAATTGTAATGTTAAAGAATTATTGGACAGCGAAAGGTGGAAAATTGTACATCATTGGAAAATGGGAAAGAAACCTGGTTGTGTGTGATGTGTTTTGGGGGGGATGGGAAATTTCTGGTGGCTTTCCATTTTGAGTCACTATTAAAGACTTGTATTTAGATGGGAGAAGTCATTCTCCATGCTATTCTTCTCTGATTATCATACCATTTTCTCAGACATGTGAGGTTGAATGATATTTCATTACACATTCTAACTGGGTTATTTAGTAAAAAACCAAGCAGCCTTGCTTTGAGTGTTTCCTTAATAGATTTTACATTTCAGCAACAGTATAAAAACTTCATCCATCCCTTCAGTGGAAGATTGAATTCTTGTGAATTGATCCGGGAATGAATGGTGAGGAGGGATAGTACTTAATTATCCAGATGAGATATTTGTTACTACTTATCGACACTTCTTGGGAGGATTTGGCCATGGCATTTCAGTTGTCTGTTCCCATCTCCATTAATGAATGAAACAAATCACAATACCTTTTTCTATGAATATTTTTCAAACCACGGTTGAATTTTATATAACAGTAATGTAAACTTCCACATTCACAGATAGCCCTGTTCTTATTTAGAAAAATGGTAATAATTTAAGCTTAAATATCAAGGGGGGGGAAGGGTTATTTTTGTTTTCCCTGCAAGCAAACTTATTTACAGCTCCTAGATTTTAGAGGGGAAAATTATATTACAGCAAAACTCCCGTCTGGGCAAAAAGCCCATTCTTACTGTCTTTAATATTCCACATAGACAGAACACCAAAACCTACTTCAGCAGCTGATACCTGTTTGGACTATTCCTGAGTTGAAAAGGAAGAATTTATAAAATGAAGACTAAATGAAGTGGGTACATTACATCAGAAGATGATAGTTTCATTCGGATGCTGAAATACAACCTTTGTTTTCCTCCAGCAGTGTCATAGTTCTGAATTTTAAGGTGACTGCTTTTTTTTTTTAAAGATGCCTGGCTGTCTCCGTGCTAGAGCAGTCTGTTATCTGTGGCTTACTTTGATGAGAGTGAACATCACATGTTTTTGGTAAACTGGACCTTCATTTAGACGTCTGTTTTTGAGGACCTGTTTACTCCGCTACCTTATGATATTAAGTGTCCTCTTATGATATTAAGTGTCCTCTTTCCATTGCATTAAATGTGCTTTCAGCATACTCTAGCTTGCATTGTTGCTGGGACACTTTTCAGGGAAAAGAGGAATGAATGTAGGCTGTGTCCAGTTGATAGAATCTTAGAGGACAAGTGCATTCAAGCCTGAACCATTAGCCTCTTTGACACATTTTAGGTGGATAAGCATCACCAAGTTTTATACATCACAAATTTAGTATTTAACATGGGGAAATTCCCTTGGTGCTAAGACACTTGAACTGCTTAGTGGTAGCCTGCTGTTTGTTTACATTTATTTTGGCTTACTGAGCATTCTTCTAATTTTTACACCTAATGCCTTCGTTTCCTGTGGTAGCCAAATCATTTGTACAACATAACGCTAAGTCTTGCCTCCCAGAAATGATGAAAAAAATTCATTCACTTTCTGTGTGCGTGTATGTATGGACAGAGTGTGTGTGGAGTTGGCTATATGTGTATGACTGTATGTCTTTCTAAAGGGAACAGTGTTAAGGAAGAAGCTTGGTTTTGTTGTGAGATTTTGACCCAGGTAAACAAAAATGGCAATAGATAGGTGACACAGACTGGTTGGCACCTCCCTCGGAATATTCCCTGGTTCTGATCTGACATTTCATCACATTGTCTTCAGTGACAGTTCCTTTTTTGCTGTTATGTTACAGTGCACTAAAGAATCATTTCATAAATTTGAAAAGAAAGCATCTGCACCCTTGCATCTGTCCAGAACAGTTGGGAACAGGGACAGTGAAACAAGTTTTAAGGTTTTTTTTTTTGATGACAGAGCAATATGAAAATGTCTAACTGCCTTTTAAATTATTTTACTTAATCTAGTGTGTGTGCCTATGTACACAAAGTCTGTCTGCACTACAAAACTGAGACTTTGATTTTATCCCTATTGACTTTCTCTTCTCCCTCCTATTTCAAACTTAATCTGTGAGCTTGAGTTTTAAAAGTGTGGCCTTGCTAGAGTCTTTCCTCTAAAAGTGGTCACACTGTTGTAAAAACTGTAGTGTGCCCTATGTGGGTTGTCCTTACTCTACTGCTGCAATGTGTCTGCTACTTGTGAATCAAGAGTGAAAGGTGGAGTTTTAACACCAGCATTCATTCTAATGTGCAAGCTTTTGCTTAAATTGATGTGTAGTAAGAAGAGTTCTCTACATACCAGGCCTTCATAGAATTCACTACAATCCGTACGTAGCTATCTAAGCATGTAATGAATTTATTTGAAAGGAAATCCACCCCAATACCAAGAAGGTATAAAATGGTAAATAAAGCTGCATAAAAATGGAAATCCACCCCAATACCAAGAAGGTATAAAATGGTAAATAAAGTTGCATGAGCAACTATCCGTGTGGATGTAATGGGTAGTTTTTTCCCCTCTTGAGAGTATATTCAACTGATCATCTTTCAAAGGTCAGTTCCTGTCATAATTGTTTGGAGAAACTGAATCTGATACGCATGTAATATAAAGGATACTATAATTTCAATGAGAAATCATCCTGAGTGGCTGGGATTTCAAAGAATTAAATTATGAAGAGAAAAAGCCATAGACAGAATTTCCAAATTGATACATATTTTAGAAAAAAAGCTGTCCTGTCTTTAGGAAAATTCAAATTAGACGTTAATTTTGGTTCTCTGTAATCCAAGTTTTTTATTTTGAAGTGCACATTTTTTTGCCAGATCATCATCTTTTCCTCCTGCTTTTTCCGACGTATAATGTTAATTTTTAAATTGATGATCCTAATATGAATTTATATTCCTTCCACTGCTTATGTTACACTTGCTCTGTCTTCACTGACCTTCCTATTGTACCTCTGCCACTTGTTTGCCCCCACCTGACTCAACTGTTTGAGCAGCTTCTGGGTGTTGTGCCCATCCTATCTAAACAGATGTATCAACAAGCTATCAAATTTATCAGAGAGTTGAAGCTACCACTTCCTCCTGTGGATCCAAAGAATGACCTTTAAGGTAAGTGACTTCATAATACTTATCCCACTAGAACTAAGGAGCTTCATATTAAAAGGAAATGGATTTGGCAATATTCAGCTTTTGCTAGCCTCTTCTGCCACTTTTTATATATTGCTTCTAGTTTAAATGAATGAATGGGAAAAAATATTAAGCACTTACTGTGTCAAGCACCACATGGGATACAAATACAGTAGCAAAGACAGTCCTTGCCTTCAAGAAGGGCATTCTCTTACTACATTCTAAGGGAAGGAGCAGCACATAGAGGGGAGTGACGGCCAGGGAGGCACATTTTAGTTTGGAAAGTCATAGAAATGGTGAATAGAGCTATATTGGGAAAAATTGGCATACCTTTGCCAAGAATCATGGGAATTGCTTTTATTCTAGCTCCAGACTTGAAAGAGTAAATTTGAGGGTGGAGATAGTACTATTAGAGCCTGGTCATAGAGACTAAAACAACCACCACTCAAGTCAGCAAAAGCCCCAGGACAGAGTTTCAGGATGTTCCTTTCTAATGCTTTCCTAGAGTTGCTATATGGCATAAGAAACACTCGCTATACTCTAATGTTCTCATTACAATGAAAAGTGACTCTTTTGTTTAGTAATTTTCAGTTTTTCATTTGTCAGCTTTAATAAAACTAGTCTCCAAATGATATTAGACTGTAAAATTAGAAAGGCCATATTCTCAAAGATAAATCTAGGTAAGAAAAAAAAATCAGTATGAGTGCAGCTAATAAGCCAAGTACTATTCTTAAATTGGTTTGTTGACAAAGTAAATATCATTAAGAGTAACAGAAATACTCATTTCCAGATCCCAAATTATTTTATTACCCTTTCCATCTGAACGTAAAGTGTTTTTTTTTTAATCCTTGACTTTGGTGTGTTTTTTAATTGGGTATTTTTTTAAAATTAAGTACCTGTAGTCTCCCTAACATATACACTGCTTACTAGGAAAATATTCATGATGATTCACATAACATCGAACACAGTATATTCATTTTGCTTTTTAAAGTATTAGGGCATATTTATTTCTACACCCTCTAACTCGGGTAATAGGCTCATAGAGATAGTACGAGATTAAACCAGAAAGATAAACAGGAAAACTGTAGATATGAGCAGTTCATCTTAATCATCATTATCTACACAGTATAAAGGAAGCCACATCACACACAATCCAAAAATCATTTCTGTGCGTTCATCTTTGGAATGTTGTCAGAAAGATGCATTTAACCACATCATAATCTGCTCCTCTGTTTTCTCTTTAACCTCTTTCACTCTATCTAGCAAGATGAGAGATATGGACAGTCCACAAAGGATACCATGTAAATCTCAATCGTTTACACCATTCATTAATGAATAGCACAGTACAGAAGAGTAATGGATATGTGAGAGACCTGGGTTTAAATCCTGCTTCTGACACTACCTGTGTGACTTTGGGGCAAGTCACTTAACCTCTCTGGGCCTCAGTTTCCTCATCTGTAAAATGAGGGGAGTTGGATTAGATGGCCTCTAAGGTATTTTTCCAGCTTTAAATAGGTGATCCTTTAACTTTGTGATCCAAAATGCTACAAAAAGTACTGTGGCCTTGTTACTTTTACTATATGGGTTTAGAAAGCTAGACTTTTAGACACTGTAATACAAGTAGGTACCCCCAAGTGAATGGTGGCATGCTACATGGAGTCTAAGTCAAACTAGGCTTTCCCCAAGTACATGTAATAGGACAATAGTAAGCAATATTTTGGGAAATTCTCATGTAAAGGTAGAGTCTGGCAAGACTGTAACTGTTTGCTGACTAAATTTCACTACTTAATCTAATTTCAGCTTTTCTTACTCTGCTTGAAGGAAAACCTTTAGCTCTATGGCCCTGCTAACTAATTTCCTACTAGCTCCAAAACTTAAAGAACTTTGCCTGTGTTCTGTGCTAGAAAAAGCAGAGTAAACACCCCCTTTGCAAGAGGGAGGAATGGTGTTTACTCCACATGCTGAGCTTCCTTTTAGCAGTTACTGTCAGAGTGGAAATAGACCTAAGGCTATCTACAAGAATTACTGAACAGCATCACCTCCAAGTGGTTGGACAGCCCTTACTTGAAGACCTCCTTTTAACTTGAACCTAATTCGTAGCAACCATCAAGTGTCCACACAAACCTTGTCCTCTCTAGATTATTCGTCCATAGTTACTTCAACCAGTCCAAATTAACACCAACCTTCACTTCTCTCCAACAGTTCTTCTGACTCTTTTCCTTATTTTATACTCAGGTTCTAGAATAATCAGTTTTCTTATAGGTTAATAGAAAAGCATAGCTGTCTTAATGAACTAACTCTGAGCCCCCATATCAGTTTATAAATCAACTGGGGGATCCTGTTTTTCCCATAAGATTTTGTTCACCTCTCAATATAAAACTTCCATCTAGTGGGTTTAGTGTTATTGGCTATGCAATCTATTCAGTGCAACAAACATAAAAGATTTAAAACTCAAAGATGTGTAGACTAAAATCACAGCCAGAGCTACCTCTAACCAAGTGCAACTGCTAACTTCTTCACAGACACTGATACCAATAGTTCCACCATTCAGCCTTCATGATGGCAAAGCCTCTCAGCAATTCTTTTCAGAATATCTTTTTCACAAGATGAGTTTCTTCATTGTCCAAAATGATAATTGACTCAACCTCTCATACTACAGCCCCCGCTTCACTCTGGGCCCAAGGCTTCTGATTGGTGAGCATTTATCATAACCCAGCCCAGATCCACCATGCCGCCACTACTTTCTACACATAATCTTGCCTCGGTCTGAATTGGGTACCCCTTCCTTCCCCACTATCTATTTCCCCACATTTTTCTCTGGGACCAGTAGTCAGATCTACTTTACCACCAAATTTCAAACAATCGCTTTATGACTCCACTCTCCAGTACTGACATCCTTGACCATGATACACATCTCTTAACCCCCTCCTATTTTAATATTGTTTTCTCATATTAGATTATAAAGTCCTTCAGGGCCAAGACTTTTGTATTTTTATCACCAGCACTTAACACTACCTGGAACACAGTAAGTGCTTAATAAGTATTTTTTAGTTCATTCATTCTTTGGGCTTAGCACACTGCCTAAAATATAGCAGGTACCAAATGCTTGTTGACTTGACAAGTTGACTTTTCCTCTACCTCATGCAATCTCTGATACATGAGATTTAACTCACTCCAAGCTATGGTTAAATTGTCCCCAATATTTTTATTTCCTTTCTATTAAAGATGCAGTAAAAACACCAGAATCTTTGCTACAGGGGCTTTTGAGGCTGATGTTACATAAACATAAAAAATAAATACCTTGGTTGGAAGCCACTTAGCAGTTGGGGAGATCAGGAAAGGCTTCCCGGAAAAGGTAGTACTTGAGTTTTGAAGGAAACAACTGATTTTAAGAGGTGAAGGGGAGGGGGGATTGTATTTCAGGCATAGGAGTCAACTAGTGCAAAGGCACAGAGATAAAACATAGGGTTTTAAGTGTAAGAAAAAGAAAGAAAGACAATTTGGCTGCTCCATAGAGTGAAAAAAATAGAATAATGTATATGGCTAGAAAGGTAGATTGTGAAAGGCTTCAAAACCCAGAGGAATTTCTGTTTGATCCCAAAGGAAATGAGGAGGCTTGGAGTTTATTGATAGGGTGGGTAGTGATGCAATCAGACCTTAAAGTTGAAAACCACTTAGGAGTTATATAGGGCAGTGGTATCAAACACTCCCTAGTGCAGCAGGTACTTGATTAAAATGCAGTTGTGAAACATTTAACAAAAATATAGTATAATCTTGTTTTAGTCATTTTTCAGTCATATACCACTCTTTGTGATCCCATTTGGGGTTTTTTTGGTAAAGACACTGGAGTAGTTTACTATTTTCTTCTCCAGCTCATTTTACAGATGAGGAAACAGGCAAACAGGGTTAAGTGCCTTGCCAAGGGTCATATAGCTAGTCTGAGGTCAAATTTGAACCCAGAAATATGAGTTCATAGCTTCCTAATTCTAGGCCCAGCATTCTATCCACTGTGCCACCTACTTGCCTCACAGTAAGGCATAGTAACGTTAATTAGTGGTTTTCTAAGTTCAGTATGTGGTCGGTTGGGATCTTTATGTATAATTTAGGGGTCCTCATTTCTACTTGAGTTCAACACCACTGAGGTAGAGTCTGTATTGGAGTGGGGAGAGTTTAGAGGTAAGGAGATAAAATTAAGAGGCTATTGCAATAATCCAAGTGAAAAGTAATGAGGGTCTGAAGTAGGATGATGATCACCTCAGTAGAGAGAGGGGGTTGGATGCAGGAGACGTTGTGGAGGTAAAAAATTATATATGGGTTACTTATTACTGACACCAGGAAAAGGCGAGAATGTTTTTTTCTTAGTTAACAGAGTTCTCTATATGTATGTCTGTAACAGTAAGCACCCTAATATACACAGGGGAGCCTGGTATCACAGGTTCTTTGATCTGCTTTTCTAAAAGGAAAGGCAGCTTCTGAGGGGTTAATAATCACTTTAATCAAGCATATGTATCATTCTTTTAACCAAGCACATATTTTATTCACTTAGTTCAGGGGAGTCAGCACTCTGAACTTCAAAGAAAATACAGAGAAATCAAAGATATCAACAGACATGCCTTCCTCTGCTTGAATTCAACAGACTGGTCCAACTGTCTGACCATAGTTACCAGAGAGGGAAGCATAAAGATCTGAGTTTTCAGAGCTGGGGAGCTCCTTAGCAGCTTTCCAGAGTCCTCTGGCCAAGCAAACACTTCCAGTCAGTAACCTCCAAAGTAAAACCTTAACTCAGTATTTATACCTTTTTTTAGAGCCAGAGGGCATCACAACCTTGAGAACCAGTGCCTCATTAACAAAGGTTTAGGCCTTCCCACAAATCTTTCCTAATCAAACTCCCCTTAATGGGCAGATCTGTTAAAGGATGGGGAAGATCTTTAATCACATTAAAATAATTAACAAAACAAATACATATACTGTTTCTAGTTAAACTTTTTTCTGTACTTTACTCTCAGTAAAGATTCTTGATTGATAAAGACAAGATTTCATCAGAGGCACTAGATTATACTAAAACAAAAACAACAAAAGATCCTGTTTTGCTTGACATCACACTCCACCCTTCCAGGATCCTAGGCCTTACAATGTAAATGGCTATGGATCTTGGAACAAATAGGGGCATTATATTTCTTGATTACACTAAAACAAAAACAGCAAAAGATCCTACTTGGCTTGCCCTTGCAATGTCATTCAAGCTTAGGGTTTTCCACATCTGAAGCACCAAATCCTTTTACATTTCCATTTCCAAAATAGTGACCCAACTGTAGCATAGACCAGATGAAGTGTGTCCTACATAGAAGCATTTATCTAAAGTCAGAAGGGATCTCAGAAACAGTCTAGTTCAACTTCATTTTGTAGATATGCAAAATGAAACCCTATGAAGTAAACCCTATGAAGTTCACACCAGTATTAAGTATTAAATGTACTTGATATCTTGCTATCTTGAGCACTTGCATGGAAACTGAGGTCCCTTTTCCAAACCAAAGTCCCCTAAACCTGGATGGAGTATGAGCAAAAGAAGTTTCAATGAGAAAGTTCCTAACATCAACCTAGGTATATATAAGGCCACAGCCTTGACAGTGAGCCACAAATTATGGAAGAGCAATTAGACTTCTTCATATTCCATATGAGACAACTACAGAAGTTTTCAATAGTTTGGCATTTCAATAGGAGAAAGATGGGCATGGACAACATGGTAGGTAGAAGACTTTGGATTCAGGAAAACTTGGGTCTGAGTTTTGCTTCTGACATATGCTGATGATGTGATACTGGGCAAATCACCTAATCTCTTAATGCCCCCAGACAATTCATTAAGACCATAAGTTATATAGGAGTTTCCTAAGTGCATCAAAGGACACTGAGAGTTCTCACATAGATGAAAATATCTGTATCTAAATAAAAGTGGGGTGTATGTTTATATTATCCTGATGCATATTGGTGAGTTGTGTAATTTAGAACACAAAGAGAATAAGTGACTTAATGTTCATTTAACTAATATGTGTCAGAAGCATAACTTGAACTCATCTCTTCTGACTCCAAGGTCTGCCTTCTATCTACTGTGCCATTCTCTCTGTGCTTCCGAGGTGGTGAGTTCTGAGAAGAAATTCTTACCCTAGCCTTTAGGTAGCTAAGAAAGTGCATGGCCACATCCTGCAGGTATTTTATTCGTAGCATCCACATGAGGGGACAGTAGGTTGCAGTTGCAGAAATAAAGCTGGGGAGGATGAAAGGGTGTTGGTATTGAATCTGCATAGGAGAGTGACTGATGGTCCTTTGGACCCAACTCCTGCCCTAATTCCCATTCAGTTGTCCTTTGACACAGCAGTTGGGTATAAAAAATGAACAGTCTAGTGAAATGAACTGATAACTTCAGAGCCATCTATCTGGATCTCTGGGACACAAAAGTCTACTGGGCTCTGAACTATATGGGATGGTTACCAGTGTGACCTAAGATCCACCAGGACTTTGATCCCTTTTCTCTCCATTCACTTATTGTAGATCTTGCCTTAGGAGTGTGATCCCACTTTACAGAGGCATCCAAATTTAGGCCAAGTATGAGTCCATCTTGGATTGTAGGTGAATGTCCTCCCCTCCTTTTGTGAAGACATTAATAGCTGGCTCTCCAGAACTTGATCAGATGAGGTCTGACTCTTCTGCCAATCTGTAGAACAGTCCCCTCTGAGCCAGTAACTGAGATGGGCTACCAAATTCTGCCACTACTCCATTGTCCATGACCAGAATCCTTGTTGGGAAAGCAAGAGAAACACAATGTTCCTATGAAGCTAGATTACCTATAAGATTCACAACTGGAGTCCAGTGGGACCTATAAGAACTAGTATAAATTAAGTGTCTTGAATCACAGAATTTCTGAGTTCAAAGATTCCCTAATGGCTATCTAGCCCTGTCCAATTCTTTGCAGAAAAAAGGATTTCTACCATAGCACTACCAGCAAACAGGTCATCTAGACTGCTTGAAGTCCTCCAATAATGAGGAACCCATCTTCTCTGGTAGTAGCTTATTCCATATTTAGATAGCTGTTTGGAAGTTTTTCTAAAATCAAGTCTAAATTTGTCTATTTCTATCTCTACCCTCATTCCTGGTTCTTATGGTTGTTCAGTTGCATATGACTCTTTGTGACCCTACAGACCATAATGCCCATGGGGTTTTCTTGGCAAAGATACTAGAGTGATTTCCATTTCCTTCTCCAGTCCCCTATTTTGTACTTGTGACATTGGTTTCCCAGCATCACCTACAAATTTGATATGAATGCCATCTATGCTTTATCCAAATAATTTATAAAAATGTTAAACAGTACATAAGGCCTAGCACAGTTCCCTGGGGTACTCTACTGGAGACCTCCTAAATTGGCATGGAACCATTATTACCTACTCTTGAGTGTAAACCAATTCCAAATCTGTTGAGTCCCTCTGCTGTCATCTAGCCCACATCTTTCCTTTTTGACAAGAACAGCATGACTAGTAATTCATTGTGATAGGTAAGGAAGAAGCTAACTAGAACCTCCTCAGGGAATACAATATTTGTGTAAGTCAGGAAGACATTTAGATCAGTGCCCACCTTCTACATTTAATAGTTATATAAGTATGGTCATATTACTTAATTTTTCAGAGCCTCAGTTTCCATCTCCCTAATATAGAAGATATTACTTCCCAGGGTTGTAATTGTTTAAGACACAATCATGTGCATGTTGGTATCCCATAAGGCACTTTATTCATTGGGTTGTGAATGTAAAGTGCTTCAAAAACTTGAAAGTATTACGTAGATGTCAGTTATTAAACGATGTAGGATTTTTTCTGCATTAAGGGTAATTAACTTTCAGCTAGAGGCATCCTGATGTATTTTATAGGATGCCCTGCCAAGGTTCTGGACTAAAACTAGACTACAGCCCTGTAGTGGCAAGGATTGGGCATCTTCCTTCCTCAGGATTTTTCATCCAGGTATAGAGCCCACTTCAAAGATCTTTAGGGTCTTCTGTGTACCCAGGTTATGTGTACCCAAGTGAAGGATGATTAAAATTTTAGTGGCAGGTTGAGTTCACAGTTGAGACTTGGGTTCAGAACTGTCGAACTACAAGTAGGGCTCTAGGATATCTTTCTGGGAAGACAAAGGCTAAGGGACTCTTAGCAGGGGTTACCTGTTGCAATCCATCACTGTGTGCAGACGATGGGCGATGGTCAGCACCGTGCAATCTGCAAACTGATCTCTGAGGATGGCCTGGATCTTGAGATCATTCTGAGCATCCACAGCAGCTGTGGCTTCATCCAGTAAAAGGATTTTGGTTTTCCGGAGCAAGGCCCTAGCCAGACATAAGAGCTGCTTCTGGCCTACACTATATAGCAAACAGAAAAAGAGTGACTCACATGGGGATCAAGGGGTCACTAATCTCTTTTCCCTAATCCTTGTCCTTACCACACACACACACAATTAGTGACTAAGATTGTGGCTGTTATTTCTGAATGTGTGGCCTGTCCACTGCTATCTGTGGTATAGCTGGAAAGGAATGAATATTTCTAATCTCAACTATATGCTTATTACCTGTGTAATAAATGCAGGTTGTGCAGGTTACTCAACTTTTGGGGGACTGTTTCTTCATCTGTATAAACTGAGGAAGTTGGGCTGAGGGACCTCCAAAGTTACTTCTAACTAAATCCGTGATTGTATGATTTGGAAGACATAGGTCCTAGCTTTGGTTGTGACCTTGAACCAAATCATAGTCTCACTGAGCCTCAGTTGTCTTATCCGTCAAATAGGGATAAAAATCATGATAGCCAGAAGTAAAGGATCCTAAACAGATTAGGAGTTCTTCACCTGGGGCTCATAGATCCCCAATGGATAGTTATAAGAGGTCTGTGAACTTGGGGAAAAAAAGATGACATCTATGTATTTGTTCATAACTTCTGGTTTCCTATGTAATCCCGTTTTTTATGGTATGTATTTTAAAACGTTGTTGTAGTACTTCAGAAGAGGACCAAGGACATCACAAGGGGCTCATGTTATTAAAAAGTTTAAAAATTCCTGAGATAGATGATCTCTTGAGGTTTCTCACTATTACTGAAAGCCACAGGATAAGCTAGCCTGGAGCCCAAACCATGCTTGTCATGCCCAATGTGTAGTTCTAGATAATATAATTCGTTTTTTCTTCTTTTTCCACAACTGTCCTCACCTCAGGTTGTCTCCTTGGTCTGAGCACTCATATTGTAGCTGACCAGGGAGATCTAAAATGAAGCTCTTAAGCTGAACCATCTCTAATGCCCCCCAGATCTCATCATCAGAATGTTCATCCAAGAGATCAAGATTCATTCTCACAGAGCCAGGAAACAAGATTGGATCCTTGGGAGAGAAGGGAAAAGTAAAATCCACTAGTAATGTCCTAACAAAGCAAAGAACAGGGCAGCATCTCCCCTTTTCCCCAGCCAGATGTCTCCCCACAACCTACATTTGATGCATAAAGCCCAACTTCCTAGGAATGACTAATTATGGTTTCTCCAGCATCCAACCACATACCTGAGGGATGATGGTTATTTTGGACCTTAGGGCATGAAGCCCCACTTGACTGATATTCACCCCATCAATCCAGATCCCTCCTTCTGCAGCTTCAATGAGCCTCAAGAGGCTAATGATGAGGGATGATTTTCCTGCCCCTGTCCGGCCAACAATGCCAACCTAGAGTAAGGACATGAAAAAGTAGCATCTTCTGTTCTTAGGACCAGCCTCCAAGAAACTCAAGGAAAACCTTAAGCTTTTCAGAGCAGGAGTTTACTGGGTTGTGGTAGTTATAGTGGATGAATGAGCACAGGAGGCCTTGCTCACCTTCTCCTGTGGGTGAATTTTCAGAGTCAGATTCCGCAAAGCCAATGCCAATCTTGGCCTATACCTTAAGCTATAGCCTCGAAATTCAATTTGCCCCGTGGCAGGCCAGGTGTGACTGATCCCATTATGGGGCAAGGTCCAAGGGGCCTAGATAAAAGGGGAAAATATCAAAATTCACTTAAAAGAAGAGAGGAGAAATCACTTAAAAGAACTTGAACCTGGGATCTAGGCATGTCTGCCAGGAGAAAACCTTCTCTGAAGGTTTTCCTATGATTGAAGATAATATACTGAAATCAGAGGTCATGATAGATACTTGGGTACGTGTGTGGGTCTATGCAGAGGATTTTAGGACTGAAAAGGATCTTGGGAGCAACTAGTCTAACCTCTCCTGGAACAAAAGTCCTATATACGACATCCTTCCACAAGTGGTCATCCAGTCTCTTTTTAAAGACCTCCCACACCAACCTCCATTGATGGGGAATCCACTACCCTCCCCCAAGGTGCCCCATTCCATTCATTAAATTAATTAAAAATAAATTATTATTTATCATAATCTCCAATCCTTTCCCCACCCAAAAGTGTAGATGAGGTGCAGGCATGGGTTTCTGATTTTTGAAAAGCCAGGACATCATACCATGTGACCAACTAGAAATGGACATAAGACTACGGTCATACCCTGATTAGGAAAGATCACTAGGCTTTATTCGAAAATAGAGAAAGTGGAGGTTACCTCCTTGGAGGTCTTATTGTAGTCTCTCATCCTCTCCACAGAGACAATGTTATTCTCCAGGTCTGTCCAGGAACGCACTGCCCAGTGCAGGATCTCAGTCACCTGGCATGAATAAAATGGGTGACGTCCAGGAAATTTGTCCTGATAGCAAACTCTAGTCTGGTAGATTGGGTGCTAGAGACCTGGTCTTTTTATCTTGCAGAAATATACCCAAGGATCGTAGAAATAGAGCTGAAAGAGCTCTCAAAAGCCATGGAATCCAACCTCTTCATTTTACAGATGAGGAAACTGAGGACCATGGAGGTTAAATGACTTGTACAAGGTCACACAGGAAGCATCAAAGATGGAAACATCCTCTGTTTCCAATGCCAATGTTGTTTCCATTTTACCAGCTCCCTTCTCCACTTGAGGACAAATGGTAGAAAGCAAAGCAAGTGCTCTCTTTTGGGTCAACCTTCAATCAGATCTTTTTTAGGCAGAGACACTAACAAACATAAACATGCCAGAATGATATAGATAAGAATAAAAAACAAGATAGCCCTGAACCTAGATAATCCATACAACACTGAATAATCTGGCATTAAAAAATCTGATGATCTGCCTAACATCAGCAGGGCAGAAACAAATAGTCATGTTTTCCAGTAGAAGAGATGGTTTGTACTCACACATTCATTCACATTTTCTCATCTTGTTAGGTCTGAGGGCATGCATATGCAAGATGTCTGACTGAGGTCAAAGGGAATCACTGTTGACTGTGGAGCAGAATAAAGGGAAGGCTCCCATGGTCTTAAGTTTCTTAGCATTGAGCTCCAACCAACTGAATGACTAAACTAACTTCTCAGCTCCATTCACTTGCACTGAAGATTTTGCAATGAGTGCAAAAAGCCAGTAGTGCCACTTATAGCTCTGCTCAGGCCCTGAGCCTGGGAAAGGGCATTAACTATATATTTCTCACTTTTGGTGGCAGGATTGGATTCCTTTCCACCATCACTCCACCCTCCCCAGCCCACCTCCATTGTTCTATGTTTGGATCCAGGGAAAAGCCATAGCCTTGTTTCAAGCATACTGGGGTGTCAGAAGATGATAGAAGTGCAGAGAGACTGAGATGATGGCAGAAGAAAGGGGACTGTTGTCTGGTATGGAGAGGATCCAGCCCTTGACTCCAGAAGGGTAGAAAGCAGGTTGAAGGGTCTGGCAGACTCCAAGTTCATGTGAGTTGTTGAGATTTGCTTCATCCAGACCAGAGTATGTCAAGATCCCAAGCGATGTCCCCAGGCTTTTTCAGCAGCTACCCTTAGACCTGACCTCTAGGTCCTGACTCTGCCACCAAATGCCCAAGTAATACTCTCTAGGTTTTCATAACATTGCTCTTTCCTGGGTTTCCTCCCTCCCTTCCTTTCTCTCTATCCTTTTCCAGATGAATCTTCATCCAGGTCATGCCTGCTACCTGTGGGACCTCACCAAGGCTCCCTTCTGGACTTTTTTCTACCTCAATACTATTTCACTTGGCGATGCCATAGCTGTCATGGTTTCAGTTATCATCTCTATGCAGATGATTCTCAGATCTACTTGTCTAACCCTTACTTCTCTCCTGACCTCTTGTGTTATATTCCCACCTCCCATCTCAAACTAGATGTCATGTAGACATCTTAAATTCAACAAATCCCAACCTGATTATCTTTTCCTCCAAATGTTCCCTTCTCCTTAAATTCCCTGTTACTGTCTAGAGGACCACCATCCTCTCAATCCCCATCTTCCCACCAGACTGGCAGTCTCAGTGCTATCCTCAACTGCTCACTGTCTTATTCCCCATATCCTATGGCTGGTCAAGTCCTGCAGCTTTTGCCTTCATGGTATCTCTTGTATATACCCCACCCACACCTCCCCCTCACGTCCTCTGACACAATTCCTCTTTACCTCACAGTTGGACTACTGCCATAGCCTCCTGGTTGGTGCCTGCCTCAAGTCTTTTCTTGCATGATTCAGTAATCTCCAACAGCATCAAAGTGCTCTGTCCTGCTTTTAAAGCCCTTTCTAACCTGGTCCCCTTCTATCTTTCTAGACTTTTATATGCCTTACTCTCCTTCACACACTCTGCAACCTAGTGACCCTGTCCTTGCTTTTCTTCACTCCATCTCCCAACTCTGAGAGTTTTCCCTGGCTGTGCCCTCTGCCTAGAATGCTCTGCCTCCGCATTTTTGCTTCCTGGCTTCTTTTCAGTCTCAGCGTTTCACAGCTGTCCTTAATTTTGCTACCTTCCTTCTGAAACTATCCCCAGTTTATCCTCTTTATTTGTACAGAATCATTTGCATGTGTTCTCCTTCATTATACTGTGAGATCCTTGAAAGCAGGTCCTAGTTTGGGTTTTTTGGGGCATTTTTTGTTTTTCTTTGTATCTTCAGCTCTTAGCATTAGCTGACTGACTTACCTGATGTTATACAACTCCTTTTATCTGTGAGCATCTTAGTTTTCACATCCATTAGAATAGGAGATCTCATTGGATCATATACAATGAGAAGAAAACTCAAAGCCCACTTAGTTCAACCCCCTCATTTTACAAATGAGGAAACCAAGGCCCACAAAGGCTAAGTGACTTGTATAAGACCACACAAGTAGGTCATACACAGGACCTTCTTCTAACTCGAGCCAGGTCTCTTTCCAGGGTGATACTGATTCCAGCTCTAATATTTGCTGAGTCTTTTTTCTTGGGCTTTGGAGACTGAATTCATATTCCTTATACTATTTCAGGACAATCTGACTTTTCTAGTCTGCCCACCCTCAGCTTCCTGAGACAAGGAAAGTCAATGGAATACCTGGAGAGCCATTGAAACGGAGAACCCCACAATCCCTGGACTGAGATGGGGCTTGCTGAACACAGCAAAGGAAGCAGCAGTGAGGACGAGAATATTTCCTAGGATCTCCATATTGGTTGCCAGCCACCTGTGTGACCCAAGAGAGGAGGAGATTTTTTTTCAACCCAGGGAGAGGCTATTTTTTTTTGTCTGTTTTTATATGTATCATCTCATATATCAACCTTTGAGTAGTTTATCCCATGTGGAGATTTCCGATGACTAAGCCTAGTGCAATCAGTATATTTGCCCTGACACAGAGCAACCTTGGAGGACTGGGAAGAACCTGGGGTTCCCTATAAATAAGAAATCCTGTTCTAGCACTGGAAGTCAATGACTCTTTTTTCCTACACAGGGTACATCAGCGTGAGAGTCAGATGGCAGGAGAAAGACCCCTCAAGAATTTTGCACTGGACATAAGTTACCTATTTTGCTAGCAATTAAATGACACAAACAGTGGCCCATCTCCCATCTCCCATCTCTGTGCCTTTGCACTAAATATACCCCATGGCTGGGATGCTCTCCCTCCTCACATTCACCCCTTAGAATGTCTAATTTCATTCAAGACAGTTCAAATCCCACCTTTTGCAGGACATCTTCCCCGGTTTTTTCTCTATCATGCAACAGGTGGTGCCTTATTTGCTAACATTCTCTTTCATGTGTTCTGTATATTGTATGTACCTATTTATATGCATATTATTTTCCCATTAGAACATATGCCTTTGAGGGCAGAGCTTGAAACGTAGTAAGAGATTAATATATGTCTGTTGTTTGACAATAAAAGCTTGCACATTTGCTCTCCCACAAAGAAGCCCTCACCAGGGGCCAGCTAAGTAGGGACGAGGCTGACTTGTGGCCCACTCAGGGGGAGGGACCTAGGTCTTGTGCCTGGTGGGCTGACTCAGGATGCATTCCCAGCTACTTGAGTCCCCAGGGAGCCCAGGAGAGTAGTTTTTAGCTCCTTCCTTCTCCCCTCCTAAAGGAAGAATATCCTTATAAAATCCCATAGAATTAGAGGGCGATTATCAAGGCCTTACTGACTTTGTTTGCCTTCAGGAAAATCATTGACTAAACGATCTTGGGCAACTACATATTTTGATATGAGAAATTCTAAAAATAAAGGTGTGTGAGGCAGGAGAACGAAGGAAGAAGAGCAGGCCAGACTGTAAGATTTATCTCAGGCCCTTCTCAAACCCAATGGCAGGGTCTTCACCTCCACCTCCAAATGGCATTCTCCTTCCCTTTTCTTTAAACTTTTCATACCTGTCAGCAACTAGCCTGGGGAAGCTGGTTTTCTGGTGCTCATCTATCCGTGAGTCATTCTGTACAAGAAACTGATCCTGAGCCTCGAAGGCCCGGATCACAGCACCCCCATGGCACGTCTCTGAGATGTGGGAGTAGATGGGTGACCGGCTAACTGACTCCAAGCGCCTCAGCTGGCATGAACTGGCAACATACAGGCTCTGAGGTCAGACGGAACAGACAATGTCAGAGGGATCGGGGGAAGGGGGACAGAGCAGGCCTGCCCATGACGTATCTGAAGAATTAAGATAAAGGATTGATAGACACCAACATGGCAGGAGTGTTGAGCTGGGAGTCAGGAAACCTGAACTCTAGTCTTGGCTATGTCACTGCATCAGTGTCATTCAATATTTCCATTCTGGCTTTCCTTAGCTGTCACTGATCTTCTGGGGACAGCAAGAAAGGCACTCTATCATAAGAGTACCCAGAAATGGCTTGACAATCACTAAAAGGAATGAGAGAAATAACCTTTTCTCCCCAAACCCAAGAAAGAAGTATCTTTAGTGCTTCATCTCAGACAAGAGATGACCATGGTTACATGGAAGATGATAATTAGCTATTCTTAGTTTTTGTTTTGAATGAAAAAAAATTAACAACTTCAGTATGAAAATAGAAGGTTAATTTTAGGGATAAAACTGTGACAATACTAAGGGTTTTGAGAGACAATGGAATAAACTAAGGAGAGCAAATTTCCTGAAGAGATGAGAAGTCCATCTATGTGCTTAAGCCCAAGTCTAGTAGACTTGCTTGGAGGTAGGGAATGGCATTCTAAAGTACCAGGAGAGATGAGTGATATGTAATACTGTGTTTTGCCTCCCTTTCCTTTCTTGTAATTGTGTCTCTACCATATTCTATACCTGCAGCCCAACGTAGAGAGCCATGAGGGGTAGGACCACCACAGCAGCCAGTGGAGTAGTTACCACTACCACCAAGATCACCTCCAAAAGTCCAAACAGGAAGCCTAAAAAAGACTTGAACTTGTCTGGGATCACAGCATCGATGGCATCGGTCTCCTTAGAGAAGCGATTGAGTAAATTTCCTATAGGTGTCTGCTCAAAGAAGGTCATGGGGGACTGGGCCACGTCACGCAGGAGCCCCTGGAATAGTTGTTGAGATGCTCGAATTCCCCCCAGGATGACAACCGCAATGGAACCAAACCTTCCAATGACTAAGACATAAAAGCAGGAAATAAGAACTCATGGTACAGTGGAAGGAACACTCGATTTATAGTGAGAAGATGTGGGTTCAAATCCTGTCTGCCATTTGCTATTTGTGTGACCTTGGGCAAGTTACTGAATGTCATTGGGGCTCAGATTCACCATCTGCAAAATGAGAGAGTTGGACTAAGTATCCTCTAAGGTCCCATCCAGCTCTCAGTTTATGATCCTATGACCTTAAGGGTACCTGTAGGCAGAACCACTAGAAGCTGAGGGAGAGAAAAAAAGAGGGTGGAAAGTGGGAAACAGCTACAGGATTCTTTTAGCCAAACTGTCATGAATTAGCGGTGCAAACTTAGGTGATTCATAATGTCTACAGGTCTGTTGTATCATCTTTAAAGTTCTTTCCAGTCCTAACAGGTTGTAATTAAAATGGATTAAGTGACTTGCCCACATAGCTAGTAACTGATACAGTCCAAGATTGGGAGCCAGTTTTCCCTGGGCCTCAGTTTTATCAATTGTAAAATAGTTGTGTGACTTGTCCTTTGTTCGTGAGGAGGATCATGACATCAGGGAGATGATAACATGACTTGGAGTTGACTTGAGTTTGAGCGAGGGAGGACTGTGCAAGGTCACCAGCCTCACTTCTCCTCCAGAGTCATCTGGGTCCAGTGACCTGATGTTCCTCCGGATGACTGGAGATGGCCCAAGATTTGTAAAATGGAGATGGTACCTATACTGCCCATTAAATAAACTAAGGGTGTGAAAGTGCTCCCAGAAAGGAAAAGTATAACCCAAATGTAAAGTGGCATTATTGATGATGCAGAGCTTGTGATAATTTAGCAAGAGCAGAGCTGATTTGTGAGGAAGGGAAGAATAAACATTCATATAGCATCTTCTGTATGCCAAGCAATAGGCTAACCACTTTACAACTGGTATCTCCTTTGATCTTCTCAACCACTCCATTATACAGATGGCAAACAGAGGTCAAGTGACATCCCCAAGGTTACACAGCTAGTAAGTGCCTGAGGTCAGATTTGAACTCGGATCTTCTTGACTTCAGGCTCAATGCTTTATTTGCTATGGCACTTAACTGCCTAGAAATGGGTTAACTAAGCAAATTCAAAGCATGAACAAAATGGCTAGGATAAGAGTCAACCTACTAAAGAAACTGAAGTGTTTAAGTTTTACATAATTGACATAATTATAACTCAGTCTCATTTTTTTCATTAACAATTCACTCAACGAACTCTGATACTCCCATAACCTCTCTTGGCCTTAGCCACTTCATATATAAACTGAGAGGGCTTAAACTAGACAACCTCTAGCGTCTAATATCTATAATCTACAATTCGTATTTAGACTCCTGAGTTATTACAGCTGGAAGGGGCCGTCTAATTCAAACTCCTTACTGTTCAGAGGAGGAAAATGAGACCCAGATAAATGAAGTAACTTTACCAAGGTCACACAGCCAATTAGGGAGAGGGAAAGCATTACTGGAATGTAATGAAGCTACATTTCGTTAATCATTATTCTAAATTCAATTAAAGGTCACAAATATAGGAAGTGTCTCCTCCCAGTTAATCAGAAAGTATAAGGTGAGAGTGTATTTTTAAACAGAAAAAAACAAAAACAAAACAAGACCCCAGAGAACTGTCAGGACAGGTTACCTATTTACAATATTTACACGCGCGCATGTGTGTGTGTGTGTGTGTGTGTGTGTGTGTGTGTGACATTCGGGTGAATCTTTGGCCTTCTTCCCAGGAGCTTGGTCTCCTGAGGAATTTCTTATCCTGCTTTCTGAAGATTATCAGGTGCTACATGAAGGCTTGCTTGGGAAAGGGGTTGCATCCTTATTTCCTATGACTCATATCCAAAACATATGGAACACAAAATGCATGATCTAGAGATTTCTTTGGTTCTTGCTGTCAGTTGTTTTTTAAGGCATAAAAAGACCCTGGGAACCTCTTTTCCTGAACCAAAAGGACCAGGACAGAATCCAGGCTATATTCAGAAGTATAATACCTGAGGCTCCTGATGAATGTTGGGGAGAGGAACAGGAAGACTGGGTAAAGGATAGTTGAGGCAGGCTGATGTCTCTCAACTCTACTGAAGAAAAGAGAGATCTACAAAGCATCTAGGGGGATTGGACTGTAAAAGTGAAAGAGGAAAGAGAGAGGAGAGCAGGTTAGAGACACCTTGGAAGCAGCCTAGTAGCCCAAAGACCCCAAGTCGAAGTCTCGTGTGCTGTTGGGTTCCATTTGTGATAGGGTCATCTGCCCAAAGACTAAGCCAGTAACCACGAGAGAACGAGACCATCTGCTGACAGAGGAATAAAAGCACGATGGCAAGGCAGATTGGTGTTCCTGCTGCCCTCAGGTAGGCCAGGTATAGTGCGGCATTCACCTGAAACACATGATAAGTGGAGGGAAAGTAGAGAGGAGGACAGACATAAGGGGAAGGGGAAAGAGGAAAAGAGTGAGATGGAAGGGGAGATAAAAGAGAAAAGAAAATTCCCAGTTAAGCTTCTAGAAATTTTTAAGGGCAAAGAACGATGATTCTCAAGTCCCACAAACAATCATCTATCTCCTACAAGGATTGTAGGTCTTTAAGTCAGATCCCTGGCCAGAGTTATTATACTGTCCTCTCTGAAGTATCCTTCCATTCTTATGTTTTAGTGTCTTTTTTTCCCCATTCATTTTCAATTTAAAAATACCAGGACATTTTTAAAAGGTTAAAAACATGCAGTAATGCAGTAACCCTACTGGGCTGTCACTAGTCAAAGGCCTAGGGCAGCAAGAGGTTAATGAGGGGAGAACATAAGAAACAACTCTTACCCTGCCATATTGTACTCTGTCCCTTTCAGTCAGCTGTCCTGCCATCCTGGTGCCCTCAGCCTGGCTCTGTAGGGTAGTGCCACCCTTTTCATGGGAATCCTCCATGATACTGCAAAATAGGACCAGTCATTAAGTCACATTTAACTTCTGAACCTCTCCCTGGTGGGCCATCTACACTAGCATTTTAAAATTACAATTTTCCTAAGTTTGGCTTAGAATAGAATCATGAACCTTTGAGAGAAGAGTCCTCTGAGATTATTTCCTACAGAAAATACAACAGAGGCAGACTCTGTGTGGGGAGCAGTATTAGTTCAAGACTGAAGATTCAAGTCTTGTGCCTAATATCCCTAATAGACACAACTTCAATATTTTGTGTATGGGTGGATTTTAAACATATAGTATGGATAAAAATGGAAAGGTAATAAACACACACAGTTGGGAACTGTACTCATTGGCCACTTGTTTTCTGGATGGGACATATTTAAGGAACCGAACATTCATCAATTCTGTGTCAGTTTTCCAAGCTGATTATTTGTTTAAGTAAGGCTGTTATGGCAAGGCTGCCACAACTGCATGTGTCTTGAAGGCCAGGTATTTCCTTTGTTTACATATCAACTATATGAGACGTACTGGTATTCTAAAGTCAGATTACTTTGTTTCATTAAGGACTTTTGTCTTATCATATCACAGGAAAATATTTTATGAACATGGTATCCTGGTATAAAATGTGAAATGCAAATTTACTTTGAGAAATAATAAATCTATAATAATTTTTGTTACTATTTAATATTTACAATTAATATTTTAATGTAGTAATATTATTAGTATATATTTCATAAAATAATTTGCATTGACATAACATGAAACATGCATAACTTTTCAAAACATTTTTAACTTCTATTATCTCATTTGATTTTTACAGCAGCCCTGTGAGGTAAGTAAAGTAGGGATTGTTAACTAGTTTTCACAGATGCGGAAACTGGGATGAGTTTCAGAGAGAGTAGTAAGAGAATTGGGGCAGCTAGGTGGTACAGCAGATAAGAGTTATAGACCTGGAGACAGGAAGACAATCTGGTCTCAGAAACTTATTAGCTGTGTGACCCATGCAAGCCACTTAACCCAGTTTGCCTCAGTTTCCTCATCTGTAAAATGGACTGGAGAAGGAAATGACAAATCACTCCTGTATTTTTGCCAAGAAAACCCCACATGGAGTCACAGAGAATCAGAGATGACTGAAAAACATCTGAACATGAACATGAGTAAGAGAAACAGTTCTGCCAGCCCAGATTTCTTATTCCCTCTGGTCTGATGTTCTTTTCCAACTTGTAAAGATTCCTATTACTTAGTTAGATTTGAGAATAGAAATATAAAAAAGAAAAAAAGTAATGAATTTTCTAAAACGTTCTGCCCAGCAGATAGACATTATCAAACACTGAATCTGTGGGTCTTATACATATCATATATTTATTGATTAGTATTTTACATATAAAGAAGTCAGTTTTAGTGGGAAAAGATTTCTTTAACATCACAAATGTGCTTTGCCTGCTTTCTCACTTATTGTAGTTTTGTGTTTTAATCACAGGCCCATTTATTGGACAAAAATGTTTTTCTAGGAATTTTCTAGAAATGAAAAGGCAAAGAAGTTTAATTTTTGTTGCAAGTTTACAAAACTGGCATAACTATTTTTTTCAGCTTCCCAAAGCCACTGTTTGGGTCTGACTTGGGTTCTCATAGATGTTATCTTTAAAGGTCTTGAGCTCCTATCTTTTAGATATAATTGTCTCCCTCGCTTATTCCCATGCATGCCTTTATCTCCTCTGGGAAACTGAATTGGAGATATTCCAAATCCTGCCTGCTCAATGCCACTGGGATAAGTCCTTGAATGTGTCCTTTGAGGGGACTTCCTTCTCCCTGCTTCTGACCTCGACTAAAGCCTGTTTGTTTCTCATATCTGACCCAGATCTCATCTCTGCAACTGTGTATATTCAGCATTATGTTCACTGAACACTTTGTGATCAGATGCTCTGAAAAAAGAGTGAGTCTCCTAAATGCACAATCATAAGAAATAAACTGGAACAATCTGCCAACTAACCTGCCTACTAATGTGGTCTTGTTTGTGCCAAAACATGGCAAGAGGATTAGCGAAGTTATTCCTTTGTGCAAAGCACCAGGTTCTATGAGGGATATAATTAGGTGTAATGTAGTACCTATCCTCAAGATATGTATAATCTATGCTTGCTATTTTGGGAAGGGGAAGGAGAAAGAGGAAGAAAAATTTGAAACTCAAAATCTTATAAAAAATGAAAGTTGAAAATTTTCTTGACTAATGTGGAAATATGATTAATATGAATGTATGTGTAAAGCCTATGTCAGATTGCATGCTGTCTTGGGGAGGGGGGAAGAGAAGGAGGGGTACAAAATTTAACACTCAAAAGCTGGTGGAACTGAAGGTTGCAAACTAAAAATACATTTTTACAAAAGAAAAGAAAATGATCTTTACATGTAATTGGAAAAAATAATATACTACTTACATTTTTAAAAAAGAAATATATAATCTAGCAGTAGGAGTGGGAAGGACAAGATAAGTACACAAATAATTATAGCATAAAGAAAGTTGTAATAAGCGGCACATAAGTAGTACTCATCCAACACTTATATAGACAGAGGCTGGAGATCCTAAGATCCCTCTTGGAAGGGCAAGTTTGGTCCCTAGAGGGCTGCTAACTACATCTCCCCATTAAGGTTCCAAAGTTCTTTAGAAATTCAGAGGAAGAGAAAATCACAAAGGAAAAGAGAGAAAATTCTGGAGATTATTGATCAATATGACTGCTTCTCTCCACTTTTACCCCCTTCTCCCCTCTCCACCAAACTAAGGAACCTCAACTGGTACCAGAAACTTCTGAAGTTTTCTAGATTTGTGTGTACTCTTCCTGTCCTGGGAACGTTATGGAGACAATAGTATGACACTGACCTGTATGCTTTTCCTGCAGATTCTTCACTTTCTGAAATGTTCCTGGAGCTCTTCTTAACTTCTGAAAACTTCATTTCTGAAAGAAGCATTTTGGGAAAATGGGAAGCTTCTCCAGGGAGCTGTCCGCCTCTGAGGATCAGTGAGCCTTTAGAAGTTTGATGTGGACACAGGAGGACTATTTGTGTATTGTCCTCCTCTCCTTGGGTAGAAACCTAACGAGACCACTCATCTCTCCTTGCCCCCCTCTAAAAAATGAGATAGACCACTTATTGTACAGTCTAAGAGCAGAGAATTACCTTGGCTGTGATCGTCCTCTTCTTGTTTTGCCTGGCCTAGGAAGTTTGCAAAAGGACCATTCCTCTGTAGTAGCTCCTCATAGGAGCCACTCTCAGCAATTGCTCCATCCACCATCATAATGATGTGATCAACCTGTGGTAGGATGTGGACTGCATGGGTCACAAGGATGCGAGTCTAGGAAAGGTAGAAGGCAGTTATGCGTATAGGCTAAAAAGGTGCTTTAAAGAAATTTATAAACAAAGAACAAACATGAACATTTCAATATACAAAGAATAGGGGATTGTGTATGAAACTGTGGACTTCCATGATAAGTGATATCTTTTTAGAAAAGTGTTCAGCTAGGTCCTGATTAGTACAAATTCTTGAATTTTAATTTGCTCTATTTGAAGTTATATTATATAAAGTAAGGTATTTTGTTTCAGTTAAATGGAAAAATGCAGTGCAAATTAAAATCATGAGATCACTCCCTTCTTTGCACTAATTAAAACCGAGCTACAGATTAAATTTAATATGACAGAAATACAACTTTCATATTGAAAACACGGTTTCAATAACTTAATCTCTGTAATCCTCCCTTTCCCCCCTAAACTTCTTTTTGGGCAGAGATGATTGGGAAGACATATATTTAGGGAAGACACACTGGTCTTAGAATTTTGGCTTTTAAGTTCATAGGATCATAGATTCAGAGCAGGAAAGGACCTGAGAGGCCATCAAGTCCAACCATATCATTAAGTGACTAGCCAAGCATCACACAGCTTGTAAGTATTTGAGTCAGGATTTGAACTCATGTCCTTCTGACTTCAAGTCCCACACTCTCCCCACTGCTTAGAATCTTGAGACTAGGAAGACTAAGAAGACATTGAGCTAAATCAATTCCCTGTAGCTGATATTGCCCATTAAATATCCAAAAGAGATGGTAGTCTTCCTTACGCATAAGGATTTCTGGAATTGAGTCAGATTTGAGGATCACTTTTCTGTATATCCACCTGCATGCAGGAATATAAATTTGCATATGTATTCATGTACTTGAATATGTAGGGCCTACTTCAGTTTGTATTGCTGAACAGTATGTAATCAAAATTGTATTCACTAAGTCTTATTCTCCTGTTGACTTCCATTATAATTTCAGAGATTCTCCCTATTTATTTCTGTTTGATCCTCTCTTGGTAGTAATTTCCAAGTTTCTCAGGTCTTCATGCTACTTTGTCTAAAGGTCTGTCAATAAACAGTTTAAATCCCCAACATGAGATCAAATATTTAAAGGAGTCTCCAATATGAAAAATTTTATGACCTGAACAATGTTCTAATTAAATTCAGGTGCCTGGGATTTTACCCTACGGTGCTGAAAATTTAACTTGTCCTGCTTCAGCAGGCAGGAATAACTAAGTTTAGCTACTAGTTATCAAGACTACTTAGCGAAAATAGAAAGCTAGACATTTCCCTTGACTTTCTAGGTCCCCTTCCCCCTCACTTGTCCTGTTCCCTCATGAGATGGCAGACTCTATGGTTGGAGTGGAGTGGAATCCCTAGGTTTCTGTCTTCCTTTTCCTTGGAGCAGTGTCCTGTGGCTTGTATCCTGAGGTCCAAGGTCTCTTACTCTCCCTGCTGCCCAATTGAATTTGTCTTAAAAGAAAAAACATTTTATAATGGTTTTTATGCTGCTTTTTGGGATCCAGGGTACATTTTACAGTATTTGGTTTAGATATCAGAATTTCTAGTGACAGCTTTGGAAGTGAATTTCCAAAGTTTCACTATTAGATTTTCCTCAAAGTGGGGCCTTCCTGTAACTTAAAGTTTCCCAAAATACAAACACACTCACTATTTCCTATGTGTTGTCTTTGTTGTACTAATTAAAATATAAAGTCTTTGAGGGCAGAAGATATATTTCCTTTTTGTCCCATAGCAACTAGAAGAGTCTTTCACATTCTGCAAAATGTAAATAATTATGTAGCAACAGAGGAGAAAAAAAAGAAATACTTTTGTTCTTCTTTTCTTTGGGGGGAGGGAGAAGATAAAAAAAGACAGAAATGATGGGAATGGGATTTTGGAGCTCAGAATGGATGAGGATTGAGTCCAGGTTAATTACGAAAGATCACTCTGGTCTGAAGCCTCTGGGACTGGGATTGAGGGGCAAGGTTCCATATTCTGTGCCCTTTGGGTACCATACCATTCCCTGGAGTAATCCACCTGGCCCAATGACATGGTCAAAGATGTGCTGGCCAACATGAACATCCAAGGCTGCAAGAGGGTCATCCAGTAGGTAGACAGATGCTTTCTTGTACACAGCACGAGCCAGACTCAGCCTCTGCTTCTGGCCTCCAGAAAGGTTAATGCCCTGAAGAAGAGGATCCAAGAGATAGGGTTAGTCCAGAACATGTCTACATCTCCCTGTTGAGGTAAGCTGGATACTCTTTGACTTAACTAGCTCCTTGCTGATCCTGTGATAAAAAGAAAACTAGCTATTAAGTCTTCTAAATCCCTGAGAAAGATTATGATCTGGAATACAGAGGGCTACATCCCACAGCCCACCCTAAAAGGAAACCTAAAGAAGATAACTCAAGCCAACAACTTAAAATTACAATTTAGGAAGTGAACACAATGGTTTCAGAGAGGTAACTTTTGATTTTTGTGACCTCTGTGAGGAGTAAGGCAAGAGTTAATAGAATTGTAAAGTTTTTTTAAAATATAAAACTGTGTATTTCACAGGATCCAGGTATACCACCTGCATCCATCCAGGTGGTATAGAGGAAAGAGCTCTGGATGGGAAGGCAGTAAGGTTTGAGTTCAGACACTGGCTGTGTGACCGTAAATGCGCACTTGACCTTTGATTCTTCATCTGTAAAATGAGGATGATAATCACCCGCCTCCCAGGGTCATGGTGAGGATCAGATCAGATAGTATTTGTAAAATGTCTTACAAAAGTGTCCTTCGCGGTCTTTGGGCAAAGATACAGGTCCAGATCGCCACGACCTTTCTCAGTTTCTTTTAAATGAGGAAGTGAGGCACTCAGGGTTAAGTGACTTGCCCAGAGCCAAATGGCTAGTAGGTATCTGAGTAGGGATTTGAAACCAGGAAAATCCGTTTCCCTGATTCCAAGTCCGGTACTCTATCCATTGTGCCATGCAGCTACCCCTGAAAACGTCATAAAAAATGCAAGCTAGTATGTACGACGTACTTGTCTTAAAAAAAAACCCAAAAAACCCAACCCCCACCACAAAGCGCCCAGCGTTCACTTTTTGAAGGGCTCCTTATCTGTGAGAACCATCCACTTTATTTAAAAGGCTAGATCGCTGAGAGGAATCATCCACCCGACTTGGGCTTGGACCTCAGATGCGCGGCCAGCTGCGCGATCCTGAATCATTTCCCCAGCGGTAAAATCTGGAGAAGACAATGGTAGACCACTCCGGGACCTTTACCCAGAAAGCCACCGAACCCGAGGGCAGGGGGAGGAAGAGGAGGAGAAGGGAAGGAGGAGGGGAGGAAGAGAGGGGGAAGAGGAGGAGGACGAGAGCGCAGCGGCGGCGGACCAGGGCACGGTCAGCACTAGAGCGGACCCCATCACGCCTGGGTACGAGCCAGCGGTCCTTGGCTCGGGAGGCGGGGGCGGGGCAGGGTGGGGGGGTCTGCTTTGACCCGACGCCTTGTCCCAGGAATCTTGGACAGAAGACCGATTGCCGACAGCGTGTCATGGAAATCCTGGATACGCGGGGACGCAGCAATTTCCAGCAAGGAGAGACCTATGGATGAAGAACCGCTAAGGGTTTGCCCTGGTCTATCCTATGACAGCTCCGTCCACGTCAATGACTTACAGGACTCCAGGGAACAGGTTTCGCAAGTCAGGGACACAGAAGACGCCCCGTGATTTGGGTTGGCAATAATGGACCTGAAAGACGAGCGAGTAGCTGGCAAGATAACAGGGTCGGAATTTAGCCAGGCAGGGTGTCACTGTGCCTTTTTAGAATCGTCTACAAAGTCACGAAACAACGTTACTGAGATATTTTGTGACCTCGTCGGACAAATACATAGAAAAAAGCCAGAGGAAAAGGAGAAACCTGACAAGAAATTCTGCCGTTGCTTTAGACCCCCAGCACGCGGCAGCTCTGAGCCAGACTCAGGAAGGAGGATCTGTTGCCTAATTGCAAAGTGTCAGCATTTTAGACTTCAAAAAGAGACATTCATTCATTAATCACATACCTGAAGAGACTTTTCTTGTTTAATATATCACGTGAAGAATCTAGATCTTATAATGGTTTGCACAAGTTCCCTGGAGAAAAAATTGCTCTGTGTATATCTCTTGGAAAAATGAAACTGTAGTATTTTCCCTTTGCAATAGTAGTTATAACAGATGTGAAAATAAGTATACGCGCCTCTAATATGATTATACAAAAGAGCATGGATGTATTTCAATGTTAGATATGGTTTCTCTAATAATGAAATGATTTCATGTTGACTTTTTTTTATCATGAGCCTCCCATCAAGCACTAAAAAGTTGAACCATCATACTTTATACCTATAATGATCTAGATACAGAAAATGAAATTGCCCCACAAACTCACTGCAGCCAATAACTTTTTTGAATTACTGACATTTTATATTTTAAAATTATGGAATATCATTCCCTCATATTCTAATTAAAATTGTGCATAATGCTTTGGGGGAAAAATGGATCTTTTATAGGAAAAAAATTGGGATAACTGATTTCTATGGCTTTCAAAGCTAAAATATATGATATACTAAACCAAAAAAAGAAAACCCCAAATGGGGTCACTCATGAAGAGGCTGATGTGACTGAACAACTTGCTCTAATAGTCTATGATCCCATGAGAGACTTAAACCCAAGATCAAACAGCTAGTTAATGGCACCACCTTCTACCCCAGTCCCTCCTAATTACTCCTGCCTTCCCTCTGCTGACTATTTCCTACTTGGCTTGTTTTTACATATTTGTTTGCATATTGTCTCCCCACAACAGACTGTGAGTCCTTCAAGGGCAAAGGGCCATCTTTTGCCTTTCTCGGTATCCCCAGATCTTAATAAATGCTTGTTTACTGCCTGGCTGCACTGGACTAGAACAGTTGTTGGAAAGACTCCTTTTACTACATGAATCCTTTTTTCTCTCTGCTTCCTTACCTATCATCCCTTATTACAATATTCTCATTTTCTTTTTTATTCTCATCATTCCTAGAAATGCTTTACCAAATGATACTTTCAGATATCACTTAGACTGTTATAGAGGCAGCTAGATGGTGCAGTGGACGGAACATGGGACTTGAAGCCAGAAAGACCAGATTTCAAATAAAGCCTTAACCACTTAGTAGCTATGTGACTCTGGGCAAATTACTTAATTTTAGTAGCTTCAGTTTACTTATCTATAAAATAGCAATAATAATGGTACCTCCTCTACTAGTGAAAACTCTAGAGGGGGTCCCAGATTTGGCTGCCCTGGAAATTAGGAAGGGCACTGAGATATGACCCACCTGTTCACCTATCTCTGTGTGGATTCCAGCAGGAAAACTTTCAAGGTCTGGATGCAGTGCACAAGCCTCCAGAACTCTATCTAACCATGGTATATCCAGTTTCTGTCCAAAGCACACATTCTCTTTCACTGAAGCATTCTGGATCCAGGCTTCTTGAGGTACATAAGCCACTGAGCCCTACGGAGAAAAAAAATCCCAAATAGCACATATCCCAAACAGGGCAAAGATCTGTAAAGGAAGTCCCCAAACACATAAAAATATTCATAGCAGCAAAGAACTGAAAACAAAAGAAAACAAAACAAACAAAAAACCAACAATAGGTGCACATTGAATGAGAAATGGCTAAAGAAATTGTGGCACATGGATTCAATGGAATGTTATTATGCTGCAAGAAATGACAAACAAAGATTTCAGAGAAGCATGTGAAGATTTGTATGAACTGATGTAGAGGGAAGTGAATAGAATCAGGAAAACAATATATATTATGACTACAAAAATGCAAATGGAAAGAATCACAGCAGCAGCAGCAAAACCGAATGTTGTAAAGTTAGAACTGATATTAAAAGGCACTTCTCCTTGCTTCCTTGCAGAGCTAGTTAAGTATGAACATAGAAGAAGTTGCATCAGTCCCAGCAACCCCTCTAGACCGGTGGGTCTAGTCTTGGGCACCATGTCCTTTTTTTTTTTTTTTGATATCTTTTGTTTTTAAATCATCTTTATTTCATAATATATGTGTCCCTCCTCCCTTCATCAGAGATATATAAGAAGGAAGGAAGGAAGGAAGGAAGGAAGGAAGGAAGGAAGGAAGGAAGGAAGGAAGGAAGGAAGGAGAAAAGGAGGAGGAGGAGGAGAAGAAGGAGGAGGAGGAGGAGAAGAAGAAGAAGAAGAAGAAGAAGAAGAAGAAGAAGAAGAAGAAGAAGAAGAAGAAGAAGAAGAAGAAGAAGAAGAAGAAGAAGAAGAAAAGGAGGAAAGAGGGGGAGAGAAGTAGAGAAGGGAAGGAAAAAAGCGAGGGAAAGGAGAGAAGAAGTAAAGAAGGAAGGAATGGGGACAGAGACTCAGTAAGACGTCATTTGAGTCTGACAGCATATGCAATGTTCCACCCTGTTCCACACTGGGTAGTATGAGTTAAGAAGAGGGCTACTAAACTACAGTGTGCCTAAAGCAGGATGACAAGGATGATGAAGGGGCTTAAAGCTATTATATGAGATCTGGCTCAAGGATGAAGGATATTTAGCCTAGAGAGAATCCTTAAGTGGTATTAGATAAATGTGACTCTTATCCAACAAAGTTGCGCACAGCTGTCTCTCTTTTATGGATACAGAAAGTGACATCTGGAGAGGTTAAGTAACTTGTCCAAAATCACAGAGTTAATTATGGTGAATCCCAGATTAGAATCTAGGTTTTCTGATTTCCAGACCTGAGGTTCTTCTAGGAATTCTTGATGGCAAACAAAAAGACCAGAATATTTTTGGTTGAGAGCTGAGTTCCTACAACTCCTTTTTTCAGAACAGAGAGAGGGTATCTGTGACCTTACCTTAATGTTCACATACCCCTCCAACTTGGATAACTCCCCCAGGAGCGCTGACAGCAGCGAGGACTTCCCTGAACCCACCGAGCCAATCACAGCAAACAAAGAGCCCCGTGGCACAGTCAGGTTTATTCTGATAAAACATTGGGGGAGAATAAAGAAAAATGTGAGAATGGGAGGTAGACTCCCCTGCTGAGGGGTCATAGGCTCAATCTATGAAGGCCGAATGCAGGTGCTCATATACTGATCCACGTAGAACAGTCTTTCGGTTTACAGTTTGAGGCCAAGGAACAACCAGGAGTGGTGATTAGACAGCTCTTCTTCCCCAACCCACGTCAAACCATTTGTTTATACACACACCACCTAGAATCACATTCACTTAAGTTCAACAAGAAAGCAATAGTTGCCTACCAAGTACAAGGGCCTTGTGGGAGGTATTGGGAATAGCCAAGATAAAAATGAAAAACAGCATCTATTTTATACATACACATATGTTTCTCAGTCTTCTCTTTCCTTTCCATCATGATCACTTTCCAACCATCCTGGGAGCTAGATGGCAGCAGAATGAGAGAAACCAGGCCACTATGACACATATACTAGAACCAGGAGTGGGGGACCTATGGCCTTGAGGCCACATGTGGCCTTTTAGGTCCTTGGGTGTGGCCTTTTGACTGAGTCCAAGTTTTACAGAACAAATCTTTTCATTGAGGGAATTTGTTCTGTGAAGTCTGGATTCAGTCAAAAGGCTGCACCTGAGGGCTTAGAGGACCACATGTGACCTCGAGGCCACAGGTTCCCCACCCCTATAGATGTATCTCAGTTTCCTGAAATAGTTGTAATAATAAGTGATCTCTATGAATAAGGCCCAAATTCCCTCACTGAAGGGTTTGCATATTTCTATTATCTGTCATAAATTCTCATCATGACTGTCCCTAGGAATGTGGGCCTGGAACAAGGGAGGCTAAGGAACTCTGGGCTCAGCAAGTGAAGGAAGGGGTAGCCAAGATGTTGAATAGACATGAGCTACTGGCTATGAGCTTTACTTCCCCTCCTCAGACTGTCCTGGCCTTAAGCATAAGTAATAATTGCCCCAAAAGGGATACTGGAAAACATTGGAAAGTCACTAGACTTCTTTTAGGGGATCCTAGTGGGGAAATCTGGCATCAATAACTAATCTGACCGAGCCATAACCAAGATGTAGTGACTGGAGCTTTGTCCTCATGATACAGCAATTTAGAAAGCATAAGAATTTAATATGTAAACTTATCAGAAGTTGAAAATAATTTAAATTAGCTTGCAATTAAAATGAATAATTTGGTAAACAGGAAGCTGATGGCTTTCATTGTGAACATCTACCTGTGAGCCACTATAATAATGAATTCCCCTTTCTGTTTAACTAAATAAATCTTAAATAATGAATAACAATAAATAATGAATACATAGCAAGATATTTTTCTCACATCATGAATTATAGGTCTGTTTGAGAATATAAGGTTTATTTTATGTTACTTTCCCTGGATGCCAAAATTTCTAATTACAGTTCTTGTCAACATTTGGTTTTTACCATTATGGTTTCACCTCTTTTGACCTATTTTTTTCTTCCCTTATGAAGGGATGTTTGGCAATGAAGAGAGAGACTCAAATGTTTGCCTTCAATGTTTCCTTGAGATCCATTACACTAGAGAAATAGCTAGAAAGTATAGATTAGTATATCCTTATTAGAAAGGGAAACAAACCCCAAAATCCAAAGGATAAAAAGAAGAAATAAAATCACTCACAGATTTAGTACAAGTTTGGATTTGAAAAACATCATTCTCTGTCCCTGTTATGTTTTTAGAGTAAAAAAAAAAACAAAAACATAAAACCCAACAGTTCTATACCTTTGAAGGCAGGGAGAGCTTTCCTGAGACCATGCAAAGGTGCCATCTTGGACAGAGATGCATTCCTCCCCTGTGATACAAAGATGTCTTTCAGCTTTGAGAATCTCTTTAATTCCTCTTCCTCTTACCCATTCTGGGTCACTCGCATCAGCGACTCGTCCCTGAGACTCAGCTTTCTCATTTGTAAAGGGCTGAACTCAGTGGTTTCCAACGTCCCTGAGAGTTTCTAGTTATTATTCTATCATTTTATTACTATGATCCTCTTGCAGAGATGGGGTGAGGAGATTAGGGCTAAGGAGAGAGAAGAAGTTGGGATACTTTCATTCGGCTTATCATAGGCGCCGGTGAAAGGATTGGGAAGGGATGGATATATGGAATTAGAGGGAGGAACTGAAATGAAAGAGTGAGCTAACGAGGTTTTAGCAGGTATGGCTCCTCAGCGCTAATCCCCTGCCCTCCTCCCTCTTTCCCGCTCTGGCCAATGTCTAGTTCTCGGTAAGTCCTCAAGAAATACTTGTTGATTAAAGTTTGAGGTGTTGTCAGTGGATTTAACTTATCTACACCAGCACATAAATTACTAGGAGTACAGAAGATTGTTTACATTGTTTACATCTAAAAAATCTGCAGAGAAATACAGAGGAACTGGAGGAAGAGGGTTCACTTTGGTCTGTGAAATGAAGAGGAAAATTCCAGGGAAGCAGTTTGTATCCTTCTCCAAGGATCTATAATGAATAACAATAAATAATGAATACATAGCAAGATATTTTTCTCACATCATGAATTATAGGTCTGTTTATTACTACTCTGAGATCCTTGTGCAAGGTTATTGCAGGGGGAGAGAAGGATAGAAGAGAAACAAAATGCCACACAACCAGGGCAGTCTCACATGTTGTAGGGTGTGTTGGGAACCAGAAGTCATTCCTTCCCTGATGATTCAGTACCAGGATCATTAGACTGTGGAGTTGGAAGGGACTTTAAAGACCATCCAACTCATGATCATTCTATCTGATGCAGAATTTAAACCCTACTCTTCCAGGCTCCAGGACCAATACTTGGTGTACTGCTTCTCTGGGAGAAGGAATACACTGCCAGATAACTTTGGCAATTTGATTCATTTGGAAACCTATGGCAGTAAATTGGGGTCCCCTTTTGGACTTTCTGATGCCAGCTAGGCTCACCAGGGAGACTATCCTATTTAATTTCAGGGAGCCATAGATCTATCCTGTGCCTAGTAGAACTAAAAAGTCATCCTATTTCCTTTTTTCCAAAGGCTACAGCCAAGCCATAGTCTTTCTTCTCTTGCTTCCAGCAATGACAGCCAGAACTTCTCTGCTGGTATCCCCAGGAGGCCTAACTAAACACAGAGGTTCCCCTTCCTGCCCTCTGGTCTTGCTCCCTGGCAAACATCTCTGACTCTTAAGAACTCTGTTCATTAATACTGAATTAAGTGAGCAGAAGCAGGTGAACATTGTACACGGTAACAGCAACATCTTGTGATGACTAATTTTGATAGACTTAGCTCTTCTCAGCAATGCAGTGATCTAAGAGAATTTCACAAGACTCAGGATGGAAAAGTGAAACTCATGAATCTGGTCAATAGAGTCAAGTGAACTCTCTCTTTCAACTCAGTTGCATAGAGGTAACAAATAAAGTCATGACTGCTAAAGGAAAGAATGTAGAAAGAGATGGAAGGTAATGTGGAGATATGCTTAATATGATAGTACAGGTACAGCCTATATCAGATTGCTTGCCATCTTGGGGAGGGGTCAGGGGAAGGAGTGAGAAAAAAATCTGAAACTGAAAATCTTATAAAAGTGAGTGCTGAAAACTCTCTTAATGTGATTGGAAAAAACAAAACACTACTAAGTGGGGAGGAAAAGAACTCTGTTTATGAAATTTCCCAAGATTAAAATGGGTATGTTAAGGTAGCTGAAAAAGCTCAACTATTATTGGATTTTCATTATTCTTTAATCATAACACCATTTATTTATTTGTCTTGGTACAGGAAATGGAGAAAAATGGCAAGTAAAAAGAACTATTTGAAATCCCTAGGAAATAGAAGAAACTCATTTATCTGGCATTGAGCAGTATCTGGGAATTTTCCAAACTTACCTCTGAGGTCCAACACTTTAAAATAGAAATCATTTTAAAATATGTTTGATTCCATACATCTTTAATCTTTTCTTAATGACTCAGATCTCATCATGAACAGTGACTATAGTGACCTCAGGACTTACAGAGAAGTATGGAGCTATTATCCTAAATGGCCTTAGACTACAGTGCTTTTTGAGGTTTTTATATCTCCTTCTTACACTTTTTCTGACAACTCTCTTGCGGTTATGTATCACTTCTGGCTGCTATCAGTAAGGATCGCTTTCCCTGTCCCCCTCCCCTCAACCCTAAGGTCACAGAAACCAGTATACATCAAAGGTGAGAACTGAACTTAGGTCTTCCTAATTCCAAGCATAACTCTCTATCTATTATATAACACGCTGTCTCTCCTTTGTACCTCAAGATACCTTTAAACAGCTCCACTAGAAAACTTAAAACCCCCAACATGGACGTAAGCTCAGTACTTACCCATGGAGCTTGTGTTAATTGCTCTGGGCTCCACCTCTTCCAGGTGGAGGAAAGCAGCTAGGCGAGCCAAGGAAACCCAGGCCTGGGGAAAAGCAAAAATAAAACCAACACTAAGTTTAATGGTTGAAGACCAATACACCAGGGAAAGGAAGACCATTGTGATGAGGTTCCTGAAAGAGCTATCTTCTTTTTCAGGCAAGGAGGAACAAAGATGAAGGAAGAGTTGTTCTCCTAGTAAGAACTCCAAGAACCATGAATCAGTCTCACTCTGCCTCTAGGGAGCTATGTGGCTTTGATTATGTTACCTCACTTCTCTGTTCCTCAGTTTCTCCATCTGCAGCAGGGTATAACACCTTCTACCTTACCTATCTCTTTAGGCTGTTAGAGAGCAAATAAAAGATTGAAGATACAAAAGATACAAGCAAATAAAAAAGATACAAAGATACAAGTAAATAATGGATACAAGAACATTTTGAAATAGTAGCAAATGCAAGCTATTATCTGGAATTTCTACTTAATAATAATTGTTCTTAGAATCTATCATTATGGGGAAGAAAGGGTATGGTTGGTTGTTGTCCTTCGTCCTAGAAGAGGACCAAAATGACATCACCATTGTAAAGTGAAATTTCAGTGTGTCCAATGGTGGCTGATCAGACCAATATGAGCTCAGAATGCTCTCCCACAGGTTGGCCACAGATAGTCCGTGGTTTGGATATCCCAAATTTGTGCATCCTGCATTTACTTTGTGCTATCTCAATTTTGCTTTGCTCAAAGAGCACAGCACCTTTTCTTAGGTGGGCATGCCATGCTGAGTGGTCCTCTGCCAGTGTCTCCCATGTTGCATCTAAAGTCAAATCTAAAGTTCTTGAGAGAGACTTTGAGAGTGTCCTTGTATTGTTTCTTCTGGCCATCATGGGACCGCCTGCCCCATGCAAATTCTCCATAAAACAATCTTTTTTGGAAAGTGTACATTTGGCATTTGAACAACATGGCCAGCCCATCGGAGTTGAGCTCTCTGAAGCATAATGGGGAAGCATTACAGGGAAGAAAGGGTACATGGATATGGGGAAGAAAGGAATGAGGATAGAGAGGCCCTTGCCTTCGGTGTGGAGGAGTTAAAGTTTTGTCTCAAGGAAAGGAGCTAGTGGCTAAAGTGAACATGTTTAATGGCAACCAATGGCATGGATATTCATGAAACAAGCTTTGGTGGTCTTCTCTCTACCCTCATAATCAATAAACATGTCCCTTACCTTTTCTCTCTTATCTGTATGTCTTACTTAATCTTTCATTTGTCTTCCCCCTCATTATTTTCTTTCTGAAACTCTTCTTTCTAAGGTTACTAATGACTGCCTTACATCAAATCTAATAGGCTTTTTTTTCAGTTTTCATTTTATGCCAAAGATTGCCCTTGGTCCTCTTTTCTTCTCTTTCTACATTCTTTCCTTTAGCAATCTCTTTTACTCTCCTGACTTCATTTGTTATCTCTATGAAACTGAGTTGAAAGAGAGTTCACTTGACTCTTCACCAATTCATGAGTTTCACTTTAAGAATACCCTATATGCAAAAGTCGGAGTTTACAAAACAGATTACCAATGTAGATGACTCCCAAAATCTGTACCTCTAATCTTGACCTGCTCCCCTCAAGGCACAATGTCACATTTCTAACTGCCTCTTAAACACCTCTGCCCGAATGCTCTGCTAGCACCTTAAATCTGAATATATCACAAACAGAAATCTCCCCCAAAACTTGTCCCTACCTATAAATCTTCTGTGTCTATTAATGGAATGAGATTTAAGGCTTCACAGATGACTGATTCTATAAGTACTGAGTTCTAAGTCCCTTCCCCCTCCCCTGTCTTACCTGGAAGATGGTATTGATGGAAAATGGCAGGAAAGCCTGGGCCCTGTTGAGAATATTGATGATCGTCAGAGCCACAAAAGCTTTTTCAGCATCCAGGACGTGCTTCTCATCTGTCAGTGCATGGACAGCAAACATGACCAGGGCAACCTTGGAGAGACCCCCAGATTTCCAGTGAATGGAGTTATACAAGTAGAAATTCTTCACATTATCTAAGGAATTAGGTCTGTCTTGGGGGAGCCTGAGAGGAGATTGTTTTATCTTATGTAGCCTATTTGGGAATAAAATCAGCCTGTTCATAGGCAAATGTCTGTATGGTATTATGTTTGCAGTAGTGGTGTCCCATCAGCTTTCTTGTGAATTTGTACATTCTTGGACTCAGTTTCCTAAAATCTGTAAAATGAAAGGGGTGAACTATTTGATTCCTAAAGTACCTTCTAGCAGCAAGGAACAAAGCTACCCTGGTCTCCTAACTGCCCCAGTCACAGGTCATGAAATTTCTATTACTTATTTTTTTAGGCTAAGAGATTTTAACCTTGCTTATGTCCTAGACCCCTTCAGCAATCCGAGGACTACCTTCTCAGATTAATGTTTTCAAGAATAATTTATAATTGAAGAGAATTTGAAATTTCAATTAGAGGTTAGTGAAAGTAAATGGAATGCAAAGGATGAAGAATTATTTTAGAATATAAATGTCAACTTGGAAAAGTGAAAAACTGAACTGGTATTAGTCATTAACATCTTTCACAGAATTAAATTTTTTTTTTTCACAAAATGCTAAGGAAGGAATGGGATTTAAGAAATCATCTAATCGAATCCTATTATCGTACAGATGAAGAAACTGAGCCCCAGAGAAGGGAATTGATTGGTTATATGTCATACTTCTAGTTAGTGATCAACTAAGACCAGAACTTGGTTTTCTTGATTTCCAGGCCAGCGATTTTCCTATTGTACATTAATCCTAGCTGATAACCAGGTCCTCACTGGCAATGTCTAGAGGGCAGAGACTAGGTCGTTAATTAAATTAGCATTTATGCACAGAAGAGAGCAGAAGGGAGACCAGAAAGAAGCACAAACAGGATGGTCTTGAAAACTATAAATATATTATATTATAATTAAACATTTAAAGTACATAACAGAGATTTGCTGTTTCATGTGCAATCCTCTTCTTCTGTCTTGCTCTGTATATGCGAGTACCCATTTTGTCTGATGTTTGCTGACTTCAGAATAAAAACAGGTTTAAAAATTATGAAGCACCTATAAGCTATCAAGTATCTACTAAGTGCCACAGGCGCTAGGTAATAGGTCTGGGGTCAGGAACATCTGAGTTCAAATTTGGCCTCCAACACTCACTAGCTGTGTGACTCTGGACAAGGCACTTACCCCAGTTTGCCTCAGTTTTCTCATCTGTAAAACGGGCTAGGGAAGAAAATGGCAAACTTATCCAGTATATTTGCAGAGAAAACCCCAAATGGGATCACAAAGAGTTCGACACAACTGAACACATTAAGTGCCATGTTATGAAGGACTATGTTTAATCATTTTTGTATGATGAATATGAGTCAGGATGACCTGGATTCAGGTGCTACCACTCAGGGCCTTGCATGTAATAGGCTTGTAGTAAATATCTTGTGAAGTCAAGAAAGGGAAAAAGAGAAGGGAGAGGAAAAGAAATTAGGAAAGATCTGAAACAGATCCTTAGGGAGGGCATACGCCGATAGAATGGCAGCCAGAGGAAATCACGAGGACTCAGGGCATCTGGGGGATAGAGATGAGCAAAGACAAACTTTGCTTGCATTAGGGTGGACTCAGAGTATTTTAATCTATATATGAAAGGCCAGGAATATGGCTAGAAAGGTGGGAGAAATGATGAGCTAGTGCTTGGGCTGAGATTGTCTACATATTCTTGCCACTTTTCTCTATGGAAGAGCAGAAAAGGCTGAGACGAATTATAACAACTAGGGAATCCAAAGCCCCAGAACCATTTAGCAGTTAAAATGCAAACGGTCGTTATGTGAATACGCTCCAGGATGGTAGGACTTTCAGAGCTTATAGACTCAGAGGTAAATGAAGAACTCTCCATGAACTAAAGTGAGGTCTCTGGCAGGGAAAGCCAAGCCCCTGGACAAGGTAATTTAATCTAAAGAAAGCACAGATTGATTCTTGGGGCACTAGCTAAAGGTAAGCCCATCATCGAGGGTTCATGAGAGGTTTTAATGGATGCTGACTCACAGAGTACGTTGTATCTCTGGAGAACAGTGTCCTCAGTGCCTACATTTCTTTTTGCTTTACAATTTTTCTCAGTGACCATCAGTTAGGGGTTCGGTATCTTTAGTCATGTCTGACTCTTTGTGGATCCATTTTGGGTTTTCTTGATACTGGAGTGGTTTTAACATTTCCTTCTCCAGCTCATTTTACAGATTGAGGCAACTGAGGCAAACAGGGTTAAGAAACTTGCTCAGAGTCACCCAGCTAGTAAGTGTTTGAGGCTGGGTTTGAACTCAGGAAGAACAGTCTTCTTGACTCCAGACCTGACCCTCTATCCACTGTGCCACCACACCTGACCCCAGAAGGTAACTAAGTTACCAGAAATGTGGAAAAGTAGAAGGACACCAAAGACACTGTGAAGAGGTATCCAGAGGTCTTCAAGGCCTGAAGTTCTTCTCTTCGTATGCTTAGGATCTTCCCCATAAAAGCTTCTTCCCAGCCACATAACTTGATGATTTTCATGTTTCTGAGCATGGAATCTGTCAGCCGGGCCCGATGATCTTTGTGTAGCATCTGCTGCTCCTGAATTCAATATAAGGAACACATGAGGAAATGTAGGCAAGATCATGGAAATAATGACTGTCTAGTGTTCTTAGGGGACTCTGAGTGAGAGGGGTGGTTCTGCATAGAGTTTAGGACATCTTTTACCTGAAAAAATTGTTCACAAGTAATAATGAAGGAGCAAAAATTGCACTGCGAAGGGATAATGAGGTAGCTAGACGGCCCAGTGGATAAATCGCTGGGCCTGGAGACAGGAAGAGCTGAGTTTGAATTTGACCTCAGACTCTTACTAACTGTGTGACTCTGGGCAAGTCACTTAACCTCTGTTTGCCTTTATTCCCTTTTAGGGAAATGGCAAACCACTCCAACATCTGCCAAGAAAACCCCATGGACAATAGGGTCCCTGGGTCATGAAGAATTGGATATGACTGAACAACAAAAGTATGACTGGTTCAATGTGTTTTCAAAGTTATAAAGCATAGAAGGAGCTTTAATAATGCTTGGCATGTCTAAATATGTTTCTGGCAGAGTGGACAGAGAGTTAGACTTGGGGCCAGGAAGGCCTAGGTTCAAGCCCTGCCTCTCTCACACACAGATTGTGTGACTCTTAGCACTCTAGTCACTTGCAGAGAAGATGTTGACCTATACTAGTAGGAGATTCCTCACCCAAGAGTTCCCTACACCACTGAAATACTAGGCTCAACTCCTGCTGTTCTAAAGAGCAATGTGGCATAGAATGGATCAAGGGTCAGTCTTGGAGCCAGCAAGACCCAGATTCAAGTCCTTACCTCAGTCAAATACTAACTGTGTGACTGTGAGCAAGTCACTGAACTTCTCAGCGCCCCATGAAAGGTCCCCAGGGAAACAGGGCCACCATCAGCCCTGGAGAAATTCCCCACAAACCTGAAAATGGCTCCTCTTCTTGGTGATGATAAAATTCAAAGGGAGAAGGATGAGGAAGACAGCGATGGCTGTCAAAGCAGACGTACCTAAGAGCTGAAAGACAGAAAGATATCAGATCTGCTTGAGGCTCCTAAAAACTGAACATTTCAGGATTATTCATTTTGCTCATAATTTGCAATTTACAGAAAAAAAAAAAGGTCAGTAGCTCAGAAATGAGGCAGGCAGTGAGGAGCCAAGCCTAAGTCACTGAAAAATTTCCAGATCATCAAATAACAGATGAAGTCCAGATGTGGTCTCAGGAAGCTGTTATTCACCCAATAAAAGTTTTTAAAGTGTTGTCCTTCAGTTGTGTCCAGTTCTTCGTGACTCTGTTAATAGTTTTCTTAGCAAAAGATACTGGAGTGCTTTGCCATTTCCTTCTCCAGATGAGGAAACTGAGGCAAACAGGGTTAAGTGATTTGCCCAGGGTAACACAGCTAGTAAATGTCTGAGGCCTAATTTGAAGGCAGGAAAATCAGTTTTCCTGACTCCAAGCCTCCACTCTATCCACTGTGCCATGTAGTCACCCCTTTGAATGCTACAGATCAATACGTACCGGACTGAGGCCCTGAAGATCTGGGTTCTAGCTCCGCCTCTTACCACTCACTAGCCCTGTGACCTTAGGCAAGTCACACAACCTCTATAGACAGCATTATTCTCATTTATAAAGAAGTGTTTGATCAAATGCTATTCAGGTGTGAAATATCCATCCTCTTTTTCTCTGGGCAAATCATCTCTGGCAGATAGGATCCTGAAATTCTACTCACAAATAACTCTCAAGAAGATTCCTCATATTCTTATAGTTCTTTTCCCTTTGGCTAATGGCTATCTCTTTCTGTGACCCAATCCTTTAAAAATCTAGAAATATTTCAAACACTTCATTGGCTGGGAATGGAAGGATGGACTTCAGTTTGTTTGATGCAATGATGCCATCTGTTGGCCACATTCATTTCTTGAGTAGCCTGGATTAAAAACAGGAGGGTTGGTCCTTGGTAAATAAATGGCAAGGCAGGGAAATGGTTAGGAGAGGTATAAAAGAGATTGCCAGAGAATGAGATTTAAATCTTGTGGTTGGAGGAGAGGTATAAAAGAGATCGCCAGAGAGTGAGATTTAAATCTTGTGGTTGGAGGCCTTATCTGACTTTGGATGACAAAGCACTGGGCAGTTGAGTTAAAAAAGGCTAGAGATCCCTGATGGGAGAATGTGGGCCTGTCTTCTTGTCTTGGTCTTTATTATTTCATGGGATCTATACTTGGAAATTACTTTAGTTGATGGCAGTTTGGCTCAAACCGAGAAGAGGAAACTATATGATCCACAACTAATTGAATCTACTGGGGTTCTGGCAAAGTCTGGAAAAAGGCGCTTGGTTCCTGGGAATAAGATCCTCTTAAATCAAGATGTAGCATCTTATTCACTATCTAGTAAAAGTAGAAGAAAAATCAGTTTTTAGGTCATAAGGAATCACACCTGGAAATGGCTTTAGAGAGTATTCAGCCCAACTTTCTCATTTTATAGACGATAAGACTGAGGCCAGGGAAGGGAAGTTATTTCCTCAAGGTCACCCAGGTAATAGGAAGCAGGATCAAGAGCTGAAGGGAGGTCCTCTCACCTCAAATTCAGTGCCACACTTCTCTTTACTGCAGCTCTCTTGCCTCTTGAATCAGAAACCATGCTCTGTGGATGTAACGTTTTCATCTTGGAACCCCTGATCTGGGGACCCTGCTGGGCTGACTGGTGCCCATCTCCCAGGCCCCACACCCAGCTGACCTTGGTCATTCCTTACTTTGTTCCCTGGCTGTCTTCTTGACAGCTGCCTTGTCACCATTTACTTGTCCTCTTTGTTCCTTCCTTTCCAGCTCTAGAACTATGATGAAATAAACACTGCCATATTTGTTACAAGGATTTTCTTTTTCTCAAATTAGGGGAGGCATTGGGGGTAGGGATAAGGTAGTCCCTTTCCTCCCAAAGAAACAAAAAAGTGGGGTATTGAAGCATTTTTTTTAAACTCACATTAGCGAACAGAAGGAAAGCCAGAAAAAAAGCCATCAGAGACCAGCAGGGCAGTTTTGAAAATTACATGTTGAATTTACTATATATTTGTTAAAAGAAAACCAAACTATACAGAATAGAAATCTATAATTTCATATACAATCCTCTTTTCTACATTCTCATTTCATTCTGTGTTTTTAATAAATTTAGTAGAAAAAAATTACAATTTTTGAAAACCCTCCCCCAACAAATGAATACTACTACCATCAGTCTCAAAGGAGATGTGTCACTCTACTCTGCTCCAGCTCTACGCACTGTCACCTTTGTTTGTTCATTTTTCAAAGTAAAACTCCTCTTTTTGGCCACTATCCCATAGAAGTATTGTCTTCTCCCATTAGAATGAAATCTTCTCAATAAAATACAACACTCATTTCTATTAATAACACTTGAAAGCATAGGTATAAATGGATTTTTCCCTAAAATGATAAGAGGTATCTAGTTAAAACCATCAGCAAACATTATTTGTAATGATGGTAAGATAAAAGCCTCCCCAAGAAGATCAGGAGTGAAACAAGGATGCCTGTTATTTATTACCAATATTATTCAATATTGTTCTAGAAATGCTAGCAATAGCAATAAGAGAAGGAAAAAGAAATTGAAGGAACCAGAATGGGCAACGAGGTAATAAAACTGTCTCTTTTTGAAGAGGATATGATAGTATACTTCATCAATCTGATAATAATGTGAATCATGCCCCAAATGATAAATGATTAGAGGATATGAATAAGCAGTTACTGGAAGAAGAAATCAGAGCTATGTGTGTGTTTATCCTTCATTGCCGAAGAAGGCTACGCCATCAGAGAAATGATGACATGACTTGCACTCGACTTTGTTTCTGAGTGAGGGAGGACTGTGCAAGTCACCAGCCTCACTTCTCCTCCAGAGCCATCTGAATTCAGTGACCAGATATTCATCAGGATGACTGGAGATGACCCAGGATGAGGCAATTGGGGTTGTGACTTGCCCAAGGTCACACAGCTAGTGAGTGTCAAGTGTCTGAGGTGAGATTTGAACTTCTGACTCCTGCATTGGTGTTCTATCTACTGCACCACCTAGCTGCCCCTCATCAAAGTCCAGTGGTGAGAGAAAGGTCAAGATGACTGTCCCAGGATACAGTGGGTAACCTCAGCCTTTCTAAATTAAGGTTTTTCCCAGGTCTCAGTTTGTCTGAGGCAATGCCCATTCAATGACTAAGGACTAGCTAAGAGTTGAGACAAAAGATGGCTTAATTTACCTTCACAAAGATATCAGTCTGGTAGAGGAAGACCCTTAGAGTTTCTGGTCAGAACAGAAAACAATTGCTATTTACTCTCTTTCTAAGCCATCAAAATCTAAACAATGAGCCATAGAGACCTTGGGGCTATTCAAGGAAAACCAGAGTGATTTAGGTTTAAAAATATAGTCAAGTAGCTCCACAATGGGCTTTTTTAAAAGCCTGTTTTAACAGAGCTATATTTCAAGAAATCAAAAATAAAAAACTACATAGCATGAAAAGTAAATTGTCCCAGCTTTTTGAAAAAAAATAATGAAGATTAATGAGAAAGAAAAAGAGGAGGAGGAAGAGGAGAGGAAGGAGAGGAAGAAGAGGAAGAAAAGGAAGATGAGGAAGAGGAGGAGGAGGAGGAGAAGAAGCAGCAGCAGTTAATAGCATGGCTTAAATATTAAGTAGAAAAATCACATTATTCCTAAAGGTACCATAGACAATGAAATAATATCACTACTTAATACACATGCATGTACACAATGACATATTTAATACTAGAAGGAAAAGTTAATCATATTAGAGGGAGGAGAAGCTATTTAGCAAAACTGTAATAGTTGGGGAATTTTAATGGGTCTATTTTGGACCTAAATAAATCTAAAAAGATACATAAGAATGAAATTAAGACCCTGAATAGAGTTTTAGAAAAGTTGCATATGATCTATGATGACTAATGGATGGGAATAGAAAGGAATATATATATTCTAATCTATCTATGGCACGTTTATGAAAACTGACTGTGGGCCAGGCATGGAAATACACATAAATAAATACTTTCAAGCAGTATGGTTTAATGGGAAGAGTTCTACACTGTATTTGAATTCAGAGGACCTGTGTTCAAAGCTTAACTCACCCACTTACTGAGTGACCTTGGGTCACTTAAGCTCTATGAGCCTCAATTTCCCCATCTGTAAAATGAAAGGTTTGGACTATGTGACCTCTAAATTCTTTTCAAGCTCTAAATCCATGACCTCATGACATCTAGTACCACAAAATAACCTTGTGGGGAAGGAACAGGAAGTATTATGCTGTTTCTGTTTAATAGGTGGGTCAACCAGCCTAACACAATTAAGTGAATAGAATGATGAGTATCCGTTTAAATTGTTGCTGATCATTCAGTCATGGAGTTTTCAATCAGCTTGTAGGTTACCCCTTGCTTCCCAGTTCCTTAGTAGAAAGCCTGGATTCCGAATAGCTCCTACCTGACAAAGGAGTGTGAAGCAGATAGTCATCCAGACCAAAGGAAGCCATAGACCATTCAGATACAAAACAGCATCCATCAACCGCTGTATATCCACAGACACCAGGTTGATGATCTCTCCCACTGTAGCACTTTTCCGCATAGCACTTGAGAGAACTAAAACCTGGGTTAGGAAAAGAATAAAGGTGTCTTAGATCTGACAGGAAGGAGGGCTTCAAGAGGAAAGAGCCCTAAGGACTTTGAGTAGTAAGTCTCAGGTAGCCGGCATGAGAGAGGGCTTACCTATCACACTCAGAGGGAGCAAAGGCAGAGCCTTTCTTTGCTTTGCTTTCATTCATTTAGTTCCTTACTATCCAGTATATTACAGTCAAGGGTGTGTTGGATCCAACACATATTGGCTGTGCCCATTGTTAAATTTTCAGTATGAGTATTTATACCTTGGAAATCAGAAAATACTACAAATCAGGGCTTGATTCTTATTATTTGTTTGACTGTCTAAACCAGGGGTTAACAAACCACAGGGGCCTATTTTTTGTATGACCCAGGAGCTAAGAATGGTTTATTACATTTTAACTTAAATTTAGATGTATAAAAATGATTTTATTTTAAAATATAAATACATACATAAAATATATAGTATAAAATATAATTTATAAAGTTTATTTTTAAATGTAAAAATCATTCTTAGCTCCTGGGTCATTCAAAAATAAACTGCCAGTGGGCTATAGTTTATCTATATCTGGTTTAAATTCAAGAAAATAATGGAGAAAATGTTAACAACTTGAATTAAACTTAAAAGTGTGTCATACCCCCTTCCTTTCCTCTTCCTCCCCCCCCGCTCCTATTGGTTGTTAAACATTTACCAGCACATTTCTGATTATAGCCCTTGCTTCAGGTCATTCCTTCCTATATATCCAATGTATCTGCTGAACAGATCACCCCTTTGTTTCAAACCAAACAGCGTACCAGCATCCCTTCCTATCTGGCTTCCCCAGTGGTACAGAATCTGAGGCCCACACAAGATGAGAACATATCTTCAGGATATGGACAGGGAAAGAGAAACATTTTCCTCGGTCTTCTTCCCTCCGAAAGAAAAGTACAATCTGGTCTTGTGGATGTTGAAGCCACATGAAGGGTGCCCAAGATGGCCTCCATTAAAACAAAGCAAAATGAAACAAAACAGCTCCATCCAAGTACTATGGTAACTGAAATTCCACCATTCCTTTTTTTACCAATCCAGCCCTCTTTTAAAATTTAAATGCTGATTCAGACACAGTGGCATAGGCTTGTAATCTCTTCTGCCATTGGTAGTATGAAGATCTCTTGAGCTTAAAAGTTCTGAGTTGACTGGGCGAGGCTGACTGGATGTCCACACTAAGGTTGAGCATCAATATCATGAGCCCTAGGAAAGAAGGGTGGGGGTGGGGTGCACCAATTTGCTTAAGGAGGGGAGAGCTAGCCTGGATTGGAAATGGAGCAGGTCAAAGCTCTTGTGCCAATCAGAGAGTTGCATGAAACCCATCAGTAACCACTATACTTTCAGCCTGGGAGGGAAGCATAATCTTTTAAAGAAAAGCAAATGCCAGGAGTGGCCAGTTGGCACAACAGATAATCATAAACTAGGAACCACAGAACTTGAGTTGACTTAAGTGAACTTGCCACTTTTTACCTGGTATCTCTTAACCTCTATAAGCCTCAGTTTTTTTACCTGTAAAATGAAGGGTTGATCTCCTAACAGAGAAGTGACAGGCTCAAGGCATTTTGGACATGGCCGTCATTTTGCTTCTGTGTCAAAGCTTTCCCCTCTCTTTTCTTTTTCTCACTTTTCAGTGGAGGGTTAAGAGAAGAGGAAAGTTAGCAACACCAGTAGTGATGCCAACAACAACAGAGCTAGTGGAACTTTTTTTTAAAATGAACAGAAGTGAATAGAAAGAAGTTCAGCAGGAAGCACGGACAAGCAGGATAGTTTTGAAAGTAATATATAGAATTTTTTTAAAAGTAGCAGTATGAATTGGAGAGTCACAGTTACACAGAGACTCCCCTCTTTGTATTCTGCTATGATTGTGAAAATGATTGTTTTGAGGTGTTTAAGTTCAGAATAAAAATATTTTTTAAATTAAAGGGTTAGAGGAGATGGGCCACATTCTATCTCCAGTTGTTACTATTGTTTAGTTATTTCAATAGTGCCCAATTCTTCATGACACCATTTGGGGTTTTCTTGGCAAAGATACCAGAATGGTTTGCCATTTCTGTCACCAGCTCATTTTACAGATAAGGAACTGAAGCCAATAGAGTTAAGTGACTTGCCTAGGGTCACGTAGCTGCTAAGTATGTGAAGGCCAGATTTGGACTCATCAAGATGAGCCTTCCTGACTCCAGGCCCAGGGTTCTCCATCCACTGCTCCATGTAATTGCTACCCATGAGATTCATTATAGAAATACTACCTAGCTACCCATGAGTCTAGTTATAGAAATACTAAACTAATTCACACTAAAAATAAGTTATCAGATCTTTGTTCCTTTTGTAGAGAATACTGAATGGCTGAGTGTCTTTGGGGAGATGGGAAAGATGCTGAAAGGAAAAGAGCACAGAAATCTATAGCATACAAAATTTCTTCGTTTCCTGAGGCTCATATCATAGGAGGCTGTTGAGGTTTCTCTCCTTCTTGTTTTTCCATCCCTATATATTAGAAGGGATTGAAGAAGGCTGGCTCACCAGAAACATTCTCAGTACCATGAAGTTTTTGACATCCTGTGGTCACTGATTTGGCTGGAGGGGGTGGACTCACCTTCCTGTACACCAAGCCCATGACAGCTGTCTTCAGTCTTAACTGCAGGACCATGCACACATACATGTGGTGTTGTTCAAAGAGAGTTTGCAGGCAGGCAGAAAGAAAAAGGAGCACTGCATAGAAATAGCCCTTCCAGGCTGGAGTTTCAGGGTCACTGATGAACTCTAGAAAAAAACTCCAGGAGAAAGAACAAGCTGTGAGAGAAGATATTCATTGCAGGGATCATTTGCCCAAGTCTGGGCAATCTCTTTCACACAACACTCACATTTACATTATTGTTTATGATGTTTATAGCCAACATATATGGTGCTTTAAAGTCAGCAAAGTGCTTTACACATTTTATCTTGTTTGACAGCAGCCCTGGGGAGTAGATGCTAGTGTTATCCCATTTTGCAGAGGAGGATATTGAGACTGAGAAAGGTTAAGTGTCTTGCCCAGGGTCATACAGATAGTAAGTGCCTGAATCAAGCTTTATTTTAGAAAACTTAAAAAAAAGTTTCATTGTTGTATTTTGTTTTTACATTACAAACATCTAGAGATTTGAACTCAGATCTTTGCCACTCCGAGATAAGTGCTTTCCCCACTATGACAACCTGGATGCCTCGGCAACGATTGGATGAGATTGAACATTTTCTTGTTTTTCTTTTTCCTCTCATTTCCTTTCTTACCCCCTCACTTGTACCTGATCCAGGCTCCTACTTCAAGGGTAAGGAACAAGGAGGGAAAAGAAACATCTAGAGACAAAGGAAAGTTGAAACTAGGGACCCCCAGTACTCTCCTTGGGGCTGCCAACTAAGCAAGGTCACCCTTGGAGGGGTAGCCCCTGCCCTGGGAAGACAAATGGGGCAGTCCTTGCAGCTGGACCTACCTCAGAAGCTTTGGGACAGCAAACCTGAAGATATCGCAGATGATTAAACTGAGAGTCCCAAGGAGGAAGGTGATGCTAAACACTTTCCAGATTGCCTTCAGCAAGGGGAGTCGAGAATTCTGGTGCCCCTGCAGGAAAGCTTCAGTCTCTGAAGGGAATGCTGCTTCAACTCTAGTTTCTCTACCCCTTTCCTCTTTGATCCTTAAGAAAGGAAGAAGCAAGTTTTAAGTCAGACTAACTCCCTGGGGACAGCTTCCCTTACTTGTTTTAGTACATGAAGGTAATGCTTGAAGCTCATAGAATTATAAAAACTTATTTGGAAAGGATATTGGCAGCCAGCTGGTCCCTTTTCTTATTGTTCGGTCATTTTTAGGCGTGTATGTCTCTTTGTGACTCCATTTAGGATGTTCTTGGCAAAAATACTGGAGTGGTTTGCCATTTCCTTCTCCATTTCATTTTAAAGATGAGGAAACTGAGGCAAAAAGGTTTAAGTGACTTGCCCAGGGTCACACAGCTAGTAAGTGTCTGAGGGTGGATTTAAACTCAGGAAAATCCAGGCCTGGCATTCTATCCACTGTACAATGTAACTGCCTTGGATTTTTCACGTAGTATAAATGCATTTGCTCTGAGACACCCCCATTCCCTTACTCAGTCCTCTTGTGACCAAGGGCACAGGCATATGAATGTTGGGATTAAGTCTCTGTCTTGAGATCAGAGTGAAGCTACCTCCAGACTGAACTAACTGAACAGACCTTTGATACAGGTGTGAGAAAAGTCCTTGATGGCAGGGGTGGCACCAGCTTTCAACAAAAAACCCTTTTGCCCTTTGACCCTTTGGAAAACTAATACAAAGCCATCCTTGCAAACAGAAAAAAAAATCACCTTCTTGTCTGTTGTTGCTCAGACATGGATAAGTCCAAGCAAATGTCTCTCTGAAGGAATCTATACCTTTAAGCTCTAAAAATGTAATACTTATTGCTAACTTAATACTTACAACTAACATTAGAAACTGGCTAGTAGTCACTTGAGAGGAAAGGTGGAGGACAGAATATGGGGAGAATAGGGTGAACAAGGAGTGGTTATGATTTGGTTGAGGGTACCCTGAGAGGGAAAATAGAATAAGGTTTGCTGGATTCTCAATTGTACATGAGCTGGCTTGGCTCCTGTCCGCTGGAACACTTACTGTTGCGTTTCATTACAGAGCTTCTTCCATTCTCTTTCAAGTTGGGATATGATTTCCTCAGATGAATTTTCTTTCTCAAGTGACCAGAGGTCATCCAGCTCTAAGGGCTTCCTGTAGCCCTGCCACACTAGCCTATTAAAAAAAAATATATCTTTCAGGCAGTTACCAACAACAGCCTCATCACCTCCATGTAACCACATCTCATCTTTTGTCAATTGAGAGAAGAGGAAGCTCTGGGAAGGATTCTGCCATGTGCTAGATACTGTGCTAAGTGCTTTACAAATATTACCTCATTTAATTTTCACAATAACCTTGTGAGATTGGTGATGATATTATCCCCATTTGACAGCTGGGAAAACTGTAGGTGCTGTTATTATCCCCATTTTTACAGTTTAGAAAATGAGGCAAACAGAGGTTAAAGTAACTTGCCCAGGGTCACACAACTAGGAAGTGTCTGAGACTAGATTGGAACTCAGATCTTTCTGACTCTAGGCCCAGGGCCCTATCCACTGTACTACATAGCTGTGGCACTACCTATGCGCCAGTTACAGTGTACTGTGAGCTGTTCCTTGAACTCATTATTTCATCTCCTTTGTGTATTCATATAAATTGCTCCCCTTTACCTGGAATGTACTCCATCCTCAGTTGCTTTCAGTAAACTTATTTTCCATTAAGTCTTAGCTTAGGTGCCACTACCTTGTCTCTTTAAATAACCTAGCATTTATTTTTCCATGTACATGTAGTATCCCTGAAGACAAATAGGCCTTTTGAGGGCAGAGACTGTCTTGTTTTTATCTTTGTATCTCAGTGCCTGACATAGCACCTTACATATTATAGATTTTTAATAAATGTTAAATGGATAGCTAGCCTTTGACTGAAAGCTTGGGTAGCCAGATATGGTAGCACATGCCAGTAATCCCTGCTACTGGGGATATATCTTGAGCTCTGTAGGTTTGAGCTGCAGTGAGCTAAGTCAATTAGCATTAAGACCAACATCAATAGAGTGAGACATGGGGCTTGGGTGTGGGGTTGAGGGGGTCACCAGGCTCTCCCACAACGGATGAACTGACCCAGGTCAGAAATAGAGCATGTCAGATCTCCTGTGCCAATAAGTAGTGAGATCAGGCTAACTCCTAGCCCAGGAGAGAGAGGGAGACCAAGTATTTAAAAGAAAAAAAGAAAGAAAAAGGAAACATGGGCAGGGCTGTTTTTGCTGGGAAGCAATCAAGTAAGAGCTCTTGATATGGATGTTGGTATCCCATCTGAGGCCACACATTGTGACTATGGACCAAAAATCAACTTGAACCTTGGAGGTAGACACTGGAAAGTCAATATTCAAATTCCAAGATATTGCTGAGATCACCAAAGAACAAACTCTTAAGCACCAATCAACTGAATTCAAGTGACATAGCTATTAGTGTCTGTATTGGCCCTAGAGAAGGGAAAATAAAACAAAGACAATTGCATCAGTTATACCTGATGACATTGGGGGAAACTGTTAGATCTGGAGGACCTTGTGGGACTGGGTGATCAGAGACAAGGAAGGACACTGAAGGAAGAGATGGGATGGTGTAATAGTGGAAAGAAAACTTGTAAGTCAGAGGAACTGGGTTTAAATGTGGGCCAGATATTTACTACCTGTGTGCCCTCTATCAGCCCCACTTACTCTGTTAAATAGGAAGTTTGGACTACTTGATCACTAAATGGCAGAGGTGTAAGGGGCCTTAGAGGTCACTGGGTTCATCTGGCATCTGACCAATAATTACTCCTAGAACAACAGGGGAATTGATTTATTAATTTATAGATTTAGAACTGATAGAGACCTTAGAAGCCATATGGTCCAATCCTTTCACTTTACAGATAAGGAAACTGAGGCCCAGGGAGATGAAATAAATTTCCCAAGGTCACATATCCCTAACAGATGGTTGTCTATCCTTTTGCCTAAAGAGTGCCCCTGTCCGCTCCCAAGTGACAAAGAACCAGCTACCTCCAAGGTAGCCTTTTCTACTTTTGGACAGTTCTAAATGTTAGGTAAAGTCATTCCTCCTTAAACCGAAAACCTCCTTTCTGATGTCCCACTTGGCTCTATAGCCTATGGTGCTTAAAGCAATTAAATCCATAGTGGAAGGAGAGAATAATGGTCAAGAGCCTTAGAGAGTAATTAATAATAATATCCTGCAACTTGTTTTTTCTTACCTAGAAAACCACCAGAATGTGGCTCTGGAAGGGAATGAGGCTCCAGACTGAGGACATGGGTTCTGGAAAAGGCAGAAGGAAGTTGATTTTGATGTACCAGGCAGGATCACATATCCCATCTTTCTCAGAGTCTCTGACAAAGTGTTAAGTGCTCAATAAGAAATTGACTAATCTTAGAGTCATAGGCCAATAGAGTTATGAAATGTTGGAGATCCTATAGTCCATCCCTTTCCAGTTGAGGAAAACAGGCCTTCAGAGGTGACACAGTTAAGCAGTAGTAGAGTCAGAACTAAAACCCAGTGTAAGAGCAAACAAAGTGGGATTTTTGTGGTTTTCTTTTTGGAGTTCAGTTTCCCAGGCTCATTGAAAACATCTGAAGGATTGATCACCTTTGAACCCTGATAGTTCACAGCTGTGCTGAGTCATGTAGGTTTCGTGCCTATGACTGAGTCAATCAGAAGTCAAGTCTTTGTCATATATGCTGGGAGGCTGGTATTTTGCTTTGGGGGCTTGCTCATGAGAAGAACCTTTTGATTCCTCGATGAGACATTGAGTAGCTTGTTTGTTAAGAGCCCCTCCCCCACCATTCCTCAGATGTTGTTGGTTCTCCCCCATCTGGGGGAATGGAATAGAGAGGGGTATATAGGTGTTTAGAAAGTAGGAGCCTTGTCTGTTGAATATCTGTGCTAATTTCTCTTCTTGTATTTTCTCCATGTTCAGGTGTTAACCTTTTCCCTGAACTAGTGAATGACATATATGTTTAATTAAAGAAGGATTGTTAACCTCTTTGAAGGTTGTCTTTCCTTTATAAAGTAGGTCAAAGAACCTGTGCTAGCGGGCCATCCTGGATGCGCTAGGGTGCTTACTAATACACCCAGGTTTCCTGAAGTCTAGTCATACTATACTACATCGTTACCTTTCTCCTTTTTCCTGGGGAAGGATCCAGATGCTCAGAGCAGGGGTTTGCTCTCTCCATTTATTTTGACAGGTTGGGGAAGAGTAATATGGTTGGCACTTACTGAGTCATGAAGAATTTTTGAGAAGAATGGAGGCTGATCAGCTAGGAAGGACAATACAAACTGTGCACCAATCAGAGCTGAAGAAAAATAGGTTAAAAGGTGGCGGAAAGTGTCTTCTGGGAAGCCCTGTGAAGTATAGAAGCAATCAATAAATCCACAAACATTAAGTACCAACTGTATACTCACTAACCACTGTGCCATATCTAAAGCTGAGCAAGGTGAGTCTAAACCACCTTTTTTTTTTTGCCTTTGGGGGAAAAAACCTAGTTAAATTAAAAGTGTGGGAAGGAAAAGTTAGTGAAATTAGGAAAAATGCCAGAGTAGGGATGCTGCAGATAGATGGTACAATGGATATAGAGTCAGGCCTGGAATCAGGAAGACTTGAGTTCAAATCCAACCTCAGATATTTACTAGCTGTGTGACCCCAGGCAAGCCACTTAACCCTGTTTGCCTCATTTCCCTACCTGTAAAATGAGCTGGAGAAGGAAGTTGCAAACTACTCTAATATCTTTGCCAAGAAAACCCAAAATGAGGTCATGGTTGAAATGAACATCAAAGGATGCTGTGGCAAATTCTTTTAGAATGCCTCTTATAGGCATCACAAGTAGTTAACTTACCTGCATCATATATGTATAGTTAGCTAAGGCTGGGGGCAGGTCATTTCCCCAAAAGTGGCTGTGGTGGCTGTAGGAAAGTGACATTTGGTACAACAGACACAACAGATTGAGTATTGAAGGTGGAGTCACAGACCTGGGTACAAGTCCTGACTCTACTGCTTAATATTTCTATGACCTTGGGGTTAGGGGATCCTAGAGTTTAAGCTAGAAGGGATCAGAGAGGTCATTGAGTTCACCCTGCCCTCCTGCCACTTTACAGGTGAAGAAACTGAGGTTCAGAGATATTAGGTGTCTTGCTCAGGGTTATATAGATAGTAAATGCCTTAGGTCAATTCAAAACCTAACTTTCTTGACTCCAAATCCAGTATGCTATTCACTGGGTCACCCTGCCTTCAAAGCAATCCTCTCTGGGTTAGAGTGCAAGTGATAAATGTTACAGCCCTTTTAGCTCTCAATCTCTAATCATATGGTACTTGCAGTTTTACAAGGCATTTTGTCTTTATACTTATTTGAAACTCACAATTACCCTGTGAAGTAAGATTGTCCCCATTTTACAAATGAGGAAGCTGAGACTCATAGGGGTCACTGCACATGGTATCAGAGGGGTCTCAGGATAGGAATCCAGATCTCTTCTGATTCCAAATCAGGCATTCTTATCTCAGTAGCTGCAGGAAAATCCCTCCCCTCTACCAAACACCTCTATGAGTGTTGAGAAGGGTATGTTATCCCTCTCATTTTCTCTTGCTTAGTTGTATGTCTTAAAAAATGCCTTTCCTAATTTCCTGCAATGATAATTTCTCCTCCCTTTGTCTTTCAATCCTACAAATATTTGCGAATATTATATAGTAACAATAACAAAAAGTGATATATAGAGTTTTAAAATTGGCAAAGCATCTTACATACACTATCTCATTCAAGTACTATGACTCAGTGACATTATAGGTTTAAACAAATTTATGGGTACATCTAAGAGTAGAACACTATGCAAGCATTGCTTTCATGGAAAAACTTGTTTCAAGTTCGCCCAAAAAATTTCTTCCTAAAACTGACATATTATATTTTGCAATAGAATCCATTTGCCAGTCAGGGATTGCCTTGATTGTTTGAAGATGATGATGTTTAATATTTATTAATATTATGTTAATTATCAATGTTCTATTAATTATTAGTTACGGCATCACATTATGTTAATATGTGTTAATTACATTAATAATATTAATTAATATTATAATTTAAATATATTAAATACATAGATTATAATTCAATATTATATAATAATGTAAATAATTACAACAATAGTTAATATTGATAATTATAACATAATTAATATTAATAATTATTATATCAATAATAATAACAGCAATAGTAACATATTATTATGTTAATCTATGTCTCCTTCCCCTCCCCCCACCTTTGGACCAAGTTAAAATAATCATCTTGTTCAAGAAATTTATTATCTATTACTCTGTCTTATCAATTTTTGTATCCCAAATACCCTGCACATATGTACAAATTTATAATTTCCTTAATTTAGAAAACTCCCACTATGAGAATATTTTCCTTCCTCAGATCACAATCTACTTAGCAGATGAATCCCAAGGAGTTGCTAGAGGAATGTAGAGGTTAAAGGACTTGCCCAGTGCCAGACAGTAAGTATCAGAGGTGGAATTTTATACTTAGGTCTGACTACCTTCAACTCCAGCACTCTATCTATCTGTTATGCCACAGTGCTTCTCACTGGCTAATAATCAGCTATGTGGCACAGTGGATATAGTGCCATGCTTGGAGTCAGGCACACTCAACTTCAGGAGTTCAAATCTGGACTTAGACACTTACTAGCTGTGACCCTAGACAAGTCACTTAGCCTTGTTTGCCTCAGTTTCCTCATCTGTAAAAAGAGCTGGAGAAGGAAATGCCAAACCTCTTCAGTATCTCTGCCAAGAGAACTCCAAATGGCTCACAAAGCGTCGGACAAGACTGAAAAATAACTCAATGACAATAAACACTTATGAGACTGAACTGAATTGCTCCCAGCCTGGGTTATCAGTGCACTTACTCCTTGCTGGGCTCGATATACGATGGCGCTGACTGTGGCCACCATGGAGAGGGAGCAGAGTAGCCAGTAAATGAACAGCACTCCTGACGACTGGATTCCCCTCTGTCTCTCTGAATGCATGAGGAATACCGCCAGGATCTTAAAGGAGGGAAGCAACAGCAAGGGCATTTTAGGTTCTTAAGAAAATCCAAAGTCTTCACCCCCAAAAGAAAATGAAAACACTCTTGCCCCAGCTCCACATTTGGGGCTTGCCTAACACACCAAAGAAGCTAATCTCTACTCATTACCATTGTGACGAGCCATACTGTAGGATTGATCAGGAATTCAGGGGCTTGAGGCGTTCCTCCTTTGATTTTCCAAAGAGTGAAGATTATGCTAGAAGAACACAGGAGGATCAAGGTGAATCCAAGCACCTAAGAAGAGCAAGAAAATTCATCTGAGTTTGGAACAGAAAAGCAGAAAGCCAAGGTGTTCAGAAGCCATGCATTGACTTCCCATACACCCAGGGACAGAGTGTGGGACTTGGAGTCAGGAAGACCTGAATTCAAACTCTCTCAATACCAGCGGTGAAAGACCTCAGAGAAGTCACTTTTCTCAGTCTCAGCGTCCTCATCTGTAAAATATGGATAATAAAATAATAGCACATACCTCAGAAGATTGTTATAAGGATCATGGGAGGTGTTTTGCAAACCTCAAAGAACCACAGATATCCTACCTCTCATTATCATCATCACATTATTATAAGCACAAAGGAATAATCAGATTAGAGGATACTGAACTGGAATGGCACCTTAGCAATCATTTGGACCAACGGTCTCCATAGATGAGGAAAGTGAAGGCCCAAAGATATAAAATGACTTGAGGAATGACACAAATTAGGAGACAGATCCATCTAGTCCTAGAGGAAACAAGACATGGAGCTTTGAGTCCTAGGGAGCTGAGTGAAGTCTAGAATGGAAAAATGATTTGCCATCTTCAAGAGGATTACTACTACTTCATTACCCTTCTTTGTCAGCACAGGCAAATAAAGCTATTACTACACATAGCAAAAATAATAATAGCATTTACAGAAGCAAATATGTTCAGTATCGTCCTGCATGGTCTTAACTATGGTTAGACAAAATATCAAGACTTGAATTACAGGGAGGTAACAGTCCCCAAAGACTCTCAGAAGCAAAAAAAAAAAAAAAAAGTGGTAGCAGTGGCAGGGTGTGAACACTTGAATAGTAAAAGTGCAGCCAGTTTCTGACTGTACCACATTTTCAAGACTCATGTTAAGACCCTCCTCCTTCCTTTGTGATATTTTTGGACAAAGTGACAGTTTTTAATTAGGGAAGACCTAGGTTTGAAACTTGCTTGCCTCAGTTACTTCATAGCTGTATGCGCCTGGGTAAATAACTTAACCTCTCTAGGAGGTTCAGTTTTCTTATCTGTAAAATGCAGATAATAATAGACTCTACCATGTGGAGCTGTTGTGAAGGTCAAAGAAAATGAGTGTGTAAAGTTTTGTTAACCTCAGTATTCCATTATGTACATGTGAATATTGTCTCTGCCACAGTTACAATCTTCCCCATCCTTTGAACTGCTTAAACCATTCAATCTGTAAACTATAATTTAGCCCTTAGTTCTAGATTGTTTTGTACTGTTCTCACATTATTCCAACTGTAATACTGGTCTTTCCCTCCCCCCATTAGACTGTAAATTTCCTTGAGGAAAGAGAGTTAGACTTCATCTATATCTCCCAAAGTGCTTAGCATAGTGTCGAGCACATGGTGGCTGGTCCTTGATAAATGCTTATTGATAAATACATTGACGTTAAATTCATGGCAGGGGCAGGAATCCCAGCAGCGGGTACCATTTTGGTTTTGAAGAGGCATGACATCCGAATGTAGCCCTTGTTGTTGTAGCGAAGATAGAGGAAGTAGAAGGGGCTAATGATCCACAGGTAGACTGAGGGAAGCCAGGCCACCACTGCATTCAAGAGGCATGGGCTGACCATCTGAAGTCCCGAGGGCTGAGTCTCATTCGATTTCTGTACCAAGGCAAACATAGAGAGGGATTATTATTGGGGTACTCTGGTATCAAGGTTGGTATACCCTAGATGCAGGGGTTCTGAACCTTGAGATCCATTAATTTGTTTTTGTTTTTTAAAAAATATCTTGATAATTACATTTTAATAAAATTAATTTCCCTTGTCATTCTATGTATTTTATTTTACTATTATTATGAGGAAGTACATAGGTTTCACCAGACTGCCTAAAGGGTCAATGACACAAAAAAGTTAAGACCCCTGCTCTAGAGGATCTCTGGGTATATATTGGGTGATCTAACGACATATTTTTCTGTGTGTAGAAACACCTCCCTTCAACACAAAGAGGTCAGCCACATGGGCTTTACCTAAACCTTTACCTAAACATTTGACTTTTTCCCTGCGTGGACTGCCATCAGGGCTGCTGCTCCTGTCCTCATGAGCTACCATTTTAGTTTTGAAGATTCATGACATCCAATTATAGCCCTTGTTGTAGCGAAGGTAGAAGAAGTAGAAGGGGTTAATGATCCTAATATAACAAGTGCAATGAAGGAAGTTAGTGACTACTGTCGCTGAGATTAAACAATGAATACATATTTAGATTGTGAGCTCCTTGAGGGCAGGGACTGTCCTGTGCCTATTTTGTATCCGCATTGTTTAGCACAGTTCCTGGCACATACTAGGCACTTAATAAATGTTTATTGACTGTCTATTAAGTACTATCTGTGGGACACTGGTGTTTGGATCAGAAACCTTTCAATCAACCCACAAGCATCTATCAAACACCTTCTGCCTACTTTATGCCAGGTAGTAAGTTAGATACCTGCATACAAAGGCAAAAGTGAAATGGTTCCTTCCCTCAAGAGCTTATATTCTTTGAATGAATGAAGAAAAAGCATTTATTAAGCACTGACTATATACAAAGCATGGTACTAAGAGCTGGGGATACAAATAGAAAAAGTAACTCTTGTCATGTAGTTTACATTCTAATAGGGAGAGATAATATTTGTAGAAAGTTTTAGCAGCAAATAACATGGAAATTTTCAGTAGTCCCTGAGATGCCTGGTGAATCATATGGTAGTGTATTTGACTTACTGTCATTTCCATTGACAAAATCATATCATTTTCTGATGCTGAATCATTGACAGGGCCAAGGACTTTGGTGTTTGAGCTCTTTTCCCCTGGGACTGAGTTGACATAAGGGGAAGAATGTGCCCTGTATTTTTGTGAATATGTTTGTACTTCTGTTCTTGCCATATCTTCTCAGTAAAACTCTCTTTTTTAATAGGTGTTAACTATTAGTTTTTACAAACACAAGAGTGGCAGCATTTCCTTACTGACTGGTCCAGCTTCCAGAGAACTCCTTGTAGCTATCATCTGGAGAAGCCATTCATGTGAGGAGAGACCATGCATCCCAAACAACTGTCAATTAACCGCCACAAATAGGGTAAGCAGATCAGCCATGGGGGGAGTCAGGAGCCAGCAGCATGTGCCAAGCAAGTCTCCTCAGATCTCGATGGTAACAGCCCAGGACCCTGAACCTAAGAGTCCTGGGAATAGTGACATTTAAAAAATGACATTAAAGAAGTGGCATTAACAACTGTTTTGCTGCTGTACCATAAGGACCATGGGTCTTTTCTGTCTGACCTTCCATATGGGTTGTCCCCTTTATAAGAATATGAGGGACTTTTTTTTCTATTTGTATCTCTAGTAATTGGCACACGGAAAGCACTGTAAGGGAGAGGCTAATTATAACAAGACACTGACATTGTGAAAAACACCCCAGAATAGGGGCTCAAGCCAATAGCATTAGAAAGATATCATCAGTCCCTCAGGGGTACACCTAGAGCCTTAGTGGAAAATCCTAACTTGCCAGGGAAAATGGTATTTTGGACAAGGACCTCTAGATTTCAAACAGGCTACATACACATTAATTATATACAAAATATACCTTTTATTATTCAAGCAGGAGGCAATTGGTAGGGGAGGGAAGGGGTAATGGTAGAGCTCTGATGGTTATGATAGCAGCTGCTCATATGTCACAGCAAAAAGAAACCTGGTCAGTGTAAGAAGGTCTTTGGCAGCTAGGTGGTGCAGTGGATAGAGCCTGGAGTCAGCAAGACCTGAGTTTAAATCCAGCCACAGACGTTTGACCCTGGGCAAGTCACTTGACCCTGTTTGTTTCAGTTTGCTGATCTGTCAAATGAGCAGGTGAAGTAGATGGCCAACCACTCCAGTCTCTTTGTTAAAAAAAAACCCCAAATGGGGCCACAAAGAGTCAGACATGACTGAGGAGACTAAACAATGTAAGAAGTTCTAGTAGAGTCTTTCTGGTGGGTGAGTGAATATGGCTTCAGGATCCAGAGCTGGCTTCAAGGATCTCCTTTCAAAACGCAAGCCACCACTAGAGGGGTTATAGTTTCAGAATTTGAGATCCTATAAGATAACATTTGTCATTGATAGCCATAGAATCAGAGAATTGGAAGGGATCTAAGTGGTCTTCTAGTCTAGTGATGTCAAACTCAAGTAGAAACTGGGGACCACTAATCCATACAGAAGGAGCCCTGCAGGTTGCATTGACTTACTTTTAAAATGTAGTATTATCTATGTTTTACTGTATTTTTATTTTTCTATTAAATATTTTCCAATTACATTTTAATCTGGTTTGGAGAATGTAGCCCAAGGGCTACATGTTGAACACCTCTGTTCTAGGTATGAATATATGATATAAGAATCCTCACTATCACATACTGGTGATCCAATCTCTGCTTTGAAGACCTCCAAGGAGAGAGGTCATCATTTCTTGAGTGGATAGAGCAATGGACCTGGATTTAGGAAGACCCAAGTTCAAAGTCAGCCTTAGACACTAGTAGTGTGTGACTCTGGGCAAGTCACTTAACCACTGTCTGTTTCCGTTTCCTCATCTGTAAAATGGGGATAATAGAGCACCTAACTCCCAGGATTATTGTGAGGATCAAATGAGATAATATTTGTAAAGTTTTTAGCACAGCGCCTGGCATATCATAAGTGCCATAGAAAATGCTATCATCATCGTCTTCATCATCATCATCCATCATCATCATCATCATCATCAACATCATTATCTTCTTCTGGGCACTCTCCGCTTATCAATATCTCTCTGAAATTTTGCCTTCTAGAATCTGACACGTCACTCCAGAGGTCAGATGAGAGTAGAATACAAAGAGACAAATCACTTTCCCATTTCTGGAAGGCAGGCCTCTCAAAGTAGCGTAAGATTACATTAGCCTTTTTGGTTGCTACATCACACGGCTGATGGATACTGGGCTTTGAGTCCCCTAAAAATTCCCAGATTCTTCTTAGAACAATTGCTGTCAAACCAGCGTCCTCCATCACAGACTGGGGAAGCTAATTTTTTGTGCCCAAACTTCATCTTATTAGATTCAGCCCAGTCAGCCCAAGAATCCTGACTGTCACCTGGTATGTCATCTATCCTTGTGAATTCTAACTCACCCAGTAGGCCATCTGTCCCTCCCAGCTTCATGTCATTTGCATATTTGATGAAAATTCTTTTTATCTAGATAACTGTCAAAAATGTTAAGTAGCACACAGAGGCCAAATAACAGGGAGGAAGATGAGTGTGGCCCAGTAAAATAAAGTCAGGAGAGCAACCAGCTGAGGTTGGTGAGGAAACTAAAGACACAAAAAAGGTTTTGGGTATTTGTTTTAAGCTCTATTGAGAGGAAAAGGAGGATAAAAGAAGGGCCTGAACCTTGGGTTAGAGTGGATGAGATGATAGCAGATAACAGAGAGAACATAGAAATGTTTCTGTTATTCTAGACCCCTTTAGACAATTCTGTTTCTTTCAAATTCTATTCTATTTTATTTTTAGGTGTGCTTTCTCTTCTTCTCATTCAACGGTCCCAGTGAGAAAGTAAGAAAAGCTAAACTTCTGCTACAAACATATTTAGTTAAGCAAAACAGATTCCATCATTGGCCTAAAGTCTTTCATTTGCCCCTGTTCCTTTGAATAAGGCTTACTTCTCTACAGTCAGTCTAGTCATGGGTTTTATCCCATCAGATCTCAGTGCCTGGGGTGAAAGAATGAAAAGGAACTCTAGGAAAAGTTCTTAGAAGAAAGGGGACCTTGGGCCCCCTTGGTGTTCCTAAAGAAAGGGGTGTGGGCCCAGCTATTTCGCCTACTTCTCAATGTCTACTAGGGTAGGCCCTCTTGTACTTGTATTACAAGTTGCTGACCTCTGGCCCTCTTGTACTTGTATTACAAGTTGCTGACCTCTGCATTCACCTTAAACCTTCTTTTATTCATATTCCTGGGTGGAAATGATGGTAGGAAAGAAGGAAGAAAAGGAGGAGGGAGTAGTATGAACTTTGGGACAGTGCCCTGGAATTGACATGTTTTCAGTTTGATGGGAGAAGGTTATCTCATCTTTGATCTGTATGACCTATTAGGAAGATTCTCCAGAAGGGTGAGGATAGAGAATACTATTATTATTAACAAAAATGTAAAATTTTACAAACTTTGCAGCACTAAATGCCAGTTATGGTAATTAATAATGTTAACGATAGGGTATTAATAATACTATATATTGTCAACAGGAACAATAATAATAGCTAGCATTTAAGTAGTGCTTTAAGGTTTGCAAAGTGTTTTACAGATGTTATATCATTTGATTCTCATAACAACCCAGTGAGGTAGGTGTTACTACTAGCCTCATTTTTCAGATGAGAAAACTGAGGGCTTAGAGGGCTGAAATGACTTGCTTGGGGCCACATAGCAAGTAAGCATATGAAGCAACAAATATAAAAATAATAAACAATCTGAAATGTGCTTTTCCAGCCTTATCTCATATAATCTGCATTCACTAACTTCTAGCCAAAATGGACAACTTAGTTCCCCCAGCGAGAAAATATTCATTTCTATCTCAGTCAGTTGAAATTCTTCCTTTAAGTCCCAGCTCAGGTACCATTTCCCCAAAAAGTTTCCCCTGATCCCCTCAACTCCAAGTGTTCTCCCTTTATATCTCCTAGTGAAGTTTGGTACTTACCTTTACATTTAACTATGAAAGCAAATCTAGATATACACTACTTGTATATGTGGCTTCTCTTTCTTACTAGTGTAAGAATGGCTCAAAGCCAATTGCATAAAATTCTCCTCCTCTGTGGAAATTCATTACTCAATCCTCCATGCTTGCGTGAAGGTGGAGTTGGTCAGAGCTTGAGAAGAGAGATCCTGAATCATGCCTCTTCCTCTGGGAGCCAAAAGACCAGGGTTTTTCTCTCAAACTCTCACTAACTCTCCTCCCTTCCCCTGCCCCACCATAGAGGATTGAGTAATAAGTCTACACCTATGAGGAGAGCCTAATGCAAATAAACTTTGAGCCTCCAGTTACATTACATTGTAAATATTCATTTGTTTACTTCATTCTCTTGCATTTAGTACTGTGCACATAGCAGGACTTTAATATGATTGTTTAACTGAAAATTACTGGAGGTAGGTTTGTCTGTTCATTTGCAATCTTGAAAATGTTAAATGAGGGTGATTTTGTCTTGGCATGGGATGAGGTATGGGCCAGGGCCCCAGGGAATCTCTTTGGATATATTAACTGTACAGACAGATTGCTCTCTTTCATGAATGAGTTATAGGCAGTCATTGGCAAAGACAGGGAACAGGACAGAATGACATCTCCTGATTGCTAGGGTTCTTCCTGGGACTCTCAATCCCAGTCTTATGTCTCAATCCCTTTGTTTTGTCTCCATTGAAAATCTCTGGTCTGCAAACTTATGCTCATGTCCTGGGTCTACAAATTCCTGACAATGGTGTTGTCAGTATTAATGGTGGGAAAATCTCTGGAAGAGAGGTCCCTGCCCGATACCAATGAGGAATTCTCCCAGTCCCTGGGAGCTGATGTGATACATAAAACAAGGCAAGTCCCAGTTTCATAACATGACATCTCTTTTCCCTACTATACTTCCTCCTCCCCTTCAAGTGTGTGGTACCAGGAGCTAGAGCCCGGCAGTGAAGAACAGTTTCTTGGCTTAAGTGTCTCTCTCAGTTTTCCTCATGAACTCAGAGCTCCAGGTTCCATTCTGCTGGTACTGGCCATGTTCAAGGAGACCTATAGGATTTGGGGTGCTGGAGCTCTGAAGAGAGGAGCAAAAAGAATGCTCTCCAAGTATTTGTAAACTTGTAAACATTTCTTTTCCAGGGTGGAGCATGCATAAGGCTGGGAGAGGATAATGGAGTGCAGAGAAGGGCTTCCCTCCTCCAACTCTAATATCTCTCCCTGCATGTCCGAAAGCCCAGCTCCCCAAGAGTTCGCCCAGAAGTAAGCAAAGAGTTGGGGAAGGAGGACCAGAAAACACTTACCCGGAATCCCAAGAGAGTATCGCAGACCCCACTAACAGAGCCCATTACCACCATTCCGACGCATCTATCTTGTTAACTCTGACCTCCTTGCCGTCCTGTCCCAGTAGCAAAGGTTGGGTTCCGGGGAGGGAAGGGACATTGCTGGGGGGAGACAGGGAGCCCTGGCAAGAATTAAATGTGCCTTATCAGCAGACCTGGGGCAAGGTCCAGCTTGGGGCCATGCGTGTACTGTGAGGCGGGGTAAGGGGACTGGGACATGAAATATTTGTACTGTATAGCTCCTCCCAGCTTGCTGCTCTATCCGAGTGGGGCAGCTGGAGCGCAGATACTTCTCTCCTGGCAGACCCCTTCCTAGAACCCAGCACAAAGAGCCCTGTCCACTATGGACTGTTTGGTCTCACTGATTCAATCCTCTGAAAAAGCCAGAATGCAAGTCTTCATAGAGACTGTGGAACAACTTGTAAAGAAATATCAGGTTAAACCGGATCTCAAGGTGCTTTTTTTGGGAGCTCACATTAAAAAAAAAAAAAAAAAAAAGAATCTAGCAAAGGTTTAGTGTTGAATGGATGGGTCTATGTGGAATAAAGCAGGTCCTTACTTCTTAAATTGTCACAAAGCCCAAAGTCTTGTTAGTAGAGTATCCCTAAATTGGAAACGTGCAGTTGCTAACTAGCTTGACTTATTTTAAAGGCTGAGAGGTTTGGCTTTTTAAGAGATTGGGAGAAGGGGGGTGGTGCTGAAGAGACAGAGGGCATATTGGAAAAAGTGAAGATGGTACAATCTAGGGGAAACCTCTGTGTTCATTCTCCTGGTCTACTCTATCTTTTTTTGGAGTATCATGGAATCAAATGTTTAGAACTGGAAGGGATCTTTGAGGCTATTGAATCTAACATCCTTATTTTACAGGTGAGGAAATTGAGGCACTGAGGGTTTAGAGTGTTAAGTAGTATTTGTATACATTTCACTCTAAATCCAGCACTCTAATTCACCACTCCATGTGAATATTTAATTTTAGATACTGGGATATCTATAGTAGACCCTGTGTATCCCTAGCAAAATTGGGTCCAGATACTGGATAGAAAATATCCCCTCAGCACCCAGCTAAAACCCCACTTTCTACAAGAAGCCTTTTCTGATCCCCTAACTTAATGCTAGTCATCCCTCTAAGATTATCTCCTATTTATCCTGTTTATATATAGTGGTTTGCCTGTTTTCTACTCCATCAGACTGTGACCTCCTTGAGGACAGGGATTCTCTTGCCTTTATATCCCACAGTGTTTAGCACAGTGGTTGGCACATAGTGAGTTCTTCATAATGTATCTTGACTAGATTCACTCAGTAAACATTCATCCATTAATTATTTATTTACTATGACCCGTGCTAAGCAGTGAGGATACAAAAAGAGACAAAAGACAGTCCCTGCCCTCAAGGAGCTTACAGTCTGGCTACTTGCCTCCTTTTCTGCTTGTCTAAGTCTTTCTTTAAAAGTTTGCTACAACTGAAATTATTTAAAGGATTCTTAAAAAGTTGGGGGGAGAGGGAGGTGGTACAGTGGTCGTACATTGGGTGGTACATTGATAAATCCTCAATGGCATTAGAAAAAAACTCTAGGGCTGACGTTCTCTTCCCTCATTGATTTGTAACCATACCCTCTCTCTGATCCAGCTGTTGAGTCAGGATTACAGTCCTGAAATCAGACAGGCAAAAGGAGATGGAAGACCCTGCTTGTATGTATAATATACAGTTAGGAGAAGTTGGGGGGTTTGTATGCTACATCTTGATCAATGATCTCTTCCTTGTACGAACACTCTGAAAACTATACTGGGGATATAGTTCGGCCAATATCCTGCAGTCACAAACACATTTCCTGGAGATCTGTTAGGATGCTGGTCAACATTGGGAGCTAGAGGCAGCTGTGCGTGTGTAAGTGTGAGTGTGAGTGTGTGTGTGTGTGTGTGTGTGTGTGTGTGTGTGTGTGAGAGAGAGAGAGTGAATTCCTAGCTCTGTCATTTGCTAGTTCTTGGGTCATGATCTTCCCTTATCCTGGGCCTCAGTTTCATCTTCTGTATAATGAGGGGGTTGAATTGAATGTACAAGTTCTTTGTATTGAATAACTTTTCTGTAGCTACCTAAGCGTGGCTGGGATTGGATTGGAGTACATCCCATGGAGCATGCAGAGTCCCCCTGGCCAGTTCCAAGGAATGGCTCATTTTTCTGGATAATGTAGCAAAACCCTGGGTGGTCTCTTGATCCTCCCAGGGAGACCTTGCTCAGAATTAGCAAAAAGGAGAGGCTAAACCTTTCCCACCTCCTTTGTGAGGATGACAAATCTCAGAACTGGAGCCCTGAGGAAGTCAGGTGAGAGGTTTTTGCTAATCCTCGGCCGGATCTATTTGCCTCTTCTCATTCATCATCCCTCTTGACCTCTGTACCGTTTAACACTTGATTACCTTCTCTTCTGAGATCTGTTGGGATTTCATGATATTGCTCTCTTCTGGTTCTCCTCCTTCCTACCTATGTGACCACTCCTTTATTGCTAAATTATCCTATATGTCATGTCCACTAGCTGTGGGTGTACACCACGGCTCTCTTCTAGAACCTTTTCTCTTTTTTCTCTAAATTCCCTCACTTTGGTGACCTCCTCAGTGCCCCTGGGTTCAATTATTATCACTGTTTAGATGACTTTTAGTTCTATAAATAGAGGCAGCTAGGTGATGCAGTGGATAGAGCACCAGTGCAGGAGTCAGGAGGACCTGAGTTCAAATCTCACCTCAGACACTTGATACTCACTAGCTGTGTGACCTTGGGCAAGTCACTTAACCCCAATTGCCTCATCCTGGGTCATCTCCAGTCATCCTGATGAATATGTGGTCACTGGATTCAGATGGTTCTGGAGGAGAGGTGAGGCTGGTGACCTGCACAGCCCTCCCTCACTCAAAACAAAGTCAAGTGCAAGTCATGTCATTATTTTTCTGATGGCAGGGTCTTCTTCAGCAATGAAGGATGAACACACACACACATACACAGATCTATAAATACAGTCCTAGCTTCTTCTGAGCTCCAATCTTGCATCCTCAAATACCTGCTGGACATCTCAAATTGGCTGACTTGGAGGCATCTCAAACTAATACCTTCAAAACAAAAGCCATTATCTTTCTCCTCAGATGCACCCTACTTCTGATTTTCCCTCTTACTGTTATTGTTGAGTCATTTTCAGTTGTATCTAGTTCTCTGTGACTTCATTTGGGGTTTTCTTGGCAGAAATACTAGAGTGGTTTGTCATTTCCTTTTCCGGCTCACGTTACAGATGAGGAATTGAGACAAACAGGGTTAAGTGACTTGCCCAGGGTCACACAGATAGTAAATGTCTGAGACTGGATTTGAACTCAGATTCCCCTGACATCAATCTAGCACTCTGTGCACTGAGCCACCTAGCTGTTGAGGGCAGTTCTAGTCTTCTAGTCATCCATCTCTGCAACCTTGGTGTTACGCTCTGCTTCTCATTCTGCCATACCTCACAAATCCAATGAATTGTTAAATCTCATCTTCCCATCTCCATGATATCACTGGTACACAGACCCACCTTAGTACAGGTTTTCCTCACCCAGACTTTCTCTACAGTTTCCCTGCCTCAACTTTCTCCCCATTCCAATCCAACCTCCACAAAGATGTCAAAGAGATTTTCCCAAAATACAGGAAGGAAACAAGCATTTATTATGTACCAGGCGTTGTGCTAAGCACTTTATAAATATTATCTCATTTTATCTTCACAACAACCCTCGGAGGTAGGTTCCATTACTACCCCCATTTTACAAATGAAGAAACTCAGGCTGAACAAGGTTAAGTGACTTGCCCAGGGTCATACAGCTAATAAGTATAGAAGGCCACATTTGAACTCCGGTCTTCCTGACAGTAGGCCCAGTGCTCAATCCACTGGGTTGTCTCAGGCCTGATCATATCATCTCCCTATTCAATAAACTCTAGTGGTTCCCCATTACTTTTAGGATAAATATAAATTTCTGAGACCGGCTTTTAAAGCTCTTCATAACCTGCTCCCTTTCTATCTTTCTGATGTTACGCATTATTCCATTTACTTGGTGGTCCATCCCTGCTGACCACTTGAGGTTCTTCACTCAGGACTCTCTGGTCTTTGTGCTTTTGCACTGACTGTCTCTCTTGTCCGAAATACTTTCCCTCCTCTCTACCACTTCTTGGAATCCCTGGTTTTCTTCAAAACTCAGCTGAAGCATTACCTTCTACCTGAAATCTTTCCTGATTCCCCAGCTACTAGAGACTTCTCTCCCAAAACTACCTTGTATTCATTTTGTATATATTCCACACATACTTATTTAACAATTATGAGCTAATGCTGGGCTCAGTGCGCTGGGGAATAGTGCCTTCTCCTTCTCTAAGAGGCTCGCTCCTGTGCTGTGGGCACATGGTCTAGACTGGATTCAGCTCCTCGGGAGCTTGGCCTTTAATGAGAGGGGTTAGGATCCTCTTCTCACACTCTTTGCCTTGTTATACCCCCCCCCCACTTTTAGGTTTAATGTGAATTATTAATATTTTCTCTATTACTTTCTTTAGACAATCAATAAAACAATAAATCAAACCCTTATTTGTAGCTTCCAATGTCTGAGGTATAAATGCTCATACTGAAAATGTAGCAATCAGATCGGAGACGACTCCTGCACACCTCTGAAGCCCCAATCCAGTCCTTACTTTACTTTGTGGCAAAGATCTCTTCAAAGGTGGAAGTGGAAAGGTACTCCATGTACATGTAAATCAGGCATGGGACGGGTATTGAATTCCTATACACAACATAAAACACTGACGGAACAACCTAAAATAAGATTCAGTAACTTCATATATATCCATAGTTATACTCAGCATACTCTGGTAGAAACTAAACTACAGTAGGCATTGCCAACAACTGTTATTCTCTTTCAGGGGGTTGAGATTTAATTAGAAGAACATGAAACAGTTTGTGGGACTATTGAACAGGCATTGTTATCTTTCATCTTGGCTTTTCACTCTTTAAACAACTACAGATCCACATCTTCTAGTAAGCTGTGGGCATATCCTCTGGCAGGTGGTCATTTATTCCATAACAGTGCTAGGAATTCTTCTGAAATGAAGCTGGTACCCAGTAAGAACTCAGGACCTCCAGACCTCTTGATCTTACAAGATCAGTTTGGACAAACAGATATTGAGATGGACATTTGGTTACTTAGGATCATGTAAAGAAACAAAAAGCAGAAGAAGCAGCCCAAAATTTATTTATTTTTGAAGATAGATGAGTCATTGACTCTTCCTGGTCAGTGACCTATTATAATAATAATTAGCGGTCAACAATACTGTGCTTGGAGGGCAGCTAGGTGGCAAAGAGGGCAGGGTGCCAGGTCTAGAGTCAAGAAGACTCATCTTCCTGAGTTCAAATGTGGTCTCAGACACTTACTAGCTGTGTAACCCTGGGCAAGTCACTTAACCCTGTTTGCTTCAGTTTCCTCATCTGTAAAATGAGCTGGAAAAAGAAATGGCAAACCAATCCAGTATCTCTGCCAAGAAAACCATACATGGGATCATGGAAGGGTAAGAAGAATTGGGCAGGGCTGAACAGCAAGAAGAAAGTGCTTCCTCATCTCCAAAGCAAAAAAACCTCCTGACTTTCCTCCCATATGCTCCCCTCAAAATAAAATTTTTTCTTTAAAGAAAAAGATTAAAAAAGAGGAAGAATCAAAGAAAAAAATTCAGCAAAGCACGTCCATGTAGACCGCTAGCTGAAGCGGACAGAGAAGGACCAGAACTCAGAAAGACCTCCATTTAAATCCACTTGGCTGGGTGAATCCGAGACCGTGGCTGCGATTGCCTCATCTGTAAAACGGGAACTGTAACAGCGCTGTCCTCCCAGGGTTGTTGGAAGGATCAAATGAAATGTTATCTGTAATGTTTTGCTTTTTTTTGTGTGTGCAAACTTTAAAGACCTAAATAAATGCTACCTATTATTTTGAATACATGGGGAAAAAACTGAAGGGGTAGTCATTGATCCGCATCTGTGGACCGCCCCCGTCCCGCCCCTCCCTGCCTTAGCCCCTCCCCTCCCTGCCTTAGCCCCGCCCCTTTCCCTCCCCGCCCCCGCCCCCGCCCCCTTCAGACTCCTCGGAAGAACGGATTGAGGCCTCTTCTTTTCTGGGATCAAGCTCATTCTCTATGGATTCCAAACATTCCTTTTCGACTCTTTTGTGGTGGCTGTACTTTCCATTTACATAGCTGGCATGTAATACATGTTTGGTCGAATGTCATCGGAGAAGCCAAGGACCCAAACGCTTTTTCTCTAGCGCTATATAACCACTCAGTTTAATCTCAGAGGAAGGACAGATCGCCGTAAATTACAAAATAAAACCCGGCGCAGTACGCATGCGTGCGAGGCACACCGCGCGACGGTAGTTCTTTAGAATGCGCCTGCGCCTTGTCCGATTTCAGAGGGAGCGGACGGGAGGGCGCATGCGCTCTGCGAGCGGGGAAGGGGCGGGGCCTGGGCTGTCAGCGTCCGGAGGCGGAAGGAGCCCTTTCTCTTCTTTAGTGCCGGGCTGGGCGGGGCGCTAGTCTGAGTGGTGGCGGCTCCCGGACCGGAGCTGCGCGGGGCAGGGGGCGGAGGCCGGGGCCATGCGGGCGGGCTGGGGTTCGGGGCTGCCGTCGCTGCTGGCGGCCGCCGCGGTGCTGGTGCTGGTGCTGGGGGGCGGCGCGCAGGTGCGCGGCTCGGAGGACATCGTGGTGGGCTGCGGGGGCTTCGTCAAGTCCGAGGTGGAGATCAACTACTCCCTCATCGAGGTGAGGCGCGCCGCACCCGGCGGAAGGGCCCCCCTGCGGCGAGGGGGTGTGTGTGTCAGGGTCAGGCCCCCTGCGGCGAGGGGCGTGTGTGTGTCAGGGCCAGGCCCCCTGCGGCGGCGGGGTGTCAGGGTCAGGCCCCCTGCGGCGGGGGGGGGTCAGGGTCAGGCCCCCTGCGGCGGGGTGGGGTCAGGGTCAGGCCCCCTGCGGCGGGGGGGGGTCAGGGTCAGGCCCCCTGCGGCGGGGTGGGGTCAGGGTCAGGCCCCCTGCGGCGGGGTGGGGTCAGGGTCAGGCCCCCTGCGGCGGGGGGGGTCAGGGTCAGGCCCCCTCCGGCGGGGGTGGGGTCAGGGTCAGGCCCCCTGCGGCGGGAGGGGTCAGGGTCAGGCCCCCTGCGGCGGGGGGGGTGTCAGGGTCAGGCCCCCTCAGGCAGGGGGTCGGGGTCATCAGCCCGGCCCCCTCCGGTGGGGGGGCCCTCCGGGCTGCCCTCGTGGAATGTGGAGGAGACCTTAGTCATCCCCTTTTACAGATGAGGAAACTGAGGCCACGTAAAGGTCACACGTCAGGTGGCAGAGCGGGGAGCTTGGAAGCCACATTTTTCTGATGCCCAAATTCGGGGCTGCTTCCTCGACCCGGGGGTGGAATAATTTAGGGAGAAGTTAGTGAGCCCAGAGTTAGAGGGTTGTACGTATGTTATACAACATAGTCAGGAAATGAGGTTTATTGAAGGTCTTTCTGTCCAGACTTTAACCTGCCGCTTGCTATGGGCTAAGGAAGCAATGAACCAGACCCGTATTTCAGCAGCTTGCTGCCTAACAGGAAAAAATGTACTTTCAGTGATCGAATGCTTTATGTAGACCAGTTATTGTTTTTGAGGTGGGAGAGCTAAACTTCATTCAGAGTTCTGTATTTAAGTGTCAAAGGTACTGGCCACTTTCCCCTCCACCCCCGTTTTCACATTTTTTTAAAGCTTTGTATGGATTTAAGTAATATACCAAGCGTGGGACTTTGAAATGCCAGAGACTGTGCCCCAAACAGTGGTTTCTGCATGTTTTTAAATGCATAAAGGAAAATGCATAGGGTTGCCAAAAGAAATCAGTATTGAAATGCAGTTTTCCAGCATTTCAAAATAATTCACAGATGAGAGAGAGAGAGAGTGTGAGAGTGTGTGTGTGTGTATGTGTATGTGTGTGTGTGTAAAGGCAAAAGTTAGCACCGTCTTTCAAGGAGCTCCCAGTGTTATTCTGGAGACAGCATGTGATCACAGAAATTCATATCTCCTATATGTGAAATACATATATGTATTATGTATATATTATAAATACATAATTTACCATATATGTGCATCTGTATATCTATTTTATATCCATATATATGGTACAAAGGAGGTAACACAGGGAAATCACTAGCATTAAGGCTGATTGGGGTCATTTTTCCGGAGGGAGGATTGTAGTGTAAGGTTTTTCCATGGTAGCCTTCTGGAAATGTAATCTGGATGTTAGTATGTGGCGTAGTGGATAGAATGCCAGACCTGGAGTCAGGAAGATCTGAGTTCAAATTTGACCTCAGACACTAGCAGTGTGATTCTGGGCAAGTCACTTAACTTGGTTTGCCTCAATTTCTTTATCTTTAAAATGAAGCTGAAGAAGGACATGGCCAACCACTTTAGTGTCTTTGCCAAGAAATCCCAAAGAGGGTCACAGAAGGAGTTGTTCACATCTGAACAGGAAATGTTCTGGGCCCTGCCTTATTTGACCTTGAGTAAATTGCCAATTATCTATGTGTCAGGAGATAATGTAAATAAAATACTATAAAGAAGTTGTTCATCAACTCTAGATTATAGCAAACGTGGTGCATAGGAAAAAAAAACAAACTTGGGTTCTCATCCCACCTTTAATGCTTACTAGAAGTGTGGTCATGTTTGTGGTCATTGTTAAATCACTACCTTTACAATAAAAGTTCCTGGAGAGTAGGGTATTTTTATCCTTTGTATTTATATCTGGATGTGTAGCACAGTGCATGGTGTTTAATGTTTGCTAGTTGGTTTCCAAATTTTAGTTTCCTCATCTGTAAAATGGGTTTGTAACAATTCCTACCTTACAGGGTTGTTCTGAAGATTAGGTGAGATGCTGTATATAATGCACTTTTAGAGTACTATGTAAATGTTTATGATTGTACTGAAGAGGTTTGTGGTGGAAGTTAAGGGTGCTGGGACCCTGAGAATGCCAAGGTAGAGTCACCTGGAATGAATTTAAATACTCAAGCCGTCTTTCAGACCAGAGGCAGTTTATTGTAATGCCAATAGAAGTGGGCAGTTTCTTTTTGGGGAATTTGCACCCTAATGGGGGTAAATCTAGAACTTATATAGAAAAGGGGCTTGGGAAAGGAATGCCAGGGATGCTAATTAGGTAATCTAAGGGTCCAGGTGTCTTCAAGAGATATAGATGGGAAAGTAGGGAGTGTAGGAGATTGAGGGAGTTGTCAGAAGTATAGATCTTGGGGATCTAGCAAGAGGAAGAGTACTTGGGCCAGCCAGGGACAAAAATCCACAAGCCAGGCACCCTCTGTCCTGATAAGAGAATGTATTCTGTAACGAGAAAATTTTCTCACAGGAAAGAGATCTACTAAGAAATTGGGAGGCTTCCAGAGACATGATGTTAGGGGGCCTGAGCACACCATCAGTATCTCTGGGATCACTCACCTTAGATCTTTAGCCATTATAACTTTTTTTTTGCTTGAAGAGGTGCATGAAATCTACCTAGCTGCCCAACACTCTACATGATGTCAGAATACTTTAACTCCTGGAAGCTAATTTTCAGCATAATATGTATATTTTAAAATAAGAATGTTTTATTGGACGCAACCTTTGCTAGTAATTCAGGAAATATAGTTCCTTGTGGTTGGCAGATAACTGAGGTAGAAGATTTCTACTCTGTTGGGAGGAGCAGCAGAATTTATACTGTAAGGTCTGTTTGTGTCTTGAGCCATATGGGGAGGAATTACCAGACTGGGAGTCTGTAGGTCTGTTTTCTTTAGACTCTGCCAACTAGTAGTGTGCCCTTAGGCTTCACTTCACCTGCATGAGTCACGCTTTCCTTCTTTGTAAAATGAGAGTTGAATTAAATGCTTCCTTTTTTAGTTATTAAATTTTATTTTTAATTTTTGTAATAAAACTTGCATTTCCCTAACAAAGTACGGTAAAAAAGATGATTGCACGTGAAACTACAACTCTATGTGCAACTTTCTATTCCTTTCAAACATATAACAAAATTGTCATGTAAATTTCTTTTCTCCCTTCCCATAGTTACCATTAGGCACAAATAGGTATATATGTGTAAAATTATTCTGTATATAATTCTAATGATCACTTCTTTCTCTGGATGCAGATAGTGTCTTCTTCTATCCCTCACAGTTAATTAGGGTATTTGCAATAGTCAAAATAATATAGTTCAAAGTTGTTTTTAAAACAATATTGCTCTTACTGTTTGCAGTGTTCTCTTGGTTCTCATCATTTTGCTCCTCATTATTTCATGCAGATGTTTCCTTGTCTTTCAAAACTTGCTGAGCCCATCATTTCTTACAGCACAGTGGTATTCCATCACAGTCATATACCACAACTTGTTCAGTCATTCCTCAATTAATAGGCATTCCTGCAATTTCCAGTTCTTTACCACTACAAAGAGAGTTGCTATAAACATTTTAGAACATATAGGTTGTTTTCCTTTTTCCATATTTATCTTTGGAAATGGACAAAGTAGTGGTATTGCTGAATCTATGGGTATAGGTAGTTTAATAATTCTTTGGGCATAATTCCAAGTAGATCTCCAAAAGTAAAGCAGAAAATTGGGAATTAGATGCTTTCCAAGGCTATTCCTACCTTTAAAATTACCAAAGTCCCTATGTTTCCTATTGAGTTGAAAGTAAAATGTAGCATCACCTCTTGAAGCAGAAATTGTCTATTTTTTCTCACTAACCTGAACTAAATGACTTTATTATCACATATGTTTATTTTGATGTGGTTAATTTTGTATATGTTTTTATTTGTTGAGTTGTGAATTGGTCTGTGTTAGGCAGTAAAACCAAATGATATTGTCATTTCAGTAATTGATTTTGTTTTATTCCCAAATAAGAACTGTTTCATGACCAAATATCATTCTTTTCCTAGTTTTTAAATGCATATATATTCTTCTACATTTTTCATGTTTCTTAAAAATCCTTTACATGGCACATCTAATTACTATGATGATTGAGAATCCCAAAACACTCTTCTTTAAAATATCTGTGGGAGGTAAGGTGATATTAAATTAATTTTCCAAATGAGAAATTAAACTTTATTGAGAAATTAAAAAGTTGAGGTATTACAATATATTTATGTGTGTAAGTATATGTCCGTAGAAATTATATATATAAATAATCAGGATATAAAATTTCAATAATGGCTTCCTAGTCAGAGACTTTTATTTAGTTTCTGTATGACTTGCAGCTGTACATGGGGGCTAAATAACAAAAGAACAAAATTGAAAGATACTGACCCATATTCTAGTAGTTCATATGAAATGACCTGTATAACAGAGAAAGCCCTATACAATTATTGAATGTTTTATGTAGGCTTCAATTGTTTCTGATTTGTGAAAACCAAACTTAATTCAAATTCCTCTGAGTATCAATGCAACTTCTTTTCTATTTCACATTTTTTATCTTTGTATAGATTAAGTTATACACTAAGCATGGAACTTTGAAATACCAGACAGACTGTGCTCCAAACAATGGTTACTTTATGATTCCTCTGTATGACAAGGTAAGAGACGAAACCATTTCAGTCTATTTTCATGCTGTCCGTGATTATTGACATGTAGGAAGCAGTGTGCCCCAGGGATCTGATCATAATAGTAAGTGATTATTGGTTCTGACTTTTTGCTTTTGACTTTTGTGGCCTTAGTCAAATTGCAAGTTTGCCCTCTTAATTATACATGGAACATAGCACTGTTAAGTAGGAAGTAGATGCCTAAAAATCAATACAGTGATATAAAACTATTCGTTTAATTTTAATACTTCGGTGGATACTTGATTTCCTGAGAAGAGACGTCTTTCCATTGTTTCATAAATCCGTCGTGGAGGGACTCTGCATTGTTCTGCAGGCCTTACTGGGAGTAGGAGTACAAATGCCTAAAATATTTAGGCCATTCATCTTATTCTTCCTCTGTGATTGAGTTACTTCTTGTCTCCTTATAAGGCAACTTTGGATACTTGAAGGTGATGCTGGTGGAACACAAGTTTTGACTGGTTCTGCTAGGCTGGAAAAGTGACATGTGTAGGCTTAGGTAGAGACTGTTGTTTGATACAGTGGAAGAACGCTGGCTTTGGAGTCAGAGAGCCTGCATTTGTAGTTTACATCCAGCCTCTTGAACTGCCTGTTTGACCTTGGCCAAGTCATTTAACTTTTGGGGCCTCAGGTTCCTCATCTCTGAAGTGAAGGGTTTGGACTAGCTGACCTTTAAGGTCTGTTGCAGCACTAAATCTGTGATCCTGTTACCATTTTAGTTTGGAGCAGATTATTACCAGAAGGCTGCCCATGATAATGAATGAGTGAAAAAGCATTTTATGTACTTACTATATGCCAGGCCCTGTCCTAAGCTCTGAGGATACAGACACAAGAACAAAACAGTTCCTCTTCTCTAGGAGCAGTGGGGGAAACAACAGCTATGGAAATGAGGCCTAGAGGAGGGCACTTTTGGACTTTGAAGTCCTAGGGATAGTTCTTTTCCATAAGTAGTAGTCCTGTCTATTGGATTATAGTTCCGAGGCTTCTAGAAATTTTACCGATCAGGAAAACTGAGCTCAAAGTGAAGAGTTTGACAGCTCTGTCCCCTACGATGTGTGGCCTTTGGAAATGGGCGAAGGGGTGCAGCAACTCAGAGTAGGGGGCCGAGGAGAGGAAAAAGGGGAGTGGGGAGCCTGCTCAGTCAGGCAAATTTCATTCATTTATTGGAAATTGACAGCCTGTTCATTTAAAATTGACAGTAAAACAAAATGTAAGAGAAATCTCAGGATATTTGAGTCAGTGAATATAGTTTAGTACAAAATCATATTTTATCTTTTAGCAATTTGTTGATCCATTTATTTAACAAACATTAAGAGCCTTACTTTGCTCCTATGAGGTAATAGAGAAAACCAGATATTTCATCCTATGCTCAAGGAAGAAACCTTAGATGTCATGTAATCTAGAACTCTTACTTCAGAGGTGAAGAAACTGAGGGCTAGAAAAGTAAGTAAATTATCCAGTGTCAAAATGAGTGACAGAGGCAGGATTAAAACCCAGATCCCTTGACTTCAGATCCAGAACTCTTCAAATGTAATACAGACTAAATGGTAAATACATAAGAAAAATGTGAATTGTTATGAGATTAGATAAAGGAGATCTCACATCTGGCCGACCTGATTTTTTCCATTGTTATACACATTATTGTCCTTCTATTACTAGACAAATGATTATGTGGATATCACTTATTTAGCAAGATATTTTGAGAAATCTAAGAGGTAGCAGTACCTCTTAAATTACGCGTTTTGTGTCAGCACTGCACCATTTGTTAAATCCTATGCTTTGTTTTTGCATAGGTTGACGAAAGCAATTAACTTGATGCAGTTTTAGACTATCTAGCTTGTCTGAGTTCAAATGTTACCTCTGATGCTTGCTCTGTGACATTCTGTTAAGTCATTTAACTACCCTAAGCCCAAGTTTCCTCATTTGGTAGATGAGGGTATTGGAGTAGAAGAGCTCTGAGATCCCTTCGCACTGCAGCTCTATGATCTTACTGTTGTTTTTATATTTCCTTTTATGTTTAAAAATTTTTGGTTGAATGACAGCATTGAAGCTAACAATACTATTGAAAACTTTTCTCTTTTTTTTTTTTTTGGACATAGGGGGATTTCATTCTAAAAATTGAACCTCCCCTAGGGTGGAGTTTTGGTAAGTAAATGAATAGACTGACACCTTCCATTGCTGAATATAATCTCTACTGAATCTTCATGAAAAAGGATATGTGCTGGTTAAATTGCTTAAATAGTAAGGATTCATTTCTAGTTGAAGTCATACTTAAAAGCTTCCTGTCAAGTCTACTGAGGGCAAGCCAACCTCACTTGGCAGCTTGGCAACTTTAGCTACTACTCTCTACGTCAGTGAACTACCTTTTCTGTAAAAGTTTATGATTAAATGAAAAAGAAGTGATTATTTCTACACTTTGTTTTCTCCCTTCTGTTTCTTATTTTGAGTGGATGACTAGAGAAGATGGAACATGAAGATGCCTTTTTATGTCTCCTTAAAATATATAGAGAAGAGGAAAATAGATTTTCCCCCAAACATAGTTGGAATAGCTCTTCCTGGGATTCTGTTGCTCTAGCTTTGCAGTTTGGAAATCAGGCATGGCTATGGCTTGTTGGAGTCTTATTTTTGTAAAGTACCAGATACTGTGTTCTGTAATGAGAATTTTGGAGGGACATATTTCAAGGTGCATAATGAAACTGCCACCTGAGAATTCATTTTGCTCTTAGACGAGGCTTCACATAAGTTCAGAATCTGAGATGGTGACGCTTTCCTCCTTCATGCCTGTGAAGGTGCATAAACAGTGTTTTTCCAAAAGTTTGAAGAGTAGAGTAGAATCCATTTAGTGTTGAAAGTTTCTGAATTCCTGTGTACATAAAATTTAGTACTACAGATGGACTGTTTGGTGATGGTTACCAAATTGCAAATGATATTTTGAGATCAAACTCAGAAGAGACTGATAGACATATTTTACTTAAGAAGATTTCACTACATTAAAGATGTAAAGTTGTTGTGTTAACTCCTTTCTTAATGCCTTCTTTTTTGTCCCCAGAACCAACAACTGTGGACCTTCATGTTGATGGTATTAATGATATCTGCACAAAAGGAGGTGACATCAACTTTGTGTTCACAGGGTTTTCTGTGAATGGAAAGGTTTGACTTTTTGCAGTTTTCTTAGTAATATGCAGTGATCTTCTCTTTCACCTTGAGAGCATATGTTAGATTAATTGTGCTTTGTTATAAGTTATTGTATTCTTTATGGCAGGTACTCAGTAAAGGGCAGACCTTGGGACCTGCTGGAGTTCAGGTTATGTTAAGAAGCACTGGGAATGAAGCTCATATCCAATCTACTGTGACTCAGCCTGGTGGAAAGTAAGTTATGCTTTATTTTGCTTTGTCTTCTGGATGTACAGACTTTTCCTTTTTTAACTTAGAAACCATTTGCAATTTGAATCCATCAGTCAGTAAGCACTTGTTAAACACATACTCTGCTGTGTTAGATACTGGGGGTACATAATAAAAAAATGAAGCAATTTCTATTCTTATTCTACTCTAAAAATTAACTGTTCAATGTAGGTAAAGTAGAATTTTGGTGAACCTTTTTTCCAGCGATCTGCTGAATTACTTTAGGAAGAGTTATTTAACATTTTTGAAATTAGGGAGGTGGTGTGCTGTGGTAAAGTGAGTGGAGTTCTAGCCTGGGAGTCTGGAGACCAGGAGCCAAGTAGCTCTGCTGTTAGTGAATTCTGTGACCTGTGGCAATTCCTATCATTTCTCTAGGTCTCTTAGGATCATAGGTTATAGAGCCAGAAGGTACCTTAGGTGTCAACTATTACAGCCCCTTCCTTCCCTGGCTGCAACTTCCTTTGGTCTTCTGGTTTTATTAACAGTGAGAATGTCAAAATGATTACAATTTAATATTTTCTGTCATATTCTAACTTCATCACTGGACCAGCATTTAACATTTAAAGTAAAAATAGCCAAGTTAATGTTTCTAGGTGGTTTAAAACCTGTGGGATTTTTTTTGTTCCCTGCTGTTTCTTTTCTGCCACCATTACTGCATGGGTAGGAGGGAATGAGAGGGGGTTGAGGGCCATTTGGTATTTCTCTTTGTTTCATGGGTTGCCATGCCAAAGAATTCAACCAGTGACCAGCTAATTGGTGATGAAACCCTCCTTCTGTCATGATAATACTCTGTACATTCATAAGCCCTAATTTGGTCAACCACTTCCCAGTCATTAGACATATGTTTTTAGCTTTTTTGTTAGTCACAAATAATGCTTCTGGAAACGTGTATACATGAAGATTTTTTCTTGCTGTGAATAACTTACTTGGGATGTAGTCCCAGTAATGGAATTTCAGGGTCAAAAGGTTTGAGTAATTCAGTAATTTGTGTAATTCTCTCTTCTTCCTTGAAATTACTTTTAACAGGACTTGACCTGTGACTGTTAAATACTTCAGTAGCTCTCATTTGGTCTTCCTCCATGTTTTTTTGCAATCCATATGTGGCCACTATAATTTCCTTTTTCAAACATTCTTTTCATCATGCCATTGCTGTGTGGAATCTCCAAGTTCCTTTTGAATTCAGTTGTGTTTAGTTAGATTCTTAATAAATATTTATCTGAGACACTGTGGTAAACACAGGAATACAAGTACAAACAAGATGTAGTCTATGCCTTCTTTGCTCCTATGATCCAACAGATGTTTATCAATCAAAAAACCTTAAGAAATGAGGCAGCATGATATGTAGAAAGAACGTGGGGCAGGGAGTCAGAGAGCCCTATTTCTACTCCCATTTTTTTTACTTGGCACCTCTGTTTTTATTCTGGAGCTATGATTTCCTTGTGAGGAAAACTCCCTCTTATCAATGCTGATTGGTAACTGTTCTACAACTGAGAGTCTTAGTTAAGGCTGGGTCACTAAGAAGACTCACCTAGAGTCACACAGACTGTACATATCAGAGGCACAACCTATCCCAAAGTCTTCCTGACTCCTTAACCAGCTCTTTTTTCCCTAGCCATGCTCATTTCACTACTACTTATGTGACCTTAGACAGAATGTTTCTTCTGTCAGGGATTTCTGTTTCCTTATCTGAAAAGGAACATATTAGATGACATGATCTCTACCACCTTTTAACATTCTATAATCCTAAGTATTTTATGATCATTATTCTAATGCTGGAAATACTGGGAAATGAGTAACTGTCCTTCCTTTTCAGCCAGCATTTGTTCACAGTAGGTGTTAAATAAGTGATTATTGTCAAATTATTTTCTTGTGCTGCCAACACAAATTGCTTTCCCTCTGCAGGAGACTTGGGAGGTATTATTGAGAACTGTTGTGGTGTAGTGGAAAGAGTGTTGAATTTGAAATCCAGGTCTTGCCTGATTCAAATCTTGCCTCACATGTTTAGGAACATGACGATTGGAAAGTCTCAACCTCTTTTGGTCTGTTTCTTCATCTGAAAAATATACTCCCTGCTTCACAAGTTTGTTGTGAGGAACTTGAAAGTGCTATATAAATGAAAGAAAGATAAACGTAATTTTACATTTCCTAGGTTTGCATTTTTTAAAGTCCTTCCTGGAGAATATGAAATATTTGCTTCTCATCCAACCTGGACATTGAGAGAGGTAAGTATTTCAAACACGTGATTTAAATGAATCAGCAACAACAAGTTTAAGCACGCGCTACATGCCAGGCACCGCGCTCAACGCTGGAGAAACTAAAGTAATAGCGAGATGGTCTGTGACCTCAAGGGACTTCCATTTTAAAATGGGAGACAGCATACTTAGAGGAATGTGGGTCAGGAAAGGATAAAGTCACGGAGGTGGCCAGTGGAGCCAAAAGGTGATAAATTGACATTCCTTTTCTCAAAGCAGTGGTGATGTTGATCTGATCACTGTTCCAAGAATGTCATTCAGTTAAGTGGGGAAGTGGGGTGGTACAAGGAGCTATCACCAGTGATTGTAGGCTCAGGGCAAGAACTGGGGGGTCTCTTGGGGCAGTTGGATTTAAATCCTATCTACAACAGTTTAAATTAACAAGCTTATTTTGGAATAAATTGAAGAGCATTTGATTTATGAAGTGAACTTCATTTTTTTTTTGGAAGTCATCTGTAGATAGAAAAACAAACTATAATTAGATGGGTGCTGTCTATGCTGCTAAAACTTTTCTTTATCCATGATGTATATAATTTGTTAAAGTTTATAAGCAAGCATTCTTTTTCCTGCTAGGAAATGATTCTATTTTTATTGGAAATATTTAAAAAAGGAAACACTTAAAACAGCATGCAAAATATAATATGATTTAGTTGTATTTCTTTTAAGGCAAAACGAATAATTTAGAACAGTTGTAAAAAATTAAAAAAAACATTTCTCTTCCCATAGCTATTTAGGTTATTTATAAGAGGATTTAAAAGAAATATGAACTATTCTAGATCTTGCTTTTGTTCTGATACTTGATAGCTTTCCTGCTTAGAAAATCGTTAGATGTGATTAAACTCAGATTTGTATCTATTAAGTTTTGTATATATGTAGATTGTCACATACATAACCTTAATTTGATACATTATACTGTTTTGTGGTATTTTAAATTTTGAATGTCATTATCTTTTGATAGAATGCTAAGTTTTAGACTTGAGTTCTTTGTTTTGCATTCACCATGTACAGTATGTGATAGAGAGGAATAAATGTATCCAAACATAGAATGATTTTTAGCTGTGTCGCATATGTTACGCTGTAATTGTGTACATTGAAAAAGGAAGTATACCCATTAATTTTTCCTGTTCTTTTAGGCCAGCACTACTGTTCGAGTGACTAACTCCAATGCTCAGGCTGCTGGTCCCCTCGTAGTTGCTGGTTATAATGTTTCTGGTTCTGTTCGAAGTGATGGGGAACCTATGAAAGGTGTTAAGTTTCTCCTTTTTTCCTCTTCAGTAGCCAGAGAGGTAAGGAAAAGTCAGATGTTTAGAGTAATAAAGAATATGAAGGGAAAATTGTAGATTAAGAAAATAATGCTAATTTAAATTTGTAGATGCCATAAATAAACTGTGTAGCTGAGCTACTATTTAATGAGAAATCTAAGTATTATATTTGGTGTGTATGTGTAGATAACTATTTTGTATTATCTCAATTTTTCTTGAAATAGTAATATTGAAGAATAATTATAATCTACAATGGTACAGTAATTATGAGGGAGAAGGCAACTGCATAATTTTTTTTTGCAGTGACTTTTAGTGAATTTTGGCATACAGGAAAGAAATCATTTTAATTTTTTTTTCCTCACAGGATATACTGGGTTGCAATAGTTCTCCAGTTGATGGATTTCAGTCTCAGGATGAGAAACTGATATTTTTGTGCAGTGTCATCTCAAAAGAAGATGGCTCCTTCTCCTTCTTTTCATTGCCAAGTGGGAGATACACGGTGGTAAAGGAAGATAATTTCATTTACTCGATGTCATAAAACATGATCTGCTATTTTAGTGTTAAAAAACAGATGTTTCGGTTCCTGGTTTCATATGCCATTCTCTTTTTCTGTTCTTTGTACATGGAAATGATGCTGTTTGTTAATGCCTGTTATAACAGGTTCATACTAAAAAAATGTTAAACTGGTATTTCTGCCTATGTAACTCAATGAAACTTTTTATCTTGAGTTATTTAGATTGAGATTCTGGCTACTGAGTAGCTAATATATATAATGTCTACTGAGTAGCTAATATCTCTGTTTCTGTCTCTCTGTCTCTCTTTCTCTCCATGTACAGACACATACACGTGTGTGTGTATGTGTGTGTGTGTATGTGTATCTGCTTTTTACATCTGAAACATTTTCTCATGGCAACATTTGTTGATACAACATTTTATTGTGAAGGCTTTTAGTCCTTTCCTCATTTTCAAGTTGATAGGTTGAATGTTTTTGGTGGCCATGGCCTTTTAGAAGTACATATTGTGCTGAAGCTAAAATAAAAGCTTTGATCTTGTTTCAGGTTCCATTCTACAGAGGGGAAAGGATTACTTTCGATGTTGCTCCTTCTAGGTTAGACTTTACTGTTGAGCATGACAGCTTAAAAATTGAGGTAAGAGTCCCCCTGTTAAACTCAAATATAAGGCACATTCTTATATTTCATGTCTGTTTGCAGAAATGCAAAAGTTCTAGAAAATAAAAATTTTGACTAGAGGGATTTTGAGGAAAAAACCAAAACCTTGTTGAGGTTTTTTTTCAGGGCCTCTTTACATTTCTTCATTATTAGAAGAATCATTTACTCTAATGATAATGGCATCATATGCATCACCTTTTCAGGTGTCGTGCATTCAGAATTAGAGGTGAATTCTCAGAGGTCCTGAGCTAAAGTGTTATCAACAATAGCTTATGTGCATGGTAGGGTTCTAAGCTTTTCTTGGAAGAATTTTTTTGTGAGATAAAACTTGACAAAATCATTGATATGCAATTTTAGAAAAAGTTCATAGACCAATGTTCCTCCTGCTTTGATTGCTTAAGTGAATAATGAGTTCTTTTTCTCCTCTGCCTATTCTAGCCTGTTTTCCATGTCATGGGCTTCTCAGTCACTGGCAGGGTTTTGAATAGTCCAGATGGAGAGGGTGTTTCAGATGCTATTGTCATGCTGAATAATCAAATCAAAGGTGAGTGATGAATGTTGAGACCTTACAGTTTCAATCAAATGAAGAATATGAAAACATGGAAAACCTTACTTGACTGTCTTTTTCTTGATTTGTGCAGAATAGGTGCATCTGCATAGGGTTGATTTGCTTAGTTTTTTTCCTTGTGTTACAGTAAAAACAAGAGGTGATGGCTCTTTCCGCCTGGAGAACATAACCACAGGAACATATACAATTCATGCTCAGAAGGAGCATCTCTATTTTGATCCTATTACAGTCAAGATAGCACCTAATACTCCTCAGCTGGCTGACATCATAGCCACAGGGTAAGATTGCGATTCACTTTAGTGGAAAATGGTAAGGCAAATAGTCTTTTATTTGGAGAGTTCTTAGTACAGAAATATGAGGTGTTGAAGGCACTTTTTTCCTTAAGTGATATGCATTGAGTTTTGCTTTAGGTAGATGTGGAAGAACTCAGGATGATTTTCAGTTTTGAACATTAACCTAGTAGTCTTTCTAAAAAGTAGTTATTTGTTGGATGCTTTAAAAAATTTATTTTGCTACAAAAATTATTTTGCTGTGATATTGAATGTAAATTGGTGCTTCTATAATTGGAGAGCCATTTTATAATCTCTTTGAGTAGCTGTCAAGGGTAGAGTTTTGGTCAGTGTTTATTTAACCCATGTGTTCTTCTGAAGGTTATGCTGTTAACTGAGAAACAATATGTTTTTGAGTAATTGGGATAGGGTAATTGCAATTCGTTTGTCATGAGGAAGCTTCATACTTGCACAATATATCCCATAATTGAACTTAAATATCACAATATACAAAGGATCTGTGATTTTGTGAGCCTGAGGAACTCCTGGTAGGGGAACTTATCAATAGAGATTGTAATTTGTTCAGGGCCAGAAGGCTAATAATGTATGCCAGAAGCAGTGTTGGATTCCAGATTGCCCAGCACTTTACTGATGATGCTGTCTTTTGGACATAAATAATAATTTGAAAAGCAGTCACCCATAAGTTTAAAGAAATCTTTAAAACAAAAAGACAAAAAGGTTCCCTACTTGTAGCCTATATAGTACATACCTATTCTATACCAGAAAGATAGATTTTTCAGAGAAGAGTTGCTTAAGCTTACCCTGTTTATTTCTGTTTTTGCTGTATTATTTTTTGTTTTTATTCTTAAATTTTCATTTTTGTCATTTTTTAACTTCAGCTCTGGCTACCTGCATGGTTAACATTTTTGAACTCCAGGCCAGTTTCTTAAGAGAAAAATGGCAGTTTAAAAAACTTCTTGCTTCCACTCTCTAGATTTGCCCAGTTCCAGGTTGCTTTATTCTAATGACAAAATACCATAGAACCATATCTCCTTATTTTCTTTTGCCTCTGACTTCGTTTTATGCCTTTCAGCATGTTATGATTTGCAGTGCTGTGTTTTGTCTCCATGTGATGTGCCTACCCAAAATTCACTTGTAAAGTTCTGGGAGATTTGTGAAACTACTAAAACTAAAAATGGAATTTTCTGAAATTCTTCACCAGTGAGTGAGAAAATTAATGATCACTACTTTGTTTTCTTGCCTTTGGCCACATGTGGGGGTGGCAGTTCTGGATCTGTGATTTCACCAATATGAAGAAGTTGTGGTGAAAAAACTCCCCACACCACTGCAGGTCAGCAACTATTTTGCATCCGATAATTGTGCCTTGTTAGGGCGCCCCAGGCTGCTTTCTAAGGGTCTGGCAATTAAAGCCCTTTGTGACCTGCCTCCTTTCTGCCTTTCTAGTCTTATACGTTTCTCCCCTCACTGTACTCTGTGATTCTGCTGAATTGGCCTGCCTGTCTAGAATGCTGTCCTTTCTCCTCTTCCCCTCCCAGTTTTCCTGGCTTCCTTCCTTTAGGATTTAGTTCAGATTCCACCTTCTGCAGGAAGCCCCTCACCCCTGCCCCAGTCCACTGTCTTCTTTGAGATTCCTTTCCATTTATATATCTTGTTTCACAAGTACCTGGTTATTTGCTTCTCGGGGACTGTGTTTTTGCCTTTCTTTGTACCCCAGCCCTTAGCATGTTGCCTGGCACATCAGAAACACTTAATGAATGTTTGTTAGCTACCTTTTTGACTTGGAGACTTTTCTTTCCTGGTTGGCTTCCTGCCTCTGTGTTTATTCCTTTTTAGTGTCCTTAACCAGTTCTTCTTCCCTTCAAAGGGAAAAGGAACTTTTCTCTTTCTGCTATTTACCTCCTCTCGTCTCATCTCCTTTCATTACTTCATATGTCGTCTCCATGTTGCTCACGTGCAGATACATCTCTCGTCCCATCCTCTTCTTCAAGAACTCCGGTCCTTTGTTTTCAATACTGACTGGACCTAATCTTGGTGGATGCTCTTTTATTGTTTATACTTGGCATGCACCAAATTGAATGAACCATCTCACTCCTCCCCTTTTTGGCTTCATTGTTTCTGTTGATGGTAATATTGTTCTGTCATAGTTACCCAGGGTTCAGACCCTCATTATCTCCCTAATTCACTCGTTTTATTTTCCCCCTCTTCCCCCTTACCACTTCCCCTAAATTTTCCCCTGAATTGGTGACAGCTTCCAATATCTTTCCTCACAATTTTTTTCACTGCTGCCAAGGTAATCTTCTAATGTACAAGTCTGAGCACATCATTTTCTTAAAAAACAACAGAACGACACTTTAGTGGCTTACCATTGATAAAATAGATTGCTTTTTTGTCACTCAAGCTGTTCATAATCTAGGTCCATCTACCTTTCCTTTTCTGCCAAACTTGGTCAGGAAATTTAGTTCTTTCAGTTGTAAAATGAAGGGCTTGGACTGGATATTTCCTTCTTGCTCAAATATGTTCCCTTCTTGTTCAGAATCTATAATTCTGTGACACTTCAGTTTAAGTCCTGGTTTTATCACTTACTAGCTGATCTTTTTCTCCCTTAGTTTTAATTTGTTCACCTGCAAAATAGGGTAAGTAATATCAGTTGCCATGTTATAAGTGTGAGTTTGTGGTCATGTCTCTTGCTATAGAGTCATTCTTGCGGTAAAATAAATATTAATAAGTTATGCATATTTATAGACAGATTCTGTGAGTGGTGTTCCAAGAAACAACAAATTTTATAAGCAGAGTAAGTTCTTAAATTTGCAATTTCAACTTGTCCTTCTGTGTAGCGTTGTTAACTTTGCTTGGAGATCTGAATGCTGGGTTATTTAAATATTATTCAGTTATATTCCCTTGTGTTTTCCAGTCTTTGAATATTTCCTATAGACTATGGGTCTTTGTACATTCAGTACTAATAAATTTACCACTTAAACATTATTAAATAATTTTTTAGATATGCATAATAATGAATATGGAGTATAAAACATGTTGGGAGTATTTTAAGAAAAGTAAATTTAATCTGCTCTTTTCAAAAGATGTTTTAAATCATTATTATGATATATTGGTTTATAACAGTAAGCTATGCATTTATTATATCTGTTTTTATAGAAAAGTCAGAAACCTTTAGTGTAACCTTATCACAGAAAGATGATTTACTGTTTTATTACGGTGATTCATTATTATTTAAAAACACAAAATACAATGAAAAATACAGAATTACTTATGATTTGGGGAATTCCTGAGTATTTTCATTTCTCATTCCCAAATCATGAAGATGACTGCGTGGGGGATTTTCAAACATTAGTAATGTTTATGCCATGTAGTTTACAAGGTGGTTGTGATATTGAAATGAGATTTTCTATTTAAATTATTTTCTAAACCTTGTTGTGCTATAGAAGATAATATTTCATACTTTATGTAGCTTGGACTTTTAGCCATTTCCCAACATTGTCATTACCTCTCTGTCTGAGTACTCTCAGAATCTCAGGTTTCATTTTAAGGGACAAAATGTTTAGGACTAGTAGGGTATTTGTTTCACTACATGTGCTCTTCACCATATCATATTCATGTCAGGCTTCATCTCAAATGTTGTGGTAATACTGAATGCAACTGAGAAGTTAGGCAGTGTCTGGGAAAAGGCAAATGGGGTGAGAGGACAGCCTCAAGATTATGACACATAAGATCTGGTTGAAAGAAATGGGGATATTTATTCTGGAGAGGAAAAGACATGGAGATTATCAGCATCATTAGATATTTGAAAGTGTGTCTGGGCTTGCATCAAAGGATAGAACCAGCAGTGATGGATGAAAGTTGAAAAGATACATACTTAGGCCTGAAGAGAAACTTCCTTCCAATTAAATCTGCCCTTTTCCCTTAAACTCTCCCCAGTTCCACCTAGTTACAAGAGAGAGGGCTGGTATATAGTTTAGTGACTTGGGGCATAGTTCTGGATTGCTTTCCAGAGTGGCTACACCAGTTCACGGTGCCACCTACAGTGCTTCATTGTTCCTTTCCTATGTACTTTGAACATTTTGACTTGTAATATCTTACTTTTATGTAGGTTATCTCCTTAATTGTAAATTTCTTGAGTTAGGGATGATGTTGTTTTTCATCATTCGTTTAACTCAGTGTTCATTAAGGTACTGCTTGGTACTGGTGCTAAAAATGTCAAACCTAATCTCTTCAGGGACCTTGGGGTACAATATGTACAGAAATGTAGATATATGGAGTAGTTTGGTGGGGGAAAGAAAATTAACCACTGGGGCCTTTGGGATATCTTCATGGGGATTGTGTTTCTCCTTGTTTTTGTATTCGCAGTGTCTTAACATTTTGCTAATAATAAATGTGGGGAAGGGACTTAAGCTTGTCAGTTTCTGGCTGACTTTTTCTGAATTTATAGGGTAAAAGAAGTAACTTTTTTTAAGGGCTACACATATATATTTAAAAGCAGAAGGTAAAAACACAGTATAATTTTCCTATCATCAGAGTATTCTCTCCAATTGACGTATTAATTGAAACATTTACAAAAATGAACAATCATTCCCAGTCGCCACCACTCATTTCAATTTATTTCATATGTCTAAAAATCATCTTAAGGAAAATCTCTTTTTTTTATTATTATTTTACTTGTTTTCAGTGTAAAGAAGTCACTTCTTATAGTGACTCAAGGTCTACTGGGCCTCCATGTAGAATTGGGCACCCTCCTGGAGCCCCAGAGGGGATGGAACATCAGCTTTCCTAGTTTAGTAAAATCTTGTGGGTTTTTACAGGATTCTTGTCTGGATCAAGCAGGACCAGACTTTGGGGGAAGGGAGTTCAGATCTGGGGACTGGTGCTAATTCATGTTAGTGGGGTGTTGGAATCTAGCTTTTAGGCTATTACTATTATTATTACTCTGACAGGGTGACTTGGCTTTCCTGGGGTTTTTTCCTTTAAGGAATTTGGAGGCTACTGAATTCCATATAGTGCTTCTGCTCTAGAAATGCCAGAGTAGCCCAGCTGCTGTTGGATCCTCAGTTGTGTTAATACTGCATTTTCCTGATGGCAGCTCCCTTTAGTCTGACATAGCTTTTTCCTCACAAAAAACCCCTATTAATTTCCTTTGGTCTCAGCTTCCCCATAGGCTTTCCCTGCTGAAGCTTCCTACTCCCAGGAAACTTTATTGGTCCTTGTTTTTCTACTCTCTGGCCTGGGGACAGTAAAAAACCCAACCCAGGTGGACACTGCATCTCTCAGACTTGGTTGCCCAAGACTGCATGTTGCTGTGTCCTCGTAACAGAATGACCAGACATGTTTCCTAATGGGAAATGAGGGAACCTGTGTTCGGAAGAGCTTAGTGCTATTGTATCCTTGCTGTCTTAGGGCAAAGTAAACTTCCTCCTTTATTAAATGTTCAGTGACTCATGAATGCCTCATTTTGCCCCAACGTTGATTCTGAACTAAGAGGGTCTTGGCTTTAGAGCTGCTCCTACAATACCAGTGTTGTTCAGTTTCTCCCTTGTTACCTTGTAAATAAATCATAGGATTTTTGGCATATTTGTCTCTCTTTAGATGCTTGTATATGTTATTGATTATTAATGATAATATATGTATAGGAGCATGTAAAACTTTCATCCTATATGTGTCAGCTACATTATACTTTGTTATGGCTTAAACTTGACACTTGGTAAATGTTTCTCTTCATCTCTCCACTTCCAAACCCTAAATGCCGAACATTACTGGTTGTTATAACTTTAGTATGACATACTAATGCATGTGGGTACACGTAAATAGTCATTTATTGAGCATCTACTGTGTGTAGGGTCCTTTGCTAGTTGATCTGGGAGTTGTCAAACTCAACAAGATATACTTTTCCTTGAGGAGTTCACAAACTTAGCTGTAAGAGAGACATAAGAAAAGTCCTTTGAGGCTTTGGAGTGTGACAAGACAACTTCTGACTTGGTGATTTCTTAGAGTGAGTGGTATTTGGGTTGGCCTTAAAGGGTGAGCATGATTTCAGTAGACAGAGATAATGGTGGAAGAGTGTTCCAGAAGGAGGGAAAAGAATGAAAAAGAGTGTAATTGTTGAAAAATGCACAACATACTTGGGGAAAGACAAGTGTCCCAAATTGGCTAGAATATAGGGTATATGCAAGACTATAAGGAGATAAGATCAGAGAGGTAGGTTGCATCCAGATTGTGGAGAGTCTTGACTTCCAGACTAAGAAGTTTTAGTTTTATTGACTAGATAGTAAGGTAGGAAAAGTGATATTAAATTAGAATTTCCTTATGCCTTCAAAGATATTCTATTGAGCTATGGTGCAGATAGATTCTTGTTTTTTCTTCCCCAACATAGCTAGATATATTGTCTCTAGTATCCTAGAGAGCTGTAGTATTGGAGCATTATCAATAAACAAGTGACTGTTTGCTTCTTGGTCCTTAGAAAGCAGGGTTTGTTTTATTTCATCACTAGCTCCCCTGTATTATCAAGAATATCTGCTGCTTGCTGTTATCATCACTACTTATAATTAATTGTTATACTGATTCTAAGGATCTCTAGTATCCTAATCCCTCATTTTCACTTCTATCTTTTTTTCTTGCCCATTTCCTTCCTTCATAACTTAAACTTCATAACATAACTTTTTTGGCTATATTTGTTGGAGAATACATATGGGTTGCTGCTTCTCTATCAGATATTTTTTGGGGTAGGAGTGAATGGAGCTAGAATTAATTACTGTGTTTCCTCTCTGAAGGCTGGTGTCCAAATAGACAAATTTTGACTTTACCCTGCAGTTCTTTTCCTTTGTCAGAAGTTGGTGCTGATATACAAATTTAGGATAAACCCCCAGATTTTAAGTTAAAGTTTGTGAAAAAGCCCTTGATTTCCTTTGGACAAATATGCTACATTTTCCACTTTAGGTTGTTGTTATTTCTTTTGAAGTTTTGATTTGTTCATAGAATTACTAATACTGAATCTGCCTTTAAATTAAATCTAAGTGTTATGCCATGCTTTTAAAGCTGGGGGTTTCCTCAGAAAGGGATGGATTTTGCAATTTGATGTGATTCCTTCCCCTCTCCCCCAATTAAATTTGTGTATTTCATTGAATGGCTTTTTTTTTTTTTTGGCAGGTTCAGTGTCTGTGGTTACATATCTATCACTCGCTTTCCTGATACAATCAAGCAGATCAATAAATACAAAGTTGTCATGACATCTCAGGGCAGGGAGAAATCTTTGATCACAGCAGAGACTGACTCACGTGGAGAATTTTGTTTTAAAGCAAAATCAGGGAACTATAAAGTCCAGGTAAGATGAGAGAATTTTAGTCTTACGTAAATAGAATAGACGAAACTCCTCGCTTTTATTAAGGACCAGCTAAGACTAAATTCAGCATAAGATCCTAGTTTTGGGAGGTCCTCTTATAAACTTTGTAATGCCTTTACCTTCTAACTTCTCAAGGTGATTTCCTGCATTTTTATTTCTAATACAGTAGAGATTCATCATGATTTAATGTAAATTCTGATATGCCCTTAACTGCTTTTGGAAATGACAACCAGTCCACAAAGTATTATGTTTTTGACCCTTTCTAGCTATTATTATGAGGCAGTTTCTCTCAAAGCTGGAACCATTGACAATCTATAGGAGAGCATAATGAGTAACAGACATTGATTCTTTAAAGAATAGTAGTTTTATTATGTGATCTTTTTCATGTGAGTTCAAAATAGCTAAACATTGCAACCTTATTTATTTTTTTGCTTATTTTAAAAAGTCCTCAAAAAGAAAAGAACAGTAGAAATAAAAGTATTCCAAATAGGATTCAGCCATATGATGTTAAAATTCCCTGGTTTGCATTTAGTGTTGTGACCTATGACTAGTGACCATTTTAAGGGTAGAGACATGAAATATAATAAGAAAATGGTAGGTGGTAAATGTTAAATGTAAATCAGTAGGATGCGTTGTGGTGAATTTGCTTCTCTCATTTAAGTTAGTATTCATTTAAGATCGTAGATTACTATAGGTTGTTTGTGAACATGATTGTGGGTGTCAAATCAGGTTTCTTGAAATGAATATCTATCACTTAAATTCTCTGTTATGCTGCGCACAAATGTACTTTGTGACAGACTAAATTGCAATTTTATAATGTCGTTCTGTGTATTTATATAGGTAATTGTTCCTGAGGCAGAAACCAGAGCAGGACTTTCTTTGAAACCCAAAATGTTTCCTGTTGTTGTTACCAGCAGACCAGTGATGGATGTGACCTTTTCCCAGTTTTTGGCCTCAGTTTCAGGGAAAGTCTCTTGTTTGGGTAAGTTGTGAATTGAGAGCACAAGCAGGTAATTATGAAAAAGCACAAGGGCTATGCTAGTGAAATTCTCTTCTTATGGGGAAGTACTATACTGGTCAGCCACATATAACAATAGTGTTCTTGACAGCACCTTAATTAGTACAAGACAATGGGCCCTTTGCCCCTGGATGCTGAAATTTAAAGGTTACTATTAGGACATATTCTGCCATCTGAGAAACAACTTGACTTAGTATTTAGTTAGCAAGTTGGTTTAAGTAGAAAGATATCAAATGGCAAGTGCTTCCTTTCTCAGGTTGCTGTTACCCAAGTGGAGGATCTGCCTTGTGCTCCCCACCCCTGAATTAATCTGAGTTTATTTTGAGGGTGTGATTTTTGAAACTTTGCCTTTGGCTCAGATTATGAAACTGGCTCTGAAAAATGCTAGTTGTGCCTGTAGTTCTTAGAGAGGATTTTATGATGTCCTAGTTTTCTTAATATATGCTGAATAAAGGCTAGTGGTAAGCCATTTTGGATAATTCTCCAAAGAATTTGTTTTCATCCCCTTTGGTTCCCAGGGTGTGTTGAGGTTATTGGTTTGGTCTTAATTCTTCAGAGTTGTCTAATTTATGGCAGAGCACAGGTGATGGTTTCCTTTGGGATCTCATTGTGTCTCTCTCATAGTCCTTCACTAAAATGGCATTTACCAGTCTTTTGGTTATAGTGACTTGTTTGCTTGGTGAATAGAATATGCTAAAGAAACTCTTATACTCATGTCTTTTGAAATATTAAATTGTCATAAGTAATAGAGTAGAAATTTGAGGAGAGAAATAAATGTGTTGGGTTTTTGAAGCTTTAGCCTTTTGGGGTTTTCTGCTTTATTTCCTTTTTTTTTTTTTTTGGTAGATACCTGTGGAGACTTGCTGGTGACTTTACAATCCATAAGCCGTCAGGGGGAGAAGCGTAGTCTACAGTTATCTGGAAAGGTTAACTCCATGACTTTTACTTTTGATAACGTGCTTCCTGGCAGATACAAAAGTAAGATGCATTTGAACTTGTTAGGTTTAGCTAATTTTATACCTTATACCTTGGTTTTTTAAAATATAATGCTTAAAATCCAGTTTGAGCTTAAATCCTTTACTTAATACTTTCTTGTCCTTTTGTGCTACACATACAGTATGTTATTAGGCTTTAAAGAAAATGTTGTTGTGGCATGAATTGGTTGCCATTCTTTTGTAGGATAATATATTCTTTACCTTTTGATACATCTGGACTTCATGCCATTCCATTTCCAAATAATAGAGAAATAGTGGTAAAATAGTTTCATTGTTGTATAAACATTATGGTTTTATCTTACTACCTTTTGTTAACGAAATGACATTGGCTGCTTGCACTTGTACTTTTTCAGACTACTGTATTGCTTTTTAGTGTAGTAAGTGACAGTGTCCTGAAGAACTACAGGGCATATTTTCCATTTTTATTAACTTCTCAGATGTGTGATTTCATTGATTCATTCTCCACAGATATGCAGATCACATCCCTTCCATGTATTTGTTAACGACCTTCTTAGGTGACAAATCAGAATAGATTTATCAACATTAAGTCTAAAGAAATCCTTAAGTTAACTGCCAAAGTTCCATGGGTTGCTAAGGTTAAAAATAACCCATCACCTAGTAGCTAGTTTCTCTGAACTTACCTAGTGTGGTTCTTGTATATTATTCTATTGCTGGATTCATACTTTGAAAACTTTTTGACTTGATAGGAACTTCTAGTGTTTGTACCCCATTGACATAGCATTTGTGTTTGGGCTGTCTCAAGTGATATAGTAGGTTCCCCCTCACATAAAGTATTCAGGTGGGTACATGAACATAACCACTGGGGGCATAATGTTGTAAGTATTCATTGTACTAGATAAATTCAAATATCTTTTAGTTCTGAGATTATCTGACTTTTTTAGAAGCCAGTACTATTTCCATACCATAATGAGGCATCTACATAGGATTTTAGTACAACAATTTAATTAATATTTATTGAAATTCTTTCTTGCAGCCTGATTTTTTTTTAAACATGTCAAATCTGATATATTTCTTGCTAATTTTAAGGGTAGAAGTTCATTTTATTTTATACTACATTTTCCAAAAGTTATAAATGCTTGGGAAGAAAGATAATTAATGTTACATATGATATTGGCTGCCTTGCTTTCTTTTTTCCTCCCAGTAAGTATTATGCATGAGGATTGGTGCTGGAAGAATAAAAGTCTAGAGGTGGAAGTTACAGAAGAGGATGCATCAGGGATTGAATTTAGGCAGACTGGCTATATGCTAAGATGTTCGCTTTCTCACGCAATTACCCTGGTATGTATGGAGGATAGTCTCATTTATAGTGGAAAGCAAAAGACTACTGTTGCTAAGAATTTTGTTACTTTGGACAAATTACATTGTGTTTCAGTTTCATTGTCATTTTACATGCCTTTCATAGCTATTTTGAGAAATGATAATTAGGAAGCAGCTTAAGTTCCTTTGGGGAAAAATACGTATATTAATTTCATATATAATTACTTGTTCAGAGTTACCTCCTCGGTTTTGGGAGGTAAGATGTTTTTGAGGTGACTAGATGAGAAACTTTTTAAAACTAGGTTAAGGGGCAGCTAGGTGACACAGTGGACATGTTCAGGTTATTAACTAGTGAGCAGTGAAAGCAACTGTAGCAAATTTAATTTTGTGGTCATTGTTCCTTTTGTGTAAAGAAAAGTTTAAAAGGACCACAGTGGTGCTTTTTCCTTTGACTGCCTACTTTCTGGATTAATGGACATTGGCAAATCTGATCCCAACTAGAATAACAGTATTCCATTTATGAAGCACCGATTGTCCCAAATTCATTAACTTCAACATTTTTTGACACCATTAGGTGTCAGGTACCTGAGACATGGAAAAAGTAAATAACTGGTTACACCACACATTGTAGAAGTTGAGATTGGAAACTAGCATTCTTAATTTTTGTATGTTTTTCTGACAACTTAGCTATATATTTAAAAGTAGTTATAATGGTGGAAATTAGTAATTATCTAGTCAATAGGGAATGATACAGATGTGCAAGAAAAGAGATTATATTTTTGTGGGAGTCTGTGCAGGTGTGGCTCGTAAGTTCTTCAATGATAAATAGACATAATACAAACATATCAGTAGCTCTTGAACATAAAGTGTCTTCCTTTCTATGTAAACATTACCAGTTGCCTTAGTGGCCCTCTATTTCCTGGTAAATCATTATGTTGTCTTTGGTCCCTTAGGAATTCTATCAGGATGGAAATGGACCTGAGAATGTGGGAATTTATAATCTATCCAAAGGAGTGAACCGATTCTGTCTATCAAAGCCTGGTAAGTTGAGAAGTTGCTACTAGTTAGAATAATTGAAACTCACCGGAGAGTAGTCTTAAAGGCAACTTTCTTTCTTGGCTTTATTTGCATTTTAACTACCAACTTTCAGTGACACTGAATTTTTCTGTTTTCTTCATGGAAGGAGTAATCACTTAAATGGATTAAATTAGGTAGTTTGCACTGGACCCTTTTATTTACATAAAAATAGTACCACATGTTTAAATAATCAGTTTTTATGGGTATTCCTTCTAAAGGTTTTATAGGTATTTCTTCTAAAGGTTAACTGCACTGATAATTGAATAATTTATCAGTATGATAAGAATAGTAATTTTGATTAATCTTATTTTGGTTCAGGAATTAGTAACCAGGAAATTGATTTTGATGGTACAGTCAAGAAGGAGTTGCCAGATGTTTTCATCCTCCTAAAATTCTGCTGCTAAGTGAAATTATACTCTACTGCTGCATTTTACAGACTACTATTGCAAAAGGATTTTCTATGACTGCTTACTATAAAATTGAATGCATATTTCTAAGATAGAAAAACTGCAAAAGATTACACAGTACAAATTTGTCTTCAGAAGTTGAGAAAAGGATTTTTAAAAGTTGAAATACGTTTTCAAGCATTTTGCAATGGAAACCAACTTTTTCGTCCTTCTGTTACACGTCTAGGAACTATTGCTATACTCAGTTAAGTTGCTAAGTTATAGAAAATCAAAAGCATATTACTGAACTATTTAAATGATTTAAGTCATTGAGAATACTAGTTAGATAGTGGGGAAAAATACTTCGTTGGCATTTCTAATTCTGTTATCGAATCTGTAATATGTTGCAAGTTAGAGATGCTAACTCTTGATTGGTGTTGACTCAGAAATAGATTATTTCTGAAAATAAATTTTTCTTTGTTTTCAAAGGTGTTTACAAAGTGACTCCACGATCTTGTCACCGGTTTGAACATGGCTATTATACTTATGACACGTAAGCTTAACTTGCTTCAAAATATTTCACAGTTTGAAGGCATATTTTTTTTAAAGAGAAAAACATATACTTTTAATTTGGAATCTGAATCTATTAGCTCTCTATGTAGAGGCAGATAGCATGTTTCATCCTGAGTCCTTAGGAACTGTGGTTGATTATTGTTTTGAACAGAGCTGTTAAATCTTCCAAAGCTGATAGCTGACTCTGTGTGACCCCATATGGGGTTTTCGTGGCCAAGATACTGGAGTAGTTTTCCATTTCCTTCTTCAGATGAGGAAACTGAGCTGTAAACAGGGGATTTGCCCCAAGTCATAGAGCTAGTAAATGTCTGAGGCCAGATTTGAATTCATGAAGATGAATTTCCCTGACTCCAGGCCCTATCCAGTGCCGTTTTCCAAGTTGATTATGTCTCTACTGCAATTATTGTACGATTTGTTCTCCTGGTTCTTCCTTCACTTTGCATCAGGTCATAAAGTCTTCCCAGGTTTTTCTGAAACCATTCCCTTTATCATTTCTTATAGCATAGTAGTATTTTATCACATACACATAGTATAATTTGTTCAACCATTCCCCAATTGATGGATATTTGCTTAGTTTCCAGTTCTTTGCCACTTCAAAAAGAGTTGCCATAAATATTTTTGTACATATAAGTCCTTTATTTCTTTTCTTTTCTTTTTTTTTTTTTGGATATGTTTAACATAGGGACCTAGTAGCAATATTGCTAGCTTAAAGGACATGCGTAGTTTAACAGCTTTTGGGAATAATTAAATTGTTTCCCAGATGAGTTGGACTAATTCACAGTTCTACCAACAGTGTGTTAATGTACCTAGTTTCCCACAATCCTTTCAGCATTGTTTTTTTTTTTTATTTGTCAGCTGTATCAGTCTGATGGGTATGACCTGGTACTTCACAGATTTTTAATTTTCACTCCTCAAGCTATTAGTGATTTAGAGCATTTTTTCATTATGGCTATTGATGGTTTGAATTTCTTTCTCTGAAAATTACCTGTTCATTTCCTTTGACCATTTATCAAGTGAGGAATTGTTCTTTTTCTTTTTTTTTTTTTGGAGGGGGCAAGGCAAGGCAGTTGGGGTTAAGTAACTTGCCCAAAGTCACAGAAGCTAGTAAGTGTCAAGTGTCTGAGGCCGGATTTCTACTCAGGTCCTCCTGGGTCGAGGGCTGGTGCTCTTTTCACTGTGCCACCTCACTGCCCCAGAATTGTTCTTTTCCTTGTAAAATCTCTGGAAATTTTTAGAAATGAGACCTTTGTCAGAGAGCAGTGGAAGCATATCTTCAGAAGGTAATAAACAGTGATTCTGTTTCCATTGAAAACAGAAGAAATTGTTTTAAGTACGAGAAATTTAAATCATATATCAGAATTTTTCTGGCAAAGTTTGTGAGACAGTATGTATTTCTGAAAAAATATCTGATGAATCTTCTTTCTTAGAGTTTAAGAAAAGGGTAGAAAAACCTACAAGTTATGGCTTAAATGCAGGGTTTTTTTGAGTCTGCTGAGTTCATGTCACAAAACTCATTGGACAACATTTATTCAGTTCTTGTATATACTTTCAGGTTGTTTCTGTGTTTTTTGGTCTGTTTTGACATTGAAAGAATTTTTACTTAGAATGCTTTTTTTTTTGCATTAGTATTTCATTTAAGAGGTGATTTATTTCAAAACAAAATAGGCCAACAAGATAAGAAAGGACAGCTAAGAAAGATTACTGGAAATGGGTTAGTCCTTTGGGAGTTACTAGGTGTTATCATTTAGATCAACTCTTCTTTTTGGTTTACAGGTCTTCACCCAGTATCCTGACACTCACAGCCATTAGGCACCATGTTCTTGGAACTATCACCACTGACAAGTTATTGGATGTTACCGTGACCATTAAGTAAGGCTAACTTGGAGTTGAGTGTTTGGGAGCAGGGAAGCTGAGGAAGCTCATATTTATAGTATTTTGAAATGGAAGGTAGCTTTAGAGACAATCCCATAATAACATTTTATAAATGACAAAAGCAATGCCTAGAGAAGTTAAATGACTTGCTGTTCCAGGTTACAAGTAGCTAGTGGCATGTTAGAACCCATGTTTCTACCTTATGTATCCATTGTTGTACTACCCCACTTCTCTTAAATGGCATAAACATTTTTATCAGTCATTTGTGTCTTACATTTCATCTTGAACTCTACTTGTGCACAGAATTACAGAGTGTTTTCATTCATCTTAGTCAGGCTTTAGTCAGGCTTAGTCAGGCTTTGACTATTCTCTTAATTTTCCCTCCTTTAAATCTTTTCTTTTAAAGCTTGTGAAATGGAAATGAAACCTCCTGTCTAAGGAAAGTTTATGAAAAAAAATTACAATTCAGGTTATGTACAACTATCTGTGTTGTTCAAAAGGGACTGCTGATTTATTTACTCTTAAAGTTTCGATACGCAGTCAGTGATGTACATCTCATCCCATAATTTTCTAGAGAATTTAAAGGCAATGACTCTTTGTCAAATGAAATTTAAATATGATCATTATTTCTGTCTTCCTTGGAAGCCTATTTTTGACTAATACTTCTCAGTAGTATTAGCAGCAGCAGCTTTTTTATTCATTTTCACTCCTTTAAAATAGCATTTGTAGGTCCTCTGAGTTTTTGTGTAGTATCAGTTATATTCCAGAAGAGACAGGTCAAAGTCATACTGGGATGGTAGCAATATGCAATGTATCAAAAATTATAGTATAATTAAAGAAAGATAGATTCAGTTAATATTAAATATAGTCTAGGCATAATAATCACCAATATATTTAGCATTTTTTCTATGAAAAATATAATACAATTTCAGAGTTGGCCCATTCTGTACCTAAAGAAGAATCCTAGATACCTAGTCTATGATTATCCAGTCTCTGCTTGAAGACCTCCAATGAGGGGGCAACCCACTATCTCTTGAGGCAGCCCATTCATTCTGCTTCGAGGTAGCTCTGTGTATGAGGAAGTTGCTTTCCTCTCTTTCTCAGCCATATTTGTAGAATAAGCTGTTTACTTCATCTCCGTTTCTTCTTCCCTTCTCAACTTTGCAGCCTGGTTTCTGACCTCATTGTCCAATTGAAGCTGCTTCCCATCAGCTTTACTCAGTCCTTGACTTGAATTCCAAACTCCACTATTCCATCCCTTTTCATCCTCCTTGATGTTTCTTCTCCATGGGATTCTGTGATAGTTCTTTCTCTTGCTTTTTCTTTTACCTGACTACTGCTTTCTTGTCTCCTTTGCTAAATCAGAATCCAGGTCACTTCTTCTAGCTGTGTGTGTACTTCATGACCCTGTCCTGCGCCCTTTCTTTCTCTCCATTTTCTCTTTTGATGATGTCATCAACTCACAGGGGGTGAAATATCATCTCTGCAGATGATTTCTGGATATATATATATATATATATTCAGGCTTTGTCTCTTTCCTAAGGTCTAGTCCTTACTGCCAGTTGGACATTTCAAATTCAATGTCCATTTAAAAGTCAACATTTCCAAAAGAGAACTTAATATCTTTCCCACCAAACCCACCATTTCCCAAATTTCTGTATTTTGTTCACCAGCATCCTGCTAGTTTACAGTCTCAGTGTCATCCCTAACTGTACACTCATTTACCCAACATAGTCAGTTGCTGGATCATGTTTTTTACCTTCGTAACATTTACAGTGTCTCCCACCTTCTTCCTCTTCATAGCTGTCATCTTTCACCTAGATGATCATGATAACCTGAATTGTTTTCCTGGCTTAAGTTTCTCCCCACTTCAGTTTTGCACACAGCTGCCAAGGTGGTTATCCCCAGGTTTGATTATGTCACTCCCAACTGTACTTCAGTGATTATCCACTACTTCTAGGTAACTCATTTGTTGGGCTTTGCAACCTGACCCCAATTTTCCTTCCCAGCCTTTTGTATATTACCCTTCCTATATACTACAGTCCAGCCAAACTGTCTTCTTACTGTTCTTCACATACCTGACTTCATTTGCCATCTTGGTGTCTTTATGCTGGCTGTCCCTAATGTCTGCAATTCACTCTTTCCTTACCTCTTCCTCTTAGAATCCCTAGTCTCCTCCAAAGCTCAGTTCAAGGGCTATCTTTTACGTACTATCATTCCCGATTCCTCTTCTCCCTCCAGCTGATATTTACTTCCCTCAAAAACTATCTTTTTTATATTTTGTATCTGCATGGTACATTTTAACCCTCAATGCAATTCTAACCCTAACCCTAACCTGTTACCTGCCCAGGCTAGATTATAACCTTCTTGAGAATAGGTACTGTAACCACTTGTTTATATCTCTAGCACCTAGCATAGTTTCTGGTGCGTATTAAGTAGGTGCTTAATAAATGCTTGTTGATTGATTGAAACCCTATTTCTTTTATAATAATACAGTAATGTAATTTCTTTTGTAAACCCTATTATAAAACTTGTCAGCCACCCTCTAGTTGCTTCTGACCTACCCAAAATTAAAATTTATAGAAGCGAGGTCCCTAATTAGTCTGCTGGTAAAAGAGATTAAATTGCTCAGTATGTGCCCTATCCCTTTCTTTTTTCCAGGTCCTCAATTGACAGTGAACCTGCCTTGGTTTTAGGCCCCTTAAAGTCTGTGCAGGAGCTCCGTAGGGAACAGCAGCTGGCTGAAATTGAGACTCGAAGGCAGGAAAGAGAGAAGAATGGAAAAGAAGAAGGAGGAATGACAAAACCCCCAGTACAAGAGATGGTGGATGACCTGCAGGGTCCTTTCTTATATGATTTCTCTTATTGGGCACGGTGAGTTGTTTTACTCTGTGTCCCTGTTTTCCTGCTAAAATGGGGAAATGACCAGTGTTAATTCTCTTAATTGTTTTAGATCTGGAGAGAAAATCACTGTTACACCTTCATCTAAAGAACTCCTCTTTTATCCTCCTTCAGTGGAAACAATTGTTAGTGGAGGTAAAATAAAACCCATTGTGTGTGTTAGCTGTTTAACAGTGGATATTTTGCTTAATGGAAGGGGGTGATTCTTTTTTGAAATTATCAGGGGGTGCTAGCAGTAAGAAAAGCCACCTTTAGGAAGCAAAGTAGGTTATGATTTATGTTCTTAAATTCTCTAGGATCTTTTTTTTGGTGGGAGTAGCAAATTTTGTTAAAAGTAGAAAGAGAATAAATCTTTTTTATGAAAACTTTTTATTCCTTTCAGAAGTCGTTTCTCCTTGTTTTTCGGGGCTTTCTTATATTGTTCCTTCATGCATTTTTATTTCATGATATGAAAGTATGAATTGTTGCTTAGTCTTGTATTCTGGTTAGGTATGAGACTTCACGTTTCAGTGCTCTAGATAGTTCTTTTCATGTGAATCTCAACTTAGCTTCTTTTGGACCTCAGTTTTTCTCTTCATTAAGTGGGCATATTAGCAATGATCTGCTTGCCTCAGGCTTAAGAACTGTATCAATCCATTCTTGTTAAATTTGGTTACTGCATTTCTTAGATATTATAAAAACATAGCTCTTCTCTCCTTTTCTTCTCTTTTAGAAAGCTGCCCTGGGAAACTGATAGAGATCTATGGAAAAGCAGGCCTATTCTTGGAGGGCCAGATTCACCCAGAGTTAGAAGGGGTTGAAATAATTATTAGTGAAAAGGGAGCCACTTCTCCACTAATAACAGTGTTCACTGATGACAAAGGTAGCTATAGGTAAGCACCTGAAATGGAAGCATTTGTATCATTTTTTTTTTAACTGCTTTTCTAAAGGAGCTAGGAAGCTGAGTTTCCTTTGATTAGGTCATGTGACCTAAATCTCTTTAAGATTAAAAGCAGATCTTTATGCTTTTTTGTCTTCAAGTGTTGGACCATTGCACAGTGATCTGGAATATACTGTGACATCACAGAAGGAAGGATTTGTTTTGACTGCACTTGAGGGAACTATTGGAGACTTCAAAGCTTTTGCCTTGGCAGGAGTAACTTTTGAGGTATTGTTCTGGTTGCTTGGTCTTGAGATTTCATGTTATAAATAAATTAGGTGACTCAATTGATATAGAATGTATTTATCGAGTTATTGAATATAGGATGTCCTTATACTAGCAGAGTGGCTAAATCTGGAATACCATTGAATTTAGGATATTTTCTGAATTTAGGATGTTTTCTGTATATTTTGGAAAGTGTGTCAAGTCTCCAGTCCTTCAGTGACATAATACTTAATTGTGGTTTATCTTGCCATTTTAATCGTTATTTTGATGAAGTGTGATATTTAAAACAAATTGTCCTTTGTGTTGAATCTGGAGATCTGTGAGTGAGAAGAGTACATTTCTTTTTGTATCTAAAGCTATGAAACAACCATATTGTGTTTTATAAGGTATGCTTAAGGAAATTTTAGAAACTCAAATTCTTGTGATTTCATCCATGAAATAGATTGTAATTTGTCCATTTGAGTGATTCTTCTCTGTGCCTCCTCAAAGTTTGCCCTAAAGTCCACCTTATATATGGTAGAGGGTTTTCTCACCTTCTGACATATCATGATCACAGGAACACACTGGCTATTCATGTCTCATCCATCTTTTTTGCCAAATGCCTAGTTCATGTTTTCTTCTTATTGTACAGTTTTTTTGTTGGTGAATTTTATTCCTCTTTTTCAGTTCCTATTGGTTTTACATTGCAGTCTACTCAGAGGACTTTGTGTGACAAATGACATACATTTGTATGTATCATGTAATACAAGTAGATTCCTTGTACTTGTATTCCCTGCATCTGGCACAGTACCTAACACATAGTAGACACTTAATAAGTGCTTGTTGATTGAATGATCCATCATATGTCTCTTTTTGGAGGTAGTCAGGTCTCATGTTTTGCTGCCAAATATCAACACTGGTAGAAGTTTGTTTTCAAAAGACAGGTTTTTGCTTTCATGGGAAGCTTGAGGTCGGTAAAAGAGCTTTGTGATTTCTTGAAAGCAATCTAGCTTGCTTTCGTCCTTTTCTTCAATTTTGGACCCAGTGTTTTCCATACATACCATCTGTCCCATATATGCATGCTATAGGATAAGCTTTATAGGGTTTCTGTCTTCAAAAGTATGTTGAAATTTGGGCAATATATATTCTTCAACCACTTGGCCTTTGCTGTTTGGATGGATTGATAAACAGCAGTCTTCAATGTCCTGGGCCTTGAGGCACAATGTCATTGATAAACAGGAGTATCTGTAGGACCTCACTGTCCACAGGGAATCCCTTGTCAGCCTGGACTCTGGGCCTGGAGTCAGGAAGATTTGAGTTCAGATGTGACTTCAGACACTTGTAAGTCACTTACCCTTTGTCTGCCTTCATTTCATCATCTGTAAAATGCAGAGAATAATGGCATTTATCTCCTGGGGGTGTTGTGAAGATCAAATGAGAAAATACTTGTCAAGCATTTAGCATAGTGTCTGGCACATAGGTGTTTAGTAAATGCTTGTCACAGTGAGGAATAACTGTGCTTCAGTTATTATCTTCAGGAGTCATCGTTGAAAAGTGTTATTTCTGTAGTGGTGTTTTCCAGGAACTCTTAAATAATTATGATTTGTGGATTGGAGACACCTTGTAAAAGAGTATGGAAAAATGTTTTCTTCAACTGAATTCTTTTTCATAATAAAAAAAAATTGGCATAATGGGATCTTCTTGTGACGTGGGTAAAGACATGGTCCAATATTGCTTTTTTCAGTGACCAGAATATTCTTTCTCCCTCCCACCTCAAACCCCACAGGTGGGGAGAGAAGAAAAACAAAATCCTAAAATTATGTATTATCTTGCACACTGAGTCTGCCTCTTGGTCAGGAGGTAGGCTTCGTACTTCAGCGATGGCCTTCTGGAATCGTGGTTGTTCATTGCCTTGATCAGAAGTATTAGGTCTTTCAAAGTTGTTTGTCTTTATGATATTGTGATTGAATAAATTGTTCTGGTTACTTCATTCTGCATCAGTGCATACAAGCTTTCCTAGGTTCTCTGAAACTATCCTTTTCACCATTTTTATGGCACAATAGAATTCCATTATATTCATTTGCTGCGGTTTGTTCAGTCATTCTCTAATTGATAGGCGTGCCTTAGCTTTCAGTTCTTTGCCACCACAAAAAAAGCTGCTATAGTATTTTTGTAGGTTCAGACCCTTTTCCGCTTTCTTTGATCTTTTTGGGACTATATACCTATTAGTGGCATTATGGGTCAAAGGACATTATGCACAGTTTAATTTTTTTTTGGCCTAATTCCAAATTGCTTTTTAGAATGGCTGCACCGTTTCAGAGCTCTATACAGCACATTGATATGCAGTTATCATTTTTATTTTTTGTCTAATTTGACATTCTGATGGATAGGAAGGGGAACCTCAAGATCAGTCAATGTATTGAGTGCCTAGTATGTGCCAGGCATGATGCTAAGCACTGGGAATACAGAAAAAGGCAGAAGACATCCCCTTCCCAGGAGAAGCTTACAGTCTAATGAGGGTAGATAATATGGAAACAAATATACACAAAGCAAGCACTTATCAGTTAAGCATGAAATAATGAACAGAAGGAAGGTACAAGAATTAAGAAGTGTTGGAGAAGGCTTCCAGTAAAAGAGGAGATTTTAGTTGGGACTTAAAGGACTGCAGGGAGCTTGTTGGTGGAGTTGTTTTAATTTTACTTTTTGTAATCATTCGTGAATTGGAGCATGTTTTTCACATGGCAGCCTCTTAATTTCCCAGGCTACCTTCCTTTCTTCCTTATGTCATGTCCTCTCGTCTGCAGGATAACTTTCCCAGTTCTCTCAGCAATTAGATCCTTCTCTTCTGATATTACTTTCTCTCTCTCCTCTTAACATACTTGTACATGTCCACATACTGACCTGTCTCCTCCATTTCAGTGTGAGAACTCTGAGGTCAGGAACCATTTTTTGCCTTTCCTTGTATTCCTAACACTGGGCATAGTTCTTGGTAGAGAGTAAAAGCATGATAAGTGTTATTTTAATTGACTGATTGACTCAAGGGTAATGATTACACAACAATAACAATAATAATATTAAGAATAATAGCATTTAGGGAGCATTTTAGCAATCGCAAAGTTCCTTATATATGTTATTTCATCCAATCCTTGGAATAATCAGATGCTGTTAACCTTTGCCTTTGCTTCTGCCTGAGCAATGCTTTCCCCATCTGTTTATTCCCATTTTCATTAAGAAAGTCATTCATGGCTAATATGAAATAACATTGTTTTGATGTTACTTTATTATACAGATAAAATCTGAAGATGACCAACCACTTGCTGGAGTCCTCTTATCCCTCAGTGGGGGAGTGTTCCGTTCCAACCTTCTGACTCAGGACAATGGGATGCTGACCTTTTCAAACTTGGTAGTGTATTCATTTATAATTTGCTGCTGTTTGCCTATGGGAGGGGGCAATATATATTGCAAGTGTTCATCTTGTAAATATGAAAAAGAAAACCAACTTGTAGTGTTTCAGATCCTCTGGAGACTAAATCCAATTACAACATTGTTAGTATCAGAACTTCGACTGTTGATTCACGTTTCTCTCTGCACAATCATTGCATTTTCTTGCCTTTTACCTGTCACAAAGAGATTGTAATTAATTACCCTGGCCACAGCTCCTTCTGCATATCTCCCATTGTTTCACAGCAGGATTGCAATGTTTGTGATATTGAGCATTGTAAGGTAGTTATTTTTTGTGTTTCTTTTCCAGAACATGTACAACATATTGGAAAAACAGCACTCAGATTAGTCACTAGTGTATCCTCAGAGAGTATACATTAATAGCCATCGTGTTAGTGACAAAGGTAGAATAAGGATGATCTTTCTTAGCCCAGTAAGAGTCAGGAAAGCTATATTAGTGGTAGTTCTGACCTCAGTTTCTTCGTTCTCACTGGGTTGGAAATCCTCTAGTGCAAACCTCCCATTTTGGTTGTTTCTCGGCAGAGCCCAGGGCAGTATTACTTTAAACCCATGATGAAGGAGTTTCGTTTTGAACCTTCCTCACAAATGATTGAAGTGCAAGAAGGGCAGAATCTGAAGATCGCCATCACTGGTTACAGAACAGCTTATAGGTAAGCTTCCCTGGGTCTCACAAACCAAGCTCTGCACGTGGCAGCTAAAGTGTGGCATCTGATTTAGAGCTGTGCCGTGTGAAAAGCATGCAGTGAACATTTTCCTTTTTTCTGTAAGAGTGTTTTTTAGAGGAAGAGGAGGACATGTTTTGAGTTGAAAAAATTATTTTTTGACTAGACGTGGCCTAGAGTGGCCTTGGCTTGAGTTAAATTGGAGAGACAATGTGCTTTGAATGGAGCTTTGTTTGTAATAAACGTTTTGTTCATTACAGTGGACAAAAGAGTGAGGGGAAGGAATTGGAAAGCTGAATATTTTCTTGAGAAAATATGGTTTTGAAAAGTTGAAATTAATTTTTGCTTTCTTTAGTATTTCATTTTCTGGAGAAAGTCTTACATTATAATTTTTCATGGACTTTGGAAAAATGCTTAAAAATAAGAATTGACTATGATGCACATAATATGTGATTAATACAGGAAATATTTAGAAGTAGACCACATAGTTCAATTTGTTGGTTTGTTGGAAGACTGACTTGTTTGTACTGTTTAGTTCTGTAAATTTTATGCTTATTTTATCTGTTATCAAATGTAAGTCATTTTACCTGAAATCTTTTATCTGCTGTAAAATACTATGAGATGCTCACAGGCTCCTTTCTTCCTTCCCCCTGTTCTCTCTAGTTGCTATGGTTCAATTTCTTCTCTAAATGGGGAGCCAGAACAAGGAGTTGCTGTGGAAGCAGTAGGACAGGGTGATTGCAGTATTTATGGGGAAGATACTGCAACTGATGAAGAGGGAAAATTCAGACTTCGAGGATTATTGGTAAGAATCAAAACTTCTTTATTATACTTTCTGTAGTTCTTTGCATCATATTATTTAGCGAGATGGTTGGATGTTACCATTTTATTTAGCTAAATGTTTTCTTTGCTGCTTGATAGGCATCCTACCTCTCAAAAGACTTTGTGTATGGAGTGAGGCGTTTATGTTTAGACTTGGCCAGTGTGTGGATTTGTTTTACTTAACTATACTTACTTGTTTATAAAGAAGGGTTCTTCTATTGGAGGTGCCATGTGGGGAGCCATTAGGAAGTGACAGTGATAATAAAAAAATAACATCAATAAAACATTTAAAAAGAAAAAGAATCACAACTTCAGATTTATTATTTTACCGAAGATTATCATGAACTCGACAGGAAATCGTGACTAGGGTTATGAACAGAATCAGCTTTTTGTTATTGAATCTTTTTATGAGGCATGCCTTTTGTCAAAGCCTGGAAGTTAACTTTACACGGTTGGACGGTATTGCTGAGAATAAAGGCCAATCCCCTGTGTTCTGCCATAGGTTTTGAGCCTGGGCTAGGGCACTTGGTGTGTTCTCTAGACGTGGAAATGATAAGGTACTGTCTGTGTCACAATGGTTTTGTGACGGTATCTTAGAAAATATCAATATCTTTTATTTTTAATATCACCTTCATGTCTAAATATATCCCTCCTGTGCCCAGTGAACTATCCCTTGTAAAAGACATTGAAAAAGAGAAAAAGAGGCAGTTCAACGAAATTAATCAATACCTTGACTACATCTGAGAGCATGCGCAGTGTTCCGTACCCATCATACCTTCTCTGCAGTTGAAGGGAGATTTTTGTTCATTTTCTTCAGGCTTTTAAAAATTTACATTGTTGTGGTTATTCAGTATATTGTTTTCCTCACTCCGCATCAGTTTATTCTATTACGTGTTCCCCTGTTTCTCTAAATTCTTTTTTATTATTTCTTGGAGCACAGTAGTTTTGTATTTATGTTCTACAATTTAACATTCCCCGGCTGATGGGTATCCACTTTGCTTCCAGTGTTTTGCTACTACACAAAATGCAGCTAGGAATATTTTATTATATATTTCTATTTACCTAGCTTTCTATGTAGGACTTTCGTTTCTATCTTTGAACTCTTTTGCTTCTAACGGTTGCATGTGGGTCATAGGGGATGGAATTTGAGCCACTTTTTAAAAACTTAATTCCAAGTTGCATTCCAGAATGGTTAGCCAAATTCACTTCTCTTAATGTGCTAGTTTTCATCTTGTTCTTGTCAAACTTATAATGTTTCAGAATTTCTTTTGTTCAAAGGTACAAATAACTATTTGAAATGAGATTACTTCTGATCTGTGGTAAACCACAAAATATGTAGCTGGTGATCAGAAATTGGTTAGTCCCATGGTTAGTTTTAAGACTACTTCTCTAATGATAATAGTTTAGATTTATATAATGCTTTTTAAAGTTTATAAAGTACTTTCCTCACAACAACTGTATGAAGCTTTATTCCCAGAGGTTCAATAGCTTCCGTAAAGTCACCTAGGTAGTAAATTTCAGAGCGGGATTAGATTGCGTGTTGAATGTTCTTTCCACTCTACCACAATAGAGAGTTAACAGATTTTGTGCATCGGGGGAGAAGTAATACCTTCTTGATTAAGGCCAGAAAGCACTGTATGTACTGAACGTTTTCAGGATATGTCATTGATTTTATTTGCAGCCTGGATGTGTATACCATGTCCAGCTCAAGGTAGAAGGTAATGAACATATTGAAAGAGCCCTCCCCCAGCATCGAGTAATTGAGGTAAGGCATTTAACTCTGAAATAAATCTTTAATGATTAGCTCATATTCCAAAATACTGAATTAGCTACCTGCATTTCACTTAGCTGGGGATCTTAAGAACAGGTCCTCTTAGGATAATATTTCTTTATAAGTAGTTCCTGTAGCATGAAAAAGTATAGTATTAGCATCATTAGAACAGTTATTTTGATAAGAAATTTAAGCAGTTGGTTTCTCATTCTCTCTCAAGCTGCAATTTCCTCAGGGAACTTAAGGTATATGCTTATGGAGTTTTCAGATCAAGGACATGAAAGAGAACATTGTTTTAAATGGTAAAGGATTGCTTCATTGTTATTACCCAATTTTCCCTTATCCAAATGAACTCCTCTCTTATCTCTTGACTTCCACAAAAGGTTAATTAGCCTTCCATTAGATGAGCAGTCTTTTTTGCAGTGGTCATTATTCAAACTAAATTGTCTAGGTAACAAAGTATATATTAAATTCAGCAGAAAGCAGACCAGGATTTTCTTGTAGGACATACCTTCTCTAATCCCTGCCTTCTGCTGCCTCTCCAGAAAAGTAACTGACTTGATTAGGTTTATATTTTGTAGTTGTCATTCTGTAGAGTCTAAGGTAGCAAAGGTAGCATGTGGCACCTTGGTTTGAAAAGGACTATGGTGGCTGACACGATAAGTTCGGGTAGTGTTTCGCACTCAAATATTTTTGAGGGGAATGGTAGTTTTCTTTAGACCAGTAAATAAGTCTGTTCAGCTCCATTAACATAAGCAGCTATTTTGATATAAAGTAAATTCCAAGAATTTACATAACTAGAAAAAGTTATTTTCTTTGATTAATTCTTAGTGCTGTGCATTTATTCTTTAATATATTTTAGGTTGGTAATTCTGATATTGATGATGTAAATATCATAGCTTTCCGGCAGATTAGCCAATTTGATTTAAGTGGAAATGTGATCACTTCCTCTGAATATCTTCCTTCATTATGGGTAAGCTTAAGTCTATGTTTTTAATATAAATTTGACTTTAAGATGAGTGGGAGCCATTATTAGTGACCAGCAGACTACTGCTGAAGTACCAAGTATGTTCTAAATTGATTAAAAAAATTAATATAAAGTATGGCAATAGTTAAAGTTAGGATTTTAATGTTTGATTACAGCACTGTCAGAATTAATATAGGCAGTGACTGATCTGATTTCAAGTGACCACATTTGTCTACAGTTAGTCTTTGTGCAGATTGTAGAGGAAAGCTGATGAATAATCAATACAGCCTGGGGCTTAAAGCAGGAAGACATTGTTAAGATGATTTAATACCATTTGCTCACTTAGCTTTTTGCTAAAAGATTCTTTTCATTTAGTGTTCTTGGGGGTATTCATTTAGTGTTTTTGCAATTTTGTAATTGTACTTCAAATTCAGATTTATTTGAAAGGAATTTTGAGTTTTAATTCTTCTGACCATCCGTCTTTCATAAAATGAGGGAAAACTGGCAATTTAGGCTCACAAAAAGTATGATGTTGGCTTTATCATTGGATAAGCATAGGTTCGAGCCTTCACAGCACTTAGCGTCTGCCAAGACTGTACACAGCTCTTCCTTTTGCCCCTTTGCTCACAGTTCAGAGGACAGAAAGTGGGTCCTTTAGGCTGAGAAAAATTAATAATATTTTTTAAAACCCCACTAAAGTGCTTCTTGAGGCAAAAGAGGGAGCTAAATGCAGGATAGGGGTACTTTTTTAGGTTTTAGGTGGAACATAATTTTGAAGCAAAGAGATGAGGAAGCCTTAAATTTTATGAATCCCACCTTGTCAGGGCCTCGGATGATTGATTTGATGAGGGTATTATAAATAAATTGGCAGACTTGGCCATTTTCTTATTCAAATAGCTATGCTTTTAAGTAATCCTTTCTCTGAAGAATTAAAGATATTTGGATGTCCAAAATGTGAGTCCTGTTCTGGATTCAAAAGCTTTCTGAAATGCTGTTTGATCCCTTACTGTTTTACTCTCACAGGTAAAGCTTTACAAGAGTGAAAATCTCGACAATCCAATTCAGACAGTCTCTTTGGGCCAGTCTCTCTTCTTCCATTTCCCACCATTGCTTAGAGATGGAGAGGTAATAGACATGACTTGATTTTTATTTTTTTGTTTTGTTCTTGTTTCCCTTATACTAAAAAAAAAAATTATGAGCATAAAACACAAAAGTTTATGGGTCTACTCTCCCACTTCTTTGCTGTTAGTCAAGGGGGTTTGGATTATTTTGTTAATGTTATTTCTAATAAAAAATAGGCCACCTGTTTTGTGGATTGAGAGAACAAACTTCAAGGATTTTGTGGATTATTTTAATAGCATAGGTTCATATTCTGAGATCTCTTTGAGGAGTCTCAATTGATAGAGACAATGATTTCTACTTGATAAGGCTAAATTTCTTGGTCATTTCCCAAATCCAACCTGCCACCATATTCTGTGGGATGATAAAGTAATTTTTGTATATGCAGTGTAGCTTTAAGTAATTTGATGGTTACAGGAATGGGGAACCTGCAACCTCGAGGCCATGTGTGGCCTTCTGGGTCCTCAAATGTGGCCCTTGACTGAATCCAAACAAATTCAAAGGTTATTTGTTCGGTGAAGTTTGGATTCAGTCAGAGGGCCTTGAGGTCACAGGTTCCCTAACTCTGATTTAAAAAAAAAGGATTTCAGAATTTTTATATCCCAAGTAAATATTTTTCTTAAATTAGTGTCCTTGAATTCTATCTACTTATTATAGCAATACTACTATTACTTTAAAACATTTGTTTAAAAAAAATTAAATCTACCCTCTGGATATTTGCCCACTATTTAGGGATATTCATGAAAATGTGCTGTAGGCTCTGATAAGAATTCTCAGAGAAGAATTCTAAAAGAGATTTTGAGCAAAGCAGTTTGAGAAAAAGGAGAAGAGATTGAGCCCTAGATGGACCACTGCACTCTGTGGCCAGAGCCCTCCACTTCCATTCCTTCTACCTCTGAGAGGTTCTGTTGTCATCACTGTGCTCCAGAGAGGCTGAAGGTCATGCAAAGGCTACTATTATTTGCTATTCCTGCCCCTCTGAAATTAGAATCCATACCTGGAAAGGTTCTTGAAAAGAATATAGAGATGCTATCCACAAGGGAAAGGCTGGCACAAGGGTGGGACTAGCCCTGCAGAACAAGGAGATGCCAAAACAAGACAAGCACAGACAACTGAAAGTGTTAGAGAACTGTAATTCTAGAGGCAATACAGTTTGAAACTGTTTTTAAAATAAAGTTTTATAAAAACGTTGAATTTGCTTTACTTTTTAAAAAAGAGATTTCTTTGTTTTAAATAAATTTTGTTGATGTCTTTTTATATTACCCATGTTCTTCAGTGTGGTACTCTCCCAGAGAACTATCCCTTATTAAAACAAATCAAAAAGGAGAAAAATATTTCTGCAAAAACTAACATATCAGGAAGGTCTGCCATTTCTATAGAATGTTCTGTAGTCATGCTCTTCTACTTCTAAAAGGAGGTGGGAGGGAGATACCTTTGTGCAGCTCTTCTTTGGGGTTGATCTTGGTCATTTTTGTTCTGTGGCATTCAGTTTTGAGCATGGCTTTATTGTTCTTTCCATTTACTTTGTTGTAGTCATTTTGTGTATTTGTTTTCCTTGTTATGCTTACTTCACTTTGCATCATTTCACATAAGATTTCTCTTCTTTGTATTCATATTCATGATTTTTCACAGCACAGATAAATGTATTTCAAATTTATGTCTCAGAATCTGTTTAGCCTTTCCCTAGTTGACTTTGTTTCCAGTTCTTTGCTACTACAAAATGTTCTGCTGTGAATATTTTGGTATAGATGAAATGTCTTGTATCCCTTTGGAGGATTATATGCTTAGCAGTGGAATCTCTGGGTCAAAGGGTATGGCTATTTGAATCCCATTCTTCTCACCCCATTTTCCTCTCTCCCCCTCTTTTTAAGCATAATTCCACATTACTTTTCAGAACAGTTACACCAGTTTGCAGTTCAGTCAACAGTGTGTTAGTATTGCCTGTCTTCTCGTAGTACCCCCAACATTAAGTACTCCAATCTTTTGCCATTTTTAGCAGTTTTCTGGGTGTGAAGTAAAATCTCAGAGTTGTTTTGATTTTCATTTCCCTTTTTGGTGATTTGGAGCAATCTTTTCATATTGGTTTAAGCCTTTCTGTAGTTATTGATGATGAATTTCTTCCCATTTTTTTAATGGACAGAATTATGTTGTATTACTGGACTCTACGCTATCCAAATCCCAGTATGACTACACCTTGCCTCAGGTTTCTTTCACTGCCATTGGATATCACAAGCATATTACTTTGATTTTTAATCCTACAGTAAGTAAAAGGGGAATTACTTTTACTGGGAAAGAAAAATATGTGAAAATGTAGAGACTTTAGCTGTTTAAAATAGATTCCTTAAGCCAAGTAATAATTGTTTTTTTTTTGTTTTGTTTTGTTAATTTATGGTTTTCTAATTCAATATACTCCCTAGCACCTTCTGTCTGAGTTTGATACCACTACACTATCCTGCCTTTCAGGTAGTAGTGAGCTAACATTTATGTAGCACTTTAAGCTTGGCAAAGCACTTTACACAGATTTTCTCTTTTGACCCTCCCAATAGTTGTGGAATTATAGGTAATATGGTGGTTGTTGTCCTTATTTTACTCATGAAGAAAAATACCCACAGAAGCTAAATAACCTGGAGCCAGTAAGCATCAGAAGTGAGATTTGAACTCGGGGCTCTCTTGACCCCAAGACTAATACTCTCTACTCCTTGACTGAGTAGGAGAGAATCTGACCAAATTCCTCCCTTGTAAAGTGAAGGTAATTATGCAGTTGTATGATTTGTTTTCAGCAGAGTCTCAAATTCTGGGATTTTGGAAACCATAGTTTAGGTGACACAGGGATGAAATGGCTAATATATTCCTTTCAGCCCCAGCAATGTTAGAAAATGCCAGAGATAATCTTTTAGGTGAATTCTTTGTCTCTGCTTTGGTGCACATCCAAACCCTTGGTGAAATGAGGGAGGCTTTGTGAAGTGGCGCTGATGGATTAAGGTTGCAAATATGCCCGAGTGCTGCCTTGCCAGCAGAGCTGAAGCAGAGTGATCTCTTGAACCTGGACACTTAGGGAGCTAGTGTCAGGTAAATAGAGAGACCTTTGGTGATGGCCCTGCAGTCAAACCCAGCTTATAATGCATCAACTTTGCAAAGCTGGGAAGGTGGGCCAAGCAAAGACTGTCTACAGGAGTGATAGACTTAGTAACTAGATTTCTTTATTATACTAATCAGGCAAAGGCAGCATATGTGTTAACCGTTAAACATTTCTTAAAATCAGCAAGTATGGAACACTAATTGGTGCATCATCATAACTTCTTTTTATTCATTCATTTGATTATATTTATTTTAATGCAGGTAACATGGTATATACTAACCAATGTTGCTATAAATACAAATTTCTTGGCATTGAGACATGGGAACCTAATTTTTTGGGTCTTGTCCTTTAATATGTGCTTTTGGGAAAAGTCAGATCGTTTATCTGGGACTCATTTTATCCTTCTATAAAATGGGATTGAAAATATTTTTCACTTGGCTATTTTGGGCACTATTGATAGGTGATGTCTATACAGGGTATTCCATAAGTCTTGGTGAAGTTTTAAACTATTAAAAATTAAAATTGCACTAAGGCTTTTTAGTAACTCTATATATAGCTTGAATCTCTTGGAAGGGTAGGGATAGGGACTGGAACTGTGATTTCATTAGAAAATAGGAAACTCATAGGTAAGGAAACTTCCTTTACCAATGCCGATTGGCACCTTCTGTACAACTTACAGTCTTAGAGAGCTACCTACAGCTCTGAGAAGTTAAATGACTTGTCCAGGGTCACACAGCCAGGATGTGTCAGAATGAGGACTTGAACCCAGACCTCCTTGGCTTTACGGTACACCACACTGCCTGTAGGTGCAACGTAAATGTGTATGGTATTATGGATAATTTAGGAATGAACTTTTCTCTTGATGTTTTGATGTTTTCAGAGGAAATTACCTGAACAAGATATTGCCCAAGGATCTTACATCGCATTGCCCCTGACATTGCTACTGCTGCTAGCAGGTTATAACCATGATAAGGTAGGAATTCTTTAATTCATCAAGAGTAGTTAAGAGTAATGGGCTAGAGGTGTGAGTCAAAGAGAGCTTTCTTCCTCCGTTGCTTTGGAAATATCCACTAAAGAAGGTCCAGCTAGAGTCAGATGTGAAAATGCGCAATAGCCCTCAGGTTCTAGAAAAAGGGAGGCGCATAGGCACATGTGTGTATCTGTGGTTTGTGAATGTGTATTACTAGATGTTGATCTTGGCTGAAGAATTTGGGCTCCTTTTAGATTTTTTATTCCCATGCTCTTCTCTGTCTCCTCTAGCTTATTCCTTTATTGTTGCAATTGTCAAGCCGACTGCAGGGAGTACGAGCCCTTGGTCAAACTGCTTCTGACATTGGTGCCCCAGAGGAGGTAAAGAGGCAGGCAAAGAAGCAGAAGACTCGTCGGACGTGAAGAGAAAGACATGTTACCTAGACTTGGACCTAGATCAGGCTGGAGGCTGGGGCTTCTGGCTGCACAGTGCATTGGATAAGTGATGGACTGCAGAAAACTTCAGAGAAATTTCTGTTTATTCCACAGCCCTTTCTCAGCACACTTGTACTTTCTCTTTCAATTCTCTATGATCCCTTGCTATTTTAAAATTGAGAGTCACATGAATGGACCCCCCCTCTCACTTTGCTAAGCACATATTTTGGAATTGAAGATAATTTATTTTTTTGTCATGGAAATATTTTAAGCTCTGCTGGTGATGTGAGAAAGTAACTTATCTTCAGCATTAATTTGCAAGAGGAATTCCAGTCCAATAAACAAGATTCTCAGTTTCTTTAAAGTTGTAGTTTTTTTTGCGGGGAGTGGTAGTGGCATTTTTAAATTTTATTTTACATTTGGGACCTGTTTAAGAAATAGGCTATATCTATTTCCAAGAAGTTGTGTTGATTTCAGGGCAATAGCAAATCTGGACTGATACATATTGTATTAGGATGTGCGCAGGAATTTCTAAATTCTGAAATTAACAGTTTTGGCCTCATTCCTTGGTTAGTACTTAAGTTGTTTTAAGCACAACCCTAATAGGAGAATGTGATCCAGAAAAGTAAAGTTAAATATAGTATGTGAGTCAATGGCAAATAGGATACAATTGAGTAGTTTTTTGCCTGGTTAGTGATTCCACTTAAGTGGCTGTTGAGTTGCCTGCTATTAGCTGGTTTTACATGTGTTGCCTGCTTTTTACCTTGGAAGATTATGAATTTTACTTTGAAAATCTTGGGACAGATGCAATACCTGTCCCATTTCTGATAGTGTTTTCTTAGCATTACTTCATATGGATGCCCAGAAACATTACTTTTAAATGTTAATGGTGCTTTTCATTGATTTGTTGTATAAAGGTTACGAGCTTGTGAAAGATACAAGTGAATGTCACTGAATTCTCTGCAGTTCCTGATATGACCATTGAGTGGCAGTGTTCAACTTTTGAATGACTAGAAATTGTATTAGACTTCTATTTAGAAAAAAATACATGCTCTTTTAAAAGCAGAGAGGAAGCATTTCACTTTGAAAGTTGAACTAAATCAGATGTAAAAACTTTCTGCCTTGAGTTTTACAATTTCCATGCAGGAGTCTTTTGATCTCTTGTCAGAGGCAAGTCATAATTTGAGATAGTGATTATAGATAATAATTTCTCACACTTAGGTTGCACTTTAAGGTTTACAAAGCATTTTCCTTGTAGTAACAGTGAGGTTGGTAGTACAGATATTTTTTTCTGGATAAGGAAACAAGAGACTCAGGGAAGTGATGACCTCAGTCACGCAGCTAGTAAATGTCAGAACCAGAATTCATACACAGATCTTCTGAGTCTCGAGTCCAGTCATGAATGCTTCTGTTTATTTTTAGGAAATCACTTTGCTACAACAGGACATCTTTTTCAAGAATATCAGCACAATGTCATACTGACTTGTCAGAGACTACTGGTACCCCTGTATATTTAGTGGGCTTGCCAGTGGAGTTTATAGTGGTAAGATTGCATTGAATGTACAGAACTCACTCAGCACTCGTCTCTGGCTTTTTGAAACCACAGTTCTGAGATGATGTGCATGCTTATCCCTATCCCTTTGGATAATAGGGAACCCATTATAAATTCTTGAATAGCATGATTTAAATCCTTTTTTTCCCTTAGAAAGCAAAAATGACATTTCTATATTGAGTAATAATTGCTTGTGTTTTTGTAACACTATGGTTGAAAAGTGCTTTCTTATACTTTAGCTTATTTGATTCTTATAACAATTTGTGAGTAAAGTAGGGCAGTAATCTCATATTGTAGATGAAAGGTGGTCATTAGAGGTTAAGTGACTTTCCCAGAGTTACATGACTTGCAAATCTGGACTTGACTTTTAAGTCTTCTGACCCTAGGTCTAAAGCTGCTTCTCTTTTGTGAAGCATGGAAAGAGATTGTTTTTGACAGAGCTGTTTGCTAAGGGTGGTTCTCTTTTCAGAAGTGGAGTAACCCTATTTCCATTTCTGTCCCCAAATTGATGTCTGATCAATGAGGTGTACTCTTTTTGGCTTTAATTTCCTTATGTGCAAATTGAGGGGAGCTCCATTTCCTCAGAATCAGTCCTCACCATACCTTGAATAAAATCTATGTCTTATTTTCAGTTTGAAAGCCCTCCACTATACTATTACTGGCTGCCTAACCTGGGCTCTCTACCCTCTTTGTAGCATAGATGTGTAGTTTCTCTGTCTAATTTACCCTCTACTGACTTTGTTTTGCTACTAGTACTTGGGACATCTGCTTTATGCCTAAGATACCTTTCTCTTACATATCATCCAGTTGAAATACTACATACATAACCTTAAAGTCCCAGTTCACATTCAACTTCATTAATGTAGACTTCTTTGTTCCAACTTGATCTGATTCTTTCCTCTTGCAAATGCTCTTCTAGTATGTTAGTCATACTTTTCACTTAAGACTATTATCTTTGTGTGCATACATGTCTCATTCCATTCTACTGTATCATTAGCATCTTGACCACAATATGTGTTACTTTCATTTTCTTATTTCTGCCATAGAATCTTACAAATAGAAGATGCTCAAAATGTATTTGATTTGAATTTGCTGAGTCCTGCCCTCTTTCCCTTTCTTTAAAATTTTGAAATCACTTTTCTGTAAAGTTTTCGCTGATCATGCAGAGACTGTTGTATATTTATGTGTATAATTGCCTCTTGCTAGAGCTATCGGTTTTATTATGTCGACTCCTACAAGGAATTTTGCCTTAAAATCACGTGCTATATTAGTCATGCACTAGTGGACCCTTTTGATGATGATGGTGATTCGTTAACTCGTAGAACCAGTGAACTTGTTGGAAGGGAAGTAATACAAATGAAGCTTAGTTTTGAGGGGGTCAGATTCATCTCTCATGAAGACTGGCATATTTGCCTTATGGGGCAATGACTAGTCCTAGGTTATATTAGAAAATAAACTTATATAAATTATTATATATGTCATATTTACATAAATACAAAAAATAATTTAGGAGAATCTTTAATTTTTTTTTCCTGATGTACTTAAGGGACATCTTAAGTTGCAGTAAATGTTAACATGCTTTTGAAGGGAGAGGTACCAAATGGACAAGATGGCAGCAGTTCTTAATTTAGGTAATTTTAAGATTGGGCACATCTGCAGTATCTCTACAGAGGTGATATTTGTGGAGCCTGTTGTGCTTCCAGTTTTCAACACAGGTGGGGTAACTGGACCAAAGTAAGGACACTGCTAGCTGTTGCCATTTAATTTTGCTGCTGCTTTGCTTGTAAAAGAGAGTGTAAGTGCTTAATGGCTGTTAGGAAGGCAATTTTAGGCAAAATAGAGAAATAGAGATGTGCTTCTCTTCTTTTTTACTTTTGTTTCTTCAGGATACTATGAGTGGTAGTGACACTGCAAAGTACCATCTTTCAGGAATTCTTCTCAACATTTCAAAATCATACATTACTATGAAGCATGAGAAATACACATAATAGACAATTGTTTTTTGTGGAAATACAAAATGGTAGTGATCCTAACTATCCATATGTGAAAATGATGCTATTGGCCAAGGGGCATTGGGTTGGAAATGAGACCTCAGCTCTGGTACTGACTAACAACCAGCTAGGTTATATGGCATTGGCTGAGTATTTTTAACCTCATTGGGCTGATTTCCTCATCTTTAAAATGAGTAGTTTAGTCTAGATGACGAATCTACTAATCAGCTTTCGAACAGCCCTGAAATCACATATTCTGTCGGAGGGACATAGGGTTGCAACTTTAAAAAAAAAGACTTCAGGCTTAGCCTGTCCTACCAACCTTGCTGTGGCTCCCCATCCACCTCTGTCTGCTCACTGCCCCCCAGGTAGTGGTCTGTGATGGTAGAGTACAATGAATTAGCTAAATCACATGAACATAAGAATTTGTCACTGCTTCATTATTACTTTATTAAAAACTCAAGTCAAATCAATAGAGATAGGAGAGGGGGATACATGAGTTCTATTCTCTATTTCCTTTTTAAAATGAAGAGAAAGGAATATATGTGGTCTAGTAGACTCAGTAGTATACCACTGGGCAAAGCCTACAGCTTACTTCTTTGAGAGTCAAGTAGATCATTAATATTGAATGTTTACGATATACTTGTTAAGAGATGAATCAGTTTAATTTTTTTACCGTATTCTTCAATAGAACTTACACATAGGAGGGGTCAAGATTGACTCTCTTTGTTTTCTGAGAACTGGGAGCCTATTGATTGGATGTGGAAAATATGATTTTCAGAGAAATATGTGACCTAGGGAGATCATGTCATTTTTTTTTGCCCTTTAAAAATTTTCAAGTGTTATAAAATAAGATTCCCTTAAATATGAAATCATAAAATTGTAGAATTGGAGAAGACCCAAGTGGTCACCTAATCTAATCCCTGACATTTTTAGATGATAAATCTAGGACCTTGAATCTGAGGCTCTTTCATTTACGTATAGAGATCCTTAAATTACCAGGAAGTTTTGCTAAAATCTAGGTAAACAGTATGTAGAACATTTTCCTTATCAACAAGTGTTAGTAAATGCCTCCTCTGTTAGGTACTTATTTTGCTAGATATTAGGCATAATAGTATTTTATGCAAAGAATGAAACAACCAGAAGCTTATGTTCAAGAGAGAGGAGAGAGACACACACACATATAAGTACACATGTATGTACTGAGTAAATTTGGGAGGGTAAATACAAAGTAGTTTGGGGTAGGGGGAGGAGGTTGCCAGTGGTTGCTTAGATTAAGAAAGCTTCATGTAGAATTGGTATTTGAGCTACATCTTCAAGAATGACTGGGATTCTTTGATATGTAGTGTAAAGAACTACCGGAGTGGGGAACCTGTGGCCTCAAGGTCACATGTGGCCTTCTAGATCCTTGAGTGTGGCCTTTTGACTCAGTCCAAGTTTTACAGAACAAATGCTGATGAGGCCTTCAACAATAGATGCAGGCTACTGCCTGCTTTGGGAGCTCCATCTGCTGCTGCCTCTACTGCTGCCTCCAGAGGAGACCTGAGTTATGGGGACACCCCGCTTCCCTCTTGGCCAGCTGAAAAGACCCTCTCACTGACCTTTGGTGCCTGTGGGTTGAGGGATCTGTGCTGCCGCTGAAGTTTCTGTCCCTGAAGCCTGCTCGCATCTGTTCCCCTCGGTGCTGCATGGCCAAGGCAGGGCTGGGCTCTGCTCCGGTGCACAACAGACTTTTTCTGTCAGTTTTTCAGGTCTCTCTGGAACAGAAATCTCCTCCACTCTGTTCTGTGACTTTTGCTCCTCTAGAATTTGTTGAGAGTTTTTCTTTACAGGTATTTTATGGGCTATGGGGTAAGAGCTAAGCGTATGTGCTTCTTTCTACTCTGCCATCTTGGCTCCTCCCCCCAACAAATCCTTTTATTAAGGATATTTGTTCTGTGAAGTTTGGATTCAAAGGGCTGCACTTGAGGACCTAGTGGGTCCTTGCGGCCACAAGTTCCCCACCTGTGAACTAGACTGTTCCTAATGGTTTGCTACATGTATTATTTTCCTTTTACTTTTTTGTGAGATTTTAAAATTGTGTGTGCCTTAGTCATTCAAAAGACTCTTTAATGTAGACTTTTAGATTTTTAATTGACATTCATCTTCCTGAATAAGGAACAGAAAAAGTCAATCCAGACCACAATATGTGTGTGTGTGTGTGTGTTGGGTAAGGTGTAGTGAGTTTGGAAAGGTAAGTTGGGATAGGGTTATGAAGGTCCGGAGGCTGTTGAAATAATAATGGATTAGAGGTGATGAGAACCCTTAACTAAAGTGGCTTTATACCAGTCACACCAAAGTGATATGTGAAAGATAGGCTATAAGAGATGAAGCAGTAGGAAACAGTCTTGGCAACTGATAGGCTATCAGGGATGATGGAGAATGAGGAATAGGGGATAACAGTGAGATTGCAAACCTTGAAGACTGGCAGGGTGGTGGTAACTTTAACAGAGATAGGGGAAATTTGGAAGAGAAGTAAATTTAGGGGAGAGAAGATATGTTCTGATGTAGTATGTTGAGTTTGAGATGTCTTCCGGATGTCCAGTATGAAATGCCTAATAGCAATAGATGTGGGACTAAAGCTCATGGGAGAGACTTGAGCTGGACATATAGATTTGTGAGTCATCTTCAGAAACCCATAGGAGATGATGTCACTAAGAGATATATATATATATAGACAGGAAAGTCTGGGATAGAGCCACAATTAGGGAGCTTGATTTGAATGATGAGCCAATGAAGGAGATTGTGTCAGAGAGTCAGGGTCAGAGAGGTGGGAGAATCAGAAAAATGATATTAAGAACCCAGAGATGGACTATCCAGTAAGAGAGGCTGATAGCAGCAGTTGTGTCCACAAGGCAATATTCACAGCACTGAGGACAACTGAATATGCCGGCATAGTTCTGAATCTCAAAGTATAACAGACACTTCATGTAGAAGACAGAAGAAAATGTTTATTCAGATACCGGAAAGCCAGATCTGACACAGTAACCCAGAAGTCAGTACACATTAGCACTGCAGGGGACAAAGCCATTCCCAAACCTTCTCAGCCCTCCGCCCCCCACCCCCACTGCCTTCTCACAAACACCACAAGATTAGCTGTACCTGCCTGTGTCCTCTCCTCCACCCCTAACTGCTCTCACCAGCTTCCTCCCAGTCCTACTCCAGCTCTGCTCTTCTTGTTCCACCCATTCAGCAAGCTCTTCTTGCCACAGGCTTCATGTGATTCAAACTTCCATGTGACCCAGGCAAGTCACATGGGCTTATTAATGATTTTAGTTTTATTTAAATTAAATGACCATTACATCCTTTAAATTACCATTACAGTAATCATGTAGCAGAGAGGTCAAGAAGGATGAAGACTAAGAAAAAGAAAACATTGGATTCAGCAATTAAGAGATCATTGGTAACTTTGAAGAGAGAATTTGAATTGAATGATGAAATTGGAAGTCAGTTTGTAAATGACTGAGATGTGAGTGAGAGGAGAATAAGTGGAAGCAGTGAGTGTACCACTAATTGCTGTGTTCTCTCTTAAGATGAATTTGGCCAAATGTTAGATTGTGGATGTGATGTACTGGGGGCAAGTGGGCATTATAGAGTTCTTGGAGGTTATCAACTGATGCTTTAAAATCTAATAGTTCTTATATACTGGTTGAGAATCCACTTGACTACTTAATACTAGAAGGGGTCTCTTCATCTCTCCTGGGAGTTATAGGGAAAGAAGTTAGGGAGTTTTTTTTTTAAGATGAGCATTTTAGTTTAAGAAAGTATTTTGGGAATTCTTTTTTTTTGTTTGTTTTTTGGTCAACTTTCTTCCTCTTGAAGAATTATGTCAGGTATTTCTGGATCAGTCTATAATTTTAATACTTGCTGCAGGGCTAGCTCTTAGAAAAATTGAATTGGTACAACTTTTTACAGAAGCATCCTTTTTCTTCCTTTGAATATCCCTTCTGTTTGAGGTGCTCTGTGTTTCCTCCATATTGAACTTTCACAAAAAGATCCAATGAGCTCATCTACATAAAAATGTAAATGAGTATAAGGTTTTCTTTGGTGGCTTCAGAGACTTGAGATCTAAATTAGCTTTGAGCTAGAAGAAGAGAACAACCTAAAAGAATAAAACTACAGGACAGCCCACAATGAGGAGTGGTGGGTGGGACAAGATGGGGGACTTAGGAAAAAAAGGAAAAATTTAGCTTAAAGTTATGAAATCCTTAAGTGTTGTGTATGAGTCAGGCCTTTCTTTTGGATATTTTCTAAGGCACAGAGCACTGTATCTAGACCAGGGCTGCTTAACTTTTTGTGCCATGAATTTCTTTGACAGTCTAGTGAAAACCATATACCCCTTTTCAGAATAGTGTTTTTCAGTGCATGAAATACATAGGATTGCAAAGTAAAACAAGTTATCAAAATATTTTTTAAAAAGAGTTGAGGGACCTCAGGTTTAGATAAATGTACCATCAACTAACATTAATGTGGTCTGGTCTTGAGTCAGTGTCGCTTAAGCTATGTAGTGCCAATGCGATATTCACAGCTCCTACAGAGGCCATGAATATGCCAGTGCAATTCTGTCACAAATATAACAGACTCTCCATATGGAAGACAGAACCAAAACATTTATTAAGACATCAGAAAGCCAAATCCCAACACCAGAAAGCCAAATCCATCATAGTAACAAAGAACTCTATACACAATAACAGTGCAGAGAAAAACACCATCCCCAAGCCTTCCCTCTGTTAGGCAGCCCACAAACCAGCTCCCTTAAACAAATCACAAACAGACTCCCTTAAACAAAATGCCCTTCTCTCACAGCTAGCTGCCAGCTTGTCTGTATCCTTCAATTCTGATGCTCTCACTAATTTCCTCTCAGCTCTGCTCTAGCTCCGTCTGTTCCTGTTCCATCTTTCCTGCTCCATCCCTTCCTGTTCCAAGTGACTTAGACTCATGTGACTCAGGCTTTCATGTGATGTAAGCAGGTGACATGGGCCTATTAATGAATGGTAAAGATTTTCCCATTTAAATTACCATTATATTCAGCCTCAGATGTTTTGTATTCATTACATAGTTCAGTGGGGCAACTGGTATCAACAGAACTTTAACAGGGATAACAGAAAATAAGCATATAAAACAATATCTTAGGCAACTGATGTCAATAGAACTTTACAACAATATAAAAGGCATCACACAAAATAAGCACATAAAACAATCTCTTAGGGAGGGGCTTGAGCACAAGCACTCCATCATTTCCCCTTCAAATGAATAGGGCCCAAAATCTTGGGCTAAAGGGTGAAGGTTTCTTCTTCCATAGGTACTTCCTGCTGAAATTGGACATAGAGCTATCTTTGCCCCAAGAGGTCCCATTAGAGGGGACAGTTCTTTAGCTGGCATCTGGAGCTTGGTTGATGCCAGGTCCAGGGGTGACACATCACAGTTGTGGATAGGGGGTAACATTCTGCTTAAGTGATCAGGCATCTCCAGCTGGAAGGTAGTAAGTCTACAGAAAATAAATCTGACAAGATGAACAGACAAAAAGCCGAAAAGAAATGAGATAATAATCAGAAGCAGGGTAGATATAGAGTCAGCCATGCCTCTGGAGTCCATGAACCCACTACCGTAGCCTCATTCACTGTTGTTTATTGTTTTCCAGTTTGGAGTTTTGGGGTGATCATTCTGGCTAGAGGTATATTTTCTTTAATCTGAGCTGGGTTCTGGCCAATTTCCTATTTTTTGATACATTTTGCATAGTTTTTTAGTTGGAATGACATCTATTATTCCAAAATCTACCTATGCTGTCATTAGAGCAGTAAACAATTCTTTTCTTGTCAATCTATTCTGACTTTGAATCGATTGACTGTTTTCTCTTAAGAGAAAATTTATCTTTTTTGTTGATTCTCATCATCCAAGATAGCGATTCTCTCATCCTTTGGGTGAACCAACTCAAAATATCTGTGACCTCCTGCTGAATAAAATCCTCAATTACCTCCCCAAACACCGTGTGACTTCCCTCCTGCTTCCTTGGAATTGGATGAATTTCAACCTCATCATTTTTAACTTTGTTTCATTCTCTTCCCATGTGTCCTGCTGGTGTTTGGGCCCCAGTCAAGTCCAGCCTGTGCAAGGGCTGCATGAACCTTCCTCTTGTTATTTTTTTTTGCTTCTTTTGTGAGCTAAACTAACAATAGCTTTTTCTTCTACCACCTGAGACTTTCTAGCTTGCTTTTCTAAAGGAGAGTTTGAATGCTGCAACAGAAGAAACTCATGAAAACCAGCCAACTCCCTTTCCATCTGAGCTTTCTCTTCCAGTGGTCCAGCCTCCCCTTCTTTCCCTGGTTCCATTGGTATTCCTTGCAAACATCTTTCTAAATCTCTGGGTCCTCCTTTCTGTAGACTAGGTTACCAGTTCTCACAGAGTCCTGTGGTTTTAGCCTGTTCGCTTGCTAGGGAGGAATAACACAAATCCTTCCTCCCTGGGATATCTATTTCTTCCTCTGCAGCCTTTCTGCCTCCAAGTAGAGTTCTGATGTTTTGCAGTCCCACCCTTGTCACCATTTGTAGTGCCAGAGTGTTATTCACAGTGCTTATGGTGGTCATAAATACCCTGGTACAATTCTGAATCATGAAATACAACAGACTCTCCACATGGAAGAGAGAACCGAAACATTTGTTCAGACACCAGAAAGCCAAGTCCATCATATTAACCAAAATCTATACACAATAACAATGCAGAGGACATCACCATCTCCAAGCCTTCCCCACACTAGGGCTTTTCCACAAACAAACACTCACGAGCCTAGCTGTCTGCCTCCTCTCTCTACCTCAGTTCTGATTACTCTGACCAGATTTTCTCTCGCTCTGCTCTAGCTCTAGCTCTGCCTCTGCCTGTTCTACCCTTCCTGCTCCACCCCTTCAGTAAACTCCTCCCACCACAGGCTTCATGTGACTTAGGCTTCCATGTGACCTAGGCAGGTCACATGGGTTTGTTAATGAAAGGCAAAGATCTTCCCATTTAAATTATCATTACAGGCTATAGCAGGAATTAGGTCTAAGTTTCCTGAATCTAAGGCTTGACCAACATTAAAATGATAAAGGAGTTGATGAAATTCGCTTTTCTAGATTTCTTGAATGTTTATGGATCCTTTTTGTTTTACTTGGATGTGGGATGGATTACATAACCTCTATGGCAGTCCTAGACCTAGAGGACTTTGAATTAAGATTAACAAATCCCTTAATAAAGATTAAGTGCAAAGGACCCTTGACCAACAAATAATTTGCTCCATAGGTGGTGAGAAAATGGGAACTACAACTATGATATCCATCACTGAGAGACTGTTCAACTTTGAGGGGTGCTGGGTTCAACATTTGAGCTCTTTGGGTAGCTTTTTAGTGATTGGAATAAGGTTGGAAAACCAGAGAACACCACAATTAACAACAGAGTGTAGTTTTAGAGGAGTCAGTGTTGTTGGTCCCACCTGGTTGAAAAATGACTTGTCAACTATTGAGACTGTAGAGGTGCAGGAGAATGTCTCCTCAGATAGTGAGTACCAACTTTTTGGGTAGATTAAAATGTGGCCCTGGCTGAAGGAATTCCCTCTTAAAAAGAAAGGAGGTGCCTATTGTGGATTAAAAGACTCATCTAAGTCATATCTAATTCTTTTCTGTGGATAGGCATCTCTCATGTACAGTTGACTGAATTTTCATTGTCATATTATTGCAGTATTTTCAACCCAGGTAACAAGGTTTAGAAGTGAGATTCTCCATATTATCAGGAACTACCCACCTGTCAGAGGTATGTGTAAATGAGAGAGAATATTGTAGCCAGAGATAAAATGGTAGAAAATTCTGGCTTGGATATCCTTTCTTCAGGTGATATTACTAAACCAATCTGCCCCCAGTGTAAGATTTAAAAGTTCCATTTTTCTGCTAGAGAAAATGAGACTTTTGTATAACTTTTATAACTTTCTGAGACTTGTACTTAGACTCAAGATATAACCATTTTGGTATTAAGCAGGATCATAGAGTATAAAGGGACTCTGGGAATTATTTAACTCTATTTTATGATGAAGAAATTGAAACTAAATGAAGTGATTTGCTCAAGATTAGATAATGTGTAGAAGACTGGGGTTCGGGATTTCTATACTTGTATTCCAGTGCTCTCTCTACTATATCAAAATACCTTTTGTGACTCTGAACTTACAAACTTTTGTGTTTGTATCACTATCTTACATTTAACAGGTGACCCCTATTATTAGCTGAAGTGACCATCTCCACCTATTGTGTTACACTTAAATTCTGTTAACTCTCTTAACAGTGCTATTAACATTTTATTTTCCCTTTATGTGAATTTAAGAGTTACTCTTAATTGTGATTTTAATTATATTGAAGGAGAGGTAGGTTTTTTCAGGTGAAATATCTAATTTTATAATGAAAACCAGCAAATTCACTTAAGAGAAAGTCTCTTGATTTCAAACTTTAGGCAGCCATGACCAGCCATCATGGAGGTAGTTGGTCCGATAGAGGCTTCCTCATCAGGGATGCTGTAGAGGAGATTCCCAGAAAGGGTAGAAGGAGGTGGCTTCTACTTTTCTTCCATCTCTCAGGATTTTATATTTCTGTGATTTGTAAAAAATTAGTTTTACATTTTTGCCTTTTATTATTGTTATTCTTTTCTCTTATAGTCCTGGTGTGGAAGTTGTAGAAGGTCAGTCCTTGAATAGAGCAGATGATAGCTGCCCCCCTCAGATTCACTGTTATCTTCTAGGAGGTAATCAAAGTTTACGTGCCATCTGAATGTTCTTGTACTTCAGTGGATCTGTGGTCATACTGATTGCAACCCATTTCCCCGAAAGTTCTCCACAAAAGATCTATCTCTAGATCTTTTTTTTCTTTTCTTTTTTTTCATTTTTTAATATTTATTTATTTATTTAACTTTTTTTACACTCATTTTCACAAAATTTTGGGTTCCAAATTTTCTCCCCTTTTATCCCCTCCCCCAGCCCCAATACACCAAGCAATCTAATTTTCCTATCTCCAGTCTGCCCTCTCTTCTGTCATCCCTCTCTTCTCTTGTCTCCATCTTCTCTTTTCTCCTGTAGGGCCAGATGACTTTCTATTCCTCATTAACTGTATGTCTTCTTTCCTAGTAGCAACAACAATACTAAACAGTTGTTCCTAAAACTTTGAGTTCCAAATTCTCCCCATCCCTCCCTCCCCACCCATTCCCTTTGGGAAGGCAGGCAATTCAGTATAGGCCATATCTGTGTAGTTTTGCAAATGACTTCCATAATAGTCGTGTTGTGTAAGACTAACTGAATTACCCTCCATCCTACCCTGCCCCTCATTGTTTCTCTTCTGTCTTTTGATCCTGTCCCTCCCCGAGTGTTGACTTCAAATTGCTCCCACCTCCCTTTGCCCTCCCTTCCATCATCCCCCCCCCTTGCTTTTCTCCTTCTCCCCCACTTTCCTATACTGTAAGATAGGTTTTCATATCAAAATGAGTGTGCATTTTATTCCTTCCTTTAGTCAAATGTGATGAGGGTAAACTTCTTGTTTTTTTTTTTCTCAGCTCTCCTCTTTTTCCCTCCACTAAAAAGTCTCCTACTTGCCTCTTAAATGACATATAATTACCCCATTTCATTTCACCCTCTTTCCTCCCACTACATTTCTCTCTCACCATATACCTTAATTTCTTTTAAGATATGGTCCCAAACTATTCAGTTCACTCTGTGCTCTCTGTCTCTATATGTGTGTGCATGTGTGTATGTGTGTGCGTGCATGCGTGTACATGTGTGTGTGTGGTCCCACCAACTACCCAGATACTGAAAAGTTTTAAGAGTTACAAATATTGTCTTTCCATGTAGGAATGTAAACAGTTCACTTATGGTAAGTCCCTTAAGACTTCTCTGTGCTGTTTACTTTTTCATGCTTCTTCTCATTCTTGTGTTTGAAAGTCAAATTTTCTTTTCAGCTCTGGTCTTTTCATCAAGAATGTTTGAAAGTCCTCTGTTTCCTTGAAAGACCATATTTTCCCCTGAAGTATTATGCTCAGTTTAGCTGGGTAGGTGATTCTTGGTTTGAGTCCTAGTTTCTTTGCCTTCTGGAATATCCTATTCCACGCCCTTCGATCCCTTAATGTAGAAGCTGCTAGATCTTGAGTTATCCTGATTGTATTTCCACAGTACTAGAATTGTTTCTTTCTAGCTGCTTGCAATATTTTCTCCTTGAGCTGGGAGTTCTGGAATTTGGCCACAATGTTCCTAGGAGTTTCTCTTTTTGGATCTCTTTCAGGTGGTGATCGATGGATTCTTTCAATACTTATTTTGCCCTCTGGTTGTAGAATGTCAGGGCAGTTTTCCTTGATAATTTTATGGAAGATGATGTCTAGGCTCTTTTTTTGATCATGACTTTCAGGTAGTCCCATAATTTTTAAATTGTCTCTCCTGGATCTATTTTCCAGGTCAGTTGTTTTTCCCATGAGATATTTCACATTCTCTTCCATTTTTTCATTCTTCTGGTATTGTTTGGTGATTTCTTGGTTTCTTGTAAAGTCATTAGACTCCATCTGTTCCATTCTAATTTTGAGAGAACTATTAAATTCAGTGAGCTTTTGAACCTCTTTTTCCAATTGGCTAATTCTGCTTTTGAAAGCATTCTTCTCCTCATTGGCTTTTTGAACCTCTTTTGCCAATTGAGTGAGCCTATTCTTCAAGGTGTTATTTTCTTCAGCATTTCTTTGGGTCTCCTTAACCAAGGTATTGACCCGTTTTTCATACTTTTCTTGCATCTCTCTCATTTCTCTTCCCAGTTTTTCCTCCACCTGTCTAATTTGCTTTTCAAAATCCTTTTTGAGCTCTTCCAAGGCCTGAGCCCACCCAACATCCCCCTGGGATGTCTGGGGTACTGAGGCCCCACCCTCCACGTCTTTCCCTGATGGCAAGAATATGTCCTCCTCAGATCTGAAAGTCGGGATCATTTACATTTGTTCAAAAAAACTCTCTATAGTCTTATTTTTCTTCCCTTTTCTAGGCATTTTCCCAGCCAGTTACTTGACTTCTGAGATTCCTGTCCACCCCCGTCTAGATCCGCCCAGCTAGTGCTTGGGGGTCTGAGATTCAAATGGGCTTTCCGCGGCAGGCGCGGCTGCTAATCAATGTGAGCTTTAGTTCTGGTGCTGGGGTGGGGGCAGGGCCACCTCCCAGGCTCAGTTCCCTCAGGGGCTTTATGCTGAGGCCTTCAGAAATGGAGCGGGTGGGGCAGGGCCATCTCCCAGGCTCAGCTCCTTCAGGTGGTTTATGCAGAGACTTTCAGTAGTGAAGATCCTGCCTGCTGCTGGGGGAGTCCCAGGCCGCCACCACTGACTCTGCCTCCGCCACTTCCTGCCCCCACCTCTGCCTCTGCTGCTTCCTCCCGAGGGGGCCCAAGTCACGGAGACACTCCCCTCCCCTCTTGGCCGGCCCAGCCGTCTCTTTCACTGACCTGTAGCTTCTGTGGGCGGAGGGACCTTCCAGGCTGCCGGAGCTTCCGTCCCTGAAGCCTGCTCAGATAAGCTTCTCTGGGGCCGCGCTGGGGTGGGGTCTGCTTTCTGGGGCACGACGGACCCTGGGGATGGCTCTCCAGGGCTCTCTGGAATGGAAATCTCTTCCACTATGTTTCTGCACCCCCTGCAGTGATCCAGAACTTCTGGGGAGCTCTTCTTACATTACATCTATGGGCTGTGGGTTTGGAGCTTGCAAACGTGCGTCTTTCTACTCCGCCATCTTGACTCCGCCCCCTGTCTCTAGATCTTTTAACATTTCGTGCATACAACTGATATATCACGGATAGATAATGAATCACAGGAGTGCTTCCATACCTCTCAAAGGAGACAATGCCTGCACCATTCAGTGGTTTTCTGACTTTTAAAATCAGAGGCAGTGGTGATGTAGCAGAATAATTTAGAACAAGAAGACCTGGGTTCTAATCCTGGCTCTCATCACTTCCTGCCTGTGTGGCTTGGGTGAATCACTTAATCTTATAGGCCTCTCTTTTGTAAAATAAGATGATATATAGGGCTGAATAATTGCTAACACCCCATTTTGCTCTAATTCCTATCTATGATCCTGTGAATTTGTGAATATAAATGATGAAACCCAAATTAACCCATTTCTAACTGTAGAATTCAATACATATTCTCCAAGTATAGTCATTTTCTCCACAGAAGTGAGGAGAAAGTCTTCAGTAAGACTTTAGTGTTGAATGCTTTTTGCCTGGTCATCCTGATTAGTAGGTGCCTTATTGCTGAGGAGTCTGAAAAAAGGAATCATTGCTTGGACTTGTGTCTGCCAGGAGGAGGGGGATGCTGATCTTTTCTTTCCTTACCCATGAGTTATCATAATTGCTGATTTCTGGGGGCTCAGTTGAAGACTGGAACTCAGTCAGTGCTGATGGGAACAGGACAGACAAAACAAAGATAGGAAGATCATAGGATTATGCTAAAAAGGTACCTCAGAGACCAGGAAAGCCACTTCCCCATCCTGTAAATTTAGTTGAATTCTTTTTCTCTTTATATAAAAAGGAACCTATGGATTAAAGATAGAGGCTGGAGATTTTTAAAAACTTGATATATGACTTTGTTTTTTAGAATTACAGGATCTGAATGATAGAGTTGGCAGGGACCTTAGATATTAGATGGTCTAATCCAACCATCTCACTTTACAGCTGAGGGAACTGAGGTTTAGAAATGTTACTCAAGGTCATATATTAAATGGCAGAGCCATTAATAAAATCCAGACTTATTGACTCAGTCCATGCTGACTGCATCCATCTGATTTCATGAAACATGAAAAATGCCTAATGAATAAGTACATTAGGGATTCAATTTAATTTTTGTAGCATTTTATTTTTGCATTTTTGTTTTCATACCACCATTTTTCCCTAGTAATAGGAAATTGTCTTTTACATTCATACACACTCAATTGACATTCATACACACTGAATCCTTTCTGGTAACAAATAAAAATATTTAAACAGAGACAACTGACACAGTTACTCTGTCAGCATCTATAGTCCTTACCTTCCTATTGAAAGAAGGAAGTTTATTTGGGATTTCGTGGAGTCCTTGGAAAAAGCATTCTGGAGGACAGCCCTAGACTTTCTCTGGGAGAAATCCCATTGGTTCCATGGGGCCTTGGTTCTTTCCTAGCAGAGGCATTGGTCACCCTATTATAAAAGATTTGATGGGGCAAAACTTTAACGAAGCAAGGTTCCATACTTGGGATGTGGAGGGAACTTTGGGCACCCAAAAGCTAAACTGTTAGAACACAGCTGGCTTGTACAAATTGGAAAGGCCTCAAGTGCAAACCTAGCGGTGGACCTTACCTACATCACAGGAGCAACCTCGCCAATTTGGAGAGATTCTTCACCAGAAGGTTGGCCAGTGGATGGTGAATATTTTTGACTACAGTAGTGGTGCAGTGGATGGAGGGCTGGGCCTGGAATCAGGAAGACTTCTCTCCCAAAGTTCAAAACTGGCCTTCAACACCACTGGCTGTGCAATCCTGGGCAAGTCACTTAACTGTGTTTGCTTCGGTTTCCTCATCTATAAAGTGGGGATGCACCAGAGAAGGAAAGGGCAAACTACTCCAGTATGTTTGCCAAGAGAACCCCAAAAGGGACCTAACAGGACTAAAGAGTAACAAAAACTCATTAATGCTGTTAGGGTGTAAGGGTGATTGTAGTTTTTGTAGGATCCATGCCAATGATTTCATCAATCCTTTGAAGTGTTTATATCTCCACTGAGTACCTCCTGTGTTCCTGGCATTATGCACTATGGAATAAATTATAAAACCTTCTGGCTTCAAGGAGAGTACAGTCTAACTAGAAAACAAGACAACATGTAGACTCAACATATACTCTTAAGTGCTTTGGAATTTGTAGGAGGAAGAGAGCTCTGTGGACTTGGGGTAACAGAATGCTTCATGTAGAATGACCCGAATTTTGGCAAATGGGTACGATATAGATGATAACAATAACATTTATTTGTATAGCACTTTGCAAATCTTAACAAATGTTTTGAGGGAGATAGTACCAAGTATTGTTCCCCTTTTGCAAATGAGGAAACTGAGGCCCTGAAAGATTAAGTGCGATGCCCATGGTCACACACCTGAGAAGTATCTGAGGTTGGATTCTTGATTCCAAATCTATTTCCTCCAGTATACCACCCCATCTCTCTGGAATTATGGAGGACACATTCTGCTAAGTGTTTTTATTTAGTCCTTATTGAGGATTGAAATCATTCTCCAGAACCATGCTGAAATCAGCTACCTAGAATCCAGTGTACTCTCCCTGTAAATTGATGTCTGTTGTAGAATGTGATGGAATGTGATGGTGGTGATAGAGGGAATGTGAGTTGTTTTGGCATGTTATTTTATGGGCTCATCGCCATCTGTCAGTTTTATCACCACTGCATGTAGCTAGCGCCATGCCTAGCTACATCCCTTGTTGGTAGTCCTGGGCTCTCTTTATACTATCCTATTGGCAAACAAGTTTGAAAGGTAGAAATAAGTCGAGGAGTGAGGATGGAGTGTGTGGGAATGGTGGGGATCATCTTATTTGACCAGTCACTGAGCCGTATGGTTTATCCCTGCCACATTGTACCTTTCAACCACTCAGAACAAACTGAGTGTTTCTAGCTCATTGATGGGTAGATGTAGCTAAAACATGCTGGAAGAGCCATCTGGCTTAGGGAAATTTAATCAAATAACCATTGTCTGTCAGTAGTTGAGCTTTTCCCTCTAGAAGACTTCATAACCAGACTGCTCTGGATGCTAGGGTAGAAAGAAGCATGAGTTGTTATGGAATGCAGGGTGATTGGAAGGAGTGGTATAAGATGAAAGACTTCTGCAGAATGTGATTGGGGATGGGAATGTGTCTGAACTGTAGCCTAGGTTGATCATGTGTTTCCACAAAATGGTCATGTCCTAGGCTCAAGGACACTTCCAAAGGGTTTGACATTATATGGGAATGGAATTCTCCTGATTTAGGGGATCTTTTGTGGGGGACAGATGGGTAGAAAGGGAGAATAAGAGAGAAAGGAGTTTTAATGAAGGAAAATGTAAGTGCTGCCATAGTTTCTTTGACCAGGTTGAGATTTTGGGATGGCAGGTTATTTAGGGGTTTATAAAAAAGTTTGGTTCAGATAACTAATAACCTTTAGGAAGGTCTCATTTTTAAAATTTTCCATTCTAAATTCCCTCTTTCCCTTCAGCCCACTCCCACCCATTGAGAAAGAAAGAAATATACCATCTATCTATCTATCTATCTATCTATCTATCTATCTATCTATCTATCTATCTATCTATCTATCTATCTATCTATCATCTATCTATGAAATCATTCAAAATATATTTCCATCTTAGCCATGTTAAAAAAAAAACCCAAGAAAAATAAAGGAAAAATACTGAATCTGCATTCTGAGTCCATCAGTTCTCTATCTGGAGGTGGGTAGCATTTCTCATCAGGGTTTTTTTGAACTTGTCACCAATCATTGTTTTGATCAGAGTTACTAAGTCTCTCAGTTGATAACTTCCCAATATTGCTGTTACTTTTTTATTCTTCTGGTTCTACTCACTTTACAACAGTTCATATAAGTTTGCCAAGATTTTCTGAAACCATCCCCTTCATCATTTCTTACAGCATTATAGTATTCAGTCACATTCATATGTCATATCGTGTTTAGACATTCCCCAATTGATGGGCATCTCCTCAATTTCCAGTTCTTTGACACCACAAAAAGAGTTACTATCAACCTATTTGTATATTGATAGTCCTTTTCCTTTGTCTTTGATTTCCTTATAGTATAGACCTAGTAAGTGATAGTGCTGGGTCAAAGAACATGCGTAGTTTTATACCCCCTCAGGCATAGTTCCAAATTGCTCTCTAGATGATTGGACCAGATCACAACTCCAGCAACAGTTCATTAGGATCCCTATTTTTCCACATCTCCAGCATTTATTTTCCTTTTCTGTCATCTTTGCCAATCAAATAGGTGAGGTGGTACCTCAGAGTTGTTTTAATTTACATTTCTCTAATTATTAGTGATTTTGAGCATTTTAACGTGATAATTGATAGCTTTGGTTTCTTCTGAAAATGACCTGTTCATATTCATTGACCATTTATTGAGAATGGCTCTTATTTTTTATAAATTTGACTCAGTTCCCTATATATTTGAGAAATGAGACCTTTATTAGAGAAACTTGCTATCAAGTTTTTCTCCCAGTTTCCTGCTTTTCTTCTAATTTTGGCTACATTGGTTTTGATTGTACAAAAACATTTTAATTTTATGTAATCAAAACTTTCCATTTACCTCCTGTGAACCTCTCTGTCTCTTATTTGGTTATGAACTCTTTCCTTATCCATAGATCTTACAGGTAATACCTTCTATGCTTCCCTGTTTTTATTTATGATGTTACCCTTTGTCTAAATCATGTGCCCATTTCGAGTTTATCTTGGTATTTGGTGTGACATGTTGGTCTATGCCTAGTTTTAAGAGCTAATATTCTCATATAAATTACAACTTTGTTTTATTTTTAATGATATCTTGAGAAGGAGATTTGATGACATTCCTTGGTAGCCTTTTCCTAACTTCCCATTCTGGATAGTCACAAGGTGTTTTTGTGTATCTCAAGTATTTGCCTTTAGGAATACAAAAAAAAAAAAAAAAAAGCTGGTTACCATTCCATTGATGATGGCTCTTCATAACACCTTGAAAGGTCTCCAGATGAGTTGAGTTATCACCATATATTTTCTTTGCTGGAAACAAGGAAGCAACCCAATAACGAATAATAATGAATTATTTTCTGAATAATAAGCCATACCCTGCTCATGACAAACATATTTCTGGGACTATGCAGCTAAATCCAGTTGATTTATTTTCCGAGCAGGACTTCCTCTCTTGAACCAGAATTTGGGTATAGCACAAATCAAAAGAGCTCATGAACTCTGCTGACATTTGAAGATTATTCCCAGCTGATAATCTCTGTGTCCTGTGTGAACTGCCAGCAGATGGACAGAGAGCATCAGGGAATGTTTGATCAACCATGTGATAGTCTCCTAGTGACCCCTGATAATTTTCAATGATCTTATGGTCAGTCAGTAAACGAAAATCTAGAGCAGGCTACATAATTTATTCTCACACAAATGAGGATGGAATATCTGAATCATATGAGAGACATAAAATTCTTATGTTCTCCTCTGGATCCTGGAGACAGCATTGTTCATCCATAGTGTCAACAGCACCACAGATACTATCATACTTTTGTGCTACATGAAAGCTGATTTTAAAGACTGAGGTTGGCTTTAATAACACTGTTAATACTTCATGTTTGTCCTTCACTTTTAATTTGAAAGATTTAAATTCACCACCATTATTTTATGGAAATTTATTACAAAAGGAGAGTAGAAATATCATATAAGGGCAATTATCCTTATAAAATTACTGCCCTTGTCAGAATATTAGGAGGAATGATTCAATGATATGACCCAATCTAGCATTTCTATGGTTTTTATATGATATTCAATGAGTTGGTACATTGTTTTGATAAAGGAACAGTTGTTAAAGTTGGTCCTGGACCAGTGTGTTCAATCTGTTACAAATGTCCCATCGGTTGCTTGTTCATTCTTCAAATGCCTCACTCTGGCATAGAGTTCATCCGTTGTCTAAGGTCCACTGCAAGGAACTTCTGCCTCCTCTGTTTGCCATCTGATTCCTGTGTGGAATTGTTAGTTCTGAACTGTCCTCTGCGATTATTTGTATCAACCTAGACAGGTAAGCTATCATGATGTTCAATTTGCAAATGACCAAGTAGGCTTCTCTGTTGGTTGAATTCAAGGCTGGCCTTCTGAACAATTCTTTATCCAGTAATATTTTACATATGATATGAAACTATCTATACTTTTCAAAGTCTTTTAAAATATACCATTTAATATTCACAAGATTTTTGTGGGATAAATGAGGGAGGTATTTTTTTTCTCTTTGGACAGATAAAGAAATAGACCTAACAAGGATAAGTGTCTTGCCCAAGGTAACTGAGCCAATTAGTAATAAAACTCAACTACTGTAGTATTTATTTTGCTATAGCATGATGCTTTCTCCCTATGCCACTCTTCTTCTGGAATTTTTGCAGGGTTTTGGATAAGATGTCACTCATGACCTAGAAAACCTCAAGATTTGGACCTACACAGAACAGGTTCAATGTTCGTAGCACCCCTTTCCCCCTCTTCCCCATATCTTTTTGATTTCTTTTGTTCCCTATTAAAATTCTCACCAGGAAATCTCAGAATATAACTCATATCTAGGTTTCTACAGTTACGAATACATATTTTAAATACAAGACCATATTTATTTCACTCTACAGAAAATCCAGAAAACAGACAAAGGACTAATAGTAACCTATTAAAAGTGGATACAATTCTCTTCCCTTTTCAATCAACTCCATTTTTCCTTCCCACCTCTTTGAAATAAGGAAAACAAAGACCATTCTGCCACTTGTCCAATTAATTCTTAATTGTTGATGCCCTCATGTTAAGTGGAGTATACCTAGATGTGCCCTAGTCCTCTCAGTAAAGTTGTGGATAGCTATGTTCATACCTTTCCAGAAGAAGTTTCCATCACAGTAAAGCTCAGGAGTTGGAGCAAAGACTGTAGAGTAGCTGGAGTTAGAGGAAAGCTTCCTCCTTCCGTCACATCTCTACACACACCTAGACAGCATTCCTGACTTTTAGAGAAATCCAAGAAAAACAAATCAGGGAAAATCATTTTTCCAGACTATGGCAGCATAGAGGTACAGATCTGCAGATTCTGTGGACAAAGTCTAGTCAGGAAAAACCACTCAAAGGATACGAAGAATCCCAAATCCAGTATACAGAGATCTGAACCCAATACCATTAAGTTGTCCTGTTGCTCTCTACCAAATTCTGTGTCACAGATCTCTTAGAACCAGAGGACAAAGTAAAAATAGAAAAAAATCCATCAGTCACCTCCTGAAAGGAACCCTCAAATGAAAACTCCCAGGAATATTACAGCAAAAATCCAGAGCTTCCAGATCAAAGAAAAAAACATTACTACAAACAGTCAGTCAGTAAGAAATAGGCATTTATTTAGTGTCCCTTATGTTCTGAGGACTGTGCTAAGTGTTTCATAAATATTACTTGATTCTCACAATAACTTTGGAAAGAAAATATTATTATTTTCTCTATTTTATAGGCGAGGAAATTGAAGCAAGATGGAAGTGAACTTGGGATCATGTAGCTAGTGAGTGTCTGAGGCAAGACTTGAATTCAGGTCATCTGACTCAAGGCCCAGCACTTTATTCACTGTATTGCCTGCCTCCAGAAAGCTAGGAAGAATTAAAATACTGAGGAGCTACAATACATATCACACAAGATTTAGTATCCACTACCTCATAGGAGTGGAGAGCTTGGAATACTATATTATAGAAGGCAAAAGATATTGGTACCAGACGTCTCACCTTTGATGGGCTGACCACATTGTTTGAATGCCTATTGTATACTTGCCTGAAAGACTATTTTATGGAGAACTCATACAAGGCAAGTGCTCACATGATGGTCAGAAAAAGCGATACAAGGACACTCTTAAGGTCTCTCTTAAGAACTTTGGGTTTGATTGCATGACATAAGAGACACTGGCACAGGACCATTCAGCATGGCATGCCCTCATCAGAGAAGGGGCTGTGCTCTATGAGCAATTCAGAATTGAAGTACCTCAAAAGAAATGTGAAATGCACAAATTTAGAGAATCCACCCCAAATGTTCACATGGTCTATTTGTGTCCAACCTATGGTAGAGTATTCCAATCAGTCACAGTTGGACACACTGTAACTTGACTCTTTTATAGTAATATCATTTTGGTCCTCTTCAAAAATTAAGGATAGAAACCAAGCAGCCAACTATGTTACAGAAGGCAACAGACATAGGCTTACAACCGAGAAAAAACTGAATATTATGAAGCAAAACTGAATATCATCCTAGAGAGAAGAAATTTTACCTTTAATAAAATGAGAAAGTTTCCAAATATTTTTTCTTATTTATTTATTTATCTATTTATCTTTATTTATTTATTTGCTTGTTTATTTATTTATTTATTTGGCTTTTTACATTCATTTTCACAAAATTTGGGGTTCCAAATTTTCTCCCCTTTTATCCCCTCCCCCCACCCCAATACCCCAAGCAATCTAATTTTCCCTATGTCCAATCTGCCCTCTCTTCTGTCATCCCTCCCTTCTCTTGTCTCCATTTTCTCTTTTCTCCTGTAGGGCCAGATGACTTTCTATTCCTCATTAACTGTATGTCTTCTTTCCTAGTAGCAACAACAATACTAAACAGTTGTTCCTAAAACTTTGAGTTCCAAATTCTCCCCATCCCTCCCTCCCCACCCATTCCCTTTGGGAAGGCAGGCAATTCAGTATAGGCCATATCTGTGTAATTTTGCAAATGACTTCCCTGATAGTCGTGTTGCGTAAGACTAACTGAATTACCCTCCATCCTACCCTGCCCCTCATTGTTTCTCTTCTGTCTTTTGATCCTGTCCCTCCCTGAGTGTTGACTTCAAATTGCTCCCTCTTCCCTTTGCCCTCCCTTCCATCATCCCCCCCCTTGCTTATCTCCTTCTCCCCCACTTTCCTATACTGTAAGATAGGTTTCATACCAAAATGAGTGTGCATTTTATTCCTTCCTTTAGTCAAATGTGATGAGGATAAACTTCTTGTGTTTTGTTTTTGTTTTTTGTTTTTTTTGGTTTTTTTTCTCAGCTCTCCTCTTTTTCCCTCCACTAAAAAGTTTCCTACTTGCCTCTTAAATGACATATAATTACCCCATTCCATTTCACCCTTTTCCCTCCCACTACATTTCTCTCTCACCATTTACCTTAATTTCTTTTAAGATATGGTCCCATCCTATTCAATTCAATCTGTGCTCTCTGTCTCTGTATGTGTGTGCATGTGTGTATGTGTGTGTTCGTGCATGCGTGTACATGTGTGTGTATGGACCCACCAACTACCCAGATACTGAAAAGTTTTAAGAGTTACAAATATTGTCTTTCCATGTAGAAATGTAAACAGTTCACTTCTGGTAAGTCCCTTAAGACTTTTCTTTGCTGTTTACTTTTTCATGCTTCTTCTCATTCTTGTGTTTGAAAGTCAAATTTTCTTTTCAGCTCTGGTCTTTTCATCAAGAATGTTTGAAAGTCCTCTGTTTCCTTGAAAGACCATATTTTCCCCTGAAGTATTATACTCAGTTTAGCTGGGTAGGTGATTCTTGGTTTGAGTCCTAGTTCCTTTGACTTCTGGAATATCCTATTCCACGCCCTTCAATCCCTTAATGTAGAAGCTGCTAGATCTTGAGTTATCCTGATTTTATTTCCACAATACTGGAATTGTTTCTTTCTAGCTGCTTGTAAGATTTTCTGCTTGAGCTGGGAGTTCTGGAATTTGGCCACAATGTTCCTAGGAGTTTCTTTTTTTGGATCTCTTTCAGGTGGTGATTGATGGATTCTTTCAATACTTATTTTGCCCTCTGGTTGTAGAATGTCGGGGCAGTTTTCCTTGATAATTTCATGGAAGATGGTATCTAGGCTCTTTTTTTGATCATGACTTTCAGGTAGTCCCATAATTTTTAAATTGTCTCTCCTGGATCTATTTTCCAGGTCAGTTGTTTTTCCCATGAGATATTTCACATTCTCTTCCATTTTTTCATTCTTTTGGTTTTGTTTGGTGATTTCTTGGTTTCTCAGAAAGTCATTAGACTCCATCTGTTCCATTCTAATTTTGAGAGAACTATTATCTTCAGTGAGCTTTTGAACCTCTTTTTCCATTTGGCTCATTCTGCTTTTGAAAGCATTCTTCTCTTCATTGGCTTTTTGAACCTCTTTTGCCAATTGAGTGAGCCTATTTTTCAAGGTGTTATTTTCTTCAGCATTTCTTTGGGTCTCCTTAACCAAGGTATTGACCCGTTTTTCATACTTTTCTTGCATCTCTCTCATTTCTCTTCCCAGTTTTTCCTCCACCTGTCTAATTTGCTTTTCAAAATCCTTTTTGAGCTCTTCCAAGGCCTGAGCCCACCCAACATCCCCCTGGGATGTCTGGGGTACTGAGGCCCCACCCTCCACGTCTTTCCCTGATGGCAAGAATATGTCCTCCTCAGATCTGAAAGTCGGGATCATTTACATTTGTTCAAAAAAACTCTCTATAGTCTTATTTTTCTTCCCTTTTCTAGGCATTTTCCCAGCCAGTTACTTGACTTCTGAGATTCCTGTCCACCCCTGCCTAGATCCGCCCAGCTAGTGCTTGGGGTCTGAGATTCAAATGGGCTTTCCACGCCGCTCGGCTGCTAATCAATGTGAGCTTTAGTTCTGGTGCTGGGGTGGGGGCAGGGCCATCTCCCAGGCTCAGCTCCCTCAGGAGGTTTATGCAGAGACTTTCAGTAGTGAAGATCCTGCCTGCTGCTGGGGGAGTCCCGGGCCGCCGCCGCAGCTGCTGCCTCCGCCGCCACCCCCGCTGCTGCCTCCGCTGCCGCCCCCGCCTCTGCCTCCGCCGCTTTCTCCCAAGGGGGCCCCGAGTCACGGAGACACTCCGTTCCCCTCCTCCAGCCCAGCCATCTCTCTCACTGACCTGTAGCTTCTGTGGGTGGAGGGACTTTCCTGGCTGCCAGAGCTTCCGTCCCTGAAGCCTGCTCGGATCAGCTTCTCTGGGGCCGTGGCCAGGGCAGCTCTGGGGTGGGGTCCTCTTTCCGGGGCGTGGCGGACCCTGGGGACGGCTCTCCAGGGCTCTCTGGAATGGAAATCTCTTCCACTCTGTTTCTGCACATCTTTCAGTGATCCAGAACTTATGGGGATCTCTTTTTACATGAATTCTATGGGCTGTGGGTTCGGAGCTCGTAAATGTGCGTCTTTCCACTCTGCCATCTTGACCTCCAAATATTCTTGATCAAAAGATTAGAGCTGAGCAGGGACTTTGAAATATTAACATAGGAATTAAGGAACAAAAGATAAATATGAATAAGTAATTATAATAGACTGAACAAGGATAAACTTTGTATTTTATATCGGTAGATGACACATGCATCACATCAGAACTCTATCGTTATCAAACATCATAGAATTAGGTAATTAGGTAGAGGGTTCAGGAGTAGTTTTATTATATTTTGATGGTTTTAAAGGAAGACGGAAAGGAAGGGGAAGAGGAATATATAACCTCACATAATTGGGATGTACTAGTATAAATCTACACATACAAGGAGGAAGGGGTAGGGAGAGAGAAAAGCACTTGAATCTAATTCTCATATGAACTGGTCAGAGGAGGGAAGAACACATATACAATTAGGTTCAGAAATACATTTCATTCAACAGGGAAACAGAAGGGAAAGGGAAAAAGGGAAAGAGGAAATAAGAGGAATGACATTAAGAGAGGGATTGGTCTAAGTAAGAGACAGTGCATTTCAATAAGGAGCTTTAAAGAAAGAAAAAAATTCACGATGAAATATACTATCAGCCTTCAGATAGAGAGGTAATGAACTCGGAGACATATTATGGAATTTGTTTTTCTTGACTGTGTTTGTAATGTGGGTTTTATTTTTCTTGCTTTCTCAATGAGGTGTAAGGATGGTGGGAGGGAGAAAAGATGGATTTTCATTTATTAAAAAAATAAAATTTAATTTAAAAAGTAATTAGAAGGGAATAACTTTGACCCATCTTTAAGTCTGGTAGGGTAACCCACAAAGAGATCAAAGAAAGACGAAAAAATCCTATGTGTAAGAAAACTGTAGAAGTTTTTTTTTTTTTTGTGATGGAAAAGAACTAGAAACTAAGAGGAAGTCCATCAATTAAAGAATGTTATTTATGAATGTAATAGAATATTATTGTAAGGGATGAGGGAAAAGATTATTTTTTTTTGAAAAATCCTCCTGATTTGCTTTTTAATTTCTTTTTACATTTATTAATTAATTTATTTTTAGGTTTCAACATTCACTTTCATAAGTTTTAAATTTTCTCCCCCTCCCTTCCCAAAATGGCATGCAATCTGATATGGTTCTATGCATACATTCCTGTTAAACACATTTTCATATTATGAATTGTTGCATAGAAAAATTATAACAAATGGGAGAAGCCATGGAAAACAAGGCAAAACAAAACAAAACAGACAATAGTCTGCTTGTTCCACATTCCAACTTCATAGTTCTTTCTGTGGATGTGGATGGCATTTACTATCGTAAGTCCTTTGGAACTGTTTTAGATTCTTGCATTGCTCAGAAGGGCTAAGTCTATCAAAATCATTCATTGCACATTGTGGATGCTTCTGTGAACAATGTCCTCCTGGTTCTGCTCACTTCACTCAGCATCAGTTCATGTAAATCTTTTTTTTATTTTATTAATTTTATTTATTTTTAGTGTTCTACAATCACTAGCATATAACTTAGATTTTTTTCCCCCTATCTACCCCCCACTTCCCCCCTCCCTCCCTGAGATGGCATACAATTCTATATAGGAGGTACACATACATTCCTATTAAATACATTTTCATTTTAGTCATGTTGTGTAGAAGAACTAAAATGAATGGGAGAAATCATGTAACAAACCAAAACATTACACACACACATACAAAATGATCTGCTGCATTCTGCAAATGACTTCCCTAATTCTTTCTCTCGATGTGAAAAGCATTTTGCCTTAGAAAACCATTGGGAATTTTTTTTTTTAAGTCCTTGCTTTGCTATGAAGTTCCAAGTATATCAGAAAAACTCTTGCACACTGTGGCCATTCAGGATCAGATCATATAAGTCTTTCCAGGCCTTTCTGAAGTCTTCTTGTTTATCATTTCTTATAGTGCAATAGTATTCCATTACATTCATATACCATAATTTATTCAGCCATTCCCCAATTGATGGGCATCCCCTTGATTTCCAGTTTTTGGCCACTACAAAGAGAGCTGCTATAAATATTTTTGTATACATGAGTCCTTTGAGGGAAAAGATTTTAAGGTGACATGGAAAAATTTGTATGGACTGGATGCATAGCAGAATTGTCAGAGCAATTTATACTATAGTACCGCTATTAGAACATTTTTTGAACACTTAAATGTACCGATGAAGAAGGAAATCAGTAAAACAAGAGCAATTTATATAATACTTAAAAAAAAATAACTTTGAAAGCTGTAAGAACTCTGACCAACATAATGACCATCCTTGATTCCAGAGAACCAGGCTATACACCTCCTGACAAAGCAGTGATGGACTCATGGTGCAGAATGAGACATATTAAATTTTGAACATGACCATTGAAAGAATTGGTTTTGTGGACTATGCCTAATTTTTTAATGACTAATTAATTAATTTTTAGTTTCTAACATTCACTTCCATAAGAGTTTGAGTTTTGAATTTTCTTCCCTCTCCCAAGAAGGCCTGCAATCTGATATAGATTCTACTTACACATTCATATTAAGTATATTTTCACATTAGTCATGATGTAAAAAAGAGTTAGAAATACTGGGAGGAACCACAATTAAGAACAAAGCAAAACAAAAAAGAAAAGGAGAGCAAATAGTATACTTCCATCTTCATTCAGACTCCAGAGTTCTTTCTCTGGATGTGGATAGCCATTTTCCATTGTTAGTCTTTTGGAGTTGTCTTAGATCCTTGCATTGCTGAGAAGGGCTAAATCTGTCAAGGTCATTCATTGCACAATGTGACTGTTACCTGTGCACAGGGCTCTCCTGGTTCTGCTCATTTCACTTTGCATCAGTTCATATAAGTCTTTCCAGGTTTTTCTGAAGTCTGCTTGCTCTTCATTTCTTAGAGTGCAATAGTATTCCATTACATTCATATACACAACTTGTTAAGCCATTCCCCAATTGATTGACTTTCCCTGTATTTCCAATTGTTTGCCACAACAAAAAGAGCTGCTAAAGATATTTTTGTATGTTTGGGTCCTTTCCCCATTTTTATGATCTTTTTGGGATACAGGCCTAGAAGTGGGTCAAAGTTGGGTCAAAGGGTACACATAGTTTTATAGCCCTTTGGGCATAGTTCCGAATTACTCTCCAGAACAGTTGGATCAGTTCACAACTGCACCAACAATATATTAATGCTCCAATTTTCCTACATCTCCAAAACTTACCATTTTCCTATTATGTCATGTTAGCCAATCTGATAGGTATGAAGTGGTACCTCAGGGTGATTTTGATTTGTATTTCTCTAATCAATAGTGATTTAGAGTGTTTTTTCATATGACTATAGATAGTTTTAATTTTTTCCTCTGAAAACTGTGTTCATATTCTTTGACAATTTATCAATTGGGGACTGACTTTTTCTTGTCAATTTAATTCAGCTGTCTATATATTTTAGAAATGAAACCTTTATCAGAGACACTGGCTGTGCAAAGTGTTTCCCAGCTTTCTGCTTCTCTTCTAATCTTGGTTGAATTGGCTTCGTTTGTGCAACACATTTTCAATTTAATGTAATCAAAATCATCCATTTTGCATTTCATAATGTTCTCTATCTCTGCTTGGGTCATAAATAATTTCCTTCTTCATAGATCTAACAAGTTTGCTTATAGCATCAGTCTTTATATCTAAATCATGTATCCATTTTGACTTCATTTTGGTATAGGGTGTAAGATGTTGAACTATGCTTAGTTTCTGCCATGCTATCTTCTAGTTTTCCCAGCAGTTTTTGTTTAATAGTGAGTTCTTATGCCAGAAGTTTTGGGGTTTATCAGATAGTAGATAGCTGTGTAGTCATTGACTGTTGTGTCTTGTGTACCTATTTCACTGAGCCACCATTCTCTTTCTTAGTCAATACCAAGCAGTTTGGATAATTGCTTCTTTACAATTATAAGATACAATTTAAGAAGTGTTACAGCTAAGCCACCTTCCCTTGCATTTCTTTTCATTAATTCCCTTGATATTCTGGATCTTTTTCTCTTCCAGATGAGTTACATTTTAAGATACAATTTAAGAAGTGTTACAGCTAAGCCACCTTCCCTTCCATTTCTTTTCATTAATTCCCTTGATATTCTGGATCTTTTTCTCTTCCAGATGAGTTTTATGTTTTCTTCTAGCTCTACAAAATAATTTTTTGTTAATTTGAATGGTATGGCACTGAATAAGTAATTTAATTTAGAGAGAACTGTCATTTTTATTATATTAGCTTAACCTACTCATGAGCAATTGATATTTTTCCAATTTTAGATCTGACTTTATTTGTGTGAAAAATGTTTTATAATTGTGTTCATATAGTTCCTGGGTTTGTTTGATAAGTAGACTTCCAAATATTTTATACTGTCTACAGTAACTTCAAATGGAATTTCTCTTCCTATCTCTTACTGTTGGGATTTGTTATTTATATATAGAAACGTGGATGATTTATTTGGGCATATTTTATATCTTGCAACTTTGCTAATTTTGTTTATTATTTCAAGTCATTTTTTACTTGATTCTTTAGGATTCTTTAAGTAAACCATCATATCATCTGCAAAGAGTGATAGCTTTGTTTGTTTTAATTCCTTCAATTTCTTTTTCTTCTCTTATTGCTAAAGCTAGCATTCCTAGTGCAATATTGAGTCACAGTGGTGATCATGGACATCCTTCTTTCACCCCTGATGTTATAGGAAATGCTTCTAGCTTTTCCTCATTACATATAATGTTTGCTGATGGTTTTAGATAGATGCTACCTTTCATTTTAGGGCAGCTAGGTGGTGCAGTGGATACAGCACCAGTGCAAGAGTCAGGAGGACCTGAGTTCCAATCTCATTTCAGACACTTGACACTCACTAGCTGTGTGACCTTGGGCAAATCACTTAACCCCAATTGTCCCATCCTGGGTCATCTCCAGTCATCCTGATGAATATCTGGTCACTGGATTCAGATGGCTCTGGAGGAGAAGTGAGGCTGGTGACCTGCACAGCCCTCCCTCACCCAAAACAAAGTCAATTGCAAGTCATGTCATCATTTCTCTGATGGCATGGTCTTCTTCAGCAACGAAGGACTAACACACAGAACCTTTCATTTTAAGGAAGAATCCATTTATTCCTATGCTCTCTAGTGTTTTTAATAGGAATGGATGTTGTATTTTGTCAAATGTTTTTTTTGCATCCAATGAGATAATCATATGATTTCTGTTAGTTTTGTTGTTGATGTTGTCAATTATACTGACAGTTTTCCTAATATTGAACCAGCCCTGAATTTCTGGTATGAATCTTACCTGGTCATAGTGTATTATCCTGGTCATATACTGATCATAATGTATTATGAGTTCCTGTAATCTCTTGGCTAATATTTTATTTAAAATTTTTGCCTCTATATTCATTAGAGAAATTGGTCTATAATTTTCTTTCTGTTTTTGCTCTTTCTGGTTTAGGCATCCACACCATATTTGAATCCTAGAAAGAATTTTGTAGGACTCTGCCTATTTTCCCAAATAGTTTAGATACTATTAGAATTAGTTCTTCAAATGTTTGATAGAATTCCCTTGTAAATCCATCTAGCTCTGGCAATTTTTTCTTAGGGAGTTCATTGATGTCTTGTTCAATTTCTTTTTCTGAAGTGTGTTTATTTAAGTATTTTATTTCCTCTACTGTTAATCTGGGCAGTTTATATTTTTGTAAATATTCATCCATTTCACTAAGATTGTCAAATTTATTGGCCTACAGTTGTGAAAATAGCTCCTAATTATTGTCTTGATTTCTTCTTCACTGATGATGAATTCACCCTTTTAATTTTTGATGCTGATAATTTGATTTTTTATTTCTTTTTTCTAACCAAATTAACCAAAGGTTTATCCATTTTATTGTTTTTTTTCCATAAAGCCAGTTCTTAATTGTATTTATTAGTTCAATAGTTTTCTTAATTTCAATTTTTTAATCTCTCCTTTGATTTTCAGAATTTCTAATTTGATATTTAGTTGGGAATTTCTAATTTGTTCTTTTTCTAGCCCTTTTCATTGCACATCCAATTCACTGTTCTCTTCTTTCTCTATTTTGTTCATGTAAGAATTTAGAGATATAAAACTTCTCCTAAAAAGCACTTTTACTGTATCTCATAAGTTTTAGTATGTTGTCTATTTGTTTTCATTCTCTTGGATGAAATTATTGATTGTTCCTTTGATTTATTGTGTGATCCCTTCATTCTTTAGGATTAGATTATTTAGTTGCCAATTAATTTTTATTCTATATTTCCATGTATTTTTTATTGCCTCATGATTTGAAAAGGATTCATTTATTATTTCTGCCTTTCTGTATTTTATTGTGAGGTTTTTATGCCCTTGCATATGGTCATTTTTTTTGTAGGTGCCATATACTGCTGAGAAAAAGGTATATTCCTTTCTGTCCCCATTAGATTTTCTCCAGAGGTCAACCATATCTAACTTTTCTAAAATTCTTTTCACCCCCTTAATTTCTTTGTTGTTTATTTTGTGATTAGATTTATCTAGTTCTGAGAGGAGGTCCCCCACTAGTGTAGTTTTGTTGTCTATTTCTTCCTGCAACTTCCTTAACTTCTCCTCTAAGAATTTGGATGCTATACCACTCTGTGCCCATACTTTTAGCATTGATATTCCTTCATTGTCCATGGTACCTTTTAGTAGGATGTAGTCTCCTTCCTTATTTCTTTCAATTAAATCTATTTTTGCTTTTGCTTTGTCTGAGATCAGGATTACAACCCCTCCTTTTTTTTTTTTTACTTCAGCTGAAGCATAATGTATTCAGTGTATTCAGTGCCAGCCTTTTACTTTTACTCCGAATGTATCCCTCTGTTTCAAATGTATTTCTTGTAAACAACATATTGTAGGATTATGGTTCTTAATCCACTTCTGTTTTATGGGAGAGTTCATCCCATTCACATGTATGATTACTATCTGTCTCTCTCTCTCCATTCTGTTTTTTCCCCTTTATGCTTTATTCTCTCCTTTCTCCTCCTCAGTAGAGGTTTGCTTTTGACCACTGCCTCCTTCACTCTGCTCTCCCTTCTATCTGCACCTTCCCTTTTCTTTCCCCTTTCCCCTCCTACTTCCTATAGGGTAAGTTAGATTTTTATACCTAAGTAATTATGTTGTTCCCTTTTTGAGCAAATCTGATGAGAGTAAGGTTCAGAAAATACTAATCTCCCTCCCCTTTACCCCTCTACTGTAATAGGTCTTTGTGCCTTTTCATGTGATGTAATTTACCCTTGTATGCTTCCTTTTTTTCCTTTTTTCCCCGAGTACAATCTCTTTTCACCATTTATTTAAATTGTTTTAATCACACACAGTGAGTTTTTGTGCCTCTTTTTCCATTTGGCCAATTCTACTTTTTAAGGAGTTGTTTTATTCAGTGACTTTTTTTTCCATTTGGCTGATTGTATTTTTAAGGACTTATTTTCTATAGTAGACTTTTTGTCCTTCTTTCCCCAAATTATTGACTCTCTTTTGCATATTTCTCATTTCTTTTCCCAGTTTTTCTCCTACCTTTCTTATTTGCCTTTTAAAAGCCTTCTTTATCTCTTCTAAGGCTTTTTGGGCTTGAAACCAGTTCATGTTTCCCTTTGAGGTTTCAGATGTGGGTATATTGACATTGCTGTCTTCTTCTGAATTTGTGCCTTGAATTTCCCTTCCCCATAATAAAAATCTTGGCCTTGTCTGTGTCTACTCTTTGTTCATGGTGTTTCCCTATTTCCTGGCTTTTAAATTGAGCTCCTCTGCTGGAGCACGGGGGTACTGACCCAGTCTTCTTGGGGTGGATGCCCAGGACCTGGTCACTGGCTTTGTGTGCTGGGGCCTCAGGTGCTGGCAGCTGGAGGTTGTAGGGGTCTGGCAGCTTACCTGGTGCTGAGCTGGTGTCAGCAACACTGTAGTTCTTAGGGTGGGAGTGGGGCGTCTAACCCCTAGTAGACGTCTCCTCGGCAGGGCTTTCTTTAAAGCACTGGAAGATTTGACTGCTGGATAAGGTCTGCCAGCCTGGAGTTGTGCCCCCATGAGTTGTGCTTCCTGGAGTTGTGCTGAAGTACCAGGAGATTTGGCTGCTGGGGGATGCCTGTTTACTGGCTCATGTGGTGGTTTTCCAAGCTAATGTCTACTGGTTCCCCAGTTTGTGCTGAGGCACTTGAGTGATCCTGGTGTTGGTACTTGCCTGCTTCTCCATGCTGGGGCTCAGGACCTCCTCCTGGTTTGCTAAGGTGGGGCTTGCTGAACTCCAGGTCCCCTTGCACCAGAGTGAGAAGGGCCTTTCCCATTAATCCTCCAAACTGCCTACACTTCAAGACTACTGTACCCCATCTTTCTGCTGGCACAGCTGTGCCAGGGTTTTTCCTGGCATGATCTTTTCCAGGCTTTCCGAGGTCATTAAGGGAGAGTGAGAGTGGCTTACTTCTTACTCCACCATCTTGGTTTCGGGAAGTCTCTGCGTAGTAAATTTTGCCCAGGCTTCTTTCTCACTTTCATTCTTCACATGTCTTCATTTTCAAATATTTCTTATAGGTAACATTATTAGATTTGTTTTCTTATCCATTCTCCTACTCTAGTGCAATAATATTGGATTATTCAGTACTTTCATATATAAAATGATAATTATTATGCTGTATCTTCCTCTATTCACTGATTTTCTTCCCCATCATCTGCTAAGTCAGCAATTTGTCTATAGAATTACTTTTATTTATATTATTTTAATGCTGTCTAAACTCTATAATTTTTATGTCTAAAATTCCCAATGTACTTAAATTATATATGTATATTTCCTTTTATTTACTTGATTGTCTCCTTTTTGCCCTTTCTAATTCAGAAACTTCAGTCCCCAACCTCTAATTATTAGTTTAAAGAGTATTCTTTTGAAATCCTTTTTTCTAAGTTTTCTTTCACTTTATCCTTGTCATTATTTCCTTTCCCTTTTATATTACCCTGAATTCTATTTTCCAGTTCATGAGATATACCCTAATGTATTCCTTCAAAATTCCCATCACATACCTTATAAAGGTAGGGCTTAATTACATAATTACTTAAACTTAATTAATTCCTCTATCCCATTTCTATATTATTTTATTAGGTCTTACCTAAATCTTTTTTTAAATTTCTGCTATGCCTCACTCTTAGAAATATCAATTCATGAAGGAGGCATTGTAAAGGTAAAGAAGTGTTATGTGGTGGGGGTTACTTTATGTCATAAGGCTAAGTTCTGCCCACCACATTATCATAATCATTTAACATTCCTAAAGTTAGTTAGCTTATTTTATCTCAGTTTCTATACTTCCCCTACAACTCAGATACTTGTTACCCTGCAGGAATCAGTTATTTTCTCTCTTGGTTAAGGATGCAATCCTAGTCCCAGAAGAATTAGTTCAAAGAAGATGACTTTTCAATATACAAATTCCAGTTAGACCAGTTGTATTACCTAAAGCCCTGCCTCTTATCACGAAGCCCCCTCCTTGGATATGTTCTTTAGCATTGTCCTTTTTTTGATACAGGGTTCTGACAGCTGTAATCTGAAGCACACACCTGTGAAATTGTTTGTGCTGGTTGAATGTACACAGTGTGTGTTGAAAGATAGGCATATTGAATGGAAATTCTAAATATAAGAGTTGTCTAAATGTTATTTCTTGATGCTTATATCTTGTATGATGTTTTTCTTTTCTTACCACGTGGAGTCAGCTTTAGTTACTCTATATCTGGCATGTGTTCCCCTGTCTTGAGATTTTTGGGTTTAGACAGGTATGTAGGGAAAAAAAAAGACATTCTGCTGCCTTGTCAATTACATAATGAAGATCCATTTTATACCTTGAAAACTCCTTGAAAATTATTTCACGAAACCCTCCCATTCTGAAGTTGAGGAAATTGAGATCCACAATGAAGTTGCTATTTAAAGTCACAAAGTAAGTAGAAGAGCCGTGATTAGACCCTAGATCCTCTGAATCCACATCCTTCTTTCTTTTTAGAAGGTAAAATCAAATAGGTCTCTTCCTCTTCTTTATCCCTACTCCTGCTAAGGCTCAAGAGTAGATAGAAAGTTCAGTCTTCAGTGTTCACAGTCATGCTTCCTTCTTTTTGTAGAACTATGTATAGAGCTAAGAACAATGTTTCATATATATTATTGAAAAAGATTTCTATCATTCTCGCCCTGTCCCTTTGTAGGGGTGAAGGTTCACGAGTGTTGAGCATTACACATACTTTCAGCTTTTTTGATGTGTTTATCAATTATGCTTCTTTTACGTTCTTGTTTTTGTCTAAAATTCATATTTTTATAGGATAGCTCTCTAAGACATAGGGGTTGAAAGAGGAAAAATGGGGGAAATTATGATGATATTTAAAAAAAACAAAAGACATAAAAAACTTAATAAAATAAGTGTTTTACCTATCAAAAAGAAAAAAGGTATATAATTTGAGGAAATTAATTTGTAATACAGGGTGTTCCGAAAGTCTCAGTTCAGTTTTAAGCTTTTAAAAAATTTTTGAACTATAAAAGCTTAAAACTTTAAGCATTACAGTTTAAAACTACACTAAGACTTTTAGGACACCCTATATGTTTTAGGACACAGTGCTTTAAAAGAACTGCAGTTCCATTGATGTGTATATTCTACCCACAAAGTTTAAAATCTCTTTAAAAACTTAGTATATTCTTTTATGTGTTGCTGTGGTCTAAAAAAAAAAATCACCTAATGGAACATCTTCTAGTGAGAAGAATAATAGTAATATTCATACTAATGATGATGTTTTGATTTTGTACATAAATTGGAAACAAATTATATTTTTATAGAATATATAGATGCAAAAGAGTTCTGAAAACTATAATCTTATTTGAATGTCACCATTAGTGATAAGTGTCTTAAAAACCCATCAAGGCTATGTGTAACTTCTAGAGAAGGAAAGTTGATCAGGTAGTGGGAGAAAGGGTTGGACTTGCATCCATGAAATATTAAAACCAAGAAGAGTAGTTCCCATTTAGTGGTTCCTGAACTCCCAAGGGATTCACAAGTTGATCAAGGGCACCTTAAGCAGTAAATAATTGCAAAGAATGTTATGAGTAGTACATTAAATTATCATGGGAATCTACAAAATTTTTTTTGTGGTTGAAAAGCGTTCATGGAAGAAACAATTTGGGAACCACTGACCCAGAAAAAGACCTCTAGCATGTTGTGTGGATCCCCCTTTATGGATAATTTATTAAATGGCATTGGCAAGTATCACACCACTTCTATGTGTATAAGTGTGTTGCAACTTGAGACAGTGGAAGAGTGCTCATTCTGATAAGATAGATCATAAATACATCAAAGTATCTCATTTGATTCTCTAAGCTACCCTATAAGGTAAGCAAGTAAATACTACTATCCCTATTTGAAAGATAAGAAAAAACAGACACAGTGAGGCCAACTTGTTCAAATTCACACAGCTAGTTAGCAACAAAGCAGAGAATAGAACTCAGATCCCTTGCTTAAATTCATTGTTTTTTCCATTGCCCTTCAAAATACTCAAATGGGAGTTGTCCATGGTAAGGTGATAAGGAGTATTCCCCCAGGGAGAGACACCATGGAGATTCACCAAGAAACAAAACACTAGAATGCCCATGCTTTACAAAACACAACTTCCTCATCTTAACAAACCTATTAATGGAGTTTTTTTGAATGAGTTGAAATATTTATGTTGATCTTCTATCCAGGTTCCTCTAGCTGATCCTTTCTCATTGCTTTCCATAACAAAGGCCCTTTCCTATCTTCTGAATGCCCAAGTTTAAGACTCTTATGTGGGCTAAATAAAGAAGTTTATCATTGGACCACACTTCCAAGGGTTATGAAAAAGGCTATACTTCTGAATTGCTATGAAGAATTATCATCTGTAGCAACTAACAATTGACAAGAACCAATGGGAGCTGACAATCTACACAACTGGCAATGAGGGTAAAACAAAAGCCCATAGTATCTGCCAATGAGGAGGATTAATGGTGTCTGGCAGTAGGTGGTAATTCACATGAAATTATTCAACCACCTTAAAACACCAATAAATAATCAACAGTTCTGGGAGCTCGTCTAGTTTCCAAAATAATAGCAAATACCTGAAATGACATTACAAGGAAAGAATCTCTCTCTCCCTCCCTCTCTTTCTCTTTCTCCCCCCCACCCCTCCCCTTCTGTCTTCTGTTTGTTTCTGTCTGTCTGCTATCACATACATAAAACAAGACTGTGGAAAGAGGGATTGAGTCACAATTGATGATCCTTCCTCTCTCTCAGACTGTGGCTAAGCACTTGCCTTTTCCCCATTTATATATAAAGGATCAAGGTCCAAAGGCATCTGTTTGGAGGGAGTCAAATGGAGAGGCAAAACTATTTGAAACTATTGCCAAACAACTAACCAAATGCTTACAAAAACCATTGCAACTCACTTTGAGAGAGTCACAGAAGCGTACGACATTCATTTTTTCTTGGTTGTAAGCCTTGTTTTGCCTTCTGTAACATGGTTAGTTGGTCAGTTATTATTCTTTACTCTTGAAGAGGATAAAAATGACATTACTATGTTAGAACCAACTTACAGTGTGTCCAATTGGGGCTGATTAAACCAATACGACCTTGGAAGCCTCTACCACAGGTTGGGCACGAACAGTCCATGTGCACATTTGGGGTAGATTCTCTGAATTTGTGTATCTCACATTTCTTTGAAGTACTTTAATTCTGATTTTCTCATAAAACACAGCATTTCCTCTGATGAGGGCATGCCATGCTGGTTGGTCCTGTGTCAGTATCTCCCATGTCATGCAGTCAAATCCAAAGTTCTTAAGAGAGACCTTGAAAGTGTCCTTGTATTGATTTTTCTGACCACCATGAGAGCACTTGCCTTGTGTGAGTTCTCCATGAAAGAGGAGGTAGCATATGGTGCAAATGGATCCTGAGTGAGAGGACTTCAGTTTAAATCCCAACTCTGTCACAGTGTGCCATTGGACAACTCATTTAGCCTTTCAGGGCTTCTTTTCTCATCTATAAAATCAGGATGTTAGATTAGGTAACCTCTAAAGTCCCTTCTAGCTCTAAAACTATGAGAATATCTTACTCTCTCAGAAGGTCGGCTCATACATACATTGTACTTCATTCTCAAGCTAGCAAATGTGCTATTACACATGTAAGATAGAACTACAGGACATTTGCTTGTTTCATAGTACTGGCAGTAGATTTCTCACTGGGGGAGGGGAGGAAGAGGGGAACAGCTAGGTTATGCAGTGGATAAAGTACCAGGTCTAGAGTCAGGAAGATTAATCTTCCTGAGTTCAAATCTGGCCTCAGACACTTACTAGTGGATCCCTGGGCAAGTTATTTAACCTTTTATGCCTCAGTTCCTCATCTATAGAATGAACTGGAGAAGGAAATGGCAAACCACGCTAAGAAAATCCCTAATGGGGTCACAAAAAGTTGGACATGACTGAAAACGACTGAACAGCAATGCTTGTCACATTGCAAAATCGATAGCATGAGGTATGTGAATCATTAAAGCAAGCTGAGATGCCCCTACAGACACCAAAGTAATGACTTTAGCTTCATAATTACTATACTCCTAGTGCTACAGTTGCCTAACCAGAGTTGAGACAAAACCCATCCACAAATGTGTAGAGAGCCTAAGCAGGACTTCCCTGAGCAGCCTGCTGAACCCATAGGGTGATGAGCATTTGTTTAGAACTTTGATTCATTAGGATTGTAAACTCTTTGAGGACTGAGACTGTCTTTTGCCTCTTTTTTTTAACCTCATTGCCTAGCACACACAATACCTGGTACATAATGGGCACTTAATAAATGTTTACTGAATGAATGACTGTTCCAGTTTAATGCAACAAAGTATTAAGTGCCCATTATGTGCAAAGCAAAACATTCCTTTCACAAGGAATTTATATTTGCCGAAGTGACATAATTCATGTGCACATGTGTGCACATACATGTTCACACACACATGAAAATTCAAAGCACAAGGTAAGATAAATTAATTTCAGATGGGAAAAAGTACCAATAACTGGAAATGTGACAGTAGGGAAGCAAAATGGCCTCCTGTAGATGACAATGGAGCTGTGCCTTTTAAAAAATTTTATTTTTTATTTAAAATAAATCTATTTTCTCTCTCTCCTACCTGATTCTTATCCAACTGGGGGAAAATTCGTTGTACCAAATGGGCTTAGTCTCTCATCCACTTCTGAGAGCCAGGATGGTGGATTAAGAAGTAAATTGCTCTCACCTTCCCTATTGACCTCTGACAGCCCAGAAAATATAGCCCCAGGAAACCCTGGAACAGCTGAGTCAGTCTTGTAGCCCAGGAAGCTTGGGGAACTAACAGGAAAGGCCTCTCCTGCTCTGAGGAAGGGAGGGTAGCACAGCAGCAGAGGTATCCCAACAAGCCAGCAGCAAACCTCCCAAACTGCGGAGAGATCCTGAGTCCCAGCGTGGGGCAGGCAAGCACCAGAACCAGGAACCACCCCACCTCTTCTGCCCAAGTGCCTCAACACAGGCAAGGGAACCCACAAATACCAGCTCAGAAAACCACCACGTGTGCCTGCATTTTCCAGAAGCCAAATCTCCTGGTACTTCAGCACAACTCCAGGAAGCACAGTTCCAGGAGGCACAGCTCTCAGTCACAGGCAGACATCCTCTAGGAGCCAAACAGTCAAGTGCAAAGTCCAGGTGAGCAGGAGCCAAACATTTTAGTGGAAGACCCAGGTGAGCAGGCATGCACCAGAGGCCAGACTCCCCATCCACCCCCTGAAAGCTGCAGTGTTGTTGATTCCAGCTTAGCACCAAATAAGTTTCCAGAACCTTACAGCCTCCCACTGCCAGCACCAGAGGCCCCAGTATACAAAGCCAGTGACCAGGTCCTGAGCACCCACGATAAGAATCTTGGGTCAGTGTTGCATGTGCTCCAGCAGGAGAGCCTAACTCTAAAAGCCAGGAATTAGGCAAACACCATGAGCAAAAAGCAGAAATGGACAATGACCATAGATTCTTATTATCGGGACAGGGAAGATTACAACAAAAATTCAGAAAAGAGTATCATTTTTAATATACCTAGATCTGAAACCTCAAAGGGGAACAGGAACTGGTCTCAAGCCCAAAAAGTTTGGAAGAGATTAAGAAGGATTTTTTTTTTGAGGGAAGGATGCTTTATTTGCATCTTCCATTTTCAGAGGTTTCACAGGAGATTTAAGGAGTTGGGCTGTGAAAGCAGCCAAAGGAAAGGAGGCAAGCTTCCATATCCCAACATCACCCGTAGGGAGAGGCACATCTAGCATTATGTACTTTGAAACTAACATCATGGGGACATCAGGGGATAGTTCAGGTTCTTGACGGGCAGCAGGTCTTGTCCTGAAGGGCCCTGTGCTTACCATCAACCATCCTGGGGACATCAGGCATCACTGGTTAAAATCTGTTCAAGGTTAGGCAGGACTGGCCCACAGATGCCCGCCCAGATTGGGGTCAGGACTCCTGCCTTAGATTGGAAGAGTCAATAGGTTCCTGGTGCTAGAGGGGACTTGGAACAATCCTGGATTCAGCTGCTTTGAAACTGGCATCATGGGGACTTTGGGGGACGGTTCAGAGCCAGACTGGGCAGAGGCATTGTCCTGTAGGGCTCTGTGATTACCATCAGCCATCCTGGGGATAGCAGGCATCTGAAAAGGACTAACCAGGGAAGAAGACCCTGGTCAAAGTCTGTGCAAGGTTATGGAGGCCTGGTTCATGTATACCAGCCCAGATTGGGGTCAGGGCTCCTGCTCTAGATTGGAAGAGTCACTTTAGGTTCCTGATGTTAAGGGGGATTTGGAATGACTCAGGATGCTTGTTATTTTGAAACTGGCAATGGAGACCTCGGGGGACAGTTCAGTTTCAACCTGGGCAGCAGCCATTGTCCTGTAGGTTCCAGTGCCAACACTATCAATTTTGAGCTCCAATTTGAGAAGGTGATGGGGCTTGCCTCTCACTCAGGCCTTTGGGGTCTCCTCTACTAGCCTTCATCTTCTCACAGGCTGAACACATTCCAGAGAAGATACACTCTCTGTTGGGTTGCTGCTGCTGGTGGAGACTCGGCAGGGAATTTGGAGGATGGTACTCTGGGCCTAGGCTCTTCTGGGGGTGGGAGGGGCCCTTCCCCCTCAGGGGCTGCAGATATAGCCCCAAGCAAGAAGGTAGAAGAAAAACTGGGAAAAGAAATGAGAGGTATGCAAGAGAGAGTCAATAGCTTGGAAAAGGAAAGACAAAAATTGACTGTAGAAAACAACTCCTTAGAAAGCAGAATTTGACAAATGGAGAAAGGAGGCACAAAAACTCCTTGAAGAGAACTCTGTAAAAAGTAAAATGGACCAAATGGAAAAGGAGAAAAAAAAAATCTAATAGAAGAAAACAATTCCTTAAAAATTAGAATTGGGTGAGTGGAAGCTAATGACTCCATGAAATATCGAGAATCCGTCAAACAGAAACAAAAGAATGAAAAAAGTAGAAGAAAACATAAAATGCCTCATTGGTTAAACAACTAATCTGGAAAATAGATCTAGGAGAGACAATTTAAAAATTATTGGTCTACCTGAAAATCATGATTAATAAAAGAGCCTGGGCAGCATCTTTCAAGGAAATCATCAAAGAAAATTGCCCTGAGGTCCTAGAATCAGAAGGTAAAATGGTCATTGAAAGAATACACCAATCACCTCCTGAAAGAGATCCCAAATTGAAAACACCAAGGAATGTTGTAGCCAAATTCCAAAATTACAAGGACAAAGAGAAAATATTGTAAGCAAACAAAAGGAAACAATATTAATATGGAACTACAGTTAGGATTATGCAGGATCTTGAATTTTCTACATTAAAAGATCAGAGGGCATGGAATATGATATTCCATAAGGCAAAAGAGCTTGGGTTACAACAAAGGATCAACTACTCAGAGAAATTGAGCATAATCTTTCAGGGAAGCAGTCATTCAACAAAATATGATACTTCCAACCTTTATGATGAAAAGATCAGATAGTTTAACAGAAAATTTTATCTTCAAATACAAGACTCAAAAGAGGTAAAAAGATAAACAGGAAAGAAAAAAAACATGTTATTAATAAGGGCGAACTGTTTATACCCCTGCAAGGGACATTTGTAACTCTTGAAACTGTTTTGTTATTACACCATTTAAAAGGAGTATACATAGACAGAAGATGTGGATATTACTTGGCTTTGATGTGATGATAAACAATAATTAAGTGGTGAAAAGGGATTGTACTGGGAGAAGAGTAAAGGAAGAGGCAGACAAGGGTAAATTACATCACATGAAAAGGTACAAAACCCTATTAGAGTAGAGGCAATAAAAGGAGGGAGATGAGCATTATTTGAACCTTACTCTCATCAGATTTGGCTCAAAGAGGGAATAGCATAATCACTTAGATATAGAAATCTAATTACCCTATTGGAAGTAGGAGGGGAAAGGGAAAAGAAAAGGGTGTGGATAGAAGGGAGGGGAGAAGTAGTAAGGCTGAAACTGAAGATAAGGAAAGGGGCTAATAGAAGGGAGAGCAGATTGAAGGAGGTAGTTGTCAAAAGCAAAACTCTACTAAGGAAGAAAAGGGAGAAAGGAGAGAGAAAGGCATAAAGAGGAAAAACATGATGGAGAGAAAGACACAGACGGTAATCATAAATATGAATGTGAATGGGATGAAATCTCCCATAAAAAAGAAATGGATAGCAGAGTGGATTAAGAATCATATCCTATGTGATGTTTACAAGAAATACATTTGAAGTTGAGAGATACATTCAGAGTAAAGGTAAAAGGCTGGAGCTGAATACATTATGCTGCAGCTGGAGTAAAAAAAAAAGGTGTAGCAATCCTGATGTAAGACAAAGCAAAAGCAAAAATAGATTTAATTAAAGTAGATAAGGAAGGAGACTACATCCTGCTAAAAGGTACCATAGACCAGGAAGGAATATCAATACTAAAAGTATGGGCACAGAATGGTATAGCATTGAAATTCTCAGAAGAGAAGTTAAGGAAGTTGCAGGAAGAAATAAACAACAAAACTATACTAGTGGGGGATCTTGACCTCCCCCTCTCAGAACTAGATAAATATAACCACAAAATAAACATCAAAGAAATTAAGGAAGTAAATAGAATTTTAGAAAAGTTAGGTATGATTGACCTCTGGAGAAAATTGAATGGGGATAGAAAGAAATATACCTTTTCCTCAGTGGTACATGGTACAAAAACTGACCACCTATTAGGGCATAAAAGTCTTACAACATCCCTGAAAGGCAGAAAAATTAAATGCATCCATTTCAGATCATGAGGCAATAAAAATTACATGTAATAAAGAGCCAAGGAAAGATAGCCTAAAAATTAACGGGAAACTAAATAATGTAATCCTAAAGAATGAATGGGTCAAAAAACAAATCATAGCAACAATCAATATCTTTATCCAAGAGAATGACAATAATGAGACAAAATACCAAAACTTATGGGACACAGAGAAAGTAGTTCTTAGGGAAGCTTTTATATCTCTAAATGCTTACATGAATAAAATAGAGAAAGAAGAGATCAATTGGTATGCAACAAAAAAAGCTGGAAAAAGAACAAATTTAAAAATTCACAACCAAATGCAAAATTAGAAATTCTGAAAACCAAAAGAGAGATTAATATAATTGAAATTCAGAAAACTGTTGAATTAATAAATACAATTAAGAGTTAACTTTATATAAAATAGATAAACTTTTGGTTAATTTGATGTAAAAAAAAAAGAGAAGAAAATCAAATCACCAGTATCAAAAATGAAAAGGGTGAATTCACCACCAATGAAGAAGAAATTAAAACAATAACTTAGAGCTGTTTTGCACAACTGTATGCCAATAAATTTGACAATCTTAGTGAAATTGGTGAATATTTACAGAAGTATAAATTGTTCTGATTAATACAAGAGGAAATAAAATATTTAAATAAACTCCTATCAGAAAAAAGAAATTGAACAAGCCACCAATGAACTCCCTAAGAAAAATTGCCAGGGCTAGATGGTTTTACAAGTGAATTCTATCAAACATTTACAGAACAACTAATTCCAATAATATATAAACTATTTGGGAGAATAGGTGAAGAAGGAGTCTTACCAAATCCTTTTTAAGATACAAATATAGTGCTGATACCTAAACCAGGAAAAGCCAAAACAGAGAGAGAAAATTATAGACCAATTTCCCTATGAATATAGATGCAAAAATTTTCAATAAAATACTAGCAAAGAGATTACAGCAATTTATCTCAAGGAAAATACACTATCTCCAGGTAGGATTTATGCCAGGAATGCAGGGCTGGTTCAATATAAGGAAAACTATCAGCATAATTGACCACACCACCAACAAAACTAATAGAAATCATATAATTTTCTCAATGGATGCAGAAAAAGCATTTGACAAAAGACAACATCCATTCCTTTTAAAAACACTAAAGAGCATAGGAATAAATGAATACTTCCTTAAAATGAAAGGTAGCATCTATTTAAAACCATCAGCAAACATTTTATATAATGGGGATAAGGTAGAAGCATTTCCAATAACATTGGAGGTGAAGTGAGGATGTCTGTTATCAACACTGTTGCTCAATATTGTACTAGAAATGTTAGCTTTAGCAATAAGAGAAGAAAAGGAAATTGAAGGAATTAGAATAGGCAAAGGAAACAAAGCTATTACTTTTTGCAGATGATATGATGGTCTACTTAGAGAATCCTAGCAAATCAAGTGAAAAATTACTTGAAATAATAAACAAATTTAGCAACATTGCAGAATAGAATGAGATAGGGAAATTCCATTTGAAATTACTGTACACATTATAAAATATTTGGGAGTCTACCTGTCAAAACAAACCAAGGAACTATATGAACACAATTACAAAACACTTTTCAGATGAAGAAATTCATATCTAAACAATTGGAAAAATATCAATTGCTCATAGATAGGCTGAGCTAATATAACAAAAATGACAATTACACCTAAATTAAATTACTTATTCAGTGCCATACTAAATCAAACTACCAAAAAATTATTTTATACTGCTAAAAAACCCCATAACAATATTTATTTGGAAGGACAACAGGTTCAGAATATCAAGGAAATTAATGAAAAGAAATGCAAGGGAAGGTGGCTTAGCTGTAACACATCTTAAATTGTATCATAAAGCATCATCAAAACTACTTGATACTGGCTAAGAAATAGAGTGGTGGTAAGAGGTCAGGTACACAAGACAAACAGTCAATGACTACACAGCTATCTACTATTTGATAAACTCAAAGACTCTAGCTTCTGGCATAAGAACTCACTGTTAAACAAAAACTGCTGGGGAAACTAGAAAATAGTATGTCAGAAAATTGGCATAGACCAACATCTTACACCCCCCACCAAGATAAAATCGAAATTGGTACATGATTTAGATATAAAAATTGATATTATAAGCAAACTAGGAGAGCAAGGAATAATTTACTTGTCAGATCTATGAAGAAGGAAATAATTTATGACCCAACCAGAGATAGAGAACATTATAAAATGCAAAATGGGTGATTTTGATGACATTAAATTGAAAATGTTTTGCACAAACAAAGCCAATTCAACCAAGATTAGAAGGAAAGCAGAAAGCTGGGAAACAATTTGTACAGCCAGGGTCTCTGATAAAGCCCTCATTTCTAAAATATATAGAGAGCTGAGTCAAATTGACAAGAAAAAGTCAGTCCCCAGATGATAAATGGTTAAAGAATATGAACAGGCAGTTTCCAGAGAAAGAAATTAAAGCTATCTGTGGTCATATGAAAAAAACACTTAATCACTATTGATGAGAGAAATCAAAACCACCTTTAGGTACCACCTCATACCTATCAGATTGGCTAACATGACAAAAGAGGAAAATGGTAAATGTTGGAGAAGATGTGGGAAAATTGGAGCACTAATGCATTGTTGGTGCAGTTGTGAACTGATCCAACCTTTCTGGAGAGCAATTTGGAATTATGCCCAAAGGGCTATAAAACTGTGTCTAGTCTTTGACCCAGCTTTGACCCACTTCTAGGTCTGTATCCCAAAAAGATCATAAAAATGGGAAAAGGACTCAAATGTACAAAATATTTATAGCAGCTCTTTTTGTGGTGCCAAAGAATTGGAAATAGAGGGGATGTCAATCAATTGGGGAATGGCTGAACAAGTTGTATATATGAACATAATGAAATACTATTGTCCATAAGAAATGATGAGCAGGCAAACTTCAGAAAATCTGGAAAGACTTACATAAATTGATGCACAGTGAAATGAGCAGAAGCAGGAGAGCACTGTGCACAGTAACAGTCACATTGTGTAATGACTGACCTTGACAAACTTAGACCTTCTCAGCAACTCAAGGATCTAAGACAACTCCAAAAGACCAACAATTGAAAATGCTATCCACATCCAGAGAAAGAACTTGGGAGTCTGAATGCAGATGGAAGTATATTATTTGCTCTCCTTTTCTTTTTTGTTTTGTTTCTTCTTTTCTTGTGCTTCCTCCCAGTAGTTCTAATTCTTTTTTATATCATGAGTAATGTGAAAATATGTTTAAAATGAATGTATAGGTAGAGCATATATCAGATTGCACACCATCTTGGGGAAGGGGGAGCAGAGTGAGGGGGAAAAAAATTTAAAGCTCAAAATCTTACGGAAGTGAATGTTAAAAACTAAAAATAAATTATAAATTTTTTTTTACTGTGCATCAGATAATTCCAAAAAAGAATGACTTCCAATCTTGCTATTACAGTAAAAATATAAAATCACAATGCCAAATGAGAAAAGTAGGGAAATTATATCATGCTCAGAGGGTATGATAAGCAATCAAATAACTTATTAATTTGATCCAATGAGTCACATAAAAAAATTCCAACTTCATAGAAATCAGAAATGGAAGTTAGGATGGTTTCCCATCATAGCTGTGTAAAGGACTAGAAGATCCCAAAAGCCAGATAGGGTAAAGCCTTTATTCAATGAAGTCTGGAGTTAGTCTCTGGCAATAGTACCCCAAAGACACTTTGGAGAGCCCAAACTAATTGTCCTCCATTAACCCAATGGCCACATTAATGAGGGATCGCATTACTTACCTCAAAGGTGAATCACATTTGCCAAACATCTACAAGTTCCTTGACTAACACTACAGAATTGTCTGGAGGATTGGGGCACAGGTGTTGATTATATATGCAGAAAAAAGTTGATGTAAGTAATGGCACCTTGGACAGTACCACCACCAATCATTACAAAGTAGTCTATCATTTGATCCTTATAGCAAAAGAATCATCACCATTTTACAAATGAGGAAATGGACTAAGACAGATGAAGTGATTTGATTAAAGTCACATAGCTAGCAAATGACAGAACCTTCCACCAGGCTATGTGATGTTATACTATGAATAGTGATGATTTATTTATGAATTTGAAGGCTCTAAAGAGCCCCTTGGTAGAATGGATTTCAGCACTTCTCTCCACCTTCCAACCTTTTGAAGGAGATCTGGAAAGAATCAGTGGCTAAAGCGAGGAGGGGAAACAGCTTCTCTTAAAGAAGATGAATGTGGCCGATCAAGCCTCAGAATACTCTTCTCCAGGCATTAGTTGTCATAACATTTAACTCTAGAGGCAGCTATGTAGTGCAGTGGATAAGTGTTGGACCTGGAGTCAGGTGTGGCAGTGCAAGTAGCTTAATCCTGTTTGCCTCAATTTCCTTACTGTAAAATGAACTGGAGAAGAAAAGGGCAAAGCACTCTAGTTTCTTCGCCAAGAAAACCCCAACTGGGGTCATGAAGAGTTGGTCTCAACTGAACAAGAGCAACAGCAAATTAAACTTTTGTCTAAATTTTGGTTTGTTTCACATCAGGGAAATTAAACTTACCTCTATTGCCTAGGAAGGTTCACTGATTGTTCATGGGTGACAAAGTCTCAGGCAGAAAGAAACAAAGCCCTCCCCCCACAGTCTGGTCACTTGGGTTTAATTTCCTGTTGGGTTAACTAATTATGTGACTTTCAACAAGTTACTTAGGATCTCTGTGCCTTAGCATTTTCATCTCTAAAATAGGCATCATCATCATCATCACCATAACAATTAAAATGTATATAGCACTTTGAGGTTTACAAAATGATTGTTAATTGATTCTAACAACAACTCTCTGGGGTAGGTGCTATTATTATCATCCCCATTTTACAGATGAGCAAATTGAGGTCAAATGACTTGCCCAGGGTCACATGGCTAGTAAGTGTTTGAAGCAGGATTAGATCTTCCTGAACTGAAATCTAACATTCTACTGTGTGCCACCTAGCTGATGTATTGACCTGGGTCTCTCTCAGAGGAGATGAGAAGCAATAAGGAGACGGCTGATGGGAAAATACAGAGTGTTGAATTAAAAATCATGCCTTTGAAAAAGTCTGTTTTCCTTAACAATACCTATTTATTAGAGAAGAGGGCTTTTATTGGAGAAGGGAGGAGTGCAGTGGGAAGTAATGAGTGATGCAAAACAAAGAATGTTAACGAAACACATAAAAATACACAGAGGAGAGCTGAAGGAAGTTCAAGAGGGAATATAGATAAGACCAGCTGGTGGTGGTTCCTCCTTGAAGCATACTTAAAAAAACCCCAACAATCTGCCCATGGCAGACTCATGATTTCATGTGAATTTCTCTTTTACTGTCATACTTTATATATGGAAATGTTCCTATTTGTTGGTGACTCTCAAGTTCACGATTTAAAAATACACAGATTATAAGTCTTGGGTTTAAATAGCAAATCTTCTCCTGACTTGCTGTGTGACCTTGGCTAAATCATTTTACCTTCCCCAGTTTTGTTTTCTTCCTTTGTCAAGTGAGGGTGAAGGATCATAGAGCTAGAACTGAAAGGACCTTGAGAGACCATCTATCCAACCCCTTTATTTTATGGATGAGGAGACCAAGGAGAGGGGTTTGAATGACTTGCCTCAATTCAATTAAAATAAACATTTATTAAATGCCTACTGTGTGCCAGGTACTGTGCTAAGTGCTGGAGATACAAAAAAAAAAACAAAACCAACCAAACAAACCCAAAAGACAACCACTGTGTTCAAGAAATTCACCATCTAATGAGGGAAACAACATACACACAAATATATATATATTTGTATTACATATAGAAATCTATACATATGTATTTGTGTATTTCATATATATGAAATATATACATATACACATATGTGTGTGTACATATATGAAATATACAGATACACATATGCATCTATGTGTGTATATATATGAAATACACAAATACACACACATATATATGTATATGTATGTATATATACAAGATAAACAGGAAATAATTAAGAAAGGGAAAGCATTGAAATTAAGAGAGGTTGGAGAGGGTTTCCTGTAGAAAGTGGAAGGAAACCAGAGAGGGAAGTAGTTGGAGTAGAGGAGGGAGAGCCTTCCAGACCTGGGGACAGATAAAGGAAATGCTCCAGAAAGATGGAATGTCTTGTTTGTGGAACAACCAGGAGGCCAATGTCACTGGATTGAAGAGTATGTGGTAGGGAGTAAGATATAAGAAGACTGGAAAGATAGAATGGAGCTAGGTTATGAAGGTTTTTGAATGCCAAACAGAATGAAGGCAATAGGGAATCACTGGAATTTATTGAGCTTAACGTCATAAGGGAAGTGACAAAAGTAGGATTTGTGACAAAAGCAGAAAGTGATGAAAGTCAGATTCTCTGATTTGAATCAATGATCTTTTCTGGGTTCTATTCTCTCCAAAGTGCCTTTCAACTCTGAAACGTGATGGAAGTACTTTAAAGAGGGAAAAAGCATTATACAAAAGTAAAAGTTTGTTCTTGGAAAAGCCCTGTTTTCCCTCAGATTTGATGAGGATGAAATTTAAAATTGAAATTTAGCTACCTGATTTCAAACGTGAATACCTGGCTGAATGTCAGGTAGAAAATACCATTAACCTCATTTTAATTAAAAAAAAAAAATAGCTGCTTCTCTTTAAAAATTTTCTCTCCTGGTACTTCTGGAATTCGCTAAGGTGAGTGGCTGCAGGCATGATAGATGCTGCAGAATGCTCATGTTAATACACTAAATTGAAGAGAATTCCTCGATGTGTGATTTATTAATTTTATTGTCCTATTGAGACTACAGCTCAGTCCTTCCTGCCACCACCCCTGCTCAGACATGTGTGCTACCCCAGGCAACAAGCTTACTAATTCTCTGCTATCTCTCACAAGGGTATTCCTATTCTTGTCTTTTAAACTTTCTTCCTCACTTGTTCCATTTTTGCTAACATAGAGAACAAATCTCCATCAGGAGGTAAAAAGCAACACAAGGAAAAGATAGAGGGGACTGGAGAACTGCCAAGAAAGGGACAATAATTTACTTCACAGATAACTCCATGCTTGGTTTGTGAGCCTGAAGGTGAGGTCCAAACTCTTCCCTTTCTTGGGTTGGGATCATTCAGTGGTGACAGCTGCAAATCTGAGGTCTTCTTCAGAAATGTCAGAGGAGGCTTATCTGCTTTGACCTTTGTTGAAAAGAAAAATGAATAGAGAAAAACTCACTACAAAAGAACCTTGCATTTGGAATCACGGGGCCAGAATTCAAATCTATACTTTACTACATACTATCTGTGTAATATTGATCAATATCATTTCACTTTAGTGGGACTCAGTTTCCTCATCTGCAAAATTATGGAGTTGGGACTGATGGGGTACTTGGGTGCCTGTGCTTGCATCCCAATTCTAAAATCACATTTCTCTCTAGGAATCACATTTCTCCCTAGCCTGTCCCTGGCAGTTGCTCCCCAGCCTAAGGATAGCATGCCATAGCAAAAATGTTCATCTCTTTTCCTGAGTAGCCAGGTACACCTTTTGAATTTATTAGTTTGAACCAGCTGTGTAGTAGCTGAACTGGCAGTGTACTGGGTCATAATGACATTTACTACTCACCTACCAATCACATGTATCCTAGACTTAGACATGTGTATACTCCCTTACGTTTATCTTGTCTAACAAGACATTGATGGGGGCAGCCTGAGTCTTTCTCAGTCAGCCCTGACTGTTGCTTGACTTAGTCACGTTTCTGGCCTAAAACCACACCTCCATGTAGGGCTCCCCCCCACCCCTACCCCTGAGCTATTTTCCAGTGAACTCTGAGTAAAATACCTGGGCAGTAGATACAAAAAGTGCTTGTTAGTTTCAGAACTAACCATTCTCTAATCCCACCTTGAATTGCCTAGTTAGCATATTTGGCATATGTTTTACTATAGAATATCCTATATAAACTTTACCTGTACTCCTTTCAAATCACTGTTTCCCTAAGAACTCTTACCTGCTGAAAAATGCAATAATAAATCTTTGCCACCTCGACTTCAAGAATGTTTGAGTCTATGAATTCATTCCAGATGGCCCTCCCCTGTATTTAGTCTTTGCAGATGGGTCCCTGAATTCCCCCTCCACCTTTTCCACCCCTCATGAGGACTACTTTTAATGTCTGTTTTGGTGGGAAATCCTATGATTCCCTCCCCATTTGTGATTATATAGGGCTGCTTAGGCAATAGTTAGGCGGGTGGGTATTTTAGCCAATAGGTTCAGCATTACTGGATTATTGTTACCAGATATCTGGCATCAGGGCAATTATTTGAAGCAGCCAATGGCTCAGTGCAGGCACTGGGCCTGGAGTCAGGAAGACCTGAGTTCAAATCCAACTTCAGTCGCTTCCTGGCAGCGTCACCCTGGCAAGTCACTTAACTTCTGATTGCCTGACAAAATAGATCCACTGGAGAAGGAAGTGGCAAATCGCTTCCATGTCTTTGCCAAGGAAAACTCCAAATGAGGTCACAAAGTGTTAGCCATGACTGAAATGACTAAACAACATCAACAGTCACTTAACTTCTATGAAGCTCAGTTTTCTTATCTGCAAAAAGGACACAATAATATCTGTATTATTTACCTACCTTAGAGAGGTTTTATAAGCATAAAGTAAAATGAAGGCTATGAAAATGCTTTGAAAAATATAAAACAGTATACCAATGTAAAGTAGTAATACCAGTATCAGTCCCAGTGCCAGGAGTGGAATTATCAGGAATAAGGCTGCCTTGCTTTCCCATGAGTACTCTTAATTTCTAAAAAACCAAAGGGCACAGCTTGGTTTTTTCATTAGGTGTAAAGTAAGGATTAAGAATGGGAGAAATGAGGCGGTCATTGTTGATGAAGAGGATGAATTGTGAGCTAATGTAAATTTATCTTTCCTCCTGCTGAAACAGCAACTGTGAAATGTAACAGATTACACAAATAAACACAGCACTTAGAATATTTTCAGACTAGTTGTTCCACAGTACGTGATTAATGCTCTAGATGTTTCTTTACAGATCCCTTTCATATTTCACTCCGACAGTCAGGTAGAATGGGATGATAATGCATGCTAATCTCCCCTAAGGGAGGCTGGGAGGGTTTTCCTCTTTAGTCACTCATTAAAAGTTTATATGCATTTCTAAAGGAATTATGCACCACAGCAACAGCTGGAGTGGATATCAGGAGCTGGGCTGTGAGAGGTACCTTGGGGCAAAGTAATGGACCTACCTTCCCCTTTTCTTCTGTTGGGAATGATGGCTTTATAGTAAGACTCTACGTTTAAAATATATATTGTAAAGAAAATACAGGGGAAGGTAAGTGTCACAGTAGATACAGTACCAAGCATGGAGCCAGGAAGACCTGAGTTTAAATCTGGCCTCAGACATTTACTAGCTGTATGACCCTGTTTGCCTCAGTTTCCTCATCTGTAACATGAGCTGGAGAAGAAAATGGCAAACCACTCCGCTACCTTTGCCAAGAAAAACCCAAATGAGGTAATGAAGAGTTGGACATCCTTGAAACAATTGAACAACCACAAAAATAATGTATATGATTCAGGAGTTTGGAGAAGTATTCTATCCTTCCTAGTGAGTAACAGTGAGCATTTAAAAATATTCTGGGGACGTGAATAAGAACTGGGAGAAGCTTGATCATTTTAGTGGTCTCAAGGTATGTCAATCCTCTATGTTCTAGAGAAAAGTGAGAGTTAGAAAGAAGCAGGGTTCGCACAGGAAGCAGGTATTTAGAAGGCAGCAGAACAGGAGATTGGACTCTGAAAAAAGGAGGAAACAGGGAATCTGCTTTTTCTGTTTAAAAGAAATGACAGAATACTGAGAGTGTCCAGGTAAAAATGATTTCTGTGTCAATGAGGGCATTAAAGGGTAGGACTACCTTTGACAAATAGCTAGTGAATATGTTTCAGAAAAACCAAACAAGTTCAGTTTCTTTCTGTGCTATATGTAGACTACATAGTCAAATTCACCTCCAGAAAACTATTGACCTAGTACATGAACCAGGGCCTGGAAAAACTGAAGAAAATGGTTGTTTGGGCGAAGTTCAATTCAGAAATTAATTTGTATTCTTCCTTTAGTGGTTTCAGAAAGTATTTATGATTGATTTGGTTAGAAATAATCTATTGGACTTTAAAAAAAAGTATTTTTTGGTTAAGTCAGAAGTTCATACTTAATTGAAGTTTGGGTTTTACAAACAAGTATGATATGGGCATCTAGGATGCACAGTGGATACAGTGCCAGGCCTGGAGTCAGGAGGACCTGAGTTCAAATCTAGCCTCAGACACTTACTTGCTCTGTGACCTTGGGCAAGGCACTTAATCATGTTTGTCTCAGTTCATCATCTCTAAAATGAAATGGAGAAGGAAATGGTAAACTGCTCCAGTATCTCTGCCAAGAAAACTCCAAATAGGGTCATGTAGCGTTGGACACTGAAAATTACAAAGATGATATGTTTTGATGGAATTGGCTTCATACCATCCAAGGAAAATATATCATGGATTTTTGCTCTTCCCATATTACAGTCTTCATGAAAAATACTTGAAAGAAAACCTCTATCAAAATAGTTGCGATGTAAGCACCAGAATCTATTGTAGAGGAAGAAGAAAAACTCAGTAAGTCTCTTCCAAATTAAATCAATATAATCTTAATAATTGATAATGTCAGTGCATATGAACACAGGAAAGGTAGAGGAAGATAGGTTGGAAATCACATTTCTGGATAGAAATGAAGGAGGTCTGTAGAATATACAGGTTTCTATGTAGGGAGACAGCAAAGGTATTAAGAAAATAATGCTGGATTTGGAGTCAGAAGTGCTGAGTTTGAATCCTTGCTCTACGATGTACTGACTGAATGACCTTAGGCAAGTGACAACCTCTTTAGATCTCAATTTCTTTAGCTTTAACCTTCTGTTTAACCTTGGTCAACATAACTTTGTTTTTTTTTTTCTTTATTTATTTTTTAAAAATATTTATTTATTTTTAGATTTTGACATTCATTTCCAGAAAATTTTGAGTTCCAATTTTTCTCCCCATCTCTCCCCTCCCCTCCCCCATAATACCTTGCATTCTGATTACCCCTTCCCTCAGTGTGTCCTCCCTTCTATCACACCCCACCCTTCCCTTATCCCCATTTCTGTCTTTTCTTGTAGGGCAAGATAAATTTCTATACCCCTTTACCTGCATTTCTTATTTCCCAGTTATATGCAATAATAATTCTCAACATTCATTTCTCATACTTTGGATTCCAACTTCTCTCTCTCCATCCCTCCCTCCCTCCCTGTCTCCCTCCCCATCCCCACTGAGAAGGCAAGCAATTCAGTACAGGCTATATATGTGTCGTTTTGCAAAAGATTTCCATAGCAGTCATGTTGTGTAAGACTAACTATATTGCCCTCCATTCTACCCTGTCCCCCCTTTCTTTTTTATTCTCTCATTTGACCTTGTCCCTTCCCACAAGTGTTTACTTCTGTTGCTCCCTTATCCCATTTGCCCTCCCTTCTATCATCCCCCTCACCTCACTTGTCCCTTTCTCCCCTACTTTCCTGTACTGTAAGATAGATTTTCATACCAAATTTAGTGAGCATGTCTTTCCCTCCTTAAGCCATATGTGAACAGAGTAGGCTTCACTTTTCCCCTCATCTCCTCCCTTTTCTCCTCCATTGAGCAAGATTTTTCTTATCTCTTTTTTGATTGATAGCTTGCCCCATTCCATTTCTCCCTTTTTCCTCCCAATTTTTTCCTCTCTCACCTCTTAATTTAATTTTATTTTTTTACGGATATCCTCTCATGTGTGTGTGTGTGTGTGTGTGTGTGTGTGTGTGTGTGTATATGTGTGTGTGTGTGTGTGTGTGTGTGTGTGTGTGTGTGTGTGTGTAATCCCTTCACCTAGCCAAATACTGAGAAAAGTCTCAAAAGTTGCAAATACTATCTTTCCGTGTAGGAATGTAAACAGTTCAGCTTTAGAAAGTCCTTTATGACTTCTATTTCCTGTTTACCTTTTCATGTGTTTCTTGATTCTTATGCTTGAAAGTCAAATTTTCTATTCAATACTGGTCTTTTCATCATGAATGCTTGAAAATCCTCTCTATCATTGAGTGACCATTTATTCCTTTGAAGTATTATACTCAGTTTTGCTGGGTAGGTGATTCTTGGTTTTAATCCCAGTTCCTTTGACTTCTGGAATATCCTATTCCAAGCCCTTTGATCCCTTAATGTAGAAGCTGCCAGATTCTGTGTTATCCTGATTGCATTTTCACAATACTTGAATTGTTTCTTTCTAGCTGCTTGCAATATTTTCTGCTTGACCTGGAAACTCTGAAATTTGGCCACAATATTCCTAGGAGTTTCTCTTTTTGGGTCTCTTTCAGGAGGTGATCAGTGGATTCTTTCAGTATTTATTTTGCCCTCTGGTTCTAGAATATTGGGGTAGTATTCCTTGATAATTTAATGAAAGACAATGTGTAGGCTCTTTTTTTGATTATGACTTTCAGGTAGTCCCATAATTTTAAAATTGTCTCTCCTTAATCTATTTTCCAGGTTAGGTGTTTTCCCAATGAGATGTTTCACATTATCTTCTCTTTTTTCGATCTTTTGGTTTTGTTTTTTAACTTCTTGGTTTATCTCATCGTCATTAGCTTCCCTGAACTCTAGTCTCTCTTTTAAAGAATGATTTTGTTCAGTAAGTTTTTGAACCTTCTTTTCCATTTGACTAATTCTGCTTTTAAAAGCCTCCTTCTCCTCATTGGCTTTTTGAACCTCTTTTTCCAATTGAGTTAGCCTATTTTTAAAGGTTTTATTTTCCTCAACATTTTTTTGGTTCTCCTTTAGCAAGTTGCTGACTCTTTTTTCAAACTCTTCTATGGCTTGAACCCATTTCATATTCATTTTGGAGGTACTGGAGTCAGAAGCCTTGACTTCCTCTGACAGTATGCCTTCTTCTCCTCATCAGAAAGGATGGAAGGAGATACCTGTTCACCAAGAAAGTAACCCTCTATGGTCTTATTTTTTCCCCCTTTTTTGGGCATTTTCCCAGTCAGATACTTGACTTCTGAATCCTTTGTCAAGAGGAGGGTCCTCCTGCTCTTCCTCCCCCCAGTACTGTGCTCAAGGCTGAGATTCAGATCCGCTGCTCAATTTCCCCAGGGGCTTTGGGTGGGGGCAGGGCCACCTCTGAGGGCTGAAGTTCAGATCAGCTGCTCAATTCCACCAGAGGCTTTAAACTGAGTTGCCTGGACAGTGGACCCAGGTTGCTTCTGTGGCCACCACAGCTGCCACTGCCTGTTGCTGCTGCTGCCACTTCTGCCTCTGCTGGGGGGACCCTTCTCTCCTCTCACCCAGCTGGGAAACCCTCCCACACTGACTTTCAGAACTTTCTTTGTGGCTTGTGTGTTGAGAGATCTGGGACCCTCCCTGCTGGGAATTCTGCCCCGAAAGTCTGTTCAGGTCCTGTTCCTTCCAGTGCCACATGGCCAGGGCTGTGAGATAGACCTTTCCTGTTGGCCTTCCACGTTACCTTTGGCTGGAAACCTCTTTCACTCTGTTGTTCTGTGGCTTCTGCTGCACTAGAATTTGTTGAGAGTCATTTTTTACAGGAATTTTTTGAGCTGTGGGGGAAGCACTAGAGTATATGTGTCTTTCTACTCCACCATCTTGGCTCCATCCCCCGATAGCATTGTCAACATCTCTTTATTGGGCCTTGGTTTCCTCAGGAGCCTAATGGTCTCTAAGGTGTTTTACTAGTTCTAAATCTATGGTCCTATGACTATGAATACTCTGAGAAAAGAGTCAGGACAAGCCAGACATCATGAGCAGCAAATAACAATATAAAAATGTCATATTTTAACAGATAGGAAATGACTGTTTGCAAATGTAGGATCAAGTCCAAGTCTATGTGTAGTAGGGCAATTTTAGGATAAAATAAAGAATGAAAATGAATATCTGTATATTGTTTTGCAAACCCTGATATGCTTTATAAATATTAGTTGTTATTATATTAAAATGTGGCATACAATTGAGGCAATTCCAATCTGACCTACTTAGACAAACTACTGACATCAACAAATATCAAATGAATAAATGAATGGACATAAGCACTAATGATTATCATTTGGAACAATGTTTGAACACATAAATTCAACCACCTTATCTTTTGGTTTAAAAGATCCTAGAAACTGATACAGTCAGACTTGACCTTCTTGCCAAGGAGAGATATAATAGTAGCCAAAGGCAACTCTAGTTACAGTTTTTAAACTTTTTTGTAAGATCTGATGGAGGAAGATGGTGGAAGATTATGAGCACTATGACCTCACAAAACAGTGAGAGAAGCAAAAGTTTAAAGATGCTTAATGACAAACTCAACCAAAGAAAATCATCCTGAAGGCATTTAGGGATGAAACTGGAAAGAGGGCAACTAATACATAAATAATGGCAAATATCTATGAAGATTTTTAATTTTATCAGACTCTTCTCTCCATAGATTGCAGTAGCATCATTGTCTCTGATGCACTACGTGAAAAAAAAACAAAAGAAAGATGGGGAGAATAGTTGGACAAGACCAAATGGACAAGAGAAGGGCCACTTTGGAGATAACACAATTTTGGAGGGCCAGTTTGGAGGCAACACTGAGGGATCAATATTCAAGACAAAGAAGAGAAAGGAGAAAACTTGAGGAAAAAACCTCAGTCATTGTAACCAAAAACCCCTGAGAAAATACTAATATTAATATTTGTCTTTCATTTTCAAAAAGGATCATGACATCATTGAGGTGATGCCATGACATGCAAGTGAATTGGATCTAAGTGTGGGAGGGTTGTGTGTAGTCTCCAGCCTCACTTTTTTCTCCAAAGCCATCTGGGTCCAGTGACCAGAAACACATCAGGATGACTGGAGATGGCCCCAGATGCAGTAGAACACCTTGGCCTTTCAAAGTTAAGGTCTTTAGCAGGTCTCAGTTTGACTGAGGCAAGGTCTTTCTAAGATCACTGGTTCCCACTGATTGGCCAACAATAGGTCCCAGGCCAAACCCTACTTTGTCATGGTTTGGGTTCTGATTGACTCAAAGTGAGTGTAACTAGAAATTGTTTCTGTTTTGGCCAGAAACCCCTGGAGGTCTTCCCCTCCAGTTTGATTTCTTTTTATCCGGACTAGGTTAAAGAGATCATTCTTTGTCTCATTTTTAATATGAATATCAATAACCATCAACCCATATCCCTACATCTCTCTTGCTATAAAATTTGTATGAGAATTGTAAATTATTATGTATAAATATAGTGCCAGGTCTGTGGTCAGGAAGATCTGAGTTCAAAAGCAGCTTGATTGTGACCCTGAGCAAGTCACTTAGCCCTGTTGCTTCAGTTTCCTCATCTGTAAAATGAACTGGAGAAGGAAACGGCAAACCACTGTAGTATCTTTGTCAAGAAAACCCCAAATGGGGTCATGAAGACTAGGACACGACTGAAATGACTGAACAACAGCAAAACAGCCAAAATCTATACACATCATATACATGATGAAAATATAAGAAGGAAACAAAGTTTCTGTTTGATATTCTATAGTAGAGTGTATCTTTACAGTCATATAATTAATGAAAAGACAAAATGAGTCCAAAAGTGCACTGTGATCATTACTTTTTGACTACAAAATATCTGATTCAGTGGAGCCAAAGCCAATGGTTCTCATACAACAAAGTGTATCCCATAGATGTAAAAATTTCTGTAACTCTTTCCTGGGGACTCTTTTGTCCTGATTGGTGCTCATGGTGGCCTATAATAGCAGGTCATATCAGCTCTTGCCATATCTCACTTTTCTTCTTAGCCAAATCCCTATCAGTCACCTTGCCATTTAGAGTATACCATCTGGGCTGACCTTTCTCATTTTAGGATTGTATTCAAATCAATATTACCAGTGCTACTCAGTTGGGCTGTCAATCCACTTTATAGTTCTAATTACTATCCCTGTTATTTTCCACCTTCACCCCCTAAACTTTTTTAGTCACTTTTTCTCTTTACATAGGTATGTATACTGTATGTATTCTACATACTGTATATATTCTTCTGTTAGAATGTGTATCACCAAGGCAATATTCACAGCACTGGTGGTGACTATGAATATACTGGTGTAGTTCTCAATCTCAAAGTATAACAGACTCTCCATGTAGAAGGCAGAAGAAAAACATTTATTCAGATGCTAGAAAGCCAAATCCTCAAACCAGAAAGGAAAATCAGTCCTAGTAACCAAGAAGTCAATACACATTATCACTCCAGGGGACAAAGGCATTTCCAAGCCTCCCCCCGGCTAGGGCCTTCCCACAAGCGAACACACATGAGTCTAAGCTGTCCCTGCTTGCCTGTGTCCTTCCCAGCTCTGACTAGCCTGACCAACTTCCTCCCAGCTCTCTTCCACCCTTCCTATTATACCTGTTCAGCAAGCTTCTCCACAGCATGTGACTTAGGCTTCCATGTAATTTAAGCAGGTCACATGGGCCTATTAATGAACGGGAAAGATCTTCCCATTTAAATTACCATTACAGAATGTAAGCTCATGGATGGTAGGGTTGTCTTCACTTTTGTATTTGTATCCTCAGTGCTTAGTGCATAAGTAATTATGAAATGCTTTTTCATTCATTTTACTCATTCATGATTCATTGTTTAATGATACTGATTACTAATATCAAGTGAGGTATACAGGCAAATGGGGAAATTTATGCTTCACAAAGGAGTTTCCTGGCATCATGGAAGATGCCTGTGAGTTAAAGAAGGATTCCCTATAGATGGTGAAGTCCTTCAGACATTCTTGTTTGTGGCTGCTGATGTGCTTGCTGCATTAAGTCACAGAACATTTCAGAGGTTTTGACATGAGTACAAAAGAATTCAGCCTAATTATCTACAAAGAAAAAAATAAGTGGATAAAGCATGCCTATTGTTCAGCTTTTGGCTATAGCTATATCATTTATCTCTGTCTCTGTCTTTAGTTCTTTCTCTATCTACATGTTTATTTCCATCTCTCTCTCTCTCTCTCTCTCTCTCTCTCTCTCTCTCTCTCTCTCTCTCTCTCTTTTTTCTCTCTCTCTCTTTCATCTTGGAGACACCCTACAAGTGGAGATGAACTGGGCATAAAAGAGGGAAGGAAGCTTTGGGAAAGTGTGTAGTGGTTTTTTTTTTTTTATGACACCCCCTCCTTCTGAGCTTTTAGCAGGACTGGTGATATAGGATATGCTCTCTCTCCCAGGATGCCTTACTTATCTAGAGTATCCATAAGGACACAAAAAGTAGATGAGAGAAATGAAGGAACAACTAAAATAAGAGATAAAGAATGAAATTAGAATAGTTGGAAAGACAATAAATAGCTTAGAAGAGAAGGTAGAAAATCTTGTTCAAGGTTTTTTTCTGAAAAATTCTTTTGAAAATTTTTCCTGAAAAATAGAATAGATCAAACAAAAGTCAGCTATTCAATGATGCAACAAGAAGTATTATTGCAAAGTCAGAAGAATGGAAAATTAGAACTTATGGAACATATACTATCAAAACCCAACTGACTTGGAAAACAAGACAAGGACACATAATTTAAAAATCATGGAATTCTCCTCAAACCATAACCAAAAAAAGAAAAGACCTAGGTATTACATTTCAAGAAATTATAAAAGGAAACTGCCCAGAGTTACTGGCACCTGATGACAAAGTTAAAAATGAAGGAATTCACAGATCACTACATAGCGTGGACCCTAAATTGAGCACATCTAGAAATGTCATGATTTAAATCAAGAGAAAAATAATGCAAGCATCCAAGAAGAAAGTGATCAAGGGCTAGAGTCAGGATCACATAAGATAAGGCAACAATTGATAAAAGGAAAGGAAAACTTGGTATATGATATACCAAAAGGAAAAGTTCTACAAAACTGAGCATATTTCTTCTGGGGATAAATAGACCTTTAAGAGTATGGCATTCTTCAATAGTGATGGGGTGATGGGACCTGGATCCCTAAAAGGAAAAGACCATGTCTCTGAAATCATCCCAGTCTCTGAACTTTCCTACACAGCTATTTCCCAGATGGTATGCCTGTCAAAAGAATTGAATGATAGGCTCATGACAATGTGATTGCCACTCTCAGGAAAACGCCATGGCACCATGATCAGTGCCTATGCTTCCACGATGACAAACCCCAATGAAGTCAAAGAAAAATTTTATGAAGACCTAGAGACTCTTATCATCAATGTGCCAAAAGAGGACAAACTTATAATTCTGGGTGACTTTAATGCTAGATTAGGTTCAGACTACCAGACTTGGCAGGGAGTTCTAGGGAGGAATGGAGTTGGAAACAGCAACAGTAATGGTCATTTACTGCTGAAGACTTGTGCATTGCCTGCCCTTCTCATCACCAACACTGTTTTCCATTTACCTAAACACAATAAAACTTCATAAATACCTTCTTGCAGCAAACATTGGCATCTAATAGACTATATGATTGTAAGGAGAAGAGACAGACAAGATGTAAGAGTGACAAAGGCAATGTGTGGTGCAGAGTGCTGGACTGATCATAGACTTATCCTTTCCAAGCTAAACATTCACATTCATCAAAAGTGTTGCCCCCAAGGTAAAATGACTACCAGAAGAATTAATGTCTTTAGAGCTCTTCTCTGAGCATGAACAGTTTGTTGCTAACTTGGAGGGAAAGTTGAACCAACACATAGTTGGTAACAGTGGAGCAGAAAAGGAGTGGGCAGCTTTCAGAGAATTAGTGTACAGCACAGCATTTGCTTATCTGGGTCAGAACACTTGCAAACATCAAGACCAGTGTGATGAAAATGATGAGGAAATTCAGAAACTGCTAAATGAAAAATAAGAACTCCATAGGATATATCAGCAGGATAGTTCATCCACCTTTTTAGGCAGCATTTAATTCCATCAAAAGCAAAGTACAAGCAAAGCTTAGAGAGAAACAGGATTCGTGGCTCAGTGAGAAGGCAGATGAAATTCAGTTTTGTGCTGATAGTAATAATCCAAAGCACTTTTATGACTCGCTGAAAGCTATTTATGGACCAAAACCTACAGTGCATCACAACTACTCAGTGCTGATGGAGCCATGATTAGTGATAAGGACATGATCCTAGAGAGATGGGCTGAACACTTCCATAGTGTTCTCAACAGACCATCATCAATCAGTGCTGAGGCCACTGACTTTACCTCAGGTTGAAGTCAATCCCTCCTTAGCTGAACTTCCAACTGAAGAAGAGGTTTTGAGGGCCATTAGGCTCCTTTCATGCGGCAAAGCACCTATTGCTGATTCTATTCCAATTCAGATGCATAAGGTAGGGGGACTGTTACTCCTACAAAAGCTGACTGAAATTTTTCAGGTTATATAGCAAGAGGAGATTATCCCCCAGGAGTTCAAGGATGCCTCCGTTGTCCATCTCTATAAAGGTAAAGAGAATAGATTGTTCTGCAACAATCACAGGGGGATCTCTCTCTTAGTCATTGCTGGTAAAATTCTTGCTAGAGTCCTCCTTAATAGGCTGATCCTTCACCTGGAAGATAATCATATACCCAAGAGCCAGTGTGGCTTCAGAAAGGGCTGAGGAACAGTTGATATGGAGTTTGCTGCCCTGACAATTCCAGGAAAAATGTCAGGAGCAGAACAGAGGTCTGTACACAACATTTGTAGGTCAAAAGGCCTTTTGACACTCTTAGTCATGAGGGCTTATGGAAAATTATGTCAAAATTTGGTTGCCTGGAAAAGTTCATCAATATTGTATGCCAATTTCATGATGGCATGTTTGCCCGGGTTCTGGATAGTGGACAAAGCTCTCCTGACTTCCCAGTCACCAATGAAGTGAAACAGGGCTGTGTGCTTGCTCCCATGCTTTTTAGCATGATGTTTTCAGTCATGTTGTTAAATGCTTTCAATTATGAGGATGAACACGGCATCAAGGTCAACTGCTGTACTGATGGTAAGTTCTTCAATTTGAAAAGGCTACAAGTCAAGACCAAAGTGGAGGGAGTGTTGGTGCAGGATTTTCTGTTTGCAGATGATTGTGCACTCAATGGAGCCTCTGAAGCTGAGATGCAACAAAGCATGGATCAATTCTCTGCTGCCTGTGCTAATTTTGGCCTAATAATTAATACCAAGAAAACACAGGTGCTCCATCAGCCACCACCACACAATTGGTCACAAAAAATGGAGAAGTTTTGAATGCTGTGGATAAGTTCACTTACTTTGGTAGTATATTTTCCAGGGATGTACACATTGATAATGAAGTTGATGCATGCATTGCCAGAGCTAGCTCAGTGTTTGGGAGGCTTCGAAGAAAAGTTTGGAAGAAAAGAGGTATTAGACTGACTACCAAAATGAAGGTCTACAGAGCTGTTGTGCTGACCTCATTGTTGTAAGCCTGTGAAACGTGGACAGTCTACCAGTGCCATGCCAGGAAACTGAATCGCTTAAATTTGAACTGTCTTAGGAAGATTCTGAGGATCACCTGGCAGGATAAGGTACCAGACACTTAAGTCTTTACTGGAGCTGAAATGCCAAGCATTCAAACTATGCTTCAGATAGCATAACCCTGATGGGCTGGCCATGTTGTTCAACTGCAAAATACACACTTGCCAAAAAGAGTATTTTATAGAGAACTCACATGGGGCAGGTGATCACATGGTGGTCAGAAGAAACGGTACAAGGACACTCTCAAAGTCTCTCTCAAGAACTTTGGATTTGACTGTGCAACATGGGAGACATTGGCACAGGGCCACTCAGCATGGTGTGCCTACATCAGAAAGGGTGCTGTGCTCTTTGAGCAAAGCAGAATTGAGACAGAATAAAGTAAGGGTAGGATCCACAAATTTGGAGTATTCACCCCAGATATTCATACAGATTATCTATGCTCAATCTGTGGTAGAGCATTCCGAGCTCATATTGGTCGGATCAGCCACACACTGAAATTTCACTTTATCATGGTGATGTCGTTTTGGTCCTCTTGCAGAATGATGGACAACACTAGATGCTCAATAGTCTTTTTCATAGTGCTTTCACTATGGCTCTCTGACCCAGCCCAGACCACTTAACTCCTTTCACTATTGCACCTGGGCCCCCCAGGCTATTTACTCTCCTTAATCTCATTCAAACCTTCTCACAGTCTTTTTGCATATAAATATCAGTCCCATCCTCATCAAATTCACAGATTCATTTAGAATCTAGCCTGCTTATATTAGTGACACAAATACATCTTGTTACTTTGACTGAAAGAAAGCTTGAATGGTTGAATTCTTTCAAGGCAGACCCCCTTGTTCCCTTACCTTTTGGGGTTCCTAGCACAGCAAAGTACAACATGTTTGGTGACCCTGTTTCAGGAAATTGCCTGACCCCCTCAAGTCCTTCTCCAGCCAAGACCGAAAGGTATGTAAGCTTCCTCTCTCTTTCTATCCTTTTCTCACTCTGAAGTTGGGTTGCTCTCTAAGTACCTAGGAAGGTTTGGAGGTGCTTTTAGAGCCTTTCATGCTCAGGATCCATTTGGGTCAGGTATGTTCAATTCTCTTGATTCACTAGGACACTAGGGAATTGGAAAAGCTGCAGGTGCTTTTGGGTTTCCTGAGGTATACTCCCTCTATACCCCAAGATCCTCCTTCATGGAGGGATTCCCAGTCCCCACACCCCTGAAGGGTCAATCCTTTTCAGTTCCTAAAAATCTGCCCTTGGGTTATCTTTTAAAAAAAAATAAAGAATTGGAAAAAATTTGGTTTCTCTTGAGACCTTGAAAAGAAATGGCTTATGTTCTTTTGCAACAAAACTTGGCCTTAGTATCACCTGGAGGATCAAAAAACATGGCATTTTTTGGTCTTAACAATACAATACTGTCTTATAGCTAGATTTATCCTGCCACCAAGAAGGGAAATGGATGGAAATCCCATACATCCTTGCCTTCATGATGCTCTCACAAAATCCCCTTCTCCAAAAACAATTGTAAGACACTCATACCTAGAGTCACCCCATGGAAGTGGAATGGCAATCAGTTTCATATCTGAGATGATCCCCTTCTTGTGGCCCCCACAGTTTCAGCACCTAGGTGATCTACACTGCCTTCTCCCCTTGCCCCTTTCTCTTCCCCTTCCCTTCCCCTCCCCTTCCTACTTTCCCCACACCTCTCCCTCCAGGCCCTCCCCTTGTAGCTCCCTTGTTCCCCTTCCTTCTTCCTTTGACCCTCCTCATATCCTGCCTCCTACCCTTTCCTTCCTCCTTTGACCACTTCCTTCCTCTCTCCTCCACCCCCTCTTGCTGCTCTCACCCTTTTCTCACCTTTTTTCTCCTCTCCCCTCCATGGCTCCTACTGCACTCCTTCTTCTTCTGGCCCTTCTGGTGACAGCTGACTCCAATGAGGAACCTCAGCTCCTGGCATAAGAATTCTTCCCTGGCCTGCTGGATCCTCCAGCCTTACAGCCAAATCCAACTTCCCAACAGCTCATACCCCCTATCCCCTCCCTCGAAAGGAGTGGGACTTCTGTAGCATTGGAGCTCAGCTCCAGGCAGATTCACACTGGAACTGGCCAGACTGAAGAAACACAGTGGAGCCACAGATAAGGAATTCATACCATTTCATTCTTGCGATGGCAGGTAGAGACAAGGAGTAGGAGCAGCCTCACCTACTGTCCAGCACTAGTTTGATATATAGAGAAATACACAAAGAAATCAGTCAACAATAAGCTCATAACTTTACATTATCTTTGGTTATATAAGGATGTGTCAGCATAGGACAAGTGCAGTGTTGTTATTTAGGGGCCTTGGATCTTGACTGCCTGTATCAAAGCGTATCCAGGCCACATCACAACCTCCTATCTCCTTTCCACCCAAGCCCCTGATTCCACCAGACCTTTAGTGCTTTTTCTTCTTCTTTTTTTTTTGTAGGGTTACATTGGTTACATTTATTGGAGTTTTACTCTTCATTCTTAATAAGCAGTTGAATTAGATGTTCTGTGCACTTCTGGTTTTTTTGGCTAGTATAGGCCCAACATTAAGTTTCTTTGATGCCATTCTAAATCAACATTTTATTTGCCAAGGCAGATTTCTCCTGAAAAATCTTGTAATAAATTGCAATTACAACATGTAAAGATACGTAGCTTCTACTATTTTACAGATTGCATATATGATCTTAATGATGGAGATATTAAACTTGAAACAAACATTTACATCTACTGCTTGCAATCTGGTCAAGCATTAAACTAGTTAAAACAAACATTAAGCTAGTTGGCCTAAATACAACAAAATAAAAGAAATTAGTGGCTCTCATCCTGCATTCACTGTACATATAAGAACCCCTTTCTTGCTTGTAATCTGGTAAAACAAACTAGTTAGTCCAAATTGAGCAAAATTAACTTAAACTTAAGAGGCTGTCACCCTGCATTCACTGTATATAAAGAACCCCTTTCCCAATCAACATTTAAAAAGTTATCCCTTTTCTTCCCCAGTTCAATTCTCAAACCAAGCAAACCCCAAGATAGTAGTATTGGGGTTCCTATTACAGTGAATGGAGAGAGCCAGAGGTAGGGCTGGTTTTGACTAACATTAATTTTTAAACAGTATAATGGCAAAACAGAAAGGAACTCATTCTAAAACCCTAAATCCTCAGAGATTTGGGGTTATCATAAACTGTAAATAAAATGCCTTCCTAAAGAATGGGGTTTAAATTCACCCTTGGCATACCACATGTAATCAGAATTATTTGTTACATACAGACAACACCTAGGCAATACAGCAAAAGCATCACAACAAATCCCAATTTAACAAACAACCATACGGACCAGAACATCAACATATTCAAAGTTTTCTGATAATAAATTCAGTACAAAATTTTAATTTCAGAGCTTAACAATTATACATGCTTGTGTACATTTAGTTAACCAAAGATCAAACCTCAGTCTAAGCCACCGCATGTACACACTGAAACAAAAAGTACAAGTCACGAAAAAATGCTTGAGGGCTTCTTTACCATAAGGAAATAATTAACTATCCTGTACACTGAACATCATAAATTGCAAAGTCAGCATTTTATGTTACTGATTTTATTAACTTTTTAAAACACAACTATAGTTGAATATTACAACAAAAACAATAGCTAGTAGTGAGTGTGTTAAGATGATAGTAGTCTTTCCCTCATTCACTATTGCATACAAAAGCCAGCATTACAATGAAGGGTATGCACTGCCCCCCATTAAGAGGTCTGACACTGAACCCCACCTCTGGGATGATGCTCATCATCCTCATAAGCTTCTCCATTGTAATGGCGTCTTCTTTCTTGAGATGGGTCAAAGTCCACCAGTTCTACCTGATCCATATCTTGTCTCCTCTACTTCCTTTCTTTCAGGCAGTAATTTTCCAACAAAGACAGCTTATCAGATGAAAGAAAGCCATTCTGTGGGAAGTTTACCTTAAATTCAATTATTAGAATTCCTTTGTCATAAGGTTGGCGATAAATGGGCATAACTTCATTCAGCACACATTTGATATCTCCATGTTTAATCTGACCAGGATGAGAAGTAATGACTATAGTTCTATTATCAAGAGTTGTTATTGGTTTCTGAAAGCCACACAATGCTTCAACCAATTGGATATCCATACATGTGAAAAGGTCCTCACCACATCGTGTAAATATAGCATTATCCTTCTGATCCAAAACAATGATAATATCTCCTGGCTCAAGTCCTGGTTCCTGGTTACCTTCGCCATGGAATGTTATCTTTTGACCATCTGTCATGTCCTTGTCAATATGAACCTCCAGAATTTTTTTCTCTCGGACAATTTTCCTTCCATTACAGCTTTTACATCTATCTTTAGGGCTGATTCGTTCCCCATGCCCTTGGCATTCCATGCAAACTGACTGAATTTGCTGAACCATTCCAGGTCCTATCTGATGAATTCTTATTTGCATTCCAGTACCTCTGCAATTGGGACAGCATTCCACAGCTCCTTTTTTTCCACCCTGTCCTTCACATTTATCACAAATCACATTCTTTTGCAAAGTCAATTTTCTCGTTGCACCATTATATAAATCTTCTAAGGTCACTGACAACTGATGAACAACATTTTTACCTCTCTGTTCCCGTTGCATTCTTCCACCTCCTCCAAAAAACATATCAAAGATATCCATTGGAGAACCAAAGCCACCATCAGAGCCACCCTCTTTGATGGCTTGTTCTCCACCTTTGTCATATAAGTCTCTTTTCTTTGCATCAGAAAGCACTTCGTAAGCTTGAGAAATCTGCTTGAACTTTTCTTCTTCATTTGAATTCTTATCTGGGTGATATTTTAAGGCTAGTTTTCTGTATGCCTTTTTTAGTTCTTCCTGGGAGGCATTGGGTTTTACCCCCAAAGCATCATAGTAAGTCGTTTCCTTCGCCATTTTTTATAACGGGGGGCGATGCTCGCGGTACGCCCGGGGTTGAAATGCCCATGTCCGCGTGGGGTGGAGGGGGGCTGCCCAGGAGCCGGTGGAGATGTTGGGGGATGGAGTGGAAGGAAGGGGAGATGGGGGAGGAGGCGCGAGCTCAGGCAGCAGCAGCTGCTGCCCTCCGCCTCTCCCCGAGTTTTCTGGAAAGTTCCGCCAGTGCTTTTTCTTCTAAAGGAAGTAGCTGCCTTGCCCAGTGGGACAACTAGAGTGCATGTCCCATTCTCAATGTCTGATGCCACTCAGGTTGAAAAGAAACTAGATCAGTATTCTGAAGATGCCACCAAGTTTATGGAGGACTTTAGGGATGTATCCCTTCAATCAGAGCTTTCCTGGGAAGAGCTGCATGCCCTCTTCTCCAAGTTTTGGGACCGTCTGGCTAGCTCCAACACCATGGGATACCCCCTGGGAGTGGCTGCTGTTCTCACAAGTGACTCAGGATGGGATTATCAGAAGAATGAGGAGAGGAGAAAGAGAGACCATATAGTCATTTGCCTTTTAGAAGGTTTTAAAAACAGATTTCAAAAGCAAGTAAATTACTACTAAGGGAGCATGAAAACCCTGCCCTTTTCCAAGGCAGGCTGGTGGAAACTATCAAGAAGTATACCAATTTAGAGTCCACCTCTTCAGAGGGGGAAGGAGAGCTGGGTATACAATAATCAGCCTCTACCATATACCATAGAGTCCATATGCCTGCCACCTGGGACCTCTGCCCACAAGGTAGAATTAATAGAGCTAGGGGAAAATAAAAATAAATGTTGTTTTCTTTATTTTTGTGTAACCTCAAATTTTTTCTTTTTATTAATTAATTTTTAGTTTTCAACATTTACTTCCACAAGATTTTGAGTTCCAAAAATTTCCTCCATCTCTCCTCTCCCCATACCCCAAGAGATTCTGATTATCTCTTCCCCCAATCTGCCCTCCCTTCTATCACTTTCCCTTCTCTTATCCCCTTCCCTTCTATTTTGCTGTAGGGCAAGATAGATTTTCATACCCAATTGAGTGTGTATGTTCTTCCCTCCTTAAGTCAAATCTGGTAAGAGTATGGTTCACTTGCTCCCTCTCACTTCCCTTCTCTTCCCCACTTTCACTGTAAAAGTTTTTTCTTGCCTTTTTATGTGAGATAAGTTACCCCATTCTACCTTTCCCTTTTCCCTTCTCTCAATACATTCCTCTCTCACCCCTTAATTTTATTTTTTAGATGTCATCCCTTCATATTCAGCTCACCCTGTTTTCTCTCTCTCCCACCTCTCTAAACATATATTAAACACACACACACACACACACACACACACACACACACACACACACACACATACACATAATAGGGTAGTTGGAGAGAATACACACAGTGTGTATATGTGTTCTCTCCAACTACCCAATTATTGAGAAAGAAAAAATAAGTCACAAATATCATCTTTCCATGTAAGAATGTAAACAGTTCAACTTTAATAAATCCCTTATGATTTCTCTTTCCTGTTTACTTTTTCATGCTTCTCTTGATTCTTGTATTTGAAAGTCAAATTTTCTATTCAGCTCTGGTCTTTTCATCAAGAATGCTTGAAAGTCCTCTGTTTCATTGAATGTCCATTTCCCCCGCTGAAGTATTATACCCAGTTTTGCTGGGTAGGTAATTCTTGGTTTTAATTCCAGCTCCTCTGACCTCCAGAATATCATATTCCAAGCCCTCCAATCCATTAATGTAGAAGCTGCTAAATCTTGTGTTATCCTGATTGTGATTCCACAATACTTGAATTGTTTCTTTCTGGTTGCTTGCAATACTTTCTCCTTGACTTGGGAACTCTGGGATTTGGCTACAATATTCCTAGGAGTTTTTCTTCTGGAATCTCTTTCAGGAAGTGATCAATGGATTCTTTCCATTTCTATTTTACCCTCTGATTCTAGAATATCTGGGCAGTTTTCCTTGATGATTTCTTGAAAGACGATGTCTTTTTTTGATCATGGCTTTCAAGTAGTCCAATAATTTTTGAATTATCTCTCCTGGGTCTATTTTCCAGGCCAGTTGTTTTTCCAGTTCATTTTTTCCAATGAAATATTTCATTTTCTTCTATCTTTTCATTCTTTTGGTTTTGTTTTATAATTTCTTTATTTCTCACAGTGTCATTAGCTTCTGTTTGCTCCATTCTAATTTATAAGGAATTATTTTCTTCAGTGAATTTTGGACTTCCTTTTCCATTTGTCCAATTCTGCTATTTAAGGCATTCTTCTCCTCATTGGCTTTTTGGACTTCTTTTACCATTTGGGTTAGTCTATTTTTTAAGATATTATTTTCTTCAGCATTTTTTGGGTCTCCTTTAGCAAGCTGTTGACTTGTTTTTCATGATTTTTTTGCATCACTTTCATTTCTCTTCCCAATTTTTCCTTTTCCTTCTTTCACTTGATTTTCAAAATCCTTTTTGAGCTCTTCCATGGCCTGCAACCAATTAATATTTTTCATGGAGGCTTTTGATGGAGGAGCTTTGACTTTGTTGCCTTCTTCTGGTTGTATGTTTTGATCTTCCTTCTCACCAAAGTAAGAGTCTATATTCTGACTTTCCCCCCACTGTTTGCTCATTTTTCCAGCCAATTACTCAACCTTTTAGCTCTTTGTTAAAGTAGAACTGTACTTCTAGTGTGGAAGGTATACTATCTCAAGTTTTAGGGATTTTGTGCAGCTGTTTTCAGAGATATTTCTATGGACCTGTAAATTTTCAACTCTTCCAAGATTGTATGACCAAAGGAGAGGTATTTACTCCTCTCTTGGTCTGTGTTCTGGTCTGTGAGTGACCACAAGCACTCTTTTCAGTCTTGGAACTGTGAGGAGGATTACCTCTCCACTGTCACCACAAGCTCCACCAAATCAGCATTCCACCTCACCCTAGGACCACTACCTAGGACTGTGACCCAGATCCAAGGGTGGGCGAAGTAAGAGAATCCTGCTTCAGAGCCAGCAAAGAGATCCCTGCAATTCCCCTCTGATCAAATGTTAGACCCCCTATCCATCAGTGCCACTGCTGTTGCCACCCTGGGGCTGGGGTCAGACCATGCTCCTCTCTCACCCAGGTCCTACACACCTTTCCCACAGACCTTCTAAGTTGTCTTTGATGTTTGTGGTTGAGAAGTCTGCCACTGTTGCCAGTGATTCAGTACTCTGAGCCTGTGCTAGGGTAGCCCACACTGCATTCCTCTCTTCTCTCAAACTGCTGCAACAGACCTTTCCTATTGACCTTCCAGGCTGTTTTGGGGTGGAAATTTTTTTTTCACTGTGTCATTTTGTGGCTTCTGTTGCTCTATAGTTTGTTCAGAGTCACTTTTTACAAGTATTTGGAGGGATTTAGGGGACAGCTCAAACAAGTCCCTGCTTTTATTCTGCTGTCTTAAGAGTAAATGTTTTTACTGACTCAAAATACACTTTCTATATTCTCCATGCCCATTGAGCAATCTGGAAAGAAAGGGGATATCTGACAGCAAAACTTCCCTTATCCAGTATGTCCAGGAGATTTCACATCTTCTCCAGGTTGTTCAAAAACGGACCAAGATAGCTGTTATATTTTGCTAAAGCCACCAGAAAGGGGAAATGGATCAGGCTGTGGAAAATTGTCTGGCAGACACCACAACAAAGAATGTTGCCTGCTAGCTAACTATACTGGCTACTTTACTCCCATGGCTCCCTGATTCCTTCACACCTTCCTTCAGCCCTCAAGAACAGACCATTGCTAAAGAAAGGGGATATTCTCTCTTCCCCTCTGGGTGGTTTCAGATACCTTCAGGCCAACTTCTTATCCCAGAGGAAAGCCAGGGGAAGCTTCTTTCTGATTTACACCAGGTCATACACCTGGGGAAGAATACACTCTGGTCTCTGATAAAACCTGTTTTTAATGGCAGTAAGCTGGGAGAAACCATCAGACAAAGTCAGGTGTGCTTGCCCAACTTGGGCCCAAGTAAATCCTGAAGGGGCAGTCAAACTTCCACCTCTTAAAATCTGTTCAGAGAAGGGGTGCCTACCCATGTGAAGACTGGCAGATAGATTTCACATATGTCTCTGTGCAGGGATTTCAAATTGCTTTTGGCTTTTGTTGATGGCTTTACTAATTGGGTAAAAGTTTCTCCTTGCAGAATTTGAAAAGCTCAAGAGGTATCAAAGTTCCTATTAAAGGAGATTATACCTCCCTTTGGCTTGCCTAGCTCCTCGCAGAACAATGACCAGCTTTTATTTCACAGAAAACCAGTAAAAATACTTAAAATCCCTTACCACCTCCACTCTACCTCGAATCTAAAATCTGGTAGAGAAAATGAATCATACCCTCAAACTGGTCCTTACCAAGCTGTGCACAGAAACCTGAAAGGATTAATTTAGGAATCTCCCAGTTGTGCTGCTCAGAGTTCCTGTTACACCTCTGGAAAACATCAATCTTAGCCCCTTTGAACTCATGTATAGGGGAGGCCCTTCCTAGCTTCTGATATCCTTGTAGACCCAGATCAGCATCCGATCACCTGATTTGCAACTCAGATAAGGAGAAGTCAGGAAAGCCCTAACAGAATATGCCAATAAGCATCTTCCACAGCCTCTTGGCAATGAAAAGGAGTGTCCTGCTCCAGTATATCCTGGACTGTGAGTTTATTTAAAGCCAGGGAAAACCCAAAAGGGAGAATAATTAGATGTCAACTGGAAGGGACCCTACCAAGTCATACTCTCACAGTAAAACTTGAGGGCCTCCCCAGCTGGACTCATTATTCTAGGATTAAACCAGTTTTACTTCTTGCTTCCCCAGAGACTGGAATATACCTGTAAACCCTTGGAGGACCTCAAGCTACTATTTAGAAAGGCCCTGGTTCCCTCCAGCAGATAGGTGCATAAAATGAGGTGAAATCATTTGTGCCCTTCTCATTTTATGTTTTGGCCTTGCCATAGCCATCTTTGATTGCAAGTTCCATTTTCTCTTACTGTTGGAATTATTTCCCTCTGAGCTGACAATAACACTAATCCTTTTCCTCCTTTTCCCTGATATCTCAAGCACACTTGGCCTCAGCTAGTGGGAGGGTAACTCTCTAGTTAAACTGGGAAACTCATTAGGCCCAGGGTGTGTGGCGAGGAGGAGTGCAAGATTGTTGAGTATGTTACCCACAGGCAACACTCTCTGCCACCACTCACTATCTTTGCAAACCCCACCCCCTTCCTAACATGACTTCCTCAGATTTTTGCCACCCCGTTTATGTTGGCTGTTCCTCTATGGGCTTCTCTTCATCTCAATACCTTGCTTCTCCACAGAGGAATATTCACATTAAATGCTGAGAATGAGGCCAGTTTTGCATTGCTCATGCGATTGTTCAAATATTTAAGGAAGCATAAGGACCACATATTATGGTACTACCTGTCTTATTATGTCCCCTTCCCCTCCCCAGGTTTATTTTTATAACCTCATTTTCCTACTTCCACAGAATAAAATTTCTACTGCTCCATCATCCTTAGATCCTTTCTCATTTAGTTTCTATTTACACAACCAGAATTTATTGGACATATCAGAGCTTGGTCAAAGCCAGTCACAATGGCATCCCTTGGTCCTGACTGTAAGTGGTCAGATATTGCATGATCTGACCATTATTTGAGTCTGGTCCCAGCTATAGTATCAAGTTACCTCCTTAAGAGGTAACAACCCATATCCATTGGCATAATCCTCTAACCACCTATTAGAATGGAATGTTCCTTCATCTTCCAAAGCTATTGAATTCAATCAGTCCTGCCTTCCAGCTGTCTGGGATCCAGCCTAGGATGAGACTTTATTCCTCAGGCTTCAAAGAATCCTTATTTCTGTGTGATCTTTCTGGCCAAGCATTCTGTGACAACTGAGGGGGCAGAGAGGAACTATATCCACCTGAATTATATGCTGTCTCTTTACTGTCTCCTCTTTATTAAATACATTTATTTTTTTCTTAAACGTTATATAGTTCATGATTGTGTAATTGTATGAATCTCCCTTCCCTTCAAGTAACTTGGTTGAATGGATGGACACATTCAGGTTATCATCAAATTAATCTTTGTGAGTAATGTATTATGCATCCAGTCTTAAATTCTGTGGCAAACATAAAGAAGAAAACATGACTCCTCTTGGGTAGCTGTTTGTTTCCCAAATCCCCTACGCTGTATCCATTGATGTCATCCAGAAACCACACTAAAAAAACAGCCACTAACTGCTGCTTCCTACATCTAGGAGTTGCAGAACCTCAGTTCAAGGCTAGGTGATGTAGAGGATACTATGCGGAGCTTGGAGTCATGAAGACTTACTTAGCTTTGTGACCTTGACCGAATCACTTAACTTATGTTTGCTTCAAATTCCTCATCTGTAAAATGGGCGCAATAGTAACAGCAACCTCCCAGGATTGTTATAAAGATCAGATCAGATAACTGTAAAGTGCTTAGCACAGTGCCTGGTATAATAGATGTTTACAGACATTGTTGTTAATATTGTTACTGTTGCTGCATGTATGGTTCAGAGACCTGAACTCTAAGAGCAGAAAAAGATTTATGGGCAATGAGGGTGGGAGGACACAAGATTGAATTTCAAATTGCCTCTCCACCTCCCCTCTCTACTCCTACCCCCTTCCTGCCCTCTGTCTAATGGGGCAGGGCATCTTTGTTTATTTTCCATTTCCTTTTAGCAGCCATGTATTCTGGTTCATTGGAAAGTATCTTTTCACTTCGATTCCCTTTTTGAGCTGCCTGACTGGCTGTCTTGTTGAACTTGACTGGATAGATGGTCTTATAGGACTCTTTACATGTCTACATAGTGTGTGACTAGAGCATTTATCACTTTAAATATCATTGATTCCTTTTTCTTTCATGTTATCTTCTTGGGATATCATTGGCTTAGTATGGGGTTCCTCCCCTCCCATTTTTGATTAATTATAGGTCACATCACTTAAGTGACCTGAATGGTAGAACACAACTGTAACAGCACTACGGAATATCTTGGGCATCCTGTGAGGGTCATCTTGAGAAGCAGGAATAATTATAATGATTATGCTTTCTAGATCCCAGATAGAGTGATCAGATCAAATTAATTATGGGTTGACTAGGCTTCTTGTTGACAAAGCATGTGATCACCAACTACCGAACTTTTAGTAGAAGAATGCTTTTCAAAACAAGGCAGCATCTTAGTACTGCTCTTGCATCCGTCTGTCACACCTAACTAGTGTTATGACTAAAATTACAGGTAAAACTGGAATTGAACCTTCTCCCTCATGTCAAAGAGCTGGAAAGAGACTTTCTGTCGAGAGAATCATCCTAGGGAAATCCTTGTCACCCTATTCGACTTGAAGGTTAGATCCTGAGGGGATTTTGACTATCCCAGGTTCAAGGCATTCATGAGTTCCCCCTGATGCATTGCCTTCAGCATTCAACTACAGCATACAATGTGCTTAAAGCCAAGGCATTTGATGAAAATAGTACAATAAAAATGAATGAATGATAAAGCATTTATTAAGCATGTACTATGTGCCAAGCACTATGCTAAATGCTGGGGATATATACATATGTGTATGAACATACATATATGAATACATCCAAATATATACATATATGCACTCATGCTTATGTATATATATGCACACATGTATATACACATATGAGTGTTTGTGTTTGTGTGTGTGTGTGTGTGTGTATGCCTATTTTATATCAGGTAGGTGACACTATGGTTAGAATGCCAGGCCTGGAGTCAGAAAGACCTGAGTTTAAGTATGGTCTATGACACTTACTAGCTATGTGACCCTGGGCAAGTCATTTAACCTCTGTTGCCTAATTCATTGGAAAAGGAAATGGCAAACCACTTCACTTTCTTTGTCAAGCAAACTATATTGAGTTGCTAAGAGTCAGACACAACTTAATGACTGGACCACAAAAAAAGACAATTTCTGCCTTCAAGTAGTTTTCCTATCTCTCTCTCTCTCTGTCTGTCTGTCTCTGTGTCAGTATACGTATATGTGTGTGCATGCATGTATATATGTATATTGTTCAATCATTTCAGTTGTGTCCAACTCTTCATGACCTCAGTTGGGGTTTTTCTTGGAGTGTTTTGAAGTTTTCTTCTCCTGATCATTTTACAGATGAGAAAACTGAATTAAAAAGGCTTAAGTGACTTGCCTAGGATCACATAGCTATTAGGATCTGAGGCTGCTTTTGAATTCAAATCTTCCTGATTACAAGCCCAGTTCTCTATCCACTGTGCCACATAGCTATCCCCTAGGCTCCCTGCCTTCCAATTCGCAGTTCAAATCTTTTTTCAAAAAAATAATTAATTAATTTGTTTTCAGTTTTCAACCATCATTTCCATAAGTCTTAAATTTTCCCCTCCCTCTCTCCTCCTTCCCTGAGGCAGCATGCAATCTTATATAGGTTCTACACATACATTCTTATTAAGCACATTTTCACATTAGTCATGATGTATAGAAGAATTAAAATGCATTAAATTAAAATTCAAAATTAGAAAGAATTAAAAAGAATTTTTAAAAATGGGAGAAACCATGAGAAAAACCAAACCCAAACAAACATAACACAAAAGAGTCTGCTTCATTCTGTGTTCTAATTCCATAGTTCTTTCTCTGGATGTGAATGGCATTTTGCCTCAAGAGTCCTTTGAGAATGTTTTAGGTCCTTGCAATGCTGCGAAGGGCTAAGCAGATAAAAAACAATCCTCGCATACTGTGGTTGTTGCTGTGTACAAAGTTCTCCTGGTTCTGCTCATTTTACTCAGCATCAGTTCATATAAGTCTTTCCAGGTTTTTCTCAAGTTCGACTGTTCATCATTTCTTATAGCACAATAGTATTCCATTATATTCATATACCACAACTTGTTCAGCCATTCCCCAATTGATGAGCATTCCCTCAATTTCCAGTTCTTGACCACCACAAAAAGAGTTTCTATAAATATTTTTGTACATTTGTACATGTCTCAGCTCAAATCTCACTTTTTCCAAGAAGTCTTTCCCAGTCTTCCTTAATCTTAGTGCCTTGTCTCTGAGATTGCCCTCAATTCGTCCTGTGTATGTCCTATTTGTATGGAGTTGTTCACATGTTTTCTCCCCGCTTTGCTTCTTGAGAGCAAATACTTTTTTTTTGTTTTTCTTCATATTTCCAGAGTTTAGTACAGCATCTGGCACATAATTGGTACTTAATAAATACTGACTAAATAACCCAATAACATTTCTTTGTGGCATTCTCATGCTGCTTCACCTGCACAAGTTGTTCAGCTGGGCTTCTTGGGTCTGTTTTTCTCCACAGTTCCACTTGACTCTGATAGCTTTCTGAGTCTGCATGTCCTAGTTATTCTATTGAGGCTGTATGGGATGCCCCCCCCTTAATAAAATTGAATCGAGCAAAGGCGTAAAAAGGAAAGATATTTATTCAGTTTTCTTGAGAAAGGGCACTCCCACCTGTGTTCAAGATGGTGATGACTGAGGAGGGCAAGGGTATGCCCTGACCACAATACCCTCACGCTAAGCCCTTTTCTCTTAGCCCACTGGCTGAGCCTTGAGGGTGCAATCTATCTATGGAAAATCTACCCCAGCAGCAAGGAATAAGTATACAAGAGCCATTTTTGGCAAAGTGGGGTAAGGGAGTCTGGGAAGGGAGGTAAGGGAGTGAGCAAAGGCAGTCTAGGAGTAAGCAAATGTAGCACAAAAAGAATTTTAAGAAAAACAGAATCTCTATTGTTTGTTTTGTCAGGGTAGGGTGAGACAAATGGGGCTGACACAAGGGCCCCTGAGAGGGTTTTCACTAAATATACGTGTTCACTCAAGGCTACCATTTCTGATGGCAGCAGAGAGTAAAGAGAAATCCTCTCCCCATACTGGAAAACATGCAAGGAAAGACAAAGAGAGAATCTCTTTCAAGAGCTAGATTTTCCCCCTAAAGCTGGCTCATTTCTCTGCTGTCAGAAATGACTGCTTCTCTACTGCCATAAATGATACCTGGTAAGTATGCAGAACTGGTTCACTTACTTTTTAAAGGCCACTGTCAGCCAATGACTTGCTACCTTTTAATTCCACCAAGCTGAGAGAACTTTTCCATACACACAAAAGGAGTAATAATGCGTAAGCATTTCTTAAACTTCCTTTACAATCTTTGAATAGGCTGCTCAGTGTTAACCACTCAATGTCTCAAATACTTGAAAAAAGTTTGAAAAATGATACACTCAAAATATGAAAGGATATGCCTATTACAAGGTGCTATTGTGACTACTCCAAATCAGAAAGGTACAAAACCTTAACAACTTGTCTCCCTGCACGTTACATTTAGCAATTTCATCAAGTGGCCTGGAGGGGACTCAATTGACCAGGAGATCCCTGAACCTCACCCTCACCTGCCTCCGTTAGATTTGAAGGCACCTTGGAGAATCTATCTTTAATATTGGCCTCTCTGCCTCAAATCCCTGGGTTGATAGCTTTATGCTACTATCCAGCGTCAATCATGAGACAACTGTTGGGTGGGTTCTTAGAAAAGAGAAGATAGGAATTCACCTAGAAAATAATTGTGTATTTGTTTTATGGTCCATGGAAGAGCTTGAATTTTAATAGGTAAGGTAGCATAGGGGGAAGAGCTTCGTAGTCTCCTCACAATGGTCCTTTTTTTCCAATTATATCTGCTCTGTTAGAAATGTAGAATTCTTCCCTCCCACCACCTCTGATTGCTGAGCTCTGATAGGTGATCTGTTGCCTTTCCTGGCCTGGGCCCAGACCTCTATGCCTCTTTCTGACATGTCCTCTATCCACTGTGCTCCCCGCTCCCCCCCCCCCCGCCTCCTCTTTCAGCACTCTTTAAAATGTCATTTCTCCCCATTAGGATTATAAACTTTTGAAGGCAAGGAATGTCTTACTTGCTTGTATTCACATCCACGGCACTTAGTATAGTTCCTGGCACATAGTAAATGCTTAAATGCTGTCTGTCTTTCTCTCTCCCTCCCTCCCCATTCTCTCCCTCCCTCCCTCCCTTCCTCCTTTCCTTCCTTCCTTCCTCCCATTTTATCATCTATTCAATTATCTCTCTATCATCTATCTATCTGTCTGCTATCATCTGGCTTTTGAGTTAGTCATTTAACCTATCTCAAGCCTCAGTTTTCTCATTTTAAAATGGGGACAATACTTATATTACTTACTTTGCAATGGCAAATGAGTTAATGCATGTAAAATGCTTCTAAAAGTACAAAGGCACATAAAAGTCAAGGCCTTGAAATACTAAAAACAATGTATAACTGCAAGATAGAAACACAGTCATAGGCCATTAGATCTGGAAGGGACTTTGATAACCTTTACCTTCCTGTCTAACACTCAGTCTAGCATTCTCTGATCCTATCATTTTGTGCTTTCCGGAGATGGTGAGTATAACAGTAATCTAAGGCTCTAGTTGCTCTGTCTGGCAGTTGCCTAACCTTTTGGGGAGGTCTTCTTTCCCTTATTGTCCCTTGAAGTGGTAATAGCTATGAGAAGTCTCATATAACTCTGAGATGTCAGGATCAAAGTGTCATTCGCTTAATAGGTAGCTACCTGCAATGTTTCCATGCTTCCCTCTGGGCCTCTAGGGAATGAGACAAGACGTGGGTGCCTATGATCCATTGCCTTGAATCTGTCAGTGGCCCTGGAGTCCATCTTGTACAGAAAGCCAGGATTTACTGGTTGGACTCTAAAGGAAGTAAGAAACAGCTAGGTGCCTACTATATTTCAAGTGCTAAAACAGTCAGAGCCACTGGGAAAGAAAGTTTTAAAGCTAAGCTTAAAAGGAAAAAAAACATCCCTGGAGGTTGCTGGTCCAGGCAACAAATGGTCTCAGAAAGCAGCTCTGGAACCAAGGAGAATGATGTCTGGAGGCTTCTGAACTGGAGTCAGCTTGCAGAACCCTTGAGGCTGAGCTCAGGCACAGATGGTGGTGATATATCTGAGATCAACAGGGAAGGTAACAGCTCTGGTATAAATCAGAGCTCTGATTCTAGAATGGACATATTTCTTAAAAGGAAGGAAGGGAAGGAAGCACCATAGACAGGGCTATGAGAAAGAGGCACAGTCAAGGAAGAGACTGGAAGAACTCAGGCTGAAATGAGAAGGGACTGATTTATCAGTAAGGGGAAAGAACTTCATTTCATACAATAATTATGTTGAAAAGTCCCGTGTAAATTGGAATTTTTGTAAATGAATCTTTTTTCCCAGTTGATTTTTATTCCAATTTATCCATTTCTTTATACATGTGATGACTCTCACTGCCCCGGGAAGTTTGCTTTATAGTAGTGCAAGGCTGCAATGACTGGAAGTTTATTAACTGGGTGAAAATCATAGCTACCTTTCTGTTGTTCAGTTATTTCAGTCCTGCCTGACTCTGTGACCCCATCTGGGGTTTTCTTGGCAAAGATATTGGAGTGGTTTGCCATGTCCTCCAGCTCAATTTACAGATGAGGAAACTGAGGCAAACAGGGTTGAGTGACAAAGCTAGTAAGTGTCTGAGGCTAGATTTGAACTCATGAAGATGAATCTTCCTGACTCCAGGCATGGTGCTCTATCCACTGTACCACCTAGCTGCCTCTTATTAATATATAATTGCTTATCAATACTAAATTATGGAATTTATTGTATGCTTTGGGGGGGATAGTTGACCTTATGAATATTAGCATATTCAATTATATAATAATGAAGTTTTAGTGTGCTTAGAATTTCCCATGACCTCTTATTTTGGTGTTCCAAAGTTTTTCTTCCTGATCAAGGAATATTCTTTTTCAACTCCCAGATTAGTTATATTGGTAGTTAGCATACTCCACGTCACCTCTACTAGCACTATCACCTCTTCCTCCTTCCTCTAGTAACCTGGACTCTGCCTTGAGTCTCTTGACTCTGGTAGTTCAGTTTTGCCTCATTTTGCTAGTGCAGGTTCTCCATGCTACTTCCTTTCCTCTCTACATCCCATGCCACCTTGATGGTGTATACAGGGAGAAAGTACAGAAACTCTGGAAGTGGTTGAAATGGATACTCACACGTTTTCAGGAGTTATGAGATAGAAAGAGGAAGAGCCCAAACATCACTGTGCTGTCTTCTTCCTTCAGAACGTAGACTCCTTGATGGCAGAGAGTATCTTGCTCACCTTATATTCCTAGTGCCTAGCACTATGCCTGACATCACATGGTAAGTGCTTAATAAATCTTTCTCTCATGTCTATGTATCTATGTATGTATCTATCTGCCATCATTCTCTATTTTTTATGTAGTATCATTATCTTCCTATCTAACCTCTCTGTCTACCTGCCTTCTGTATCTATCTACCATCATCATTAGTGCTTTTCCCTCTCATCTATCTACCTACTCATCTATCTATCTATCTATCTATCTATCTATCTATCTATCTATCTATCTATCTATCTATCTATCATCTTTTTGTCATCTATCTCTCATAGATTGCCAAAGCAGACTCTCTCAAGGCTAACAGTAATTCATGAATGTGCTTGTTCAAGTTTTCACTTTCTTTTTGCAGATAAGGTAACTGAGATCTATAGAATACTAATGACTCATATAAGATTTCATAGTGACAAGACAGCATTATACTGGAGCCAAACTTTCAGGTGTGACAGGGCCAATTAAACAAGGGCCAGTAACAGAAGCCAGTCAAACAAGTGAGTAGAGCTAGGGCAAGTAGGGCAGAAGTTAGAAGAAGCCAGATAGGTATGGGAAGGAGCAGACTGACCTTGGGGCTTGGAGCAGGCTGAGTCTAGAATTCAGGAAGTTCAGATAAACTGGATATGGCACCATGTCTAAGATTACACCAATGATTACAATACAGAAGTGAATATGGTCCTACAGGGTGCTTATACTTCGACCTTCTTTCTGCTTCTTGCTTGTGGTAAGCAGGCTACGAAGGAAGTCATTGCAACTAGGGGAACTGTGGTTTTACTGGGAGAGTAAAAATCAGCCCTCAGAATGGTTAGAATAGGAAGACCTGACCTTTCTGAAGAGATGAGAGAGGGAGAGCTCCTACTTTTCTTTTGATGCCAATGGAATGGCAGATTCATTAATTTTATGGGTGTCTGGTACTGATCCCATGAGCCTAATCCTATATAGTTTATTTTGTTAGTAGATTGATTTTTTGGTACTCTTTAGGGGTTTGATTTTTCCCTCCTGGAATTCTACTTCCTGTTCATCACTTTTTCAACTATCCCATGTAAAACATCTAAGAGCAGCTAGGTGGTACAGTGGATATAGCATTGGGGATTGGAATCGGGAAGACTCATCTTCATAAATTCAAATCCAGCCTCAGAGACTTACTAGCTGTGTGACCCTGGGCAAGTCACTTAACCATGTTTGCCTCAGCTTCCTCATCTGTAAAATGAACTGGAGAAGGAAATAGCAAACCACTCCAGTATCTTTGCCAAGAAAGCTTCAAATAGGGTCACAAAGAATTGGACACTACTCAACAATACTGAACATCTAAAATGACTATTCTTTTTGTGAGACTCTCATTGTCATACACTTAATGGTGAACCATGTATCTTCCCAGCATAAAGGCACAGTGGATGATTTGTATTAACTTACTGGTGAGCCAGTTGACTTTCATTTACATTAGAGTCTCTCTGTATCTTCCTTAAGAAGAAGGGGGAGCAGGAATCAATCAGCTACATGTCATAGTGATTTTATTTTTATTTCCCTTGATCCAACCAAGTCACTGGTCTACCTCAAGTCAGTCTCTTGTAGAACAGAGAAAGGAGAAAGAGGAGTGTATTGACTGACACTTCGACCATATCATAAGCTGATTAGATTCCGTGGAGATTATAGCACCTACTCCAGTGGGCAGTATTCCTCTTTAGTGGAAAAAGTCCTGGTGCAAGGGTCGGAAAGCCTGACTTCTAGTTCTAGTTCAGTGGGACATTGAGCAAAATATTTTGCTTTCTACATGCAAGTATAGTTTGGAGATACTCTGGGTTTGGTTCCCAGACCACCATAATAAAGTGAATATTACAATAAAAGGAATCACATTTTTTTTGTTTCCCAGTATTTATAAAGTTATATTTATACCATACTGTAGTCTATTGTGTGCAATAATATTATGTCTAAAAAAAACCAATGTACATACCTTAAATTTAGAAGTAAAGTATTTCTAAAAATGCTAATCATTATTTGGGTCTTCAGCAAGCCATAATCTTTTTATTGGTGGAGGGTCTTGCCTCAGTGTTGATGGCTGCTGATTGATCAGAATGGTGATTGCTGAAGGTTGGGGGTGGCTGTGGCAACGTCTTAAAATAAGACAAGAATGAAGTTTGCCACATTGAAACTCTTCCTTTTCCTTGAATACTTAGAGGCAATTTTAGGTTTGTAATTGACCTAATCTCAATATTGTATCTCAGGGAATAGGGAGGCCTGAGGAGAGAGAGATATGGAATTGACTGTTGATGAGGCAGTCAGAACACACAACATTTTTCTATAAACTTGTTATATCTTATATGGTTGTGGTCTGTGGAACTCTAAAACAATTACAATAGTAACATAAAAAAAATCACTGATCACATATAGCATATAATAGTAATGAAAAAGTTTGAAATATTTTGGGACTTATCAAAATATGACATGAAGGACATGATATGAGCACATGATGTTGGAAAAATGTCACTGATTTATTTGATACAGGGTTGCCGTAAGTTTTCATTTTGTAAAAAAAACAAACCACCATAAATATGCAAAGCATAAAATAAATGAGATATGCCTGTATTGGTTTCCTCATTTGTAGAAGAGAAGGATAACAACTGCCTTATCTACCTTACAGAGTTATTGCATGTATTGAATGAGAAAATGTATGGGACAGTACTTTGAAATGCATAGAATACAATATATGTATTATATATATATCCTTATTATAAAGGATAAGATATAGCTCAGAGATGGAATTTTAAATAGGTATTTTTGGATGATTTAAGGTAATTTCTTCACTGGCAAAATGAAGGGTATCAGACCAGAACTGTAACATCATTTTCAGGGTCTATCCCATAGAATGATGTTATTTTAGACAGAATGCTGTTTTGACTAACTCCTTCTGTATACAGAGATGAACTGTATTGACCTCCATAGCCTAATATGTTATCTCTTTCCTGAAGGGCAGCATAGCATAGTAGACAGAGAACCAGTCTCAGAGTGAGGATGACTTTCATTTAAATCCTGCCTCTGATTTATGCAGGCTGTGTGACCCTGGGCAAGTTATTTAACCTCTCAGTGCTCTGGGCAACTAAGGTACGAAGTTGCTGACCTGAATTAGGAGAGTTTCAGGAGTTCCCAATGCCAATAAAATCATAGATGTATTATCTATCTCTATCTTCTTATTAAACACCAAAGTACTTGCAAAAAATTTCTCAATCTAGGTTTTATATGTATATGTATTTCATATATATGTACACAATACCTGTATGTGCATATGTGGAGAGAAAAAGTGCAAGACACAGAGACAGAGGGATGGAAGAGTGAGAGAGGAGAAAGGGGGGAGAGAGAGAAGAAGGAGGAGGAGAAGAAGAAGGAGAAGGAGAAGAAAGAAGAACACTCAATTGTTTGGAATTAGTTTTTTGGGGGCGTGGCAGTGGTGGTGGTGTATTTTTTTCAAACAAGCTGTGGCGCATGTTTCTTGTCTAACAATAACACTTTTGGTTTCCTAAGCTCAATTCCTGGCTGTCCATTAAACATGCTATGAAATTGATCAAGATTCTTCATTAAATACCTTTAGTGACTGTCAGAAGTTTCTGTCTCAGAGTAATAATAAAGGTCCGCCATCCTGGGGACTCCTGCTTCAACCATGTTCCTTTGCTTGATCTGTGCTAGTTATGTTGGATATTTAAGAGAAATCATATAAAGATCATGAAAAGATCTAGACAATAGTTGCTGGTTAATTCTGCTTTGAAATGATCACCTGCCCTGTGTTTCTCGCCTGCCTACCCTGCGGTAATGTTTCTGAATCACAAGAAAAAATAAACAAACAGACAGAGGAATACTATTAAAAAAAACTGGCAATGGAATCTGAGAAAATATGTTTCTGTAATTTATTATTTATAGTACACACTGGGTTGGTGATACAATGAAGGACATACAAATGCCCACATCCCAGCTCCGTTGAGATTTCAAACTGAGTCCAATTTGCTGAAGAAGATAGTATCTAATGGTGAAAACAAACCAGAGGGGTAGGTAAGGAAGAGATACTCCCCTGTGATGCCAGGAAGGGACATTGAATTTGAAGCACCTGGTCATTCCTTGGTGACCCAGGGAGATCCTAATTTTCTTCAGGAACTCCTTTGGCACTTATTGTTGATACAATATGATTATCATCTTGTGATATATATATATATATATACATATATATATATATATATGTATATATATAATCTCCGGAGCTATTTGTTCCTCACTCTTTTATCTCTGAATTGTTATCCTCTTGAAGATGATTTCCTCCTGCTTGAGATGATTCACACACACGCACACACGCACGCACACACACACGCACACTGTCTGGCAGAGTAATTTCCAATGATCCTGGCATGAGCAGAGGATTAGCCATTCCTTTTCATCAGAGCCCTCAGGAATCTCTCTGTCTCTGTCTGTCTCTGCCTCTCTCTCGATAAGGCAGAAGTCATGTAGAAGATAAAAGACCTCTCTCTATACTTTGTGTATACTTTCTTTTTGTCTTCCTTCTCCTAGTTTTGTATAGGATTCTTTTCTAAAATGGCAGTAATAGAGGCAGAGGAAGTTGTTAGAGGTTCCACGTGTAATGGTGGAAGGCAGGAGGGTGTTTTTTTTTTTTTTTTTTTTTTTTTTACAAAAATGTATTTTGTTTTTAATTTATGAAATAAAACAAGTATTTCCATAACATAGTAGAATAATAAAAAAGGTGATTGCACATGAAACTGCTAATCTATTTGTATAACCTGCTGTTCCTTTTAAATATATAATAAATATGTCATGTAAATTTCCTTTTTTTCTTCCCTCTTCTCCCTCCAGAAATGACTCTCATTAGACACAAATATATAATGTAAAAATCATGCTATCCATGCTTCTATATTTATCAGTTCTTTCTCTGGATGCAGATAGTGTCTTCCTTCAGAGGTCCTTTGTGGTTAGTTTGGGTGTTTAAAATAGTCAAAATTACTTAGTCTCTCAAAGTTGTTTATAAAAACATTATTGCTACTACTGTATACAATATTCTCTTGGTTCTGGTTCATTTCTCCATTATATTGTGAAAGTATATCTTTGTTTTTCTAAAGTCAATGAGCTCATCATTTCTTATAGCATAGTCGTATTCCATCACAATCATATACCATAACTTCCTCAGTCATTCCCCAATTGATGGGCATCCCCGCAATTTCCAGTTCTTTACCAACACAAAGAGAGCTTGTTTTAAATATTTTAGAACATATAGGTTCTTCTACTTTTCCCCTAATCCTCTTCAGAAATAGACCTAGTAGTGATATTGCCAGGTCCAAGGGTATAGGCAGTTTAATAACTCTTTGGAGTATGTTTCTAACGTTAGAAGCTCAATTCTTGTGTGTTCTTCCTAATATTATTGGCTAAGAATCATTTTAGTTAGCCAGACTAATATTTCATAATGTAGTAGGGTAGGAACAATGGGTATTAAAACATTCTCTTCGAAGTCCATGATACACTCTCCCACAAGTATATACAAAGTCCAGGCAAACGTAGGCTGCTTAGAGAGTACATATGGTAAAGGCATAATTCACAACTTCTGGTTGCTGAAAGTCTTTTAATTCCCTCTGTGGAATTAAAGACGTATTCAAGGAGTTATTCAAAGAATTTTCTTGGTGAACTCCTTATGGTGCTGTGACTCAACTTCCATCCTGCCCTTCGCTCCCAAAGCCATATGTATGTATTCTAAGCTTGTATCAATTCTTTGAATGTACATGTACTATTCCATATTAATAAATGACTTTGCTATTGTAATCATGTCTATTGGCTAACTGTTAACAGGAGGCACATTGGTGGGGGTTCATGAACCTGTAGTTTTAGAAGAGGGTACCCACCACAATACTCTTCAATACTGAGAGTAGTCAGTGCTTTGGGAACCCAACCTGCAAATCTGTGAGTACAAGTTAGAATAGAAGCTCAGAGGGGATACAGCATAAGGATGTTATGATAGCATTGAGTGGATAATAATAGTGTAATTATATTGGTTACACTGGAGCTATATATGACAAAAGTATTATCAATCTGGGTTCTGGTGTCTTCAGAGTCTTTCCTCATGCAAATTATGATTCATAGTAGTCTTCCTATTAATGCTTCTAAAATTCTGACTTTGGAGAATGGACAAACAATGAATCCCCTTTCTAAAATTCCCTTCCTTTGCTAAACCTGCTCCTCTTTTTAAGCAGTTAATGCAGTGATTTGGATTAGGATCCTAGACTCAGGAGCAGAAATGCCACACCCCAAGTGGAGACAGCAATAAAAAATTTAGAATGGTTATTGGGCTAGTATCAGGAATTCAGAGAACAGGTAAGACATATAGGCACCAAAAGGGGAATAAAATTCAGATTGCAAGACCAAGGTGATACGTATATGGAGTTCATACTCCTAGGACAAGTAGACAGAAGATTAGACTGAGAGGTTCCTAACCACCTGTCCTTGACAGTGACATTTTGATCATGAACCTAGAAGGGAGAGAGAGGAGGCCCTCTGAACTTCCATGAGTTGTTAAATATTTTACAAGCTGAAATCTACTGGGTTGCCAGGACTTCTGGGATCTTTTTCTTTAGTGAGATAGGTATTCCATGGGAAATATCACAATATGGATCATAGAGGAATTTTTAACTTAGAGTGGAACATACCAAGAGTGTATATGTTAAATTACTCAAGTGCATGGACAATCTGGAGAACAGCTAGTTCAACAACATATAAATCTTCCAATAATGACTCCTATATTATAAAAAAGACCACTAAGTGGTAATCCTAAACAAATAAATCACAGTTATTTCTATAAACAAGGTTACAATGAATACAATCAATACTTGTTTTAAGCTCAGTAGAGCTTGTCCAGACCCAAGAGCATGTAGACTTCTCTATTTGTGTGTGTATGTATGGTGAGGGGAGAGGAGAGAGAGAAAGAGAGAAGGGGTGAGGGAGGGAGAAGAAAGGTTGTGGAGACAGAGACAGAGATGGGGAGAGAGAGAAAGAAAGAGATAAAGAGAATAATAGATATAGAGAGACAGGGGACAGCGAGACAGAGAAACTGAAAGACACAGAGACACAGATTAAGAGATAGATAGATAGAAAGATAGATAGATAGAAAGAGACAGAGACAGATGAAAGTTACAAAGCAAGACCTTTGCTTCTCTTTCATGATTATCTGGAAAAGGGTTGTCACTGGAGAAGACAGAAGTGTACTCAGTCTTCTTTGTTCCTTGGGGAGGGAGACCACCTTTGATGGGTAAGGCTGCTGGTGAAGAAGTGAAGAAATTAAGAGAGGCTAGAGTGGAGCCAGAAGGAACATGAACCCCCCCTGAACACTTCATGAAATGGTGGTCCAGGACAGAGACTCACTGGTCAGAAGAGAGGGGGCACTGGATAGAGGTTATCTCCAGGCTGAGAAGGCTGCTGGGGATAGGTAAAGAAGTTCAAGTACAGGCTAAATGATGCCCATCCTCATACTCCCCTCATGCCCCAAAGTTTATAGGATCATAGGTTTAAGACTGGAAGGGTCTTTAACTCCCTTCTTTTACAGTAAAGGGAAACTCAGATTTAGGAGCATTGATTCATTTGTCCAGAGCGCATTTAGGGTTAGGGTTAGGGTAGATGTGATAGATCTGGGATTTGTAGATATCTGGCTTGAATTACAAAATACATTTTACTTACACTGGAAAACAAGGAAGTGGGCTTAGGTGGACTGTAATGTTTATTAATATGTAACACAGTTTTCAGCCATCTAATGAAATGTGTAAGCTCCATGAGGGCAGGCTTTGTTTCTTTTTTTCTCTGTCTTTGTATCTCTAGTGGTTAGCACAATTTCTTTTACAAAGTATCAATTATTAACTATTGAATGCAATTGAGTGTACCCCAATAAGGTGCTATGCTTGTCCTGGACCTGGTTTATTTTTATTTTTAAAATATTTTTATTGATGTGTTTTTTTATATTTCCAAATGTATCTCTCCCTCTTATTTTTATTTTTAGCATTTTTATTGATATATTTTGCTTATACATTTCCAAATGTATCTCTCTCTTCCTTCCCTTGTGATAAAGAATAAAAAAGAAAGCAAAAATGAAAAAAAAGTTCAGTCAAACATCTGATATAATGTTCCAAACCCATATTCTCCTACTTTGACAAAGAGGGGAGGGAAGTAAATTTTCTCTTCTCTTTTTTGGGGCAATGCTTGATCATTATAATTATTATGCACTCAAGATTTTGTCACTCTTTACATTGTTGAAGTCTTTGCATATATTATTTTCTTGCTTTTTTTCTAGCTTAGTTGCATCTGTTCATGTGACTTCCCATCCTTCTTTGCATTCTTCACATGCTATGCTTCTGACAGTGTAGTAATATATTCTTCTGCAACAATGTTCCACAATTTGCTTATCCATTCCCTAGTTTATAGGTATCAATTTTGTTTCTGCTTCTTTGCTATTATAAAAAGTACCCTTAGAAATAGGTAACAATGATCCTTACTGCCCAAAAGGTCAAGTAGGTTATATTTCACTGCTTCCTCCAGGGATCTGAAGGTCTCTTGCACCCCAGTTTCCAGTTAGCCACTAATATATTAACTTTCACATGTGGAAGGCATAATCCTCTTCTCCCCTTGTGTCACTTCAGTCTCTGGGGAAGGGAAGGGGATTAAATTTATAGCTTAGCTCAGTTATAGAATACATCTTGGTTTCCAAGTCCACCCCACTTGGGCTTGAGCCCCGGGCACACTAGTTTGCTTTTTTCCCCAGGATTTTCCTGTTGAGTTGGCCGGCTGCAATGTCCTGGCAGGAATCCTGGTTCTGAGGTCACAGTGGCTCAAACTTCTGGTAGGGGATTGTCTCTATCACTGAAAACTGAGAAGGACAAATGAAATAGAGCAGAAATGAACACCCTCAGGCCCATTTCTCAGAGGGAGTTAAAAGAAAAGGAGATAAGGAAAGGAAGTCCTTCCCTGCTACTGGTTCCGTTCATGGCATCCTTGCCATGTACTGTGATGCACTATGATCTTCATCCTCTGGACACAGCAGGAAAGAACATAAGCCAGAAAGACAGAGACTGCCTCATCAGTTTTTAAAATGCAGTATCCCTGACTACATAGTCATTCAAAGGTTATCCCCATCCCTGTGGTAGGGGAAACAGTGCCACCATCTTGGGAGATCTAGACATGAAGTCAAGCTCCCTTAGGGTGCTTCCATGTTAGGTGATCTGAATATGCTCCAAAAGCAAGCCCTATTACAAATAGTTAAGTGAGGAGATTCTCAAACTTTTCGATAGTGGTAGAATAGGTGGTGCAGGGAAGATATCTTCATGAGTTCAAATCCAGTTTCAGACACTTATTAGATGTGTAACCCTGGGCTTAACCCTATTTGCCTCAGTTTCCTCATTTGCAAAATGAGCTAGAGAAGGAAATGGCAAACCATTCCAGTATCTTTGCCAAGAAAACCCCAAATGGGGACACCAAGAGTTGGACATGACTGAAAAATGACTGAGCAAGAACAGAACTGAATACAATGCACGAAGCAAATGCTTTAGATGACTGGCTTAGGCACTTGTCTTAAATGGAGGACCTAGGAGGAGCTTTTCACTCTCTACTCTCCACCCTTCCCCCTTGGAAGGAGGGAGATACCTCTAGGAATGTAAGTTCCTAGAAGCTAGGATTAGTACCTAGGGGCTTGCTTAATTAATTAATCAATAGGAATTT